>CANTUZ010000001.1:24957976-25609226 GCA_947846985.1 Fratercula arctica | reverse complement strand
AACCAGTTAACAATTTTGCTACTAAGAATGAAGTCTAGCTATGTATGATGCTTTTGTGCACATTCTGCTTGTTAATTTTCTCTGTTGCTCCTGTAGTTCAGTAGAGCTTCTAAAATAAGTTGTTATTTTGGTTTTGACCACAAAAATCAATTTTTCGCAGCGTTAGGCACATTTCTTTATGAAACATAAATCTATATATGTATATGCATGCACTCACACATGAAAGAGAGGTGCATATACAAAGAAAGCTAGCCTTGTAGTTAAGGTACAGGATTTCAGAGGCAGGAGATCTCTCCTATCCTGCCTTACGCATTTTCTCTTTGACCTTAGGGATAAAAGTTAATGTGGTTCAATTTCTTTCCTTATCTGCAAAATAGTGATCTAAATATGCGCCTGCCTTGCAGAAACATTGTTTACGGTAAGTTGTTTCCTCTGGCAGTAAACTGCTTGACACGTACTGATTGATAGTTATTTTGTGTATTACCCCTTAGAGAACACTATCAATATGAAATCTAGTCAGTTAAGAGTGTTCCTTCACAACAGGGATTAACTGACCTCCATTTGCACTGTGTGTGATGCCCTTGAAAGGGGTAATTTCACTTTTGCACTGGGGTTTACGTGGCTGGTTGCATGATCAGCCAGGTCTGGAAACTGATCTGACTGAAAACCAACCTGGCAAAACTCAAAACCAGAAAAATGCCTTTGGCTAGATCGATTTCCCAGTCTTGCTTTAATGCTGACAGAAGGGAGTGGACAGAAACTTGCAGACTGGGGCAAAAGAAAAGGCGAGAATGCTCAGTTTTTTGCAATAGTATGTGGATTTAGTTTGTCTTAAGTCGACCATGAAACTTCACCTTAAGGCAAGTATGTTATGGCAGTTTATATTCTGCAAATACCTATCTATTGAAGACTCCCTGATAATGTTTTATGGGCTTGCAATTACGTTGCTTTTTTGTGCCGTCTCCTTTCCCTCTCTGTATTGCTATATAAAAGACATGTGCAGACACTACTGGTGCAAATCACTGCACAAAAGAAGGGCTATCTGCATCAGAGTCAGTTGTATTCAGAAGTACAGTTACATTTCAGGTTGGCTGTGGCAGTGGAAAAAAAAAGACCATTTTGCATTTCATATCCACTTTAAACAGACAGAGACAATTTAAATACAACAGTAAATCATGATTTACATCTGGATTATGAAAGTATATGATAGATTTTTTAAGAAATAAGATACAGTGTTAGCATGTCTGGACTATAATATGCATGTTTATTTAGTGTTTATATTGTAGTCTTACAGAAAACTTAGCAGGCTCAGGCCCTGAGGGATATATAATAAATATCCCCAAAGAGTTTACAGGCTCTGGAGTGTGTAGCAAGGCTACGGAGGCTCAAGAGTGTGCAGCAAAACAGACAGACAAACAAGCAGTCAAGGGCTGGTGAAAATGTGAGCAAGGTAACAAGGACAAGGGCAGTTACACCTGCACAACTCCTGTCCAGTCAGAAACACTAAAAAAGCGACATGCATACATACAGTCCTTTCTGTCCAAATGAACTGCACAGTGATTCAGCTTTGGACACATCTGGAGAACTTCCACTGGATGTATGAGCACCAGGTGGCCAGTGCGGAGGTTTTGATGGGAGTTTAATGTGGCAGCATGTCTGGGAGCGCTGTCAGGGTGTGGTGCAGTCGGCCTCGATTTACACAAATCCCCTGCCTTGTGAAATCACTCTTAAGGTGTAGGTGGAAGAGCGTGGAAAGCTGCCAACATCTGTGTGTTCTGGTTTGGGGTTTTTTATTAAGATCTTGAGGATTTTATATTTCATTTGGTTTCTGTTTTATTTGTATTTAAACATTATGTAATACTACAGTAAGAATACATAGTAAGCTTCAACCAGGCAATGTGTTTTGCGTACCATAATCCATAGTTCCAACTTGCATGAAATGTCCTCCCAGAGCCATGGAAGTTGCTGTTCCCGGAACGGGGTCAAAATTACGGTGAAAAAAATGGTGCTCCTGTGTTTCCTAGCCCAAGTTCTGGGAGGTTGCTCATGCCAGTCTTTGTGGCAGTATTGCGGTTTTCAAAGGCTGAACCCCAACAATTTTAACAAATTGTTCCACTCTGCGGAGAGGGTTGCTATGGAAATGAACAGGGCTAACATCTCTGAGAACCCTACCTAAAGAGCACTACACAAGGGGATGGGGGGAATTTAAGAAAGTACAGCGTGCAGGGGATTAACATCTTTCTTTAGATTTGTGCACTTCAGAATTCTGTGCGCTTCAGAATTTGGCCCGCTGCACAGGGATTGGGTTGGTTTTTTTCAGTCCGTTCTGTAGAAATGTAATGCAAATTGAATTAAACAAGATGCAAGCAAATGATTTTGAAAGTGGTCTCTGGGAGTAGGCTTGTATAGACATAAACATCTGTATTGAATTATTTTTTGTTAATAATGTCTAGCAGAAAGATGTGATTATAATGGAACTGAAGAGGTTATTGAAGCATAACGCTTTACATGGTTTTTTGGGATAGTTACAGTTTGCCCAAAACCTGAAGCAACTGTGGTGTTCTGAGCATTTGGATGGAAAAATATTGCTATGGCAACAAATTACTTTTATATTCACATAAAGCAAAAATAGATCTCTCTCTCCCTTTGTGAGAAGCACATATTTTAAAGTGCATGAAAGATTAAAGGTGATAGGCAGAAACAGCTGCATGAATATATTTTCATTTTTCTTCATTTAGTTTATACATATTTCTGTATAAATCTGAAATGCAGAAATAATTTACAGCTAGAAGCATTTTGCAGCAAGAAAGTAGAAACGGCTTAGAAAAGGGAGGGAAAGTATAATATAGTTAGAACTTCTTGTTCTGATTGCGGTGTAGCAGCATCAGACTTTAATTGATTAAAACAAAATATCCCCAATCTCATTCAGAAAGGATGGAGAGAATCCTCTCTCCTCTGCATGTACCCAGCAAAACTGAAATTGCTTTGTGTCCGTAAATTAAGAAAGAGATAGGGTGGTTTTTTTATTTTTGATCAGTCAGGCACCTTGTCAAACTCAAGAAATAGACCTAGTGGCAAGATTATTGATTGCTTCATTTTAGCTGTGTGGTGGTGGTGGGGTTATTTAGAAGGCATGCAGCTTTCACTTTTGTGGGGTGAAGAGCTTCTGGTACATCTATATGCCATGGTGTGCACCATCTGTAAAGGAAGTATAGCATGTCTACATTGATATGTAAGGTCTATCCTGAGGTTCCCTCTCAATATTCTGAAGCACGTGAGCTGTCTTACACCATCTGTATCTCTCTTCATAATGCGCAGCAGAGCAGCCCACATTTTGTTCTTCTTAACTGCAAAACAGAGGCCTCCTCGGAAGTGGTGTGTGAGTTTCTTGGCTGTTTTTTCCAGCTGGTCTCTTCATATGGACAGCAGAGAGAGGTACCAGAGAAATAGGGGTCAGAAGTGAGGAATATGAGGGAGTTTCTGGGACAGTCACTTACTGACCTCCCAGTCTCAAACCTTCACCCTAACTGAAGAAGAGCCAGTCAAGGGGTGAATTGGGGTGAGTTGGAAGCATGGTGGTTTCAAACTGGACTGCTTTAGGACAAATATAGACATTTATGGTATAGATAGACCTGCAGACCTGGATTTGAGGGCCACTTTAAAATTGACCTAAAGTACCAGACAGTTCAAGGGGCATCACCTCCCTTCTGTGAATTCCCAGTGGGGTCTATAAAGGATTTTGAAGGGATCACTAAACTGAACTTCACATTGTCCATGCTATGAAAGTTGCAGAGAGGACATTTTAAGGCGAGGAAGGGAAGGCTCTAGATGTAGTGGATGCAGAAAGGGGAATGGAAAAATCAGTTGGTTGTTCTGCATCTCTGCAATACCTCATAAGCTGTTTCTGTACTGCTTAATAGGAGGGTGCTACAGAGCAATTAGGGGCGAGCTGGTTCACATCCAGATTACTCAGGATGAGCTCTTTATCTAGGACACTGACTTCTTCCAAGCTACGTGGTACTTGTCTGCGGGTCTCTCTGGGCCTCAAGGGATGCTTTTGAGGCCCAAAGACATAAACACTATTTTGTGGCTCTTTTCCTTTTCAGCTTGAATTGCCTAAAATAATGTAATACCTGTGTTGCAGCTCTCTGCAGTCTTGTTTGCACAGTGTGAAACAAGGTGCATGGCATACCCTGAGGTACGGCAGGAGGATATATGGAAGAGTTTGAGTGTCTGAAGCTGGGATTGTTGTAAGCCCCCCCTGGTGCAGTTATACCTCTACTGCCTGTCGGAGACAGTCCCTGGAGTGAGCTCTCCCCCATGCTGTGCCTGGGTATCTTGGAGAGACCCAAAGTAGCCCAAAACGTGCTCTAAGAGTTAAGCAACGTGGGTGAACAGAGATCCAATCCTTTAGCTTGGTCCCTGGCTCACTTCAACACTGTGCTGACAAAATTTTGACCGTGCTTGTACAAATAGATAAATCCTGGCCGTGCATCAGGACTGGGCACAGGCCAGGGACTCTCGCAGTGGGCAGTGTGGGTGCAGCCATCCAGTACAGAGGGGTAAGAAGTTTTTGCGTGGCTGTTGTGTCCCAGTTGGCCTCGGTGCCAGCACAGTCCCAAGCACATTTAATTTACTGCTGTTGGCTGCATACTAGTGCCACTAGACATTGTGTTACCGTATTATGGTCAGAATAACCCAAATAAGGACTTATATCCTTTTTTTTTTTAAATATCTGTGACTAGTTTATCCTGGGTTTGGAAAGAAAACGGAACTGAATAGGTTCTATAATGGGTCCCAGTCTGGACAAAATTTCAGTAGTTTAAATTTTCTGGCAACGCTGTCAGAAAACATGTCTTGAACTCTGTCCACAGCTACAGTGCTTTGAGTACATGAACTAGATATCTTAAAAGTTGTGTGTATCCACACAATGCAAAATTATGCCTTTGAATGCCGTGTTGACATACCCTCAGTTACACTGATGCAAACTTGTTTGCATCAAAGGAACAGAAGCAGGCTAGAGATATTTTTGTATTTGCAACCCAGAAAGGGATGGGAGAGACGTGTCATGTTCCTTAACACAGTCCTCAGAAGTATAAGACTCTTGACTTCTGCATATTCCCTCTATTTTTTTGTGTGTGCAGCTGAATTTTTGCCCTCTGTGCCCTGGGTTTTGTTCTGCTTAAAGATGCAAATGCAAGTTTAGTCATGTTACCAGTTTAGAATAAATGGTAAAAGTCTTGGATATCTTGCTACATCCCATGGCCTTTTTCTGACAAAGAAGGGAGTAGCATACATTTCTTTTCAATTTTTGTGTATTTTTTCTCTCTAAGAAGAAAGAACATTGAGGAAAGCATGCAGTGTGACAGAGAGTGCGCACTTAAAACATGTCTGAAGTAATTGACCCCATTTCGTAAAGAGGAGTGGGTCAGAATGAGGTATAATTCTATCCTAATCTAATCTGTTTACTCACTTGGTCCTGTCCTCTCACTCTCTCTCCACCCTTACTGTGTAGTTTTCTGGAGTCTTTCAGGTTCTGCTTGGCGCTGTTTTTTTTAATTACTTAAGAATGAATAAAGTTGAATGTGGCTGTTTTACGTCTTCTCTCCATGTGTACTCCGAATGAAGATGAGACTAGAGTATCTTAGTAGCAAGTGGAGCATTGTCTCCTGGTGATATTCCCATGGGTGGGATCTCTGCCAATGAGACATCAAACACAGGAGGTATTCACAGGTAGTGATTTTTCCTATTTTGTCAACCAAAGTCCAGTGACTGTTTTATTATTGCAGACCATGCCGTATATGACCTCTAACATAACATTAATAATATGCCTGTGCGTGATAAGCTTCTTCTGCATTAAGCATAAATCAGTATGGTGGAAAACAAGGAATTTTGGAAAGAGACTGCTATAGACTGTGACTAGCACATTCATTTATTCCTCTGTTGTTGGTGTAATCTAACGGAATTGCTGCACAAGTGTTTTTGGTTTAGTTTAGTTTAAGCAAGTTTTTGCAGAACAATGAACAAAGGGATTTGGGGATTTATACATTCTATTATAAATACAGTGGCATTTCCACAACCCTGTTTAGAAGAATAAAGCTTCTATTTGTCTCCTGCTGATTCTGTCAACATTCACACGGTAAGTTCAGTAGAAATCCCTCAGGTATTCCAGTGTCAGACCACAAAGTCATTTCTGCCGTTTAAAGAAAATACTGTGTTTCAAGGAACAGGGACTTCGGGGAATATTCCTCTGAAGTGGAGACTTGATGCAGCAATGCAGATGTAAAGAACTGAAAGGCTGGGCACAGAACTGAAAAACAAGCAAAATAAAAAGACAAAAAATATATTTATATATCTTCTGAGTTAAATTACCTTGGTGAAAATCTGCAGCAACTCCACAACATCTGCAGAATTTCCTGGAGTAGCTGAGATGAAAATATATGCGTGCCTGAAGATAAAATGAATGGCAGTAAGCAAAGAGAGGAGAAACACTAACCTGTGCTGGCAGCAGATAGTTGGGGAGGGAAAATAAATGGGATCATGAGTTTCTCCTTCTTTCTTTTCACAAATATTAATCCTTTGGATTAATTCAGACCCACTTAGACAGAGTCAGTTATTACAGAATCCAATTACTTATTTCATTTCCTGGTTTCCAAAGGATACACAGCTCGTGCAACCGTGTTGCCGTGTCCTGCCGGTCACTCCTTTCCCCAGTAATTTCTTAAAATGCTGGCTGATTTTAACCAAAAGGGCAGGCAGGTACCAGGCTCACAGCTGCTGTGTTCCAACACGCATGCGAAACTCAGTGTGTGAGTAGAGGAGGGACATCCAGAGCCACCAAGGTACAGGTGGTTATAGTTGAGCCTTTTACCATTTTGATGGGCACTGACAATTGGCTCTTTCATGTGTTTGCTGCCTGCCAGGGCATGGATAGAGGCGTGTGTGATGCTGTGGGACACACAGAGCACCAAAATGATGAGGTCCATACGAAATAGAAAGTGGAAAGCTGGTTGTTACACACACAGATAATAGCTGAAGCATAAAGGGGGCAGAAGGTAAGCATGATGCAGTACTGGTGCCTGTGGTTCAGTTCAGGCACAGCTTACTGCCCATTGCTCTGAAGGCAAAATGGCACACAGTAATGGCAGAAAGGGTCCAAAGGATGGAATTATATCATAGAGCTGAATTATATTCTGTTGCCTAGAATTGGTGCTGAATTGTAGAGGAGTGGACCGTGATGGAGTAAGCTGCATCTCTGCATCTCCCTCCTGCTGGGCTGTAGTGGTTTTGCAGTGTATTGCAGCCTGAAAACTGCTGAAACCTGCCCTGTGACCCTAAAAGGAATTTTTCTCAGCCTGGGATTGGCAAAATGCAGCACATTCCAGTTGTGTTCCTTCCCCACTTTGGTAGGTGGCAGTTCCCCCCTGTAAGGGCTTTTGGTATTCATAAAGCACCAACAAAGAAAATCTGCAACAAGCTGGATTGTTTCTCAAATTACAATTTGGATTTGGTTGTGTGGGATAAATTCTCCTCGTTGCATAATGAGGACAGGGCTAGTATTGATTCTGTATAATTTTCTTTTCATATTACCTGTACAACTTGAAGTAGCAACTGTAACACTCTGGGGTTTTCATTCATGTAATTGAGAAGACAGGAACTTTTTCTTTCTCTTTCAAAATACTTTTTAAAAGATTTTTCCAATCTTCAGTCTTTTGAAAAGGCATACATACTGAATATTTTTCTCTAATTGGCTTAACTTTTGGGAGCCAATATTAATGGAAATTTCACACGCTTACGTGATACTTTTTGTGGCTTTGCAATGGGGACACACAATTTTAAAGCTTCGTGTGAAAAAGCCTGTGATAGGATATCATTTGGAGATGAAAGCATTCGAAGTCCAGATTTCAAATCCCATTGCAGCAGAATATTTACTTGTCACATCTTGCTTGTCGTCAGTGTTGAAATGCATGTAATTTCCTGCAAGGGAGGGTTTGGGAATGTGAGGCTGCAGCAATAATGACAGAAATTTGTACGGTGGTTGAGCCGATAGTGGGAGTGTGAGAACTCTGCATTGTAAAGTCAACACAATGCCAGCATTAGTATTCAGATGAAATTTAGGCTTCCGTGAAGAGGCTGTCACGCAGTCAGTTTGTCAGGATAAAACCTCTCTGTGTTCATGTACCCTGTGAGCGGCTCTGCGGTATTTCAGAGGTGAAGTGCAAGTGCTTTTTTGGAGCATCGGTGGTGTTCATCCTTGACATGGGGTGCCCTCTTCTCTAACAGGAGAGGTTTTGCCTGCTGGCATTTGTAATTATTGTTGCATAGTTCTAGCAGCGCTTTTGGGGTGCTTAGGGTGCTGGGCAATGGACTGGGTCCCTGTTGTGCGAGGCAGTGGTGAGCCATGAACAAAAGAGTTTACGATTCACCTCCATAGTCTTTTGCGTGCGAACGTGAATGGCCGTGCTCCAAGGACTGGGTTTTTCCTTGTCATGGTGCTGTGCGTAAAGAAGGAAAACTGTACTAGCTCAGCTAATGCAGTTATTCAATTTCCAGTACAATTGTATTACCATTGTATAACTGCATCAGAACGAATATTTTGTAACAAACATGAGCAGAGAGCAGCGTGCTCCTGTCTACTGCAAAAGTGGCCTGGGCTGTGATTCAAGAAACAGCACAGGGTTGCTGGCAGGAGGGGTAGTAAAGGAAACAGGAAGACAGTTCTGGGTGAGCAGCAGTCTCTGATAGTGGCCTAAACACTGCCTAGTATTTTGTGGTGTCGAGATGGATTCTGTACTCATTTCCCAGCCTTCACTTAGCATACTGCATGTCAGGGAGACAGGGATAAAGCTGGGAAGTCACTTGATGCTCTCTGCAATCCCCTGCTGCTTGCTTTTGATTCAGTGTCTTTGTACATCAGCCTGCTCATGCAGACAGGCCCAAGGCAAGCTTCAAAGGGAGGAGCAGGTGGAAAAAGATGGGCTTACGTCTGCTCGGAGAGAATTCCTCCATAGCAATGGACACATGGTTTCTTAAGAATTGTTCTACAATCAGAAAATGGGAAATTTCCCCCAAACAAAAAAAAAAAAAAATGCAGGGTTGCAATGGTTTTAACCAAGTATCTCAGCTGGAGACCAAGGAGTTCTCATTTGGTCTTCACTGGATGTATGTATTCTACTAAGTGTAGGGAGGCCGTGAAAAATAACAATCTCTGATCAATGGGTAGGCTCATCGTGATGTGTGCTCGCAGGTCCTCCTGCACCATCACCCACCTGCAGTCCACAGCACATGCTTTCAGTCTGTCGAAAGCAGAGCTCACAAAAACTTTGCTGACTAGTGAGGGGTGGTAAAATGAAAACTAGAATACAGCCAGCTGCGAAAAATTGTGTTTCTCTAACGTGTTAGTGTTCTTTGAAAGTACCTTCAAGCCAATGTGGAAAGAAGAACAAATGGACATAGTTCTATCCTTTTGAAAAGGTTTGATAGAAGTTTTTTACAGGAGTTTGTGAGTAAACTTAGAAACCACAGAGTGACAGATGAAATCTTGTCATGGATTGAAAACAGACTAATACATAGAAAAAAAAATGGGTGCAGCAATAAACTGTCCATTCTAGGCAGGCAGGTGAGCTCATGGTGCATTGTCTTGTGAGCTGAAACAATGATAAATGTAATCAGAAGTTAAATAGCCAGTAGGCAAATATGCTAATGTTATATATAGAAGTAAATATAACCTGTCAGATAAGTAATTGGGTGACAAGGCAGACTAAGCATTTCCACTAAAATTTTAACCTATTTTTTAAATAGTTGAGCAGTTTGAGGAATTGCCTCTTCTCTAGTTTATATTTGTACATAAGCGAAATCCTCAGAAAGCAGGACATTTAAGGGTAAAGGGGCCGGTGGGTTTTTTGGCCACTGAGACTGAGTCAGTGTGTGCTCAGTCTTCCTATAACCTTTCAAAACAGCAGGATTTGTCTGGCTGTTTTGTTTTGCAAGGGTTTGGGTCTGAACACACATAGGCAACCTGGTTTAGCCCTCTGCAGAATCACACAAGCACTTGTGATGGGAGATGCAGGAGATATGAGTGGGGGAAAAATAAGTTATCTGGAAAATGGTTAGAATTCTTTCTGTATTAATATTCTGAATTTAACAGATGGGCAATAGCTTTCTCCTTATTGACATGACAAGCCTATTGCCCGGCCAACATTGATTCATTTAGAGGACCATTATTTTCCCATTGTCATCAATGAAATCGGACTAGGGCCCCAGATACTTCTGTGTCGGATTGGTGTCACAGCAGATTTAATAAAGCTGACATTTATATTCCATGGAAGAATAGAACAGCAAGATACAGAGGATGTGACACAGTCAAAAGTCACACAGAACAGCTAGAAACAAGAACAGAAAGTATTTCATAAAATAGACCTGAAGTAGCCCATTTTTGTAGAAAGATGGTAAATATTTTTGAAACAGAGAAACAAGCATGTAGTGTGAAAAAATGTAAATGGCTAATTTAAAATTAGTAACATTAAACAAATAACACTTTTTTTTATTTAAAAGCTTATGTAATACATATATACTAATATATATGTCAGTAAGCATTTTGCAGTTGGTTGCGGTTTCATTCAGACTGGGGGAAAGGAGAGGGAGCAATCCCAAATTTATTCTAAGTAGGATGATGATAGAGATTATCACTCCCAGGAATTCAGGAGACCAGAGATGTTCTTCTCCTCCCTTCTATGGGCCTGTCACGGTGTCACATACAAGTTTCCCCCAAGGTTTCTGGTGTGTGCTGCAGCCAGAGCCAGACCTCTGGACAGGAGGCACCTTTGGCCTCTGCCAGCGCAGCACTTGCTTTGTTTCTGGGATAAAACTTGGGTCTGCAGAAATGTTTATGAGCCATTACTGACATAATGTGGTCTAAATGAATCTTGTTTTATCTGTTCCAGTTAATGGTACTTTAAAATTCGGTAGTCAGTGGAGAATAACTACGCTTTTAAGAATTTTCAGTTTGCCAAATGCATAACTTAAGAGTTTGTAATTAAAAGAAAGGCACCTTTACTTTCTATGAAATAATTTTTTGGGCCTCCCAAGATGTGAATTATACTGAAAGGTTGAACGTCTTATAATCAACACTAATTTACATGCATACTAGTGCTCTGTGCTAGTGGAATCAGATCCATTCATCCATGTGTCTCAGAATCTTTACTGCTAAGAGATAATTGAGGTTTTTCTATGCTATAGGTAGAAGAGAGGGGTGAAAAAGGTGTCTTTGTTCCATCTTTTTCATGTATGGTCCTGTCAATTGGTCAGTCTCTGTTATGAGTTGGTTCTGCAGATGCTTCATTCGATGTCATCTGTGGCCCCATATACAGCCCTGACTCCCCAAGGTCATTAATGCCATGGAAGATCACTTGCTCAGTGAGAGACATAAAGACGTAGATATGTTGCGTTTGCCCAAGCTGTGAGGGTGGCATCAAACAGCTTACAGGAGCCCCTTAGGCAACTGTTCTCCCTAGAGTCCTTTCAACAGAAGTGAGAACGCTTCAGATGACTTACAGATCTGAAACCTCTATATTCTATTATTACAAAAATATTTTTTTTGTGTCTTGCTGTAGGTCACCAGGATTTTCATCTCCTGAGTGGTTTCTGAAAGTTTTATTGACTTACCAAGCTCTTATAGGTCGTAATATCAAACGTATCCATCTTTTATAAACATTTTCAATTGTCCTGGTTTCATCTAAGAGCTGCTGTAGGAGACAGTTCTTCTGAAGAGCATGAATGACTGTTCTAATAGGGGATATATATTTCAGATTCCAGGAAGGTTTAATATCTGTCTAAGCAGCAAAGGTTTTCCCTTCCCTTAGAAACTTGGATTGATGTCATCCTGCATGGAGCAGATGCTTTGACATTGAGCTTCTCTGATTATTTTGCTATGTGAGAAGCTATAGGCCACTTTATTCACCAGCTGGTCATTATTCTATTGTCTTTTCTTATTCCAATGAAGAGAAAAATGTGGAGAAAAATTATGAGAGATTTTGTTTTGCCAGTTTTTCCTTTAATTTCAGAATACGTTACTGAATTTTTGGCACCCTACATCCTATTGCATTCCTTAGGCCAAGGACACTGAGTAGGACAGATTGCACAGGCAGGAGAATTACTATTCTTTGTCATCAGTTGTAGTCCTGTTGGGGACACTGAAATTTTCCTTTGGCTTCAGAAGAACTTTCTTTATTTTAATTTCTAAAACCATATTTATTCCAGAATGCATTTCCTACAGCAGACTGTAATATATATTTTTTTAATCTCTTTTATATTTTTTTTTAATAAAGTGACTGGGCAATAGGTAGCAAGTACAGGCATGAGAAATTAATTACTAATAACTCCAACTAATTTTTTTATCTTCCCTGTTGTGAAGCGTGTTTTGTTTAGTGATTTGTACATCAAAACTCTTTTAGAACATTCATTTGACTTCAAAGCTTAATGCTCAGGATGCTGTAGTGCAGCAGGACTTGTAACTTTTTATATTTATACATCAACAAATATATTTTTACAGATCACATCAGATTTGTCTATTTGTGAGGACTACTTTGTGAATTTTCTAATAAATAAAAGACCCTTGTTTGTCTTTCAGAGTAATTTTTGGCAACATCACTGCATTGGATAGAAAGGAAGGGAGACCACCTTCTAGGTTTTATGCCAATGTAAAATTACTTCATATCTCTGCTAATGTGGCTGAGAGATTTTGGCCCTTCTCTGCAGTAGGAACATATTGTCCTGTCCTAACAAGAAGACTCAGCACATAGGTATGAAGGTGTCTTTGGGTATTAGTGGACACACACGCATGCAAAGACAGTGTCTTGTGGCAGAGCAGTGTCATGCCATAGCCTGCTGGCAGTGGGTGTCACCGATGGGTGACAAATGACCCTGTTCCATCTCGCTTTTAGCTGAAGTTGCTTGGTACAGAGGAGGTAAGAAGTCTTCCAGAGTCGACAGGTGTCAGGTGAAATGGCGTTAGAGAAAAAATTAAAATATTAGAAGGAAGCAGAATGTGAAATCAGATTATGGGATTAACTACAGTAGGAAGCAAGGAGGCAAATATCTGACAGAGGGACCATGAGAACAATGCAGAGTGAGTCCACCTTATGGAAGGAATGACCATGGCTTGCTGAACTTGGCCAAACTGGACTAGATACAGAAAGTGAAGAGTTAACAGATGATGACATGGAACTTTACCAGTTGAATGTTTTTGGGGGAAAAAATGAGCTGAAATGAGATGAAGACATTGAGCATTCTTCAGGCAATAACTGGAGAGTCTGACTCTTTCTGGGCTGCATATAGATTTCGAAAGCCGACTTACTACTGGGTTGCCAGCTCCTTTATGCAGCTTTAAAAAATGCAAACAGTGGATTTATTCCTTCCAACTGTGATGCAGAAAACAGAGCTCTGACTTTCCACAGTTCCCTCCCCTCCATTTTATCCTGCACTTCATCCTCCTTGATATCTCATTTCACTTCCTCCCCATACCACTCCTCCACAACAGCAGCCAGGGCTCCTTTACCACAGAGAGCAAATTTATAAATTTTACACGGCTTCCAAGTCATCAAGGCTTTCATAGAATTCAGTTGGCTTCTTGGCTGAGGGACACGGGACGCTCACCCTCATCGGAAGGGAAGGGGCCCACTGAGTCAAGCCCTGGCTTCTGCTGCATGGAATACAGAAAAATCCCATGAGCTCACTGAGCAAAACGTGGTCTCTACCTTAGGCTAGCTTTAGTCGCATGCTGGAGGACGGGATTTTGTTGGGATATTCACAGTTCCTAAATCTGAGTCTTTGGTGACCCCGCATTTAAGTTTGACCACTCTCATTATGTTGTTTAGCACTTTGGCAAGGAGATGAGAAGGCTCCAGATCCGTCCTGTCCTAACTGATACACACAATACACGGAAGGTCACATGCAGAGCTCATGTCAGTCAATAACTGGTACAAAGTTACATCAGTTCAAGATTTGGCCCCTGGCATTTTGGCTAGTATATTTTACTGTATCCATATCCTGGAAGTAACTACGGCTCACTGAACAGTTTTAAAACATCTATAAACCTGAGGAGTGTAGCAACTGCAGTGAATGGCTTCAATAAAAATATGTTCAGTGCCAGATTATGAATCCAGTCACGCTGGTGTAAAGCCAGAGTAATTCTGTTGATGTCATTGGAGTTACTTTGGCATTACATTATCATGACACAGATCAAACCTCAGCTCACAAGTGGCTCCATATTGCTTTGAAATTTTTATGGATTCCCTTTTGTCTCGCCTGTTCTCTTTATGTCATGTTTGTTTGGTTTGGCTTAAGAAAATAATTCAGGATTCATTCACAGCCCTTCCTTATTTGTTTTGGTCTGAAGTCAGTTGTAGAGGGTTTTGGTTTGTTCTGAAGGCAAAAAGAAATAGCAAAGAAGCTGCCATTCTTTTCTATTTTATGAGCTAGCAGCCAAGAGCTCCCATTCTTTGGATTTCTGAAGGGTTTGTAAAGTTTTATCTTTTTTAAGCTGAAAGGTATTGCAAAGTGAACATCGTTTTGTCTGTTTTCATCTCAGCAAGAAGAACCTGGGGGCTGTGCAAGCCACTATTTGCAGACAGGTTAAATTGTGGAGGCCTGCAAGACTGGGGCCTTGCAACTCCTGTAGCTGTCAGAAGTAATTCTGGCCAGAGACATGTCAGCTTTGTATTCAGCATAATTAAAGCAACCACTTGGCATTGTTTGTATGTAAGGAACAGAACAATAGGCATTGAGACTTTATTATTGAAAGCAGCTGCAGGCGAGGAAGTCCTGCAGTCAGGGGTTAGTTAGTAAATCCTGCTCGGGACATTTTAGTACTGCAATTCAGATTCTCATGATCCTTTCTGTGAGGCTGGAAGCTATTTTGCACTGTCTTCTACCTTTTCTGTCCCACTCTTCCCTCAAGTATTAAATCTGTGAAACTGAATTTAGAATTATTGGAGGCCCCACTGTGATCCCACAGCTATCTGTGAGAATATAACAGGTTGTATATACCGTCCCTGTAACTTTGATGAGCTGAGCATTGTAAAACCAACTAGGAAAGGCTATAGCTGGAATTAACTGTGGAAACTCTTGCCAACTTCGGTGGAGTTGGATGTATGTATTTTAGTGGGCTGCAGTTGCTTACGATGAAATCCTTGCTGCTTAGCTGGGGCACTGCTACACCAACCAGCCTTTCATGTTGCTTGCTCAGAGGTGGGGAGAGCAAGGAGGAACAGGGAGTGGGTCAAGCGACTCAATGGAACTACAAATTTAGAGTGTAAGTGGGGAACGGGATTCCCCTAGAGACCTTCATGTGGATTTACGTGCTATTTAACTTTAGTGCCTTTGCCTTTCCACTGACTGTGAGGAGTCTGTGGACTCCTTCCATGTTAATATTGCATTTCTTGGTATGCTTCTCCAATGGCCACCTCTGTTCTGCTTAAATCCAGTATTTGGCTGTCTGAATGGAAAGGATGAGGGGCCAGAAGGAAATGTGATGTGTCTCCATCTCCCTGAGATCCACACTGCAGAACCGCCTTCTGAGGAGACCTCAGGGCAATATGAGATGCCTGTTCCCAACTTCAGCAGAGCAATTACAGCACTTTTCAGAGCACTTCATCAAAGAGTTGATGGCTCTACTCAGCCTCTCTGTTCTGGAGTGTCTCCTAATGACAAGGTAATAGGATATCCTAGGCAAAAACACCATGCCTTTTGAATTTTTGGCTGTGTCTGTACTGTTAATTAAAAGGTGAGGGACTGATCCCTGGCCCTGAGACCAACACCGTTTTGTACCCCCTCTGTTATGGGCCACCCGTTTACAGCAGATAAGACTTGGAGAAAACCAGTCAGCTCACTCCCTGGCTCTCGGTTTCAGCGCCCTAACAGCTACAGGGTGTGGGTGTACTTGAAGATAACCTTCTCCTCTAGTCTCTAGTGTGAAAGACAAGAGGTCAGGGGAGTAGTCCCTGATCCATAAGCCAAGTGTCTGGCTTGTGTCCATGCTGCTTAGGACTAAGCTTCTTTTGGAGCAGGTTGGCCACATCCATACTACATAGCATGTGGCTTTAGCTGTTTTCTGACTCCCTGGTGATGCTTCTATGACCATACACTGTGATGATACATCTGTGTGTTTTTTCAGTTCAGAGGGGGATCTTATTAATCTATATAAATACAAGATGGGAGAGTGTAAATAAGACAGAGCCAGACTCTTCCAAAAAAATCTGCTTGAGCATAAGGAATGTATTTTTACTGTAAGGGTGATTAAAGACTGGAAGAGTTTGCCCAGAGAGGTGGTGGAGTCTCCATCTTTGGAGATGTTCAAAACCTGCCTGGCATGCTCCTGGGCAACCTGCTCTGGGCAGGGGGTCGGACTAGGCGGTCTCCAGAGGTGCCTCCCAAGGGTAACTGAGATTCAGAATTTGGGATAGTTTCCAACTAAACAATGACACACCTAATGTTTATGTTTAAAACATTAAGCAGGCCAAGAAAGGAAGCAGGCGTCTGTTTACTGGGACTTACGTGGGTTTTATCTGTCTGTATTTCATTTCAGATGAGTCATCTCCCCAGGCTAGGCCAGATTATACCTCTGCGCTTTTTGCTTAGTTGTATTTGGGCTGGTTTTAGAGTACTGATGAACTTGAGTGAAGATGGCAGAGCTATAGACAGAGGGGCTGTGGCCTGGTCACTAGCCCTGCTTGCTGTGGCATGGGCTGCTGCACAGGTATCCCTACACTGTCTCCACTCTCACACCCATATCCTCTTCAGGATTTCTATACCATCAAAATTTTAGCACCAGGGGTTTTTTTTGAAGGCCGGCGGGGGGGGGGGAAGCTAATCTATTGGACAACCGGCTTTTTTCTCTTCCCTGACACAGGTTAGATTACTCATCTTTCCATGAACTTTGTGGATGTTGCTGTTGTATTTATGCATGCAATTTTCCTTTCTCTCACTCTCTCACCTGCTGCCAGGTAGCCATTCTGACATTTTGGGTTTTTTTCTGCCTTTTCTGAACTGGATTCTTGGCATGCATCATGGAAGCACATGTGCACAGAAGAAGGAGGGGCAGGGAGAGATGCTTCTGGCAGTTTAGAATGGCTTCTCCAAGCTGGGCAGGTGTGTGTCATTTCTAAATGGATGTGATGTTTTAATGATGGTCTAAACTAATGTGAAATCAGGTTATTGATTTCTGTTTCAGGACCTGATGATGCTACCATGCCTGCTCTGGTGTTTCATTTTCTCTGTAGTTTTTTTCAGGCTCTGCAGTTAAAAGAAATAGAGGTGGGGAAAGGAGAAGTTTTTTTAAATGATCTTAAATCAAAAGCTAAGAAATTAACTGTTACAATGCCAAAACTGCAGCTGTTGGTAACAAAATTAAGAAGTACACCATTCCATTTGGCTAAAATTGTGCAACTTAACCCAGTTTATTACTCAGATGCCTTGTTTGCAATGCTGAAGTTTTAATGAAAAAAATTTATTTCAGTTCCATCTCTTCTGCTCTTTTGTCCTCAGGAGGGAATATGAGGCAAGAAGCTCCCATTTCCCCTCTGTGGCAGATGTCCCACGGGCCAAGCAGGAGAGTTAGAAAGCAGGAGCTTTCCCCCCAGCTGAATTGGCAGGACTCAACATAATCACTTAAGCATGAACCAGACTGGTTTTCTCTCCACTTACGTAAATCCATAATACTTAAATCCATAGTCCTTCACTGTTGAATTACTGCCAGTGTTTTCCAAATACAAACTCTTTATTAAATAAACAGGGATCAGATGACATGCGTTAGAGTGCAGATGACCAGTGCTACTGTTGATTGCTTCTATCTGAAAAACACAGATTTTTAAGGGGATGCAGGACGCATGCAAGAAAGGATTGCCAGGCACAGATGGCAGTGCTCATTTATAGCAGTGGAGCAAGGATGTGATAGCATTAACAAGAGAACGGTCTGAATTTGTACATGATGAAAGTGAAACCCATCATCTGGTTATGCAGGAGAGAAAGTCACTGATACGAGCAACCGGCAATATTTTCCTGTCTAGTTCATTGTCAGCTACATTAGTGACGATGCTTGAGCTATTCCCATGTGAACTAGCATTTTAACCTATCTTTTGTTGCTGCTTTGAGCCTAAGCTGGGGAGGAGAAGGAGGAATAAAAGGGTATAACATCATGTCAGTGACCCGCTTAGTGGATGACAGAAAGGCTGTGGATGTTGTCCTCCTAGACTTTAGTAAAGTCTTTGACACCATTTCCCACAGCATTCTCCTGGAGAAACTGGCTACTCATGGCTTCGATGGGCGTACTCTTCGATGGTTAAAAAACTGGCTGGATGGCCAAGCCCAAAGAGTTGTGGTGAATGGAGTTAAATCCAGCTGGCCACCAGTCATAAGTGGCGTTCCCTAGGGCTCAGTATTCGGGCCAGTTCTGTTTAATATCTTTATCAATGATCTGGATGAGGGGATCGAGAGCATCCTCAATAAGTTTGCACGTGACACCAAATAGGACAAGAGTGTTGATCTGCTTGAGGGTAGAAAGGCTCTACAGAGGGGTCTGGACAGGCTGGATCGATGGGCCGAGGCCAGTGGTATGAGGTTCAACAAGGCCAAGTGCTGGGTCCTGCACTTGGGTCACAACAACCCCATGCAGCGCTACAGGCTTGGGCAGGAGTGGCTGGAGAGCTGCCTGGCAGAAAAGGACCTGGAGATGGTGGTCCATAGCCAGCTGAATATGAGCCAGCAGTGTGCTGAGATGGCCAAGACGACCAATAACATCCTGGCTTGTATCAGGAATAGTGTGGCCATTAGGACTAGGGAAGTGATCATCCGACTGGTGAGGCTGCACCTCGAATACTGTGCTAGGTTTTGGGTCCCTCAGTACAAGACAGACATTGAGGTGCTGGAGTGGGTCCAGAGGTGGTCAGCAAAGCTGGTGAGGGGTCTGGAGAACAAGTCTTATGAGGAGCGGCTGAGGGAGCTGGGGTTGTTCAGCCTGGAGAAAAGGAGGCTGAGGGGAGACCTCGTCACTCTCTACAACTACCTGAAAGGAGGTTGTAGTGAGGTGGGGGTTGGTCTCTTCTCCAAAGTAACAAGTGACAGGGCAAGAGGAAAGGGCCTCAAGTTGCACCAGGGGAGGTTTAGGATGGATATTAGGAAAAATTTTTACACTGAAAGGGTTATCACGCATTGGAACAGGCTGCCCAGGGAAGTGGTTGAGTCACCATCCCTGGAAGTATTTAAAAGACGTGTAGATGTGGTGCTGAGGGACATGGTGGTAACTTGGCAGTGCTAGGTTAATGGTTGGACTGGATGATCTTAAAGCTCTTTTCCAACCTAAACAATTCTATGATTCTGCGATTCTGTGATCTTGTGTGCCAGGGTCTACATGAAGATCAATGTGTTTCACAGAGATTTCTAACAGCTAGACAGGCTGACAGTCCTGCTTTTCCACAGCATCATCTCCTTTGTTCCAAAGCAAAAGGCGAAAGTATTGAGATGTGATACTTCAGTGATGCCTTGGAAAAAACTTCCCCATAGGAGATGTACCCCTGTTGGACTCCCTATTAAATAAAACCTAAGCAAACCTATTTATACCCTCTGCAGACCCTTTTATAAAATCTGTCTTTACTCAGGATCGTTACTGTAACTGTAGGGTCTGTGAGGATGGAAAAGAACAGAGTGAGAACTTTCCATGTCTATTAACCCGAACCAGAAAGTGTGAGGATTAAGGTAGTACAGGCACATGTATTTCCAAGCACATAATTGGCCACTTTGAACAGATTGTCAGACTTTTCAGACTTGCAGCATGTAAACAATTTATTCTGACTTGCTTATATCAGGATGGCAAGCCTAATGCTCAGCTACAGAAACATACCTGGTGATTGGTTAATTCCAGTGCAAGTGTTAACAGCTGCATGTTTAGGTGGTTTCATCTCCTTTGTTTGGATGCTACGAATCGTAAAGGCTGTTACTGGTTTGCACTCAGGAAATTATCTGACTTTTTGCAAAAAAAAGAGAAGTGTTGAAACCACACTTTTCTCTGAAAATGTCATAGATAATTGAATTTTTTTTAGGAATTCTCATTGCAACGTTCATCTCACTGATCTGTGGTCAATGTGTGTTTTCTTGACTCTGGTTATTTGCCTTTGTTCATAGTTTGCTTTTTCTGTTTGTTTCTTTGTTACTACACAGAAAGTTATATATTGAAAATTATTTCACATGATGTCTCTGTTCCCATCAGTCCTTGCACTGTAAAATGGTGTCATGTACTGTTTTGTTCAGCTGACTAACTGCATCTACATCTATAAAATGATTCAGTCTTCAGTGGCCAGATGCTCATCTTATTATTTTTTTCCCCTTAAATAACTCTTTAAATAAAACATTGAAAATGAAAATGCAGTTCATTGGTTATTGACTTTTTTTTTATAAACTCTTATCTTTCTGAATATAATTCACTTCTTCAAGGCTGAAATTCTGATTGTAAATATTAGCTCGATTAATGGAAATTGTATGCATAAAACCTTAAGCGCAGTGCTGGAATTCTTTCCTCTTCTTTGTTTCCAGGTACAGTCCCTTCTTAGTACCTCAGGCTTGGCCAGGGGAGGATTTGTCCATGATGCAACTTACAGAAACATATATATTTTTCAAAGTCTCTGGAGCAGGGAGAGGGAAGTACTAAATTTACAAGAACTTCAGTTTAATACTTTACATTTTATGCTTTCCATTTGTATAATCATGTCCATTTTATAATGGCATAAAGTAGCACTAAAACATTCAATCCAGCATAATCCAATTACTATTTCACTCTCTCAGGCATGAGATAGGAGAGAATTCTTAGATAGGAGAAAATCACCAAGTGTGATTATTTTATGGATTTGCATGTGCACTTGGTATGGTAAGTAAGCTATGTCTTGATATTTGCCTTTGTTTTCCCATGTAGCTGTTACTGAGACTGTAACTGTAGCTGTCTCAGTGCTGTGACATGGGAGGAGATAATAGTTTTAAAAGGTTATTTCATAAACTATAAAAGGGGTGCACGTGTTACAAGCAAGTTTGCCAGTATCTCAAAAGAGAGTTTGCAGGGTCGGTCTTCTTCTTTGGGGGAATTTTCTTCTGTCCCCACTTAGGGTCATACCCCCAGAGCAGCATCAGCATTCTCAGGGATGCACACATGCATCTCCAAGGGAAGTTTTGTTACTTAAACCCCGCTTCCAATGACAGCTCCGTGTCTGGAAGAGCGAGCTGTGATGGTGATATAAGCTTGGTTTATTACTCATAGGTCTTGCCAACATGTGTTTGTAAAAATTCTCCTCAGATGTCAGATGAATTGGGCAAGACATGAATTTTGTGTCACAACTGTAGCTGAGGAGAGTAAGCTGTAACTGGCACAGCAGCACAGCTTCTAGAGGTGACATCTCCACTCCACCAGTAGCTTTTCAAACACTGTGAAGTTCATTTTCTTTCCACATTAGGTCTGGGGGAAGAAGGCTGCTTTATGACTGGTTAGGTCTGATATTGCAGCCACAGTGGAAACAAAACAGAAGTCCAAGAACATAGCATTGATACTTAAGGCAAAGTGGGTTAATACTTATCTTAACTTGGGTATCCGCTGCCCCAAATTCCCTAAACAGACTATGCCTCCATTACAGAAGTACTGGTAAAATTATTTTTTATATCAGGACCAAAGTTCAAATCTTGAAAGCCACAGATGGCCTCAGTGTGTAGCTCAGGTCTGGGAGGTTCTGCACCTTCTCTAGTCTGAAGGGCCACAAAGTTCTCCCACTGGATCTGACCCTGCTCTGGGTTGCTCTCCAGACTCCAGGACTATGGATCAGGCTCCACACTCCAGCTGGGAGCGGTGTTGGTTATTGGCAATTACTGGGTTTCTTTTCCTGGTTTAGATGAGCCTGTCTCTGTGACTCGCTTTCCAGAAGTTATGCTTTTTTATGAGTGAGTGCTGGCTCAGTCTCACAAATCCCATCCTTCTCTTCCAGTTTTTCTTTCCTGCTTCTCTTCTGCAGGTAACCACCTCCCCAGCAGCATCTTCGACACGAGGGGAATTCAGAAAGGTGTGTCCCGACCTTACACTGCAGCTGCCGGTGGCTTTAGGAAGGTGGAAGAGCTGCAGCTCTGCTGTCCCTCAGCCCTATTAAAGGGTGAGGATAGGGCCAGTAGAATGTGCTGCGGGAACTGGGAGGCTGTGGGAAGGTTTCACCGTGCTATGGTAATATTAATACAGCATTATGAGGAATCCTCAAATGGCTGATTAACTGTCAAATTGTGATGCTGTGCCTGTGCGTGATGGTATCTGGGAAAAATGCAGCAAGGCAAACTAATTAAAATACTAACCTGGAGTTTTTCTACATGTCTGCTTTTTTATCCCCTCTTCTTTTTCTCATTTTTTTCTCCTCCTTTTCATTTCCTTCCTCGCCCTTCATTTTCCCTCTTTATTATTTATAAAATTCCCTTTTATCATTTTCTTCCCGTCTAGCCTCTTTCGTTTCTCCTTTTTCTCCTAGCCCCTCTGTGCCCCATACTGCATTTCCCCTTCTGTTAATCAGACCTTCCCCAGATCCTGACACCTCATGGGAACCGTCGTTCAAAGGCTTTAAGGCCGATTTTACAGTTTTTCCTCTCTTGTTCTTTTCTTACCAGCTTCACAGGGGTAGGCACTGTTAGTCTGGCTGGCAGAGCGCTCCTGTTGGGGCTGCTGCTGGAAGAACAAACCTGCTGAAGGTCCCTGAAAGGACCCTACCAAGGTCCAACTGAGTATTTTCAGCATCTCACACACAGATTAGGTGCTCCACAGAAAAGCTATTTCAATGCAGTCGCAGTGTAATGTTTGTGTATACGGTGGGAATGATGATGGTGCAGGGGGCGCAGAGAGGGAGCAGAATTAAGCAGGTTTTCCAAATGTGTCACTACAAAAATACTCATTTAACCAAGGGGAGGAAAGCACCACCATCGATTTCATAGGTATTTGAAATAGTGTCTTCCTGGAGTTGTTGGTTTGGATTTTCATCCATGATACACCAGCTGTTATGTCATTTGCTGGCACTAATTGCTGCAAGACTTAAGCTAATCTTGTTTCTGAAGAAGGCCAGCTCAGCTGGGCAGCTCCACTTTTGTCTCTCCTGCCATCCGGCAGCAGGGAGGGCTCAGTGCCACCGGGACACGTCTCCAAGCCAGCCTCATTTCTTCTGTGCTTCCATCAGCTCTTCCATGGCGGAGTTCCGAAGGGGCCACAGGGACCTTGGCAGAGGGAAAGAATAGGCGTTTTCTTTTTTGAATCAGGAATTACTCATTACATCCGGGAGGTCTCTGGTGACACATCCTTCTAGAAGACTCTCCCTGTCAAAAGCAAACTTATTACCAATTCAGTTTACTCGCTCCTATTAGATTGAA
Organism: Fratercula arctica; assembly: GCA_947846985.1. Taxonomy (NCBI): domain Eukaryota; kingdom Metazoa; phylum Chordata; class Aves; order Charadriiformes; family Alcidae; genus Fratercula; species Fratercula arctica. The sequence goes on along the minus strand of CANTUZ010000001.1, from coordinate 25,585,805 downwards.
AATCAGAGCAGCTGAGTTGGGGTACAGCCTGCACGGGGCTCACATCCCGCATGAACAGTCAGAGGCTTCACAGCGTTCAGGAAGTTAATAAACACTTATGAACTCCGAAGTTTTTAATAGTGCTTAAAGTCAAATTTAATTTCACTTTCAATCAAGTTGTGTCAAATTTAGCCAAAAGATTAGGTGACAGGCAGTCAGGCTGAACTGCTGCTCTGTACCTCTTCGTTTTGCTTTCCTGCCAGCTCTGCATTAATAGATTTACTTTTTTTAAAAATTTGCATAGAGGTAGGGGTGAGAGTGCTCAATAGAAAATATCTGCATTCCCCAAAGCCTTTGTTATGCAAGTAAGCAAACACCACCAATGTAAAATGCCATTGTGTGACATTTGCAGCACTAAATATCCAATTTTGTGTTGGGCTGAAAATGTTTCTTTTCCTGATGCACAGCTTGATTTCTAAGTTATTTTCTGGCTTTCCTGTGACTAGAAAAAGAATGTTGGGCACGATAGAGAAACTGGAAAGTCTTTGAGATTCAGATTGCCATGTATAAATCATATGTTTGAAACTCAGTCAGTCCCCCAGAAATTATCTTCCCCCAGGCTAAATTGGTGGGCATCCATGTTTGCTTTTTGATTTTGTGTTGGGTTTTTTTTTTTCTTGCTTCTGCAACGTGGGCTGTAACCAGCTTCCTAGGATTGTCTGAACATTTTTACTTAGTAAATTTAGTGGCTGTGCCCTCAAACATCTCTCTGCTCTCTTCCTCTGGCACACTGTATTTTATACGCATTTCAGTCTGTTGTACTAAATGCTTTGGACGCAGTTGACAAGTGTTTGGTGGTTTATGGCTTGGTAAGTGTAGGAGATGGGTGTTCACTGGACTCCTCTAGGCAGAAATGTCCATAGCATGACTGCTGGTGGTTGCTGGGGACCAATCTGTTTGGTCTCTTTCTCCAGCCTCCTCCACAAAGGGTTACTTTCTTGTAAAACCCTTATAGAAAATTTATTTTAATATTGCCTTGCGGAATTGGACTTCTAAATTTCAGAGAGTACAGACCATTGCCCCCACTCCTGGAGCTACCATTTTAAAACAAAAATTGCTACGTCTTTCTTAATTCTAGGGGGGATTTAATCATAGCCCCTGTTTCATTGGTTGTGCTCCTATTCCAGAGGAGAGGCAGTTCTACACACAACTCGCTTTTTGCCTTAGTTTGAAAGGGTGTCTTACTATCTGCTTTATCTTTCAAGGTGCTTTCATATGCACCTTCCTTCTTTTCCTGGTAATTACGTGTCTCAAGCTGGTAGCATCTTTCAGACTGTCCCTCTGCCTAAGTGAGCAATCCTGAGCGTAAGCCTGGAGTTAAACAGAAACAGCTCTGTTCTGTTCACTCCTGTGATCTTACATCAATTCACCAGTTATTATTTCCTCTTGTCAAATGAAGCAATAGCAAAGCTTTGAAATGATGCTGCAGCTTTTCCAAAGAACAACTTCCCTCTCCTTCTCTTGCCTCCTGCCTTTCCCTGTATATTTGACAGTGCATCAGCTTCTTCTTGAAATGATCCCCAGTAGAGCACTTCAGCTATTTCAAGCGGGGGTTTTCTGAAGGCATTTTTTTAAAAAAAAACTAGCTTCTACAGCAGAGTTTGGTTATAATGAAGAACAACAAAAAAAAAACTTCTACCTTTGAGAACCAGCCTTGAACGCAGTAATGCGTGTGGTGAACTCCGTGCCTGGAGTATCCCCACTGGATTCAGTCAGCGGTGTTGTTTGCACATACAGAGTTAAGCACCTGTGTAAGTGCTTGCAAGGTGATGGCTTTAAATCTCACTAGAAGCTAAGATGTGCATTGCAGTGCAGTAAAGACTAAACCAAGACAACTCACTTTCAATGTCTGTCTTTTTTTATTTATTTATTATCTGTGTTTCTAAAGTGGCTGCTATTTAGCAACACATATAATGAAGAGAACAGCGATGATCTTCCAAAGAATTTCTTCAGCTCACTCCAGCACTTGTCAACACTTTGATCTAGGCAGGACATTCAGGAAACTTGCGTTCTGGGCAATTTCCCAGTAATGCTGAGTGAATATCTGATAGAAGACGCCAAGGGCTATAGGATTCAATCCTAGCACAGTTTTTCAGATTAATAAATGACATAACCAAAACCCCTCCAGAGTTAGTTTCTTGCTGTTCCTGCAGGATCAAATTTGGGCTTAGTCTGCTCCAGTGTTTCTCTTTGATGTAACTGCCTAGGAAATCACAGAACAATAGTCTTTTGAGCTGACAGGATTTTAAATGCTTATGGGTTTGAAAATAAGGACCAGATAAGGACTGTATCAGGAGTCAGATTAATGGCCAGCCTGCAGCGCATTGCTGAGGTGCTGTCATTGATGCCTTTGGCTCAGAGAAGTTGTTCTGCAAGGAGTTGTTTGCAGCATGCAAGTGGAGCAGGAGCAGCCTGTCTTGGTGGCCCAAATCTCCATATAAATCAATGGAAATCCTGGCTTGGACAGCATATGTTAAGTGAAGTTCACAATTTTTACAGCCTTTCTGTACAAAGGTTCCTGATGAACTGAACAATGACTTAGAATGCAGCAGCTATTCACAACATCATAGGGTTTTCCTGGGGGCATTGCTAATAGCAGTGCACCACACCAATCCAGAAAAGCTGAAAAAAAAAAGGATGCTTGGAAAGCTGGAAAGATTTTTGTTCACTGTGACACACAGTGTCAATGAATTGTGCAATGGAGTGTGTAAGCATGGATCTTTCTGGGTGCTGAATGAAGTGGAGGAGAAACGACACCTCTCGGAGCTTTTGTTTCAGACTCAGCATCTTTTGTATTCATCATCATTTTCAGTTACTGTGTTTTAAGATGTGTCTCTAAACAAAGGACTCAGAAAAGACTTTTTTCAAGGGCAGACTGAAAAAGGGTGGAAGACTTGATGAAGTAGAAGTTAACAGCTTCCAAAGTATAACAATATAAGCAAGTTAATAAATGTTGAGTGGTAGGTCATAAAATTCCTTTCAGATTTATATAAGAAAACAATATATTGTATAAAATCATAGAATAGATGACCTTTCTTCCTTAAAAGCCTGAGCAGTTTCTCTTTAGTGGCAACATAGTATTTGGAAATACTATTTCCTAAATAAAAAATGTCATATTGCTTAACTTAAGGAAATGTACTTTGTTAACGAGAGTCTCAGCACTTGTTTTTCTCCCTTCGTTTTCTCTAGGACAGTTGCACTGCCTCCAGTGAGTCAGCCTAGCCTTGCTTGTGATGGAGAAGGAGGCAAGCCAACTTGAGAGGGACCATGTTCATAGTGTATATGAGAAAATTGCTCCTTACTTCAATGATGCACGCTATAAGGCATGGCCAAAGGTGCAGCAGTTCATTTCAGAGCAGGAACCAGGCAGTCTGATTGCTGATATTGGTGAGTGGGGTTGTTTGTCCCGTTGCTAATGACAGTTTAAGTATGTTCTCTCTATCAAGCAATGTTCGTGGCAGAAGAGTTTGGAGATTGTGAGCCAAACTTGGGAATCCAAATGGCCAGACGGACTATCAAATTTGCCTCCTACTTTGCTCCACCATTCATAGGTATATGAGGACAATTTAACTTTTCCCAGTATCCAGCAGGTCAACTAAACTGAAGCACTAAACTGAAGCTAAATATATTAAGATGTCATTAGTGGATATAATGTTGTGTATTAATATGATAATTCTGGAATTTGAAATTTTGTTTAGCTCTTACAACATGTATTGTGTGTGGCCAATTTGAAGCAAGTGTCATGACACTGTCCTGAGTTCTTTTGGGAACAATGTGTGACAGTTTTTAATTCCCCAAAGATTTGAAAATGTCTAAATGGTAAGAGGGAAGCCTCTGTACTGGCTTCAGGCCCTGCACCAGAAGTGGGTAAGTGCTGGTTGCCCAAATGACGTCTGGGCATCAACTCATCATTTCTACATGTTTAGGCTAGACTTCTAAATAGCTTTTTGGACTTGTAATCCTTTCCAGCAACACATATATGTAGTCTCCCCACTATAGCATGGGAACATTTGTGAAAGGGAAAAATTACTGAGGGTTGGGCTAATCACATTAATTTTTTGGGAGTCATTCAACCTTTACCCTATACTTTTCCCAGTTTATCATGGTCTAAATGCTGGGAACTGTATTCCTACCAGATCTTGGCACATTTTGCAGTGTTTTCAATGTGAACAAACAGGTACAAAGAGCCAGGACATTGAATTTTTACTGATGTCACAGACATTGGACTTGGCTAATGCTGTAATTTAAGCTCAGGCTTGGCTCCTGGGCTTTGGCCAGCGGAGGCTGCTGGTATACTCTTGTGGTGTCTGTGGCCAGAGATGAGTTTCGTGTGAAACACAGTTGCCAAGAGTGGTGCCATGGCGCTGGAGACGAGTCTACCTCCAGGGCTGTCTTCTGCCCCTCCATCCCTGGGAAGCAGCCTCTGGTGTTGGATTAGAGAAAATGTCTTTAGTAGCTGTTGTTTGGCTTATACTGCAGTCTTTCCCTCCAAAAGTGAAAAACGGAAATAGTCCTGGAGTTCTCTTCCAGTTAGAGCTCCAGGGTATTCCTGTTTCTGCTCTTTCTCCTTGGAAAATAGAGTCTAATATTAGCCAAGAGTGCTGGCACCGTTTCACAGCACCTCTTCTCAGCTGGTGCTGAAGTCAGGCATGGGAAGGACTGAAAGAGCTCCAGCTTTTCTCTGGATATCTTTCTTTCATTCCTGGGAGATGGGATCAGCAGTTAATATCAGGCAAGCAGTTAGAAGCAGACTTCTGTTTGCAGCTCAGCGATGATTCATCTCCCATTCAAGTGGCACAATAGATTGATGGGACGGGGAGGCTCCTTAACAAACATAGGGACCCACACAGGGTTTCAGAATAGGTGCTATGGGATGGCTGTAACCTAAACGTAGGGACTTAAATATTTGGAAGGCTCCAGAATAACTGTAATTAAAAAAAAAAAAAAAAAAAAAAAAGAATTAGAGATAAAATCTGGGCTCTGACCCAAGCTTAATGTTTTGTTGTAAGTGTGGCCATAAACAGGATGCAAACTAAGGTCTGCACAAGGTCCAGGGTATTATGTGAGGCCAATGCATTTGCCTCCCTGATCTTAATCTGAACCATGATTTTTATGATGCAAGTGAGAAGGCAAGTTTTTATAATCAATAATCTACTTTAAAATGCACTTTGTGTTAAGATCCAGGTAATTCTGCAAACAAATTACCAAAATTTAGATAAGATCCGTTTTACTGCTGCCATTGGAATCATTCTTATCTAAAGATGTCTGCCTGTAGTTCGACACAAGAAGTATTTCAGTTTGGGAAGATGTAAATTTCCATGTTGCAGGCTCCATTATGAAAAGGAAACTGCATGGAGATACCAGAAAAAGAAACTCCACTGTTGTCATGGTGACAGCAATTAGCAGCAGTTAAAACAGCAAACAATGGATTTAATGGTTTGGTCTAATAGTGACTTAATTACTTAGCAGTCTAGTTTGTCTATGAGCATTTCAATACACAGGAATAATTCGGTGCTGTGCTCCCACTACATGATGCTTTCACTTAGCATTTTGAGTCTGTTACAAGTAGAATTGCAGTAGCATCATTACCATAAATATTGTTGATTCTGTATGTGGTGGGAAAGCCAAGGTAAATGCTCTCTAGCAATCCTACTTGAACACCTCCTGTCACGCAGCAGAGAGCCTGCTAGACAGAGAGGAGCAGTCTGTGCTCATTGTACTGTGATGGTAAAAAATAACCTGAATTCCACTGCAATTTTATCATCTCCTTCAGAATGGGTGGAGAATTTCAAGCTATTAGGCCAGTGAAGGGTGTACATCATGGCTTATGTCAGGAATACGTTTTCTTTTATGCAGACACCAAATGTCCACCTTCCTTTCTCCTCCTCATTATTTCTTCAGGCTGCGGAAATGGCAAATACCTTCACATCAATTCTCAAGTCTATAAACTGGGTTGTGACTCCTGTTTCCCCTTGGTGGAATCGGCACGAAATGAAGGCCATGAAGTAATGGTATGCCATGGCTTGTGCCTGCCTTATCGAAGTGAGTGCTTTGATGCTGTCCTGTCCATTGCTGGTAAGTTCTGCGTACCGCCAGCGTCTAAAGGGTCTAAAGCATTTAGTCTTTTCTAGGTTTGGGGTTTTTTTCAGTGACCAACAGAATATTTTGGGTTTTGTAGACCAGGTGAATCTATATTGACACAAGAAATGTATATTATTGTGTACACACGTATATGTATGTACACATATATACACATATATATCATATATGTGTATATTATTACCTATAAACTCTGTGAAAAACTGCAAAATGGGTAAGTCACAGAGATGTCAGCTGTTTTATTCTGGTCCAAGCACAACTAAAGTACACTGTCAAAACAGTAAAGGAGAACTTTATTTTTGTCTTATTACATGGCAGAAATTTGAAATGTTGGCTCTGTCAGGGGGAGCACACAACAAACCTTGCTTAGGAACATGGAGCGTATTCTAAGTTCAGTACTAAATCCTTCTGCACCTTTCCAAATGCTGTTTTTGACTCCCACACTCCATGGTTTGTCAGCCAACACAATCATTTTTGTGCTGACGAGGGTGATCCTGACACTGATCTGGCTGGAAAATAACAAGCAAAAAGGTTGCTTTTAGTCAAATAAGTTACCTGTTGCTTCACTGCAGAGAGACCTGTTTCACCAAAAGCAGGGAATAAGGCAGAGAAAAACCAAGGAGGCAATGACAGAGCAAGCAAAAGTGCTTATTTCAGTGGCACTGCTGCCTTAAAACGTTCATCAAATAACCTCAGATTTCATTTCTTGTAAGATTTTTCCTTTTTGTTTAGTTGCCCTTTTCGATGTAACTTAATGACGGAGGAACTCCCTGTCTTTGCCACTTTTAAAGCAGACATTCAATGGTAGCTTTAGCCTTTATTTTTTTAATTGTGCAGGTTCTTTAGTTTTGGGAGTCTTGAAATTACTCAACCACCTTTTAAAAGTTAAGTATTAAGCTTATACTGATTAAAAGTTGGACAATACTGTAAATAAAACAAATTACAGCGCTCATCAAACTTGATTTTTCCTTTGCTCAACCAAAAGGGTGTGTAGGTCTCTAAGGCTTGTTAAATCAAAGTGAAATGTTAATACGTCACATCTCTTGAAGTTGGTGAGTAGCCTTACATAGCCTCTTCTCCATGTCTTGGGTGACCTTTCTTTAAGCCCTGGACTTTACTTCTCAAGTCCAGGTCCTTGTCATATAATTTGACATTTGATGAAAATTTGAGATTGCATTATTGTCACTGGTACATCATTGTATGGGGATGTGGACCATGCTCAGCTACACTGTCTGAAAATCTTTCAATCGTGACTTAAGAAACATGACCGGTAGCTAACAGTCCTTGTTCTTGACTTTTCACATCCTTTGCCCGGATGGAGTAACAACCATCATGTGCCCAAAGGTGATTTGGCACCTCTGGAAAGCCAGGGTAAGGAAGTGAAGGAAAAGACAGATTTGTTGAAAAGGGTATGTAGCAACATTCAGAAGTTGTTTGACTCAGAAGAGTCTGTGTCCCAGGAGTACTTGTGAACAGTCTATAGAAAAGCAGAGTAGCTGGGCTGGGGTTGCTGCTGGAGATGCGGAGCTACGGACCTTCCCATCCACAGCCAGCTTAAAGCCCTGTTTGCCTGGCTGCTGTGCGAGAAGGTAGAACGGGTGAGAAATCCAGAAGGAGACGCAGGCGACAGGTAGAACTGTGTGGTGCTGGACTGTGGCCTTTCCAGTGCCATAATATGGCTGCAAATTACAACATTATTTCTCTTACAGCCTTTACCACCACAGATCATGCATGAAACATGGTAATGATTGTGTTTCCTTATTAATGCTGAAAAATATGGTTGTTCAAAGATTCAAATAATATGTATATACAAGTATATAGTATATACTACATATATTTGGACTTCTATACATATACTTACAGTATATGTATATTATATATATGGAATATATAGTATATATATACTATATATAGTACCTATATACTATATAGGTACTATATATAGTTGTGTATATATATATACACTCTAATATATATAGTGTATATATACACACTATATCGTAATAGTACGGTATATATAGTATATATATACTATATATTACAGTGTATATATATATACACTACATAGTACATATATATACACTATAGATATATACTATATAGTATAAATATAGTATATTGAATAACCATATACTATAACCATATACCATATACTATATATATACTATATATACAGATACTCTCTATATACTGTATATATACTATATACACACACATATATATACAGTATATATATAGTATATATATACTGTATATAGTATATATACTATATATACTATATGTTATAGTATATACTATATACTTGTATATATAGTAATATGTATACTATATATACTATATATAGTATATATAGTATATACTATATACTTGTATATATAGTAATATGTATACTATATATACTATATATAGTATATACTGTAATAATATATATACACACACATATATATACAGTATATATAGAGTATATATACTATATATATTGTATATGTATACACTATGTATATATACTATATATACTATATGTATATATATGCATATATACTGTATATATAGTATATATACAGTATATATATACTATATACTATATATTATTACAGTATATACTATATACTTGTATATATAGTACTATGTATACTATATATATACCATATAAGTATATACTATAATAATTTATAGTATATGTAGTATATATTATATAGTATATATACTATATATAGCATTATATTATAGTGCATATATAGTATATATACTATATAGTGTATATATATTATATACTATATAGTGTGTATATATTATATAGGTATAATACTAGTATACTACAGATATAAAATAGTTTGGATAAGCATGTCTTCTCTTGATCTTCAGGAGATTGTCTAAGGAGGCAAGAAATTTCTGTAGGTGTTCTACAGCCAGATCTGTAGTAGGAAATATTGGCAGAAGAGGAGTGTCAAGCCTAACTTGGTGATCCTTCCTTGTACTCAACACCTATTGCGTATGCATATATAATGAAGAATTTTTGCCAGTTCGATAAATGGAATAACCTATACTGACAAGAAACAAATCTTGACATGGTATATCAGCACACGTTTAGAATGCGCTGCTTTCAAATGCTTAACTTTCTGTTCAAGGAGACAAATTTACCCTGTGAGTATGCAATTCATTCCACAACGTTCTCACTGAATCAAGAAAGAAATCATACTCACTTTCCCAGTGTATTCGTAGCATAATTTTGTTTGAGATTTAATGTCACCAAACAACAGAAATCATCCCCTTTGCCATATACTGATGGCTTCGTTATTGTTAGCATGATGAAGCCATTCCTATATTATTGAAATAAGTAGGGTTTCTGACACAGCAATGGAAAGGACTCACACTCACGTGTCCATTTGGGCTAAGGAATTGCTCCGAATCATAAGGCAGGACTCATTTTTTAGCATGGCTTTACCTCTGTCAAAGTGGCTTTCTCTTTTATATGGAAAGGTCATGTTCTGTGTTAATAAATCTTGTATATGCTGAGCTCTTGGACTCTGTGATGGGCATGGGAAAAGAAGCAGCTTTTCCTATTAATTTAGGTAAGTAATTTCTTTCCTCCGAATGCAAAGGTGAAGACATCACATTTTCCTCTCCTCTTAGGAGTCAGATATTCAAGTCAGTAAAGTTATTTTGTATTACTGAAGTATCTGATCAGACTCTTCATACCATTGGGAAAAAAAAAGGTTCCTGGAGTGAAGAACATCAAATGCCTTTCCTTGGTGTTAATACCAATATGTGAAAATTAACTTTGCTTTAATCTGTATCTTTTAGCCATGTGGTAATTTAACAGAGAAAGTGAGGGTAACCTAAGGGACATAAACCTGTCTAGTCCTCTAATTTACACTGTCTGAGAAAATGGTCTGCGTAATTGCAAATAGTATAATTCTTAAAGTTTGTAAACTTCCACCTTGTAAGGTGGAAGAGCCTCCTGGGGAAAAAAGAAGTCCAAATAAAATGTCCAGGAGAGTTTCCTTACTATATAAGGTTTTGTCTTAATGGTAAAATTCAATGAGACGCTGAGCAAGAAGAAACCAAGTGTTAGTATCAGCATCAGCATAGTTATATTGCACTGTTGTGCCAGTTAATATGGGCATAACATTGCAATTCCACTATGACATAGTTTCTTTTACCCATAAAGAAACCTCATATTTCTGTGTGACCATGGTTATTTCTGCATATCATCGCTACCTGCTGGTTCTCCTAAATTCTCTGCTTCCTAAGGATCAATCAGGATTACATTCTAATGGTTTTTTTTAACTTTTTCCAACAAGAAGGCACTAAGGCACTGTGGTCAGAAAATTACATTCCTTAAAAGAAGCAATTCACAGGCACAACAAGCAACCTGTCCCAGTGGAAAGCAGAGTATAATGAGGTCTGGTATGACTCCATCAGGAACTCTTTAATGCCATAGAAATTGAAAAGAAACCATCAAAAAAGCATGACTATCAATAATTATAAGGGATGGTGTGAAGAACCAAAGTCAGGATGACTACAGCATAGCATGAATTAGAACTAGGATAAGGTTTTATAAATGCATACAAAGCAAGAGGAAAACAAAAAGGAAAGAGCAAGTAACAGATGACAGGGGAAGTTGCATTTTTCTTTGGTTAATAGTATACTTATCAATAAGTTAGCAGAGTTTTAACCAGAGGACAGAAGTTTAGACTATAAAAAGGAAATAACGTCTTAAAGAACATTTAGATAAATTAGGTTACACAAATTGTTAGGAAATCATAAAATTAATCTTAAACTACTGTGAACTAGCAGATCATCTTTAAGATCTCCATCACATGAAGAAAAGAAAACATAATACTTGTTTCCAAAAGAGAGAGAAAGGACATCAAGAGGGAGCCAGCCTAAGTTAGATTTATGCCAGGATACTAGAATAAATAATTTAAATAATCTAATTTAAATAGAATAAATTATTTAAACCTACAGAATACTAATGAAATGGGAAACAGTCAACATATCTTTGTCAGGAGCAAGCCAATCTGCTTTCTGTCTTTGACAGGGTAATCATCCCAATAGACAGAGTAGCAGGAGAAGACATGATATATCTTGACTCATGTCATTGTTGCAAGTAAAATAAGTAAATAGAGCTAAGAATATGGAAAAAAAATCATTCTCAAAATGAATCAGTGGTTCACTGTCTAATCCAGACACATTTCAAATGGGATGCTCTTGGGACCCACCCTACATCTGTTCCTATGCAAATTTTTAATTAATAACTTTGATAGCAAGCTAGAGAGCATATTGAACAATTTGTGAATGGCTCCTGTGTAGGAAGAGTTGGAATTATTTTGGAAGATGGGATTTGACATTCTAATGATGGAGAGTTGTCTGAAATCAACCAGAAGATTTTATTGAGAGGGACGTACAGCGCTTGGGAAGGAAACGTTGAATGAACGAAGGGAGAATAATGACCAGGCAGGATGGACCACAGGTCAAATACGTGTGAGTAGTGTCGTGCTGTTACAAAACCAGGCAAATACTTGTCTGGGGTATGGTGACAGAGCTGTTTCATGGAAGGCAGAAGAATGAGTCACTCTCATGTGCTTGGTACTTTTGAGATCCTAGGTGGAATATCATATCTGCTTTTGGGACCATGCGTTACAAAGTTTTCAATCAATATGGAGATGTTGTAAATAACTGATGTTTGGAAAATCTGAATTATTAGAGGAAGCTGGAGGAATTGGGTTTGGTTAATCAAGAAAGAAAAAATAAATAAAAGACTGAAAGAAACGTAATAGTCTTCAAATACATAAATGACTTTTACAGAAATTTTATATTTATTTGACATGGGAAGAAAAAAAATAACCATCTTACCCTGCAGGAAAGGTTATTTACCTCAGATATTAAACAGCTTTTAAGAGCAGGTTAGACCAGTTTGGGTCACATTGGAGCCAGGTGTTTAATTCTCCCTTGGAGCTGGAAAATGAACAACCTCTATTTTTCTGCAGCTATTTCAATGTGAATGCCACCTGGCCGTTTTGAGAAAAATCCATTGACTCTCCTGTAACCAGTTGCTGCCTAATGTTAATACAGCTCCTCTCACAGCAGTGAACTCTCCTCCCTGGTGGAAGTCAGAGGTGCAAAATACTAGCAAAATCTGAATATTGCGCAAGGTCTTGGAGACAGAGCAGAAGTGGCACCCATAGTGTAATATCCTGGTTTTGACAAGGCCACGCACAGAGTACCTCTGCTTCTTGCCTGTATCAGGAATATTGTGGTGAGCAGGACTAGGGAAGTCATTTTCCCCCTGTACTCGGCACTGATGAGGCCCCACCTCAAATACTGTGCTCAGTTTTGGGCCTCTCACTACAGGAGGGACATTGAGGTTCTGGAGTGGGTCCAGAGAAGGGCGACGAAGCTGGTGAGGGGTCTGGAGAACAAGTCTTATGAAGAGCGGCTGAGGGAACTGGGGTTGTTCAGCCTGAAGAAAAGGAGGCTGAGGGGAGACCTCGTCGCTCTCTACAACTACCTGAAAGGAGGCTGTAGTGAGGTGGGGGTCGGTCTCTTCGCCCAAGTAACAGGCAATAGGACATGAGGAAATGGTCTGAAGTTGCACCAGGGGAGGTTTAGATTGGATATTAGGAAAAATTTCTTCACCGAAAGGATTATCAGACATTGCAACAGGCTGCCCAGGGAAGTGGTGGAATTGCTATCCCTGGAGGTATTTCAAAGATGGGTGGACATGGTGCTTGGCGACATGGTTTAGTGGTGGTTTTGGCAGTGTTACGTTGATGGTTGAACTCGATGATCTTGAAAGTCCCTTCCAACCTGGACAATTGATTCTATGATTCTTCTGAGACATCTGCAAGCCCTGAGTTCAGCTTTGGTCTCACCACTGTTAGTGTTTTATTTAAAGCGAATAATACAGTTATTTCTAAGCCAGTGATCACAAATTCTTAGAGATGCAGAGAAGCTCCACAGGGCAGTGAGAGCCTGTGGTTGACACCTGCAGGCTTTATCTGTCATTCACGCGGTTGCTCTCACTGGTCTTGCCAGCTGACAACGTTGTCTGTCGGTGCAATTCTCACTAACAGCGAGGAGCCTAATTTCTTCCTCAGTTAAACCAGAAGCTTTGTGTTCCTTGCATTGATATTTTCATACAAGTTATAACTGATTTATCAACAATATCCTAATTTTATTTCCAGTGGATGATACATAGGTATCACAGGATGGGGTCAGGTTGGAAAACTTGACTGTCTTTATTTTTCTCAGTAAAACATGCATCACAACAGAACGGAACGAGCTCTGCACCTTACGGTCCCCTCTATTGCTCCAAGTTACTGGAGTGCAGGAGTGGTGCAAAACTCCAGACAGACCCTTATATTTAGTTTAATTTTCACAGTAGCAGCCAGCAGCCTGCTCAGCATTTTTAAATGTAATCATTTATTTTAGACCGCAGTTGGCTGTGTGTGGCCTTATCACTGTCATGATGTTGACAGTGTACCTGTTTTAAATCTCACCCACATGTTCTTAGCAACGTGTTACCTGGTTACAAGGTCTTGACTGGCTGGTGGGTGACATTAAAAGAGGTGACAGCTTCTCACCAGTTGCACAACTTGCTCATGTACGGCTGTTGTCCTTTGCTCTCTTGGGGTGCAGAGCCACACGGCCGTGGTTTTGGAAGGAGGGATGGCTGAGCAGCTGCCTTGTGATGGTTTTGGCAGGTTTGTGCTGTCACCCGACAGTGGGCCCCCGAGCACAGGGCTATCACTCTGTACTACCAAAAGCTTATTCTCCTGCCAAGTAAGACATTGAGATCCAGAATGGATCCAGAACAGTGTGTTCAGGCACCTGAGCTGGGTGCACATTTAAGCCTTCTTCACTTAATAAAGATCCCTAGTGCCAAGGCCTCTTTTGGGGTTGGTGTCTAACAGAGCTTCGCAGAAATTGTGTGTTTTTTCTTTCCAGTGCAGCCAAGTCCTCAGGGCACTCAGCCAGAAAGTGGGAGAGCTGGGTTCACCTCCTTCCTCAGCTGGTGTGGGGTTCAAAGCCACATTTGCAATGCTTGAGGACATGCCTCAGTCCTCGAACACCTGTCTGCGCTGGGTGGAGAAAACCACCACCGTACTTTGGCACCAGCGGCCAAAAAGCCTGAGGGAGGTGGAAGAGGAGCCTAATCCTGTAGCCCAGCACGTAGGAGCACACACGGGAGCGAAGGAAAGATGGCAGCTGCCTGCATTGTTTCCTCTAATATAAATATTTCCACTAACATAAAGTGTACAAGCAAGATTAAATGGTCTTCGAGAGCAGACAGAGCCGGCTCCAAGAGCCCAGCGGGTGAACCCCGGAGGTTCTGCAGCTGGTGGGAGTGGGGCAGCAGCTCCAGGCAGAGCCCGCTGCTCCGGGTAGGAAGAAGGGAGGAGTAATTCAGGCTTGGAGCAGGCGCCTCAAGGATGGCACGAAGCAAAGGAGGGGAATGGCTTGAAGAGAGCTGCTCCACCTGACCTTATCTTACTACCTACCCCCTTTTGCTGGTTTTAGCTATAGGGTCCCCGCTTCTGTGCTGCTCTGACAAGCATTTCAGAATTATCTTTAATATAAATGCAGAAGTAAGCCTGCTGAAAGCAGTGTAGCTGCTCAGATGCTTAAAATTAAGCATATAATTATATTCCTGAATCAAGGCTTTAATAAGTTAATTAAATTTCATAATTATAATGATTTTTATAAAGGCAGCATCCTCATTTGCTAATGCTAACTGCAAGTGTGGGAAAATTAAAGAAGGAACAAATTTTCCAGCCTAAGTAATTAAGGAGTTACGTTCTCAATAGGAAAAAGTTTTTAATGGAAACACTGTTTGAAGTTTACTCAGTAATTATTTTAAATAATTCTTGGGTGTATTAGTCTTTTTCCTCCCCTTTTTATTTTTGATACCACCATAATGAAGAAAATAAAATCATATTTAACTTAGAATCATGCCTTCTATATATGTTCCAATTGTTCCTATTATTAGAGCTGACAGAGATAAAGTGACATCTGAAGTGTATATACAGTATATACAAAAGAGTCTCCAAGATAAAGATTCTGTGATCCTTAAATACTTTCCAAATGTCTCTGAAGGGATTTAACCTCAGCAAAGAAATTTGACAGAGAAAAGCCATTTCTGATTACAGAGATTTCTTTTTGCCATTTAACAGGGTTTAAATTGAATCACTGACCTAAAATGCTCATTTTGAAAATGACTTCTAAAAAAAAAATTCAGACAAAGTTGTTGATGCTTTCAGTTTTGTTCTCTGAAGACAGCTGAATGACACAAAAATGTATCTTGCACTGTCTTCTTGTTCTAAATAATCCCTTTTAGTAGGATTAGTCACGGTATTAAATTAAGAGAAGGAGCAATTAATTATATTCTTATGAAATGAAGAAGAGAAGAATCTTTGAAATGTTCTCCTTTCCCTCCTCACCCCCTCCCTTTGAAATCTAAAATTGAATTATGTATTTTTCAGTTACGGAAAATCTTACAGTCTTCAATTTAAACAAAAGTGGTGGGAATGAGCAGTACATGGCACAAAATTAATTTGGATTGACTTTCAGTAAATGCGAGGGGAATGTATGGCCAAAATGAAAAGGAATGCTTGATTTATAACAACTATTAATCCATGAAGCAAGGCCTTGCTGCTGCAAAGAGCTGTCAGGGGTTTTGGACAAACATCTGTGCTCAGCCCAAACAAATATTTTTGTGCTTAGATTTCTTTTTTGCAGTAGTTTGTTTGGATGTTTAAAAATTTGAATGTGGTCCTACTTGTCCTCATCACCATGGCATGGTGTTGGTTAGTATGATAATGATATAAAGTTCATTAAAGCCCTTTTTGTAGTGAACCTAAAGGTTTTTTTCTAGCTTTTGTTACAAGGGTTGTATAACAGCTAAAAAACTCTGAATATTCTTCTGTGGAAAAAAGCGCGAGGATAAAAACTTCTGGAAGAAATGATAGTGGGCAGAGAGCTACAGAGGAGAGCAGTGTAATAATAAGGATGTATTGGTAACTCTCTGATAAACTTGCGGAAAATGACCACAGATTATTAAGAGAGATTGCGAGGGCTGTGAGGGCAGAAAACACAATATCGAGAAACCGCAATTATCCATATGTAGGTTGTGTAAATGATACACAGGGGCATGAAGCCTCTTGGAAAGATTAATCTGAGAACCCACAAAAGGGAAACAACTCTTATTAGTCTGAAACGGTGCATCAGGCCCACATCAATAAGTAATTGCGCGCGAACCACGTTATCTCACTGCCTGTAATGTGACTGTAATCGAACCTCCTGCTCAGAACAAAAATGCTGTAAAAAATCCACTGCGTAAAAGTTTACTACCAGAAAGGAAGAAACTCTTAAGGAAAATTGAAAGGGAAAGCCAGCAGGGTAAAACGCTAGCAGATGAGTGTGGAAAGTGCTGAAAGACTCGATGTTGAATGTGCTTAGTGTAGGTGTATGGCACCTGTAAAAAGGCCGCCATTCAACAAATTCCTATATAATTTATAATTACAAATGAAATGAATAGGCTAGTGATAAAGTTTGCCGGTGACACAGAGTTACTCAGTTTTGCAAAGAGTTGCAAAAGAAGTCTCATGTGAAACTAATGACTGGGTGCAAAATTGCGGAAAATTACTTGTGGATAAATGCTAGGTAATGTGCAGAGGAAAAAATAAGTAAGTGTACCGGCACAGTGGTACCCTCTGTTCAGGAAAGAGATACCAAAGTCATTATCACACTCCTTTTCAATGCCCTGAAAAATAGTAGCTAACTGTTCAAACCTGGTCAAAAAAGTATTCCACTATTAAAAATGAAAATGAAAATCCAGAAGAATGGTAGAAGATAAATACCTGGTGCATCCATATCTTGAATACTGCATGTAATTCAGGTTTTCTCCATCTCTGGAAGGATATAGATAAACTAGTAAACGTCCTTGTAATGATCAAAGGTACAAATTGTTTACGTATGAGGATAGATTAGCGGACTAGGACTCTTCACTGAAGAAAAAAGAGTATCATCATAAAAGTATCATTAAAGAAGTGTATACATCACACTGCTCCTGAGGCAGAGGGGCATAGCATCCTGAACCCCACGAATGATACTAAATTAGTGAATAGGGAATAAATTTTTATGGTTTCTTACAGGAGGAGAACCACAGGGAAAGATTTGAAAGAGAAGGAGACATTTTTCTAAAAAATAGATAATTAAATTGAAGATTCCTTTGACATGTGCATATGTATAATCAGAAGTACAAGTGAGTCAAGAAAGTATCCATGAAGGACAGATCCATCACTGGCTATTAGATACAAGCCCTGGCCTGTGGCTGAGGAAGCTCTCAGGCTGCTGACCGCAGGAGGCGAGGGGAGAGAACATTACCGTTTTTCCTTTCTTTCTCTCTTTCCCAAACATCTGGTGCTGGCTGCTGCCACAGCCCCGCACTGGAGGGATGTTTGCTTCGACCCCAGGATGAGTTTCCTCTGCCCTGATATTGTTTTCACCACCTGCAAGCTTCTGTATTTATTGTCATTTAGGACAAAACTAATTTTCATTTAAAGTACCAGTAATTATGACAAATGCACTTTCAAGCATCTGGACCCTTGTTTTATAGTGTTTGGATGGTGGGAAATCACCTTAAAATGTGTTGAACAGCTGGTGAAAGATTGTTCTAGGGGTGTAGCACTGAAAGACTCCGAGGAGACCTTATTGAGGTCTTCCAGTGCTTAAAGGGGGCTTGTAAGAAAGATGGAGAGAGACTGTTTACCAGGGCCTGTAGTGACAGGACAGGGACAATGGTTTTAAACTGAAAGAAGGTAGATTTAGATGAGATATTAGGAAGAAATTCTTTCCTGTGAGGGTGGTGAGGCACTGGAACAGGTTGCCCAGAGAAGTTGTTTGTGGATGCCCTATCCCTGGAAGTGTTCAAGGCCAGGCTGGATGGGGCTTTGACAACCCAATCTAGTGGAATGCGTCCCTGCCCATGGCAAGGGGGTTGGACTAGATGATCTTTGAAGGTCCCGTCCTACCCAAACCATCCTATGATTTTATGAACTACAGCTCCCAGTGCCATCTACTCGTCACGATGAGGGGAGCTGCAGGAGAAGCTGATTTGAACCACATCCACTGGAGGGGAGGGAAGCAGGCTCATGTCACTGCTGGGTTGCAATCAGGCCCTCCATGAGTGTTTGTGCCTCGCTGCCACTTAGCACGAGCTGCTCCATCTCTGAAACAGCACCTTTCCTGCACAGTACACATAGTTCAGTTTAAACCCAGTTTCAACATACAAGGAATTTAATGTCAAGGAAAAAGAAAATATTTTTTATAAGCAGCCTGTGAATGTGGCTGCTTGGTGATCTTGGATCCTGACAAGTTTGGCTTTGATTAAAGACAATTATTTGCAGTAATTTGCATGATAATCTGTGATTTCAGGATAGCGTGATGTTGTCCCATGCAGATGTTCTGTTTCCTTGAGTTAAGCAGTTTTAAACAGAATACATCACCCATAACTTTTAAAATTATCTGACAAATTTATCTTGACAACACTGAAGTTTTGCTCAGCGTGAGATTTTATTAATATGCGGTAATTTCTTAAATGATACTTGATGCTTTTTTAATTAAAAAGGCCATAATGTTTCAATGTCAACGTCCTAACTAGCGCTAGAAGACCTGAGCTTTTGGAATTGATTTCTGTTCATCTCAAACAGGTGAAACCTACAGGCAGAGCAGCTGAATAACTAAATGTTAAAAGACCGTATTTCTTCAAAGCCTGCCTTTTGATCCTCACATTGCTGCCAGGGCTCTGAATGCATCATTCATTGCAGGGAGAGTGTTTTCCTATCTCAGCTGGATCGCTTACTGCTATTCTTTTAATTGTAAAGTGTCTCTTTTTCTGAGGCAAAATGGATCTGGTGGCGAATGGCCGCTCTGACAGACACAGAGAGGCTGCAGATACTGAGCTTCTGCTAGCATTTTCTACACTTTCTAGAAAGAATCGAAAGCTCGCAGCTTTTTTTTTTTTTCTCCTTGAAAGTTCTGTTATTCTTCTGTGGAAAACACCTCAGCAGCTTAACCAAAAACTGGTTTATCATGGTAACCTGAAGTGGTACGTGTAGAACTATCTGCCCAAACTGTCATTGGATAAATATCACTAATTCTATTGCTTTTCATTTTCAGCATCTTTAATACGTGCACTTTCCTTTCCAGCACTGTACCAGGATTGTCCCCTATTCTTATTTCTCATGTAACATTCATTTATGTAGCTGAAACTTTGCTGACGTCCCTACTGTTCACCAAGACCTGATCAACCTTGACGTCTGTTGTGAATTGCTCTAGAGCTGCGCAGTCTGAGAGCAGGAACCAACCTGCAGAGCTGGCGTTTGGCAAATTCCTCCCAAATCCGGAGACCAATTGCCCTTTTTGGGGCAAAAAAATTTTTATTGAAATGTGATTCAAATTTAAACTCAGTCCTGACTGAAGCGAAGCTGTGCTGCTTGAGTTTCGCCATCGTAAGGATGAGGTGTTCTCCATGGCACACGGGTTTGTGTGCTGGTGGAGGTTATCAAGCAAGAGCGGGGTTATCTAATTATTTGTTTTTGTGATAGATGCTTGCTAATGGCAGAAGTAGACAAATGCTAATTTCACCCTTATGTTGATGATTATTTAAATCTATCCCAGGCTGATAGCGATGGTTCATTTTTTCTGCTCTGTTACTGACACCCGTCCACAAAGGAGGACGAAATGGGCAGGCAGTTTTAACCTAGTCCTTTTTTAATGGGTATCGTCAGCAGGATCACTAGCACGGCTGTTGCAAGGACCATGGATGGCCTCGGTCTTTTCAGCAGTGTTTTTTTCAGGCTGCAGATGAGCATTAGGTGGGGGTAAAAAAGGGCCAGGATGCTTTGCCACTGACCAAGTGGGAGCCTTTCCTTGAGAAAACAAGACCGTAGTGTTGTTTATTGCCAATCTGAAAGATGTCACTTACTTCAACATTTCCAAATTCTGCCATGTTTCTAAAATAAGTCAGTGTGTTATGAACTCTTTAGAGATAGTACAATGTTGGAGATGTTAGAGAGAGTACAATAACACATAGCACAATGGAAGACAAATGATGTATTCCTGTGGTGCAAACCACCGGCTGCCAGTGTGTCAGAGCCAGTCCTTGTCCGTA
This sequence comes from Fratercula arctica, assembly GCA_947846985.1. NCBI lineage: Eukaryota > Metazoa > Chordata > Aves > Charadriiformes > Alcidae > Fratercula > Fratercula arctica. Next base: position 25,565,488 of record CANTUZ010000001.1, on the reverse strand, counting down.
TACTCTGTATTCATTAGTGCCTCGAGGGATACTTATTCACCTTATCTGTTCTGTTCTAGTGATTCACCATTTTTCAACGGAAGAGAGGCGCATGCGAGCAATAAAAGAGATGGCTCGCATCTTGAGGGTAGGAGGCCAGATAATGATATATGTGTGGGCAATGGAGCAAAAACGGAGAAGATTTGAAAAGCAAGATGTCTTTGTTCCCTGGAATCCTTCACCTCCTTCCTGCTCCTCAGGTGAGCCTTGCTCACATGGAGTACAAAAATCAATTCTTCACAAGGACAAAGAGCTGGCTTTGAACCAGCCCTGTCACAAGCTGGATGGGACTTCAGAGGTACACAGGACAGCAAGGAGCTCATCCTGTGGAGGGGAGAAAAAAGCACTGTGCACGGCGTTAGAGAAATCGCTGAGACGGTCTCTGTTCTCAAGATCACTTGACTCGGTATTAGGTGTGGGTGATCAGCGGCACCAAGAAGAGCTCATTAGATACCGCAATTACGCTGTTCAGCTGAATGAATTAAACAGAGGGAAAAAAGTTGGAAAAAACAGAGAGCATGGCTTTCTGAAACGCGCTTCTGACTCTCTTCTGCATCGCCAACCGAGTTTTGAAAATACAACAGCTTTTGAAGTGGCTGTTAAACCCGTGCTGCCCATGTCACACTGCTCGAAGGCTCTCAGAAGTTGCTATTCAGAACTAGGGCAAGCAACTATCCAGCTCCCTATGGCTGCAGAGAGTCTTCACGATTGCAGCGGAGTGTGTTTGCCTGACCTGATTTCACAGCAGAAAGAATTAGCTGTCAGACAACAACTTAAAATAGACCATCACCCAAAAGAAGGAGCTTTCTGCCAGCCTCGGAACGAAAGGAGAACGGGTTCTTCTCTGCAAAAAGCAGTCAATGAGCGCGCCCTGGCCACGCAGAGCGGGCAGCAGATGGGTCCTGGTGGGGCCTGGCTGAGGTACTACCATGTTTTTAAAGAAGGGGAGCTGGTGGAGCTGATAGAGCGTCATATTCCTGAGCTGCATATTACTCATTCCTACTTTGACCACGCCAATTGGTGCGTGATCGCGGAAAAGACTGAAGTGTGGAAGATCTAGGAGAAATTTCCTTATTGAAATGCGCAAAGAATACTGAGGGGCTTTCTTCCTTTTGAAAGCTCAGCGCCTTTGAAAACTCTTTCCTGAAGCTTTTTATAGCCTTGGGTTTGTTTTGGAGGAGAGGGGGACGTATGAGGAGGAGACTGCTTTGAAACTCTCAGGTTCTGTGACTTTGTTTTCTTTGATTTTGTTCTTAAAATACATCTCTATTGAATTCTTTTTTTCTAGAGTTGTTATTCCAGACTGAGCACATTTTAGCACACTGATCCCTTTTCATAAACAGCTGCCAGCTGTGTTTCGTTGCTTGAAAACAGGTAAAATACAGTTGGAAGGTGATTGCTGGATTATTTTTTACGTGTGCATTAAAAGTCTTTGTTACTCATTTATCACTATATAATCATTCATGTCAACTTTTTATTTTAAAATTTACTGTACTCTGCCACTTGATATAACATAATGCGGGAAGTAACTGAAAGATGCACTGTTTTATTGCGGTTCACTTTGTCAGCCTGTATGATACTTCCAGTCATACGAGACAGACAGTCTTTTGTGAGAATTACTAGGTGCGTGGAGCCCTCATGGCAGAGGCAGTAACTCATGACACTGTCACAGTCTAGAGATCTTTTTCATTGCCTTGTAGCAGTCACAGCCAAGAAAGCAAAGAGATATTTGCTTCCGTATGTGCCGCTACATGACCCCTCAAAAAATTAGTTTTAAAAATGAGCTTGACATGTATGGTTAAGGATACAGCATATATAAATATGATAAACCGGCTTAAGGATTGCTCTTTCTCCCTCTCAGCAAAACTAGGAGGAGTCAGAAGGATTTAATAAGTCATTTAAATCTGTACTGTGAATGAGCATAGGACAGAAAAGTGGTCCAGTGACCACTAGTCAACTGAGAAAATATTTATTGACATCAGCATGCAATACTAATGCTTTTATCTACAGACTTGCCTTTCACAAAGAAGATCAGATTCATTATCCAGTTCTTATAGATAAAGAAACGGAGGTGAATAACTTTGCTTAAGGTTGCAATGTAGAGTAAATATTTGAAAGAAAAAACAAAGAAATCCCAAACAACAGGGGGGCTTTGCTGATGATTATTTACGTGCTGGGGAGGTCTGACCGTGGTTTTACTTCCTGCCTTTGTTTCTGTGGATTTGTGTATCAGCAAGGCAGAGATCAAACTTGTTTCCTGAGAAATAAGCCCCTGCATATTCTTTACATGTCTGTCAGTAGGAGAAGCATATCATGTTTTCCAACGTAGCATGGCACCATGCAGTAATCGGAGGTTTTTAATGCAGCTTTAATTCAATTTGTATATAATATCTGTAATCACATTTCCTTTACTTCCTCCCATGGAGTTCACGTCAGCGGTATCATAGTACATCTTGTATTTTCAGGTGGAAAAGCTAGAGGGGCTAATCAGTCTCCTCCATCTGTAATGACTGCCTCTGCAGTGCTCCTTTTCTTTCCCTAAACGTTAGCACCGTTGGGCAAGTGCAGAAAATAATAATTCAGTCACAAAATGTTGCTGCTGTTCGGCTCTGACGACACCGTTCCCTTCATTTTGTACACTTTTTTCTGTTGCCAGAAGGACTCAACAGCATCTCCCTATTTTTCAGTGCAGCCTCAGGTTGCACGAAGCAGCAGCGGCAGCGGCACATGTCAGCTCCGAGCCTCTCCATCATGTCCTGCTCCTACCGCTCGGCAGGCTGTTCACCCACACAGCGCACCAGAGAGGTGCCTTTGATCATAGCTGCCGGTCCTTGCCCTCAAGCACGCCTGGTGTTTATTTTTCCTGGAGATGAACACGGGTATTTTAACTGAACCTGACTGGTCCTCTTGGAAGAGTTTCGCCTGCTCCAGCATTCCCTGAAAGAAAGGTGCTCATCATCTCCAGTTCTTCCCTAGGGTGCAATGAGCCACCACTAGATTTATTCTGATGCTGATACCCCCGTCTGCCTGCTCCAGGTCAGATGTTCCCAACCAAGATCCATGTCACAGGGACAGCACTAGCCTAACTGAAAGGAATGTTAATCTCAGGAGAACTGTCAGTGGCTCTAAAAGCAAACCTGCCATTCTACAAGGAGTTAATGTCCCTGTTTTGAATGAGACAAACTGCAAAGGCCCATTTCTTGTGTAGCAAAGTGCTGCCTAAGGCATGGACTAGACCTGCTTCCACACAGGATGGCTTCCATTCATGATGGTTGCCTCTGGAGGGGGCTGAGCGCTTCCTGGGATCAGAATAGATTCAGCTTCTTGCAAACGAAGCCGCCCCAGGACAGGGCCCTGACTATGCAGGGAAAGAAAGCAAAAACGTGGCTTCATTTGGAAGTATCATGTATTAACGCTTCCTCACATTTATGCGTGTCACAAATGTTATAAAGCCATAAGCTCTATTTGAAATTCTCTTTTTGATCAGGATGCCAGTAGCAAAACCAGGACTGAGTTCATTTCTTCACTTCTACATCACTGTCTGCACTTGTAGTCCTCAGGGCAGGCGCTACCTTGTGCCAAGGGATATAGCAGGGAAATGCTCTGCACTTCTGAGCAGCGCTTCGTCCTAAGTTCTTTTCCTCTTGTGCTCTTTGCTGTTCTGAGATGGATTTTAGAATAGAAAGGTACAATTTTTCTGGCCTCATTTAGGCATCTAGACTGTAGGACTGTATGTAAGTCTAGCTTTGTGCCCCATATTGCCTGTGGAGTTAATGGCAATAGCCCCTTTAGAGGATGAACCATGAAATACACCTTGAGGAGCTGTTGGGGTTAGAGAGCTCATGTTCAGCACCGGCTCATCTCTTTCCATTGCTTGTGGAAGGAGCTTAGAGAGGAGCTCAGCCTTAAACACTGATTCTTGGGTACTTCAGTTAGGAGAGATGGATCCTACCTTGGAACCTTTTAAGTTCTGGGGCTGGAAATAAGGAGCACGAACAACAGTAAAATTGGAAAGATTCATCCCTGAGTCCATCTTTTGGCCAAGCAGTACTGCCGACTGTAAGAAAGGCAGGTATTGCTTTTGCAGAGGAGAAAAGCTGTTTCCATCAGAGGTGACATGAGAAGGGAATGACTAAGACAAAGAGGCTCCAGCAAAGGCTTGTAGAACATCTCTTATCACACAGACAAAAGGACAAACTGATTCATACTGGATTAGTGTCTAGAAGGGTAGTCAAACATTTAACCAGGGCTAATGACATTGAGCAATTTTTTTACCAAAAAGGAAAGAAATAAGCTAGTCAGATAATCCCTTTAGGTGTAGCATAAAGAGAAGTAAACAGAAGCAAGACATCCGGGAAGAATTTTAGGCGTCTCGGACAGGCTGTGAACCCTGGAGTACCTAACCAATGGGAAATAGGGGAGGGAAAAATTCGGCCGGGTTAAGGAAATAAAAAGGTGTGTTTCAAGAACTGAAAGTGTGCCTACTTGCTAGGTCACCCGCTCTTGCAAGAACGTGAATAAAAATGTGCTTCACAGAGGATTCTGCCTGAGCCGATTTCATTCGGACCGGAACTTATGTCTCACACTACATATCCCTTTATTGTAGGGTCCATGTGGAAAAAATCATTGTTAAGCTGGGGGGGAAAAAAAAAAAAAAAAAAAGACAAAAAGCAGCAGCCTCGCTTAGCTCTTCCTTACCTTACAGCATCTGCCACTCCGAATTTATGGTCATTTGAGGCCTCACCTGTCCCAGGGACATGTTCAGAAAAGCTTCCAGTGTCTGACACTATCTCTGATCTACCAATGATGATCACCTTTACAGATACTAATATTAATAAAGCCAGTGTCTTCTCGCTTCTTCTGATTTGCAGGTCGCTAAAAATCCCCCAATTGTCAATTTTCTCCACAAGCAGTTTCTGTGCTGTTCCTAATTTACTTTGTGGGCCCCTGGGAAATCGTCCACAGCCATTCCAGGATCCACGAGCGCAGCTCGGGGTCCTCTCTTCTGTGCTTGCCAGGTGAAGCGCTGTCACCTCGAGCCCCAGGCAGCCCCCGTGGAGCCGGCGCGGTGGGTAGCTGCAGCCAGCGCCGCTCACATCACCAGGGCTGAGGCCCTGTGAGCGCAGCACTGTTTATCCTCCTTTGGCGTAAACAGGTTTGATGAGTGTGAGTCTGTCATCGAAGATTTTTGCCCACTGGGTAAATGTCTTTCTTCTAATTGTCTGCTAATTGGCAAACAGCTAATCCCACTTATTATCAAAATTCTTTCTCCGGAGAAAACTCAGCCAAGAGTTTCATAAATCCTTTTCCCTCATCCTTTTTCATTTTAAAAATTGTTCCAAGTATTATTTGGTAGCTATCACCTAAGGAGGTGTTCTCTTTGAGTTAATCAGCTCCTCCAAGGTTATCTGTGATCTAGTTGAAAGTGCCTTAGCCAGCATCTTGCTTTCTGTCTTAATTAGTAATTACTGGCCTAAAATTGTCACTTACCATAGGCATTTGTACTGACCTCTCAAATTAAGAGCGTCCATGAAATTAAAAGTGGAAGAAGCCTATTGGGTCATTTATTCTATCCTCCAAAGTGCATTTATTATTCATGGTGTGTGGCAGGGAACCCAAGTGTAGGGTATGATTGAGAACACTGCAGTTAACTTGTCTTTGAAATGTAAATACAATTAATGAGTATACCTGTCTTCCCCCAGGATCTGTCCTTGTCTGCTTTGTCATTCTGACTTCTTTCTTTCTTCTCTTTGATGGGGATCTTGATTTCCTTTCCTTCCTTCTCACTCAAGACGGAAAACAACATTTTGCAGAAGGTTTCCAAGTGGTAAAAAGCACAGAAAACATTCCATGGATTTCTCAAAATGTGTGCTTTACCAGCGTGCCTTTCAGGTCTCATTGTGACCAGGACTGTGCTAAGCGTCGCCTTCATAATCTGGCACAACAAATCATTTGACGTGAACATCCTCTTGCAAGTTTAAAAAAGAACAGCAGCTTGCTCGCAGTGAAAGCCCACATTGGCGACATTTAGCTCTAGTGAAACTGTGCCATTCACTGGCTGTCACAGGCTTCCAACTAAAAGCATCACGTTTAATAACGCAAAGTAAATTGTCCCAGGCAAAACCAAGAACAATTCTTTGGGGAAACACTGCATCAGCCAAGACAGGGAGCAGGACAGTAGCGTCTTCATCTCCCCGTCTTCAGTTGCCCCATGCCCAAACTCTGCTCTTTATAACTGTATCCAGTGGCTTGAAAAGAGGTTAAAAATACCCGAGAAAAGTATTTTAACAGTGAGCCATGCCAGAGTTGGCATAGAGCCTTTATGGGAACCTGAACAGAACAGGCACCTTCTACAAAACCAGTCTGGCTAGTAAAATGCAAGCTTCCTACTGATAAAGCCCAGCAACCTTTTTTTAAATTTTTTCCCACCAGCACTTTCCCTTCACCCCCATGTTCAGGTGTCTCCACACAACTTTGTGAATAAAATTGAAAATGTGTCCTACTGCAGCCTGCTGATCTACTTACTACCTGTTGGAGCACAACCTCTTCCAAGCAGAGGACCGTTCCATTTCGCGTGCGGAAAGTTGAGTGGATGTGGCAGAAGGCCAGCACAGCTGAGCAGGGATCTCCAGACTGAGCTCAAATGTGTAAAGGAAGGTTCCAAAAGGAAGATTCTAATTTAGAAATTAGAAAATTAGGAAAAGACTTTCCCTGTGAGGGCAGTGAAACGGGTTGCCCAGAGGGGCGATGGATTCTGTGTCCTTGGAGGTACTGAAACCTCAGCTGGTGAGGGCTGAGCAACCCGGTGTGGCTGGACCTGCTTGGAGCAGAGGCTTGGACAAGACGACCTCAGAGGTCCCTTCCAACCTACAGCACCAGAGGCAGGAGGCAGACCTTGTCTTTCACAGGCAAGGTTGCTGAGGAACTGTTATCCTGGGCAAGGCTTGCCAGCCACAGCCAAAGAGGCTGGAATGGGAACAGGTACATGCTGGGGCGTCAGGGCAAAAAGGGGCAACTCTAGTGCCAGACTGGCAGAAAAGGAGGTGTAAGGGAGTTTAAGAGTGGGGAGATTTAAGACTAGTTGGAGGATTACAGCTACTGAATTTGGGGTGTCCTCATGGAAAAGAAGCTCTGGAACACTAGAGAGTAGAAGACAGCAGCTCTGGGTTGGGAAGTATTGACTGTGCTGGGCAGGAGGACCTGGGCATTGGTGGCAGTAAAGCAGGGTGGTTTGAGGGACACAGCAGCCTGGAGCTTCAGGGGGGAGGAAAAGTACTGTGGCTACCTGCAGATCCCATGTTTTAGAGCAGGGAATCATGCAGAACCTGACTTTTCTTCTTCTGTTCTTGGGCATACCGTAGCCATAGACCTATCCCAGGACAACTGCTCTTTCGAGTGCCTTCTCATGCACCAAACCAGGCTCTTTTGCTTGCTCTCCTTCTAGCCCACGAACCATGGCTGCGTTGACCACATCAACGAAAGGGGTGGAGTTGCCTCCTCCTTGAGCCCTGCCAACCCCATGGGCTGATGGGGAAGGCAGGTGAGCAAGCTAGATTTGAATTGCAAATATTAAACAGTAAACATTGACCATCATTTTCAGAAATTACAGTTAATTTGCCCTTTTACTACTGTTTTATGAAATTCCAGTCTTTCTGTTTCCCTCAAATGCAGCTGCACAGACCACTGATTCAGCAAATCTCACGGGGGCTTCAAATGAACAGTTGGGTTGGAAAGGCAGGGACAACATCAAACAGATCAGCCACAAATACACAATAGAATCATGGAGGAGGCGGAATTTTGGCAGCTATTTTTAACCTCTAACTTCTCCCATAAATGTACTGCTAGATAACAGTAAAATGCATTAATAAGTATATTAAAATAAACCTATCAATTGGTAAAAAAAATGAATCTCCCTAGTTTAAATCTCTTCAGATGGAGCAAGTGCAGAATCCAGCTCTCCCACTCCTGGTTGAGTGGTCCGACCTTTGGAAAAGCATGAGCCTTGCTCACCTCCTACAAGGGTTATTTGTAGCTCCCTGCCTAGGGAGATGGTTCCCAAGCAGAGAGACATCTCCCTCACAGCTGTCCTTCAAGTGTCTAACGCTCCCCCTGCCTTGTCTTCATGCTTTCTGGTAGCTGACCTTCTCTACCTGTCCCCAGCCGCTCTCAAACCATCTCCTGCTGTTTCCACCCACCTTTCTTCTCAGAAATCTATTTCAGGCATTTCAGCTTCCTGTGCAAACCAGGTGAGAAGGGGACCTGAAGAGGAGGAGAAATCTCAAGGGCAGGACAGACATGGTTCAAAGGGACCCTGGACAGAAGATGGCATGAACAAAGCAGAGCTTGGAATCTGCACTCCAACAGTTATCATGGCATAAAATTACTTTGGGCATAACACTGAGCAGTCTGTAGAAAAATGATACTGACTAACTTCTGTGAGATGGTCCCTGAGAAAGAGTTAAAAGTAACCACAGGACTTCCATGGTTCTAAGAAGTTGTAATTTTGATTAAGAGCTGAAAGTCACTAAAAGGACGATCAGGGACATATTCCTGATAAAGTACCTCATTGTATCAAAGGCAGAGGTTTCCCTTGACACAGCAAAACAGACATTCCTCCAAGCTGCAGGTTACTCCTGTCTTGCCGAGCCACCCACCCACGCTGCTACTGGACCACTAGTGATTTTGGTGGAGGAGTCTGGCGTGGCAGTGAGGATGCTCCCAGCACTGCGTTACCGTTACTGCAGGGGAGCAGGGGACGGCAACCTTAGCTGTTGCCCAGCATTTTAGGTGATATCTCGTAGCGTCTTGTTCCTAAGACAGACTCCATAGTGATAGACCGACACCTACTCCATGTCCATGGAGAGGGGTGAAGATGAGCTCCAAGGAGGTTCCAGGACAGAGGTGGAGATGGGTGCCCCAGCACCTCTGCTAGGAGAAATGCAGATGGAGCAGTGGTGTCAGGGGTGAAGTTACGTGCTTCAGGCTCCTTCTGCTTGTATTATCCCACTCCTGTTTAAGAGATGTCAAATCCATCCCCACTGAAATACCACCGAACGCTCAAATGACTGGGACAGTATTTACTAGCTGCGGGATTGCTGGAACAGAGAATACGGTTTCTTCCAGAAGTTCAGCACATACACTGTACACAACTAGAGAAGAAAATCTGTTATAGGAATGTTTAACTGCTAATAGGCTCATTTTTCAGACAAGCAAAGCATCCACTGCTTTTTTTAAAATAAATCCAGGCCCCAGTTATCCTAGTTAATTTGGACAGAAAATAATGTCAATTTTGATGACGGAGAAAATTCCAATTCAGTTCCTCAATGTATTGAAATTAATGGGAAACTCCTTTAATCTTGGTCATTTCGTGATGTGACCTGCAACTTGCCTGCCATGCTATTGATTAGCCTGCAGGGCACATTCGACAATAGAGGTTCATTTCTTTTGCACACATACGTATTTACATTCCTTCCCTCCTCATGAAATATAAAGATCGAGAAAAGTATTTTGCCCTTCAAGAACGAGAAGCACATTTCACTGTCACATTAAGACAACTTTGGTTTAGCAGACTGCAACTCTGGGGTTTGGGTTGGGTCATTGATTGAAATCCAACGCAACAAATTCATACAGCACTAATTGTTAGCGCAGGCAAAAAAATGTTAAGCAAGAAGGATTAAAGGCTGCTCAGGCGTAGCAGAGCTCTTTCCAACAAGACAAATTGCAGCTATTATTTTATATCAATGAACTGTAATAATCTCGAATTCCCTGCACTGGAAGGAAAAATTGTGATAATGAATTCTTTTCTTACCTACCTTACCTTCTAGCCTGCGATAATCAGGGTAGTTCTTTGGTAGAGAAGGGGACATTCCTCATGTCAGCTTTGCTCATATGAATTTATTTAGCAAAATACATTTTAAAAATCATCTTCCAATCACACAATATGTTTATTATGATTAACGCTCAAGTAGAGTTGTTTACCATGGATGTCTAAAAATAATGAAATTTTAAAAACAACTGTTTCTCACAGGAGCTAACACTTGGACCTCAGAAATACAGGTTGGGCTGAGAATGGCTTGACAGCAGCCCTGAGGAGAAGGACTTGGAGGTACTGGTGGATGAGAAGCTCAACATGAGCAGGCGATGTGCACTTGCACCCCGGAAAGCCAACCGCATCCTGGGCTGCATCAAAAGAAGTGTGGCCAGCAGGTCAAGGGAGGTGATTCTGCCCCTCTACTCTGCTCCCGTGAGACCCCACCTGGAGTACTGCATCCAGCTCTGGAGTTCTCAGCATAAGAAGGACATGGACCTGTTGGAACGGGTCCAGAGGAGGGCCACAAAGATGATGAGAGGGCTGGAGCACCTCTCCTATGAGGATAGGCTGAGAGAGTTGGGGTTGTTCAGCCTTGAGAAGGCTCCGGGGAGACCTTATAGTGGCCTTCCAGTACCTAAAGGAGGCCTACAGGAGAGTGAGGGACTCTCTCTCAGAGAGTGTAACGATAGGATGAGGGGTAACTGTTTTAAACTGAAAGAGAGTAGATTTAGATTGGATATTGGGAAGAAATTCTTTACTGTGGGGGCGGTGAGGCACTGGAACAGGTTGCCCAGAGAAGCTGTGGCTACCCCATCCCTGGAAGTGTTCAAGGCCAGGCTGGATGGGGCTTTGAGCAGCCTGGCCTAGTGGGAGGTGTCCCTGCACATGGCAGGGGGGTTGGAACTAGATGATCTTTAAGGTCCCTTCCGACCCGCACCATTCTGTGATTCTGTGAATAAAGCCTGAATGCACAACTTGCCCTTTGAACCGCTGATTTTTGCAGAGCAGAGAAAGTTTTAACTAAAGTGGTTGCTGTCTTTAGTTTCTTGCTCATCTTAAAAAAAAAAAAAAAAAATGGTTTCACCTCTGGCTTTCTGTGCTAGCATGAAGCCGACTCCTCTGCAACCTCTTAGACTTGTTCAGTGCTGGAGTCCCACCTGGGTGGGAGCAGCCTGGAGTTTTCATTTGGAACTCGCGGGAGGTGATGCCGGATGAAAGCAGGGGTAATCCTCTCAGCGTGCAGTTCAGAGGCAATTCTGAGCAGGTCTCATAAGATGAAATCAGCTGAAGAAATGGATCATCTAGAGGTTGGTCCTGGGCTATTCAGTGTTCTAAAGCCTGTCTACTCTGCCTCTCGTACTTGATCTGTGAAGCAGGCGTGTGGCGCTCAGTGTAGTTCCAGCACAGTACCCACCCCAGAGACCCTCCCTTACCAGGCTAAGCTTCCGCTGTTATGGTAAAAGGCTTACATGGTAGCCTCACGAGGGGAAAAAATGGCAGAAAACTCTTTTTTTTCCCTGAAAATCGCCTGCTCATACATTCCCATCAGACCCATTTGCCAGTGGAATGGGGGTTGCTGGTCCCTGTTTCCTCCAGCACAGCCCAGGCCCTCAGCTCTGCACCACGTTGCCTCTAATGCTACAGCTATCCAAAAGGGAGGGGAGGTGGCATCCAAGGCGGATAGCCTCTAAGGTGTTCCCAAAAAGCACGACTCTTATTGATCATTATCACAGAATCTCTCAGGTTGGAAGGTACCCCTAAGGATCATCAAGTCCAACTCCCTGCTCCTCGCAGGACCACCTAAAACTAAACCATATGACTAAGGGCATCATCCAGATGCTCCTTGAACTCTGCCAGGCTTGATGCCATGACCACTTCCCTGGGGAGCCCGTTACGGATACTAAGGTAAAATTGCCTTAAAAAATACTGTAGGAAGGAAAAAATGTGTGCAGAGACTTATGAGATACTGTGCCCATGTGTTTAAATTTGTGTGTGACTGGAAGACAAAGAGGCAGGAGTCGGATCAGCAGAGGGAAATGCTGGCTTTTAGGAACAGCCATAGCCATTTCCTCTCTCAGCGATCCCTGCTCATTATCCCATTTTTCCATCCTTGCCTACTCTTGATTCATCCCAGGTAGAACATGATAAAAATGAAACTTCAAGAAGAGGCAGCAGAACATCTACAGAGCTCCTAGACAAAGCTGCTGAGATCTTCTGGAACCAGCAAACCGCTCCTCCACCTGACAAACCTCTGGTCCAGCTCCTGCCTCTCCTCCCTCCACAGCAACACCGGCCCTGTGCATTTCAGCTGTATTTCACAAATCCCTACCTATATTCCTCTTCTCTCACGTTAGTTGTTGGGGTTGGGTTGGTTTGGTTTTTTTTGGAAGTATTTCGTCATCTTTTGACTCCCCGCACGCTACACTCATAGTAGGCCAACGGTAGTTTGTTCAGCTTTTAAAAATGAGTAGATAAGGCTAGGCTGCTGAAAGAGCGGGCAATTTGCACGTGCAGTAATTATGCCCCCTCTGCCATTCTCCTGCTCTTCTTTGTAATGGATTTCAGTACTCATTTCCACTATCACTGACTAATGTAATGGTTTTCCAGGATCTCTGACAGTCAAGACACACACTCTGACAAACTATCAGTGCTGCAGATTTAGGTGACAAGAGCAGATGGAAGGGGGGGGGGGGAAAAATCCATCTTCTAGACTTGCTCAGTTTTAAGGAGACCAGTTGAGCATAAAACAGGCCAGCACCGTCTTACTGAAATGAATGTGAGGCAAGCTGTGCACTAACACCACACAGGGGATGGCCAAGTTCCCGAGAACAGCAGCGATACGGCCTCTTTGAGGATTAATGCTGCCTTTTGTACATTTTAAAGGGGATGACAGTGTTAGTAATAACTAATGAGATCCTTTATCAATTACTAGAGGGCCCTAGCTTCCACAAAACTGCCAGTATGCGTAACTGGCTCTGACACAAAAACCCAAATACTAAAGTCTTCCCTGCTGAAAAAAGAAAAGCAGGGATGGGAATCAGTGTTTGATCCACTTTAATATTTAAATACTATCCAGTAATAGCCTAAATTAGCAGAGTGAAGTAACAAAGGGCATGCACATCAGCATAACATGTGAAAGACTGGCAGCATGGCACTGGGTGGGTTATTATTTTGTGGGGTTGTTTTGAGGTGGATTCTTTTTGGGGTTTTGGGTTTTTTTTTTGGTTGGTTTTTCTTTTTTTTTTTTTTTTAAAACTTCAGTGGCTCCCTTTAGTCTTACAATGGTGTGGGGATATGTCCCACCTTTCTGCAAGACAGTCTACAAAGCAAATTGAAAGGAGGCCTGTTTGTAATCACAGACAGTGTAAAACACCAATTCAGCATTTCATTTGGTGCTCCTATTTTTACAATTTATTTTGCCATTTTAAGAGTATCACATACCAATTTAAGAGGTAAAAGAACATTTGGTTAAGCCCCAGTCAAACGAATAATCTTTACCTGAACAGCATTATGTATGTCAAGGTGAACCCAGAAGCGTCAGACAGCAAGTGGACTTGCTTTATATACGTATGTTCCTTCTAAACAAATGTTGTCAAACTGATTTACAGGCAACACAAAAGTATTTCTCATCCACAACTCCAATGCAACTGCTTACAAACAAAAGTCGGAAAACATTCTGTGTCATCACACCGCAGAAAACAGTGTGGCTGAAATAAAAGCAGCCAGACAAACAGCAAGATACGTAAATCAGGAGGCAGAACGTACATGGTCAAACTAGAACTTATCACAATACGGAAAAAACATTTTTTGCTCACAGCCTTGCCCGTGAGCAATCAAAAAGCAAGCATGCAGCACCCATGTTCTATCTTCTTAATGTCAGCTTACAAATATGGCAAAGCAACTATGATCTTATACATCTTCCAAGGCAACTTGTTGTCTTTCTGAAAGGCTAATGTATGTTGTATAGATCTAAAGATGGATTTGAGGCTGTCAAACAATCCATCTGGTTTCTAAACCTGAACAAACATTGTTCTTTAGTTCACTGTGTCTTGGTATTAATAGCAAAATAAAATATTTGCCTTTGAACTAGATGCACATGCAATCAAGCATGGACAAGTAGACAACATTTGCAACATTCCTGGCATCATGACACAATATTCTGTGTACGACTTTGGGCAGAGTTAGAACATCATGTCATCCAGTCCATCCTCCATAAACTTCTTGTAAATTGCCATAAACTTTGCTACAAATGCTTCCAGATGATAAATGGCTTTGCTGCCCAGTTGCAGGCGGTGTTCATAGAAGGCCGCCATCTGTGCAACTTCTCCTTTCAGTTGTCCGTCACAGTTATTTAGAAGTTCTGTCAGGAGGCCCTAAAAGGGAAAAAAAAAACAGGACAGTATTTGAAAAATTATGTATTTTTTTGTTAAGGGGATAACCTAATTTCTCTGAAAATAGCCAAGCTATGACCCACTTGTAGTTCACTCACGAATCCAACACAAAAGACATTCAAGAATCACTACATCACCTACTTGACCAAACTAGCCTCATGGAACCACGTCTCTTCAGACCTTTCTTTCAAGATAAATTCCTCATGTCAGAATAGATGTTACCCATTGCGTTCTTAGATGGGAAAAATATCATATACTGGAACTACTTATGCCTTAAGAAAATAAATTAACACAATCTCCAAATACTATAACCTCTACTGCATGCAGGCACGTGGCAGCTTTTACCAAGATAGCAAGTGTATTAAAATCACTTATTTCCTATCTTGACAGCATCAAGCACAAAGAGGAACATGAATAAATAACAAGGAAAGGCTTATTTAAAGTCTATCTGTTTATATTTACATACATATGTATGCATAGACACACACAAGATACTTTAAAAGAATACTTCAGTCATTGCAAAACCCAAAAATGCAGTATTCTGCATCCGAGACAGCAATGAAGTCATTGCAAATCCGTCTCTATTAAAACAGCCAGGATTAATTGAGAAGTATCTCTAGACCATTTTAAGGTTATGAAGAGGCAGTGAGCAGAGAAATCCACCTGACAACAACAGACCTCAAACAGGGCAATGCAAAAACCACTTATCTACCATAAGAAATGAAGGTTAAAGAAACATCGAACTAACAAAACTGTCAGAAAGCAGAAATCAGTTAATGTCAAAATAAATTTATTATCTTGTAATTATGTCTGATGGCAAAGTCCACCTATGATAAATTGCAAACATTGGCTTTAATCTTTCTTCTGCTCTAGTTTTCTTCAGCATCCTTTCATCCTGCCTGAAATAAAAACATGCATGTCCCATTTGCTTTTTTTCCCTCCCAAGATGACTTCTGTCTTTGAAGAGACCTGCTGATCCAGCATCCTTCAGCAAACCTCTCCATTAGGACATAGCAAATACTGAACTTATAACAAAGTTGTAACTTTTACAAAAGAAAGCAAACCATATCAAAATTAGCACATAAAATCGGTATATGCCTCAACACAGAAACTGGACTGAGAAGTCTTCAGGGGGACAAAGCATGTCCTCCTTCGTTTTCACTCAGCTACGATACTGCTGTTCTATGATTACAGAACAAGTTTCCGTAAACCATTCAACAGAGGTGTGAACAAGGAAGGCTACAACAAAAAATAAACTACATATTTACACTTTCCAAATTACGAGAACAGAAGCTTCCTGCCCCCAAAATCTACACAACTCAAAACCATCATATTTAAATACATTTAGGCATGAACCTAACTAAACAGTCTAGTATATTGACTGAGGATAGCGAGAAGTGAATGCTGTGTATCAGTGTTTGCAGCAACAAGGTCTTTAATTACTGCTTCAGAGCAATAACCTGGACTATTATAATTACTCTAGTGGAAGAAAAGTATCTTTTGGTCACTCACATCTATTTGGAAAGGACACAGCTCTTCATCAATGTTTGGATAATTTGCTAGGTTTTTGTGGGGGGTTTTTTTTTTTTTTTTTTAAACTCAAAATGAGACTGTCATAGTGTTAATATTTATAACACCTTAAAAGCTACGTAGCTGAATTACCTTCATTATAATCTCAGGAGGAATGCAGTGTGTCAGGAGTTCATAAAGCCGTCCACGGACCTCTAAGAGCCTGTTGGAAAGACACCACAAAATATGAGAAGCGTGTCCCCAAAGCGTACTAATGTGTTTGCACTATTTGTGAAATATGCTGCAGGAAAAAAAAGTCAACCCAAGCAAAGCTTTCTCTGTTTTTGGTTTTGTGTGGCATTTTAAACCCAAAAGCATTGCACAAATCAGTTTTAGTTCATATGCTACATACCACTTTTTATTCAAACAGTAATATAAATTACATATACTCCAGTTACAATGGTCTCAGTTAATCTAGAAGCTAGAAGGCTATTAGAATTTGTCTCAGGCGTGTCTCCCTTTAATTCCCCATCATATCTAAATTTTTATTCATGCTTAAGATTAGTGAGAAGACACCACAAAATTGATTAGAGACAGAAGATCCATTTACACTGGTTTTCTGCCTTCATTGTTTACAAGAAGGGGTAAGGTGATCACTTGTCAGAAGGTGACAGTTACCAATTCTCAACTTTTGATAGGAGGTCAGAGGCTACAAGCATTTAAATTAAATACAAGAATTTAAGTGACATCTCATGTACTATATGGAACAGACAAAAAGGGTCAGGCTGTGTATACGACACCAAGATGGATAAAGGGGGCAACCCCTAATGTGCTTGAACTCAATGATTTCTCATTTCCAGTTGTTTTACAAAGGTGCACCATACAAATGGTGTTTCACCATTACTAAAAATGGTGAAACAGAAGCTATAAATTAAACAAACAAAACCCATACACACAGTCCACACACACACAAAAAAAAAAAGACAGCCCAACATGCAACTAAGCTTATGCTCTCTGTTGAAGCTTTGTAATCAAAAGTGAAAACCAACAATTGCTTCAGTTCTTGAAGCTCATTCAGCCTCTAGTAATTTTAAAGCTGACTTCCTCTGCCTGCAAAGTACCAGCTCCAGCAGAAATGCCAGAAAATCACATATGACTAGAAGTAAAGATGACACATTTTTAAATATAACATTATTTTTTTTTTATGTTTGAGAGTACACCAAAACCATAATTTATAGCTGCAAGCTAATGTATTCACCTACCTTTGTGGTGTCTGTTGACCAACAATAGCATTTGCAGTTTCTCTCAAATAAACTTCCCAGTCCATCTCAGGAATGTCTTGATCAGCAGTGAAAGGATACCTACATAGTAATAATAATATTTTTTAAAAATTAAAATCAAAGCAAACTGTCACCTATTCTAACAAGGCCTCAGAAGTAAGTTGATTTATGTGTCTGTGAGTGTAATTTACATTAATTTTTAGCACTGACTTACTGTTGTACTCTGCAGGATTCACACATAAGTAGTGCTTTCCGAAGATTCCTGCCAGATTTCTCTGCAAGCCTTTGAGCCAGTTCCGGTGGAAGGGTCAGGCCTTCTTTCTTACACACACTGGACAAGACATGGCAGATCTAGATGTGAAACAGATAGCAGGGAGCGCAACATTTAGCAACTAGTTTAGCACCTACAGATTCTCCTGTTTGGCACATTTCTGGACCAGAGATAGAAGAGACATGCTTGACAAGTCACCCACCACAAAGAAAAACTAGGTCACTTTGTGGAAGTAAAGTTCTTGCTGTGGACTTATGAACTATCTATCTAGTAAGAAGTTTTAAATAACTAATTTTTGCTTCTGTTTCAACATACATCTTCAATGCTGGGAGCAGGCACTCGTACAGCCAGGCATCTGCTTTGAATAGGTCCTATAATTTTTGAGATGGAGTTGCAGCACAGGATCAACCTGCAGGTCGCCATGTATTTCTCCATTGTTCTTCGCAAAGCATGCTGAGCGTCTTTAGTGAGTTTGTCAACTTCTGTTAACAGCACCACTGAAAAAGGATTAAAAATAGTGGAGTTTTTTTATTAATACCAGATCTTTCTAAGAAAATGAGTACTTTGACATACAAGTGATAATACCAAAATAAAAGATAAGAGCAGAAAGAGGCAGCATGGTTCCACAGGCAGGAAAATCAAGATTAAGACAGCCTGCATGCCTTTTTGACTGTATAATCTTCTGCTCTTTCACACCCTGGAACGTCAATTTCTTCAGAGCAGGGCCTGCAACACTTCAGTGCCAAGAAATAATGCAGGTCGGTGTAGAAGCTTTCTCTTTGATAATTAGTACAGTAACTTTTTAAAGGAATTTTTAAGTAAGAAATGCAAAAGAATTAATGGCAAAAGGACATATCAAAACTCACAAATTTCTTGAAGATCCCTTGATACACTTTATATGTCAATGTATATATAAAAATATATATATGTCAATACACCAATGTCTTAGCTTAACAAAGGAGTAGTAGAAAGCTGCCTTATTACTGTAGCTGCAACACCTTTCCACGGTCTTTTAAAGAAAAAAAAAAGAAACAGGAAAACACGTTTCAAAAATGCTTCAGAACAATCAGGAGACACCTAGTATGAAGCAGCTAACCTAACCAGCTACCTTCTGCAGGTTCCTCCAGAGGCAACTCAGAGATGGCTGATTTCAGTACTCTGAATAGTCTGGTGAGAACAGCCTGGAGGAACAAGTCAGCCCATTACTCTTCTGGGTATATATGCAGCCTAAGGAGAGCAGCCAGCCTACCAGATACTTTGAGGTGCATGGTATGACTGCAGCTGTAAGGATATATACAGCAGTAACTAGTAGAGCCAATTAGTGTCTAGCAGCTTAGCTGAAATACAGTATTTCCTGAGAACAGTGAAGAAAACAAGACAAAAATACTAAATCCATGACCATTTTCAACTAATTTCTGCTCTATTCTATCTGTCAATATTTCCTCTCTCCTTCAATCTCATTATATGGTTGTGATTTTTCTTTCACTTTAGTTATGGGGAGGAAAAATAAGCCTGTTGTGGCAACATGTGTCTTGGAAAACTCAGTGAAAGCCTTCATTTTCCTACCCAGTGTCCTTCCATACACTATGGATAAAATGCTTCTAAACTTTCTACTTAAGATAGCTCATCCTTATCCTGCCCCTCAACTCAATATTAAACCTTGGTAGCTCATAACTCAGCTACTACTGTAGATTGTGAAACTAAGTTACAGCACATTTCAGTGGTAGACTTGGGAAAAAGACAGCAGGAATCCCAGCTCCCTCTGCCCAGCCACAGTCATTCAGCTACACTCTGTCCTTCTAAGGAACCAACTCAAGAGACAACCTCATACTGAGCATTTAACCACTCAAGGTATTTCCACAGTGGAAGAAAAATGGGAGGTTGTTTAGTTTGGGAAAGGTTCGTATGTGTCCTCATGCAATATACAGGTACAAACAAAACAGTCAACTGAAATCGCCAAAGAGCAAGTTTAAAAAGTACTTTGACTGGTTTTAAATGTTTTTACTCACCTTTAAAATCTCGTTGAGTACTTGTCTCAAGCTGTTGGGATTGTGCTACTGTCTTCAAGAGTTCCTGAATTACTACACGGTCATTGTTTCCTGCATCACTGTACCAGGAGTTTGAATAAAACTTGTTTTAAAAACACCTTTATACTGCATAAAATGCATCATTCTAAGCAGCCCCTTGGTCAAACAAGAATGCCAAAAGAATTCAGAAGCTATTGAGGTTAGACTTAAGTTCAACACACATCTTTGTTGAAAGTTACCCTCCCAATAATAAGAACAACCCAAAGCTTATGCAGACACAGCTGGAATAGTAGCACTGTACTGGGAAGTAGTGAAACTGTTCTCAAGTGTTTTATTAACTTTTTAAAATAGAACTTAGTTTTCTGGTATGAGAAATCTAACCTTTTGTTACTTGTAATTTGGGCAAAGACATGTAGTGTGAACATTTTTACCCATTATGGGAAGAAAAAGTCTAACCACGTAATAGGATGCCTGACTCAAAGGACTGGTGTAAATGCATTGATTTTTTTCCCCTGAAAATTAGATGTCATCCTATGAACAACTTATACACTTAATGTAAACTTGAACAGCAGACACAGTGTAAAGAGTTAGTAGTAAAAGACTGACACTCAGACACTATTACAGTACAGATGGTCAACTTTTTTCCTCTTAGAAGGCAGGATAACGTGGGAAATACTAGATTTCCTTCCTGCCTCTTCTGCTTACTGTCCCCTAGAGTAGCACTGCACAACCTTCTCAGCCCTCAGGTTAGTAGCTGAGCTAGCTTGACTCAGATTTGATGACCCCTGACTTGCAAGCTAAATTACTGAAAAAGCAAAGAAAAAGAGGGGAAAAACCTCACACTCTTTAGCACCCTCAGACTACTGCCTTCACAGCGGCAGTAGTAGCTCTGCAATATTTCCCGGGCAAGCAAATGAAAAAGGCATTTATCAGTCCTGTTCTAGTGACCACTCAACCAGGCCTTCCACATTCATGCCAAGGAGAAGGCAGCAGAACATACAGAAGCACATTAGCTCAACGGTTCACAACCTGCTGAACAGGCTACACTGACTTTGACTGCAGAGATCTATCCTTCTGCAAGGGAGCAGACCTGTGACTACAGTATGGGGGGGTGGGGGCGGGCGGAAGGCAAAAGAAAAGAAGCTGGTTCTACTTAAGAGCTAGGCCAGTTTTGGGAAATGGAAAGTGATTAAAATAGTTTCCTAATATTTAAAGATAAATTATTCTCTGCAGTGACAAAGAACCCAGGGTTATAATTTCATAATCCTTGATATTATGTGATCACAGCAAACATTCCAGGAAAACAACGAAGAAAGGCAGAGTTACCACAAAAATGTTTACTTTTTGTTGTTCCTTAATTCTTTTCACTACCTACTACTCAGGAGAACCCATTTTAAATCATCTATCCAAACTAGTCAAGTGACCAGCAGACAATGCTTTGGAATTCAAACAATATCCTCCTTTTGGAGGAAAAAGAACAGCCCTATCTAATAAAGTTCTGTAACAAATTTAATGTCTGCATAGTCCTTCCCAGAAGTTGACTTCCTTTCCCTGTGAGCCATTTATCACGTTCCATGTTACTAAAGATGCACAAGATTTCACAGTATTGTAATTCAAACTTCATAGACTACAGCACAGCACACGCAGGTTCACTGTCTGGTCAGTAGGGATGTCTAAGAATACCAGCAATACACAGAGATTAGTTGCAGAACAAGCTTTTAAAGGAGACATGGCACATGAGAATAGCATCTAAAATGCAGAGCAACATGAGAAAAGATTTAGCAATAAGCACAAAGCTTAAAGTTATTCCAGAATACACATTTTCTTATAATTGCAACCCAAACAATAAAGCCAACATAACCAGTCTCCCAGTGGCCAATGACATTTACAGTCATGTGATTTAAAGCAACATCAAAGGGTTTCAGGTAAATACAAGTATTTACTTTGGGTCAGTGAACTAACACCAGCAATTTCACAACTGTCAAAGATGACATAGAGTACACCATTATAGCTTCTGTCATTTAAATCAATATCTGACCTCATTCATGACACAACTCTCAGTATTTTGTAGTGCTGTTTTTACCCTGTGCTCTAAACTCTTTATTTTAAGAGTTACTGGGTAAACCTTGCTTACTTGCAAATCACTTTATTTTTGTATTTGTGACAGAACTAACAACATGGGGGTGTTGGTTCCAATAAAAGGTCTCAATATCAACCTAAATAGTCAAATCTATGAATCCAGAATTGTTACGCAGTCCTCAACACCAGCATGCTTACGTGGCTAGTTAAGCAGAACATTACTGTCTTCAGTATACAGCAATCCAAATTTTTGTTCATTTAGAGCTGTTCAATTAAAAAATCCTCCCCTGTTCCCATTTGCAGTCCAAACCCATAAAACCATTATCTAATTTGCCCAACAAATTGGGCATTCAGGCCCTTATATACCCAGGTTGAAACCACTTGCAATATGACCAGCAGCTTATTTTTGAAGTGTGACATTTTTACCGTACGCTTACCTTGGGTTAACTTCAAGGTGATAATTACTTGCAATGGTGCTAATTTCAATTTTCTTTTTAGAAGGTGCCTATGTAGAAAGTAAGCATATTAAATTTCAGAAAGAGTGTTGTAAAAATCTGATGCACAGATTTATCTTACAGACAAAACTGGCTGGATCACAGGCAAACCAAAGTCTCAAAGATCAAAGAACTGCTGAGACACTAGACTTAAGCATCTCCTACCCCCCAACCCCACATGTTATATCCATAACAAGGATTTTGAATGGATAGTGTAACCTTTTAAAAATAATCAATTAAATGCCTGAGACCAAGGCAGATACAACCGAAAATTTTTTTTTCCTAATGCTGAAATTGTCACTATGGGAATAAGAAAACAAGTTAAAACTTGCATATATGAGAAAAGCACTGCTAATCATTTAAAAAACATTTTACAGACAAATGAAATTCTATACATCTAATTGAGATCTAGTCTATCACAACACATCCTATAGTCCAGACTGACCTGTGAGGGAAAAAAAAAAAACACCCACCACAACAAAAACAATAAACAAACACAGAAAACAACAAAGAACCCCCACATCATCCCACCCATGAAGACCTAAGGAACAGGAATATCTGGCAAAAGCATTTGTCTAAGTAACCAAACTAGTCTGATTAATTACATAAAAGACCTTGAAGGTACTGATTAAAAAAAGAATAATTTTAAAACTAAATAAATATAAAGGTCTCAGAGCAGAAATGTATCAGTATATAAATATGCACATTACTTTGCAGCAGATGGCAGATTTATTTTTTTACCGTTATACTCTGATGTTCAATCCTCAGTTTTTCCACTCCTGCACCATATAATTCCCTTAACAAACACATTATTCTTGTCTTTTTTCCAGCTCCTGATGGTCCATACACCAACAGGTGGGGGAAGTCACCACATTGAACCTGAACCCAAAGCAACAAGATTAGTTAGACACAGCAGTACTTTCCTTAAAAGAAGCGTTCATCCTTCCACTCTCACCCAAGTTTACATGAAATGACTTTTCCAGATGCAGCTCATTCACAACATAGTACCAAGAATTAGAACTACTGAATTTCTTTGCTGCAGCGATATTTCTTATCTTCTTATCCTGAAGACCATATGTAACTCATTTAACTCCAAACACCTTACCCCTCAAAAAAACTCAATCAAAACAACCCCAAAATCCAACAAACCACCACCCCAGCATTTATATGCTTTCCAGGGTTTCTAGAGTGACAGATGCAACAAACACAAAGTAAAAAGGATTAAAACAAAGTTTAAAGCAGGTATACACAAATAAAATTATGCCTGTGTGCATATACATCATTACTCGGTTGTTTCATTTGCAAGCCTTGGATCTGGGCAAACAAGTAATAGACAGCCTGTACTAAAATGAAGTTAGGAGTTTATTTCTTGAAAAGCTAAAAACCATGACCTGGAGAACATCTGGCCAAATCCCATAGCCAGAATTTACATTCATAGAATGGTTTAGGTTGGAAGGGACCTTAAAGGTCATCCAGTTCCAACCCCCCTGCCATGGGCTGGGGCACCTCCAGGCATGGGCCCTCAACAACTTCTCTGGGCAACCTGTTCTAGTGTCTCATCACCCTCATAGTGAAAAATTTCTTCCCAATATCTAATGTAAACCTACCCTCTTCCAGTTTGAGGCCATTACCCTTCATCCTACCACTGCATGCCCTTGTAAAAAGCCTCTCTTCAGCTCTCTTGTAGGCCCCCTTCAGATACTGTAAAGCTGCTACAAAGTGTCCCCAGAGTCTTCTCTTCTCCGGTTAGATATAAGGAATAGAGAAACACAAAGAATGAACTGGTCTAGTGATGAAGAGTCCCCACATCGTGGGGACTAGAGTGAGGGAAGTCCTTTATCATCCAAGCAATTACATAGCCCTGAGTTTTATTCCCAGCTGCTCACCTTAAAACATCACCTAACTTTAAGGAAACAAGGAAGAAATTTTTCACTATAAGGCTGGTGAAACACTTGAAAATATTTCCCAGGAAGTTGTGGATGTCCCGTCCCTGGAAGTGTTCAAGGCCAGGCTGGATGGTGCTTTGAGCAGCCTGGTCTAGTGGGAGGTGTCCCTGCCCATGGCAGGGGGGTTGGGACTGGATGATCTTTAAGGTCCCTTCCAACCCGAACCGTTCTGTGATTCTATGATAAGGTAAGCCCTATTTTTAGAGGTACTGATCATTCACAGCTAAAAACAGCAGGAAGCGCAAAAACACATCACTCCTGAAAAAGCCAAGCCACCTATTTCCTCGCAGTCTTTTCCTCAGCGCACAGGCCACCCTCCCCAGCGGGACGCGACGCCAGCGGAACCCCTTCCCACCGGCGGAGACGCTCCCCTGAAAGCTGGAGCCTGGACCGAGGGGAAGTTCCCGGCCCTGCGGACCCGTAGACGCGGCTTATGGGCCGCAGAACCCCGGCTCCGGGGAAAGAGAGAGGCCCGGCGGCGGGCTCGCCTCAGGCGGCCGTCACAGCTGAAGGCCGCGGGCGGAACCCGCTAAAGGGGGGAGGAGGCCGCCGAGCACCGCACCGGCCGGCCCGGGCGCCCCCTCACCAGGTTTCGGAGCTTGCGCCGCCTGCTCGCGGTGGAAGTCCAGCCTGCCCAGGGACCCGGGCCGGTACTTGTCCACCCACAGGCTCATGGCGGTTCAAAAGCCCGCGTCGCCCAGCGCGCAGCGGCGGAAGGTGTGGCCAGCTACGGCGGCCGCCCAGGGACAAGCCGCAGCAGGGCCGCGGAGGGGGCGGAAGCACGGTGTCGTCCCGCCCCGCCCCGGTCCGACGGGCTACCTCAGGCCGTCACCGCCGTGCCCGCCTCGGTCCCCGCCGGCTTTGGGATGTTCCACCCCCAGCAAATTCTAGCTTTCCCCGCTGTGCCCCGGCGGATTTTGTGTGTGAAGCGGCAAAGCTCATGCTACCGGGGGCAGCAGCCGCATTTATGGCCAGCTGGGCGTGGCGGGGTCCTACGTGTGGGGGGCCGCTGGTGGAACCCTGTCATGGCGCTGGGGCCGCACCCGGCAGCGGCAGGGAACAGCCGGTCCGGCTGCGCTGGTGCCAGCTCCGGTATCTCTTGCTATTTGTGGCAAACTCATTATTTTTGCAGATTGTAACTCATTATATTTTTAATTTTTTTTTTTTTTTTTTTTTTTTTTTTTTTTTTTTTCCCCCACGAATCGTATGCAGAGAATTCCCGCGAGGGGTGAGGCAGCGGGGCCATGCTGGCCATGGCAAGCGAGCGGCATGGGCTGAGCAGCCAGGGTAGAGCCAGCAGAAGGCCGGGAGAGGTGGAATCTGAGGTGAGGTCCTGCAGGGATCACCCAAGGGGGAAGGAAGCAGCAAGGGGCTGGCCGAAAAGAGCCCCTCGGGCCAGCATGGCCTGCCCACCCTGCCTGCCACCAGCCTCCACGGCCTGCCTGCGGCCTCTACAGATGGCCGTCACAAAGAGGCCGGTTTTCTGTGTCAGGGGAACATACGGTCCTTAGGTTCTTTGTCTTGGTGTCATCCCAGGCTCGCAACCTCGTTATGCATCAATGTATCTCACTGTGAATTTGCACACTCCATCTGTGTGGCTTTATGTATATACTGAATACGTAGGTACAGAATTACGTACAGAATATTTATGTAATAGAGAAACTCTCATTTTGTTTCTTTGTGTAGTAGCCCTAATAAATGAAGCATAATGCACAAATGATACTATTTGAAAGTAGAATTTCTTAAAGTAATAAAACATGGGTATGCACATGAATAGGCTGTCAGCCTAATTTTTTTACTTGCATGATTTCTGTGAAAAAAACACAATTAGGTGAAAAGTTCATGTGACTATTTGTATTTTTTCAGCTCTGTGTTCACATTTATTCACACAGTCAGAAAACCATCATGAAGGTAACAGCTTCATTAACCTAGACATTCGAGTAACTTGTAAAGATCACATAAACCTAGTGGGGGCAAAGGGAGAGCACTTTACTTAGTACCATGTTACCTCTTTGTCTGAAATATTTACGTTACTGTCATGGACACTCATGAATCAGTTTTATTTGCAGCTGGCCATGAATTAGGAAATTCACCTTGTACTGCTTTGGCAGCACTGCCCTTGTACATGACTGAGTCTGAAAGCAGCAGCAGCAGCATCCTGCCCAGTGCTTACCTTTGAGTCCTTTGTTATGCTCAGCACCTATTCCTCTGCCGTTTTCTACGTTTACATTTTCTACCTTCTACATTTACATTTTGTGGGTCTACAGTGTTTCTCACGTGTGGCTGTTCTCTCTGCTTAGCACCTGCTGTTTCTGAGAGTAATCTCTGAATTTGACCATTACTTCCTTTGGTATTCTGTTTGGCTAGCTATATTTATAACTAGCCTTTTTAAGCTTTTTCAGATCTGTTGCTCATTTACCTGACTTTTTAGAAATTTCTGAGTGAGGTGGTACCCTTCTTGTGTCTGTCTGTGTCATGCTTAACTTAATTGCAAGTTCTGTGATAACTCCTTATAACCTACTCAGTTGTTCTAGCCCCCAGAGATACTGTTTTTGCTAACGCATGCCAGCATCCAGCGAGTGCTCTGACGGATTCTCCAGGCTTTCAAAGTACCAGTGAAAACAAATCCTTTTTGTATGGGGTCAGGCTTAAGCAGGTAGGACTTAGTCCAGTGGGCTTTTAGACACTTTCATCTCCCAACAAGATCGAGGAGGAGTGAAGACATGTACCATCTCTGAAAGGGCCCTGACCTCTTTTCATTATTAGGTCATTAAACTTCCATAGGATTTCTTGTTATCCTGAGGAGAAAATGCTGGGAATTGTGGCCTACCTCAGCAGTGCATTTAAGCAGGGGCTTACGCTTAAGCTTTCAGTTAAGTTATTCCTTGCCATAAAAAGTAATTAAGCAGATGAACAAAAGTAGTTTGTTAAGTAAAAAACCGCATAATTTTAAAACATGGGCCTGCATGAGGCATTGCAGTTGTGGTACTTTATATCTGATTAAAATGCTCTAGAACGCTTTGATTTTCTACTTCATTAATTTTTTAACTTCACTATAAATCTAAAGAAAAAGAAGTAAATATCTAAAATGGAATGCTTTGGCCAAGTGTATTACAAATAAATTAATGTGAATAATACAGGAGACTGTGGCAATTTCAGCTGCAGTCACAATTCACTCAAATACAAGGACTGTTAAAATATGTCTTCACTCATTTTGTTCAGTCCAGCAGAAAGGTCAAAAGGTAAAATGACTTCTCTGCATGAATAAACTAGACAATGTATCTGAAAATAAAGATTTTAACTACAAATGGCATTTTGAGCCTCTTACTACCAGCAGCCATCTTATTAGAAAGTGACACAATGTCAGGCACTATAAAAGAAAATCCATCCTATAACCAAATTGAAGTAAAATTGTAAGCCCTGGGTCCAGCATTTAAAATATATATATATATATGAATTTATTTAACGAGTTTTAAACCGATTATTGAAATGGTGTTAGAACAAATTAGAGTGTTATTACACTGACCTCCTAAATCTCTTTACAGCATGATTGCTGCTAGTGATCCAAGTAGCCGTTAACAACTCCAAGTACCATTTTGCCGTACAGCAACTTGTGTTTTTTTTCAGACAGAAGACTGTTTGGCATCCTTTGATCCTTCAGGCTGCTTAGCTGAGCAAGATAGATTTTCCTTTTCAGTTTCAAATATTTTAGTAGATTATTGCCACTCTGTTGGCTGTCACTCTAGGTTATATCACCCTGTCCCCATCAGAGCGCCTATATTGCTGCAAGTAAATTGTAGCACATCAAGAAAGACCAGATCACTAATTACAGTACAAAAAAAAAAAACAACATAATAAAGTGACATCTGTTCTATTGGTGACATGCTGATGTCATGCAGACTGAATGTGACAGTAGAAAGAACAACATTAACAGAGATAGCCAAATGAAAATCTAAAATAAATATATCCCATATAGATTGGCAGTACTGAAGAAGCTGCTACTCTGTAAGAGATGTAAACCCAAGACATCCTAGTTCTTCCAACAGCCTAATTGTTTATCTTGCAATCCTTTATTTAGTCTGGAAAATTAAAGTAATAAAAACATCATAGAAGTTTTCCAAGCAAGGATGAGGCAAACAAAAAGGTATAAGAAGGTACGTTTGCACAGCCACTGAAGGCGTATTCTGGAAAAGGCTACATAGATAACATTTAATTGGAGTACACATCCTGTCCATCAGTCATTACTGCAAAAGCTTTTGTACATTTGTCCACCTGGAAAAGATTAAGCATGGCCTTTACTAAAGAATTGGAAAGATGAAAAGAAATAGGTGTATTTAAAAAAAAAAAAAAAGGCAAAAGTATCACATTTTCATGCACTCAGGACGCTTGCCAGTATTATAAAATGTTCTAATTTAAGTGGTACTTCTTCATGTTCCAGCTCCTGCTGCTAAGGGCCAGACCCTGCTCAGCTTCCGTAGTCTCTAGTGTGCCCAGAGAATTAGACGAAAAGGAGATGAGAGATATTTTGCTGTTCTTAGGCCTCTGTGGCCTCAATTGTGCATAGCTGTGCAAACCTAAGAGCTTTCATTTCTACCATTAGGAATTGTCCAACTACACATTTAAGCAAGATTTACAGCAGCACAGTTAATTGTGACAGAAAAACATAAGGAGACAGTTGAAATTTTTAAAATATTCTGAATATAAATTCAAACATCCGTCTGGGGGCACGTAGAGCTACAGATCCATTCTTCAGATGAACTACAGCTATGTTGAATACATGTGAATACATGCTTATTTACCACTGAAGGTTTTGATCAAAACTGTAGGCTATTTTCATTTGTGATTTAGGTCTTTCCCCCTGAGATTTACAAGGTCACTGGCTAAAAGATAGAGACATGTTCTTCAGTTTCCATCATCCTGCATTTCGCAATAACAGAAGAACTGGAACAAAGGAAGCTCTTGTCCACTTAGGATTGCAGACTTGAATTTAAAGGTATTGTGAAACCGACTCAGTAAGTTAAGAAATAGTCAACTTTTTTTTCTGGATGTATTCTAGATAAGACATACAAGTTCCATATGGAAAATAGCCATGAAGCTCTTTAAAGAATGACATGCTGTCAGATATTTAAATATATGAAGAAATATTGGTGCTTGACCTGTAATTAGGAAATAATTTTGTGAAGATGTTGACATATGACATATCTCTTTCTGGGCAAGGATAGATATCGCTGATGAAGGACTATGAATTATTTTGAAATATGGGGGTCTTTGCTTCCATTCTCACCAGTACTTGAACTAGAATTTTTTTTTTTTGACTTGAGCTACTTTTACAATGAAAAATTAATGAAAAATAATGCATTTTTGCAAAAAGGCAGATGAACGTACAGGAATGAAGTTACATCAAAAAATTCCTAGCTTGCTTTGCCTGTAATATTCTAACGTGGCTAAGATAATAGGTGTTTTCTAGATTTCTAATATTTGATAACCCTCTCTTTTCCTGTTTTTTTTTAAACTCTCCTCCAGATGATAAATAGCCCAACTTCTTTGAATTCATAGAATATTAAAAAATGAACACATCTTGGTGTATTTCCAAAGATGGCAATAACTGTGGGACATAAAAATCAGATTTCCATTGCATTCCTATGAAGGAAGTTGCTATAATCTGATGTTATCCAAACCTGTATCTATGCTGTGCCATTGGCAGAACGCATTGGTTGTCCCTAATTGTGGTTTTCATATATTTACTGAAACTCAAAGGTTCTACAGCACATACTATGTTTTATGAACCCACTATATGGTAGTTTGACTACCATAATTTCATCTCCTATAAAATCATCAAGTAATGTTTGTAGGATCTCTTTTATTTGGGCCACAGCAGTCTTGCTCGTGTCTTTTAGTTTGTCTTTTCCCTTGTAGAGCAATGACATTTTTGTTGAATCAATGGACATACCGAAGCTTTTGAATTTCTTCATTTTCTCCTGAGACTCTTCATTTTCAGAAGAGCTTTCATCTTAAGTTCAATGTCAGTTTCAGTAAAGTTTGTTAATCTTTCAAGTTTTGATGTTTTAGTCAATCAGTAAACTCATTGGAGGCTTACTCAGATTTACTAGCTAATCTGAGGCCAGCCCTGTTCATATGTGAGTGGGTGGAATCTGCTGACTGAGATGGGAACAGTTTTCTGTAATCTGGATGAAAAGTAATACAGGGTGTATGACCAACAATTTATAACAATTTATACTCACACTTTCCTTTTCAGTTAAAAGCAGTGTATTCTTCTGTTATTACAACGAAACATGCAACATAGAATAATCATAGGATCATAGAATGGTTTGGGTTAGAAGGGACCTTAAAGATCATCCAATCCCAACCCCCCTGCCATGGGCAGGGACACCTCCCACTAGACCAGGCTGCTCAAAGCCCCATCCAGCCTGGCCTTGAACACTTCCAGGGATGGGGCATCCACAACTCCCCTGGCAACCTGTTCCAGTGCCTCACCATGCTCACAGGAAAGAAAGAATTTCTTCCTAATATCTCATCTAAATCTCTCCTAATATCTCATCTAAATCTCCTCTCTTTCAGTTTAAAACCATTACCCCTTGTCCTATCGCTCCACTCCCTGATAAAGAGTCCCTCCCCATCTCTCCTGTAGGCCTCCTTTAGGTACTGGAAGGGTGCTATAAGGTCTCCCCGGAGCCTTCTCTTCTCCAGGCTGAACAACCCCAACATCCTAGTTCTATACATTAAGACGTCCAATACAGAAAGACAAAAGAAATGTGGAATAGAAATTTAGTTTGGAAACTGCTTACCACAGATTTATCTGCTTTTAGTAACACTAGACTTGTGCACATAACACTATGACGTGACTGCGGTCTTGGAAAATGACCACAGAGCAATAACCTACCACAACAAGCTGTTAGTATTGATACGTCTTCATACAGCTGTATTGCTGTTGATGTGAACTGGAATGAACCACAGTCCTGTGAGATGAGATGATTGACTTCCTATTCTCCAATAGTACAACTCTATCGTGACAAAACTGCTGCTTTTCTTATTGTTGGACAAAAAGGAAAACAGGGTCATAAGGTCTTCTGATCACTCCTCTGGTTCTTACTGTTCTTAGGCAAGGTCACTTAAAAATTAGTGGGTTTTGTTAAAGTAGGCAATGCAGAACCCAGCATTAAATGTTAAACACACCTTGAACAGACTGCTATGCTGTTGAATATAAGGAAAATAAGACATAATATATTAAGCAAATGTTTTTGCATTAGTTCTTTTCATATATTTTGTCCTTCCACTTCTTCAGGTATCTGTCTGAATTTACATTTCCTTACAGTGAAGAGAGGAACTCATCTTCAACTGTGTGAAGAGCCTCTTTAAACTTTAGTGCAAGTAGGACTGAGTTCATATGAATAATTTGCTGTATTCATGGCAAAGCTGTTCTCTTGCTTCATTTTGCGTCAGGTGTCTATCATCAGGAAGAATCAGCTTAAACCATCAGGGTATGCAGGCCTTGAAGAACCATTAAGCTCATACTTCAGG
Source organism: Fratercula arctica (assembly GCA_947846985.1). Taxonomy (NCBI): domain Eukaryota; kingdom Metazoa; phylum Chordata; class Aves; order Charadriiformes; family Alcidae; genus Fratercula; species Fratercula arctica. Next base: position 25,534,102 of record CANTUZ010000001.1, on the reverse strand, counting down.
TATGCAGGTGTTAGAATTTATGGATTATTTTCTAGCGGCACGTGTGTGACAGCACTGTGTTTTGTGATAGAGAAACCAGGTGCACAAGATAGAACTTTATAATATTTTAGAATTAGTTAAGTTGTGGCTGCCATGCTTCTTTCTCTTCCCCCAGCCCTCCCCCCCCAACTTTCTACCCTTTACCCTTTTCTGTTACTATGCTTATCTAATTCCACGAAAAGCTGGTTTAGGGAGCTAAACGGGCAATAAAAGTAAGCATTTTGTTACCAGCCTAGATCCCGGGAATTCCTGCTATAGAGTCAGCTGGCTGTAAGGGCTTGGCAAGACCATGCCTGTGCCAGCTTCAGTCATTTTAAAATCTTGTAGAGCCACATTGTCAGAACGATGTGTTAGGGCTATTTTTGCTGCCCTGTCTTTAACTTTATTTCCTTTTCATATATAGGCCTAAGACCACCCTTGATAGTTTTGTAAATGGCCTCTACTTCATAGCTTCTGATCTGGGTGATGGGGGACCTCCTTGTTTCTAAACAGCTCTTCATTAAGGCAATTGTTTACAGGGATCCTGTGGCTATGAGTAGCATTCAAAGTGCACAGGCTGTCACTTTTGCTGCCTCCTACAAAATTTTCCTTTCTGGAACCTGTTCTTTTTCTACTACATTCTCCACACTTAGGCATCTTTCCTTTTAGAGATTTGTAATATCCTTGTGTGGTGGCTAATTAGAAGTCGGTGTCAGAGGTCAGAACTGAGATGAGTTCTTTGTAGCTAAACAATAAGCTAACAAGCTTTATTGGAAAGAGGTAAAGAGGGAGAGAACAAGATCAGCATATCTTGCCTCTTTGGATGCCAGTACATCTTTTTGGACCTGGTTCCACTTGACTGCTCTAGACAATACTACATTGCAGATCATGTCTGGAAGGCTACATAAACTTGTACAGTTCTATTCATGCAAGTGTCTTTTACATGCTAATCACAACCAACATCTATACTAGTAAATAAAACCAGAGAGTGACCATTCTCTGTTAATGAGACCAGCTGTCAGTAAATGTTATGGAAGAGGACACCAAAATGTTTGTTCCCATCCATGGGGCCTACTGAGAATAGCTCCTGACTTTTGCTACTCCCCAGGCAACACCCAGGCTTCCCTTTGAGTGAGTATTCATTGGCCCAAGCCAAAATCATGCCAAGGATCATTTAAACTGTTTAATGATATGGGCCCAGGCCCTGTGTGGTATATCACTATAAATGTAAACTAAGGCTATATGTGCACTACTGAATCAAACTGGGCTTGAGGACCATTCTCTGGGCCTGAAGCTGAGTGATACAGACTTTGGTGTGTCTAGCCTACGGACTATATAATACTTGGCCCTCAATCTCCCCTGGTTCCCAGGTGGAGTGTCTAAGACACAATAACTATTTTTAGTGTGGTTTTTTTCCATATTGAGTGATACAATGTGAGGGCAGAGTCGCATCCCACCAGAGTGAAGCTTTCATAGCACGACACTGAACACATATATGACATAACCTGGGGTATGACCTGAGTGCATATCGCACGTATTGGAGGATGAAGGGCCTGCTAGGGTGGTGCTGGAGGACTGGGTAAGGTGGAGGAAGCCAGATGTGGTGCAGTCTTCTCCATGCTACCTGTGTGGTAGCGCTGGAGATTGTTCCTACAATCTGTAGCATGTGCTGTTCTCCAGAGCATGCCTTGGCATTGGCTTAGAAAACATTAGTGAGAATGTGCCAAAATTGTGCCAAGGAACATGCTTGGTCTTGGGTAGTATCAGTGGTACAGTGATGACATGCATTCCTTGGCCTTTCTCACTTACCAGTATAAAGAAGCATGAGTATCGTACAACTTTCTGGTCCTAGCTTCAGCGCTCACTGGCCAGTCATGCTGACTGCCTCCTGGAAAACCTTGGGCGCAGGAGACTGATTGCTTATGCTGCTTGTGAGAACTAAAGGGCATGAACTCAAAGTAGCACTTGACAGGTTCAAAACAAGGAGAAGAATGTGGTTCTTTACTCAGGGCATAGTTACGCTGTAGAAGTCCTTGCCACAGGATGCTCTGGAGGCTACAAGTCCACATAAGTTCAGGGAGGAGGCCACATAAACTCACAAGAAAAATCTGTGATGAGGACTAAATTTGTGGGAGTTACATCTGGCTCAGAGAGTCTCTGGAACAATTGTTGAAGCCTGGAAGAATGTGCAGGGAAATTCTCACTCTGTATTTTCTGTGCTTTTCTACTCTGTCCTGTGCATCTTTGGCTGCTGCGAGAGACAGGTAGTGAGCTGTGGTTGTCTGGTCCAGCCGCTGTGTTCTCCCACATTTATCTCCAGTCTCATCTCCATCATTGTGCATGCCATCTAGTGAACTCAGATATACGGTGCCTATCTGCAGCTTGGACTGTTCATTTTTTTCCATTGCTTTATGTGGGGATTTAGTCCAGACAGGATCAAGTTGTATGTATTTATTCAGGGCCTACAGACCTAGGCCCTTTTGTCATCGTAAGCTTCCTGCTTAGCTTAATAAGCTCTTAATTAGCTTCTGTATCTTTTCTGTCATTCTTCCACTCAGCCAGAGCAGACTATTTCTTCTAGGAAGCAGAAATTTGGCTTTTTAGGCCATTAGTGCCTCTACCGGTAAATTAACTTGCCCCCAGAAAGAGCTTCTGTGATTCTTTAACATTGCCAGCAATAAACCCTTCCTTTCTCTTGTACCTTTTCCTGTCAACACCTTGTTTATCTTTTCCAGAAACTCTGCCTTTCTGCTGCTTTGTGGGTAACCGTTGGAAGAAGTCTTGGGTCTATTTGCATTCTGCAGCAGCGTGCGGTGTCTGAGCAGCAGCATAAAGTGTCTGCGCTTAGTATGTCAGATATGTCATGCCTTTTCAGTTTCAGTCCTGTTACCACTTTTTACCTGCAAGTCCTTCAACTGGCACATATTCTAGAAAACAGAGCAGTAATTTACTGTGACGTGACTTCCCCTATTAAAAATGAGTACATCTGTTCACTCAGCTATGGCTTCCTCAGCACCCTCCAGTAGCAACATAATTAAGAGTTCTGATTGCAACCTGCTAATGATTCCTTCCCCAAATATCTCCCAATCTAATTTTAAATGCGACATAACAAATGTAGCTAATAAGCAGCAGGGAGAGAACATGATAAGGGTAAATGAGTTATAGCAATATCACATATGAAAATTTATTTAAGCATTGATACAAGTGTAAACTCACAAACTAATATAGGCATTGCAGATGTGCCTTACAACAAGGTATCTAAAAGATCAAGGAAGGGTTTTCTTACATGTTTAAGACTGTGTAAGAAGACAAAGACATAGATGTGAAGGTACATTTGAGAACACATCAATGAGCCTATCTTGCATATTGTACTTTACTGAAACTTGTTAATACTAAACATAAAAAGAGAAAATTTGCTTCTATTTCTAATAGAATTTTTCATCTATTTCTTATAGACATCTGAAGTCTTAATTTTGTTCTAGGAGGTACACCGTTCTTTCAGAAAATTTGTGTTTGATTATCGAAACAATTCTGAGGCCTTGCACTGATTTCAGAAGGCAGCTGATCCGCTTTACTGTACAGCTGCCTGCATACATGTGAAGCCTATACTGTATCAGTAGTCAAAGAACATCTAAGAAAAGTCAGATATGTAAGTTTAAAAGATGACACTATTAAAGTTTTTGGCACTATCAAAAGCTTTAATTATTAAATCATTATAGAAACTGGGGGGTGGGGGGGGGAAGTGGGGGGTGGAATTTATCATAGTGAAGGAAATGGTTATTTTGCTGTTGATTTCCATAGGTTCAGGATTGTGTCCATAATGTACAAAGAAACTTTGATTTACTAGATTTAAAATCTTCGTAACTTTATAATATATTTAGTAGTATAGTGGAATACTCATCCTTGGCCATTCAGCTGTTCTGCTGAATGTTACAGAGGCACCCTCAGGTAAAGAGTCATTGCTTTCCTTTCCCTTTTTTTTTCCCCAGCTTCTGTTTGTCATTGAACACCATATGGTACATGTCCTTGACATCATTCATTGGTATAATGTACTGCTCTCTGTTTCCCTATTCTACATGCTGGTGTCAGTCATCCTGTGATTTCAGAATAAAGGGATTGTCCAAAGTTTGTTTGTTTCACAACAATCAAATATTGTGGGTGAATTATTTATGTAAACCCAATCATTTCCTATTAAATTTATAAAATAAGGTAAAAATAGGGCTATTTAAATCTTATGCATCAAAAAATAAGCAGATTGCCTGTAAAGATCAGAAAGAATGTCTTTCTTCACATGCAGTAACTGATAAATATGTGGATGGTTAAGAACAAGACTTTTTCTTCATCCTGCAATATGAGATATCGATCAGAGTTCAAAACAGGATTTGATCTGTTGGTCTATTGCCTTTCTAATTTAGAATTCTGTCTTAAATCTTGGAATTATTTTGTAGGTAACTAAGAAATACACAGGCGTGACAGAATAAATTATTCTGCAATTCAGTCACCTCTGTATTAGGATTGCCAAGAAGGACGCTAGATGCAATTAGCACAATTTACACTTTGTCAGCATTGTAAAAATTACTTACAAGGTTGTATAGAAATATTTTGAAGGTATTGAGCAGGAGGTAAGAGTTAAGGAAGTAATAAGCGTTATTTTTCCTATTTAAAAGTACTTTAGAGCAGCCCGTGGGCTTTTTTGTTCTGTTTCAAAGTGTGTTCCATTTAAATGATGCTTTATTCTTGATCTAGCTGAATGTCATCTTTGATTTTTATATGTCATATAAGGAAATCCTGAATTTTAAAATCTCTCCATTAACAATGTATATCCTTGGAAACCTACATGTTGCTGTAGTCAAATACTCAATATCAGAAAAGTTTGTTGTATCAATTCTCAGTGAAATATTAACCTGTGGAACCTTTCAATATTGCTCGGTAGAACTTTTTGAAAATCACATAGAAGACAGAGTGCCTCAGAAAAATGACTTGAAGAAAATCAGCAATGTAGGGTTTCAGCTTTTATGATTATATTGCATGGTGTGGGTCTCTCTAGATCCTGCTTAGAATCACTATTATTACCTTGTGTTATATAGTTCATTTGGACTATGATTTTTAGAGATATTTATTAAACTATGTCCAGCTTCAGTAGAAGATGGATTCTTTGTTTTAATAAAAGCAAATATGAAGATACAATCTGATGCAAATCTATGTAAATTCAAATTTTCCCACTGATTTGGATGGATGTTGTTTCAAGCAGTCTGTGTGTCATTGTAAGTGGAGTAAAATTCCCGCTGATTTTGCGGGGAACAGGAGATGGCTTTGAAAAATTGGGCTCAGACAAGATAGCAAAGACAACGCACAGAGATACAGGTGGGAGATATTTTTCCACCCTTTCTTCCACCAGTTTCCATCCTGGTTCTCTTCTCCCGTATTCCAGGATATAAAGCCTTGTTGGCTAACGCTAATACTTTCTGCTGCTCGCTTTGCGAGGTGGTAGCGTTATGTGCAGAGGAAGGTCCTTAGCCCCTTGCTGCTTCCCCAGCCTGGCAAGGTTCCATAATTACCAATCTGGGCAGCTCTTGAATCCTTAACTCCCAAGCCCCTTGGCCCACGAGCTCGGGAACCACACTGATTTCAGTGTCTGGGAAGTCTTGGTACAACAAGAAAATAAGCTGGCTTTTAGGCCAAATGCAATATCAGTTTATAATGAAATTTTGAAAAACTGCTGATATGTACAGTCTCAGGACAAATTAAAACCTCAGCAGGAGTAATACCATGCTGTGTGAAAAGATTGCAATTGATGCTTCTATTTTTTACTGTAATTGTCTGAGGGCCTCAGGAGAATATATACCAGACTCTGAAGGAAAGTGCGTTTGTAAGCCCTATGAGCAGTGCCATAAACTGGTGTTTTCAACAGTAGAGGCATGTGAAAGAGAAAAATGACACTGCATGAGGCTCTGGTTGAGAAAAACAAATTAGCTACTTCAGCTGTAGTTGCTGCTACTCACATACTCACAGGTTTGGTTTTGTTTAAAAATAATCTAGGTTGCTTTTTTTTATTTTTGAAAATAAATTCTTGCTTGTAAAAAACTCGGGAGGTGGAGGTTTTCTAATCATGGCCGACACAAGAATAATACGCGGCATGAGCGGCTTCCTACTGTGGCAGAATTTGAATGGTGACAAAAATTTAAGTACCAATATATAGGACAAAACAGCAGGAGATTTTATTGCATTAGCCTGAATCATCAGGTCATTTCCCCATAGATAAAGCGTTGCAAATCTAGCTGCAACTGTGTGTGTTCTTCTAGCCTCTGCCTTACCTCTTGCAAGCCTTGGCGTACCTTCCCGAGCCAAGCTGAGTAGACCCTCTTAATAATTGGAGAAGGCGGCGTGTTGTGGGCCCTTTGAGTTCCTTTCCTGTGTTGTCCTCTCTCTGGACTAAGCTGTCGGACTCGTATGATTCGGGAAGAGTTTTATGATGTGGTTTCTTGTTAACAACCGAGGGTAGGAGTCCATCCAATTCCTTTTAAAACTGCCATAGAAATACTGAATCTCATTAATTTTGAGCTAGATTGCTTGTGGTCCTAACCACCCTGAAAAGATGCAAATAATCTGCCTTGCTCTGCATCCGCTTACCAAGGTTAAAGTAATCTCATTATGATACGACTGCTATGATGATCTTGGTGAATGCTGACCACATTTTAAAGGGCCTGGTGGCACATCGTATTTTCTAGAGCAGCAGGTCCTTCCTAAGTGAGAAAAGTAGGAGTCACACAACAGCTGACATAACGCAGAGGGAGAACTACGCTGTATTGCCTGCTGTTTCCATCTCTGTGGTGAGCTAGCAGGGGCAGATTATTCCCCTGATTTAAATCTCAGTGACTACAAATACAATGCGTAGTGCTTATTAAATGCATCATTTGTAGTACTATATATAATAGATGCTCTGCTGATGGTCCTGGGAAAGAAGAGAGTTCCGCTTTCTTCAGGAATGGTGTTTGGGTTTTTTTTCTTCATCACATGGATTCAAATTATAAATTTTTGTCAGCTGCTACAGATCTTTAACTTTCTGCTTCATCACCTAACAGACTTTTGTTCTTTCTGCCACTGGTTAATGCTAAACAAGATATCTGCATCCCTCAGCCAGGCTACTCTCTGGATTTTTTTTTTTTTCCCCTGAAAACCATCTCGTCAATCTGATACTATTAAATGAGCATTATAAAAATAAACACAAATGTAAGGAACTGTCTTATGAACTGCCCACAATCTACAGTAAAATCTGGATTACCTCAGGAATTTGTATGACTATTTTATTAAAAAAACACTGCTCGTTGAAAAACATTTAGTCAGATAACAGTGTTTTCTATTTTTTGTATAATCATAGAAGTATGGCTAGTTCCTAGCCCCTGTCAGTGAAATATGATTGTAGCATATGACTCATCAATAAATGAATCAGAATCACATCTTCCTTATCTACCTATCTACTGCTACCCTTTAACCCTTGTTAATTTATTTAAATGTTGTATATGCCTTCAATACAAGGGCAACTACAATAACAGTCACCTAGGATCTATGATGCTTCAGTATATTTAATTAATTGATCATCCAAAAATATATGTAATATATAAACCTTGTTCCAAGTATATTGCTTAAAATCTGTTGAAATGCACTTTTGTTTTTTCCTCCTAATCTTTTTACTCCACCGCGGTGACTTCCAGCAATTTGGGTAGATTTGTCTATGTGCTTGGTTACTCAAGAAACAAAATTGAGCCTTATCTTTTGTACACATCTCATTTAGCTCCTTGTTTTCATTAGCAATTTGTCAGGGGCTGGAAATTCAGAGATCTATCTTGTAACAAGTAGTTACCATTCCTGAAAGCACCTGATGTTTTAAGTTCTCAGCTTGCTTTGGAAATGAGACCTAAAGGATCAAAGCCATATGGGTATATCCGAGAATTTTCTTCCAGATCTCTCTTTTTTTAGTTTTGTCACAGAGAAATAACAAAGGAACCACTTCCCTTAAGAGCTGAGCTTGTTTGTTTAGCCAAGAATAGTCAAGCTCTGTAATACACAAATTGATCCCTGTAAATGTGGCATTTTCGCATTTTCTCCTTTCTTATTTCTTGTGGCTTTTCAGTTCAAATGATTAAGTCAAACATTAAAAATCTTTTTGTTCCTCCTCTGAGAGACTACATGTTGGTTAGGTGACATGGCTAAAATAGCATCTGTGTGAGGGGGACAGCTATATTTATGTCACAAGATGACATCATTGTTTGGGTGTCTGCCACCTTCTACAGCACTGAGACTTTCTCCATGGCAAGGCTTGGTCATTTGTTTGAGTGATGGGTCACATATTTGTCCCTGATGAAGGTCGGGAAGCCAGAGACGTGAGATAACACTGGAACATATAACAAGGGCTCTGCCCACACTTCTCCAGTAACCCTGCCCAGTTTGGTGCCACTTGTTCACAATTAGCATCTCAAGACAAAAGCAAAAAGCTGTCTACGCACCTTGAGTAGAACTGTTGAATGAGGAGCATGCTGAAATTGGGGGCAACTGGGAGTATTTGCTGATTTTGCCTTGATGTGTTAGTGGTTTTATTCCTTACGGAAAACGCAAGAAAAACCAAAGAGGCACAACGTTTCTAAGAAGGAAACATTCACTAAATAACGTTCTCAGCTTGAAACCACCAAGCTTGTATTTTCAACTGCTTAATGATTATTCTTTTTGGTGAAAGAAATTTTGTAGGTTGATCCGAACTATTTTTCCAGCTTTTCATTTGACAAGAAAAAGTCAGTTTTGCTTGTTTGTTTGTAAGTCTGGTCAGGTTTCTGTTTAGGTCAGCAAACTGAAAAAAACAGTGATTTGCATAGTTTTGTGAACTTCTGTTAAAAAAAAAAAAAAAAGACAAGTAGCTACAAAAGAGGTATAGCTGGGTCACAAAGCTGGACTATGGCTGCATTTAGCATTGCCTGCCAGGGTGCAACTTCTGATGCTTTGGGGTCTGTACAGGTTCATTTACCTGCGAGTCAGGGTGCCAGCATCTGCAGCTGGAGCACAGCAGGTATTGGTCCTGCAGGGATCTGGGACTTGCGTGGACCTCATACCTGGACCTGGGAGCTGAAAAACATTCCCAAATCACAAAATCACAGAATGGTCGGGGTTGGAAGGGACCTCTGGAGATCATCTAGTCCAATCCCCCTGCCAGAGCAGGGTCACCTAGAGCAGGTTGCACAGGAACGTGTCCAGGTGGGTTTTGAATGTCTCCAGAGATGGAGACTCCACCACATCTCCAGGCAGCCTGTTCCAGTGCTCTGCCACCCTCAAAGTAAAGAAGTTTTTCATCACGTTGAGATGGAACTTCCTATGCTCAAGTTTGTGCCCATTGTCTCTTGTCCTGTCGCTGGGCACCACTGAAAAGAGCCTGGCCCCATCCTCCTGACACCCATCCTTTAAGTATTTATAAGCGTTGACAAAATCCGCCTTAGTCTTCTTTTTTCCAGACTGAAAAGACCCAAGTCCCTCAGCCTTTCTTCATAAGGGAGGTGTTCCGGTCCCCTAATCATCTTGGTAGCCCTAATCCAGTAATACAAACACTGAATGGCTGCACTATATCTAATGATGGTTAAAAAGCTTCAACCTGGAAATATCAGTTGTAAAAATCAGCCGGAAAAATCAGCTAGAAAAATGCACCTTGCTGCCCTGGTAAAATTATTTCCTTTTTAACAGGAGCTGAATTTTAAGAATTATGATTCAAACCCCTCGTATTAATGAAATTCTTTATACTTCCTGCCCCCCAGACCTATTTCTCCCTACATTGCCTTCTCCTATGGGCCGCTTTGCATCGCCCCCCGCCCCAGCTCCGGGCTCTGCCCTGTAAGAGGGCAGGAGCCCACGAGGTGGCAGAGCTCGCCTTGGAGAGCAGCGTTTGGTGACAAAACCTTTTTTTTTTTTTTTTTTTTTTTTTTGGGCTAGCGAAGCTCCCTCCCCCGCTTTCTTCCGCTTACTCAGTAATTGCGAGCGTAGCTTCCTTTTTGCACACAAATCATAATTTCCTTAGACTAATAGAGGAAAAATATTCAGCCAAATGTAGACATGGAGATGAGTTTTTATATTGCTCTTGATTCAAAGGTTCTTTTTTCAACAGAATAGTAATTTTTGTCTAACTTCATTTACCTCAACAGAGTTTCAGACCAGTTGAACAATTTGTAGTTTGTTTAATCCCATTATAATTTAACTCAATTTCAGTGTTTGTCTGAAAACTTGAAAACGGCAAAACCAAATGAAAAATTTGTTCAACCCTTCAGCTTTTAGAACAGTAAATCCAAAAAAACTGAGGATGCTTTGAAAACCATTCTTCAGCAATAAATGTCTGTCACTGTTTAGAAATGATTAAATTTTCATTTGCTCATCACAGAAGAGTGACCTGAGCCTGCTCAATGTAACTTGACCAGTAAAAAAGTTCCTGAGTGTGACTCCATTTGATTTTTGTTCCTTTTCATTTTTCAACTTCCAGCCATTAAGGGAGAGCAGATATAATTAACATAATTCTAAATTAGAGTCAGCGATGTTATTGTAGGAGTTAGTAGGAGTGCAATATTCGTACTAAGTGTGCCAATCCCTATAAGAAAGCTGAACAGGAGAGTTATTTCAAGAGATTAAACGATGCAGAATAAAGCTTCCAAAAGCTGTAATTGAAAGTGACAGAAACATTAACTTTGAAACAAGTAACATTTAATCACACAGATTATACAGAAACATAATTTTTGTATGTTGTTTTCTTCAATAGAATTTAATTTTAATCTGTTGAGACAGCTCATCACTTTCAGCTGCCTACTGCCAGAAGCCTGTCAGAATATGTAAATGTAACAGCTACTGGGAGGAGTGGGACCCGTTCTCTCAAACACTGGCCTCAACTTCTGCATGCCTAAAATGTCAGTTCGTCCAACCTGCACCTGCGGGTTGCAGGTGTAAGTATTTGTGCCCCTTCTTGCTTTTCTATGTACCATTTGAATGGTTGAACTTCGGAGCCTGGACAAGCAGTGGCCCCAGTGAAAGCCTAATATTTGTGCAGTCATAAGTAGAAAGTTAGTAAAGGGCAAAGGCACAAAGGAAAAAAAGCATTAAAAAAAACCTTCACATGAACACACGGAGTCCAGGATAAGGGTTGAAACCTTCCTGTAAATGACACTGGATTTTATTTTCTTGCAAGTATACAGGAAATCCAAATGGGCTACGTCGTTTTAAAATCACAGTAGCTGAAGGCAGAAAAGAATTTGTAAGTGGGTTGATTAGTCAGGACACAGAGAGAGTAAATCTCAATACAGTTACAGAATAATAACAGCTCATCTGGTGTTGCAGAACATGTACATTCACTGGTGTCCCTGCCTTGACCGGTATGAAACTGAGCTCTGTATTTGCAGAAGGCGTGAGCAGGAGCAAATGTGACCTTCAGGAAGGCCGATATGAAGTGCCTTTGCCTCCTGGGGATTTGGAAGGGCAACAGACAGGAGAAACTCATGTTGACACTAACCTGCTGTTTATAGCAGCCAAGAAGTACATGTGAAAGCATGTCAAAAACTCCAAGCATTTTGGATGGTTACCATCAAATATTTTGAGTTTATTTGCTCTTGTTATAAAACTTGTTTGCAAGTGAAGCCAGGTATCTAAAAAAGGGTTTGAACAACAAGGTTATAGGGAGGTTTATTTTATTTTTCTCTGCCAATGTCTTTCTCTGCTAATATGGAAGTTTAAAATAATACGTTTCACCTGTGGTTCACTCTCAACTCCTCACAAAGCCTGAGTTATTTAGAGGTGCCTTTTGTTTTGGGCAAGGTCCTACCAGTAGGTCAGAATGGACAGATTTTCGGAAAGCAAATATTTTGCAAATAGAGGAGTTACTTCTGGCTTATGGTGAGAATATTAAAACAGAAGCAGTTTCAGTGTGAAATGCGATCAGGGACAGATCCTGAACTCTGGGATTTGGAAGAGGCCAGGGTGTCACTGATAAATCCCAAGCAGCAACCCTGGCTGTCCTCTAGTCTCCAGCCCTTAGGGCACTGTAACAGCCACTTCTCCAGTTGATGCCACCCCCTTTTCTTTGACAGGGTGCACCTCAGCACAGGATCAGGCGATAGAGGCCCCAGTTCTGAGCTCACAGTGCCTGAAAAGTTTTGGTTCTGCAGCTCCCGTCATGGATGAGATCGCCTTCATGGGTAAGCTGAAGGAGGACAGGGGAGAAGACACTTCCACCCTCACCGTTACAGCCGGGATGCTGTGCATCGCAAATGCAAGACTCAGAGGCCCAACACAACACAGAGTGCAGGTGGTAGGGGAAAACCTTGGGGTCTTGCTTCCTTCACTGCTCATACATTTCCTGGTGACCGCCCTTCCGATGAGAAAATCAATCCGTGGTCCAAGGTCGGGACCTCAGGGATCTCCCCTCCTGCCCCACAGCTCGGACCGAGGTTTGCTCTGCTCCTGGCACTGTTGGTTGTGCACCAGTGGGGGGTAAAGTTTTGGTAAAGAAAGTAAAAGTTGAGAATAAACAATTAATTTGGCTGTATCCAAAAGTAGCTTACATTCTCTTCAGGGCAGGGACTGTTTCACAATGTTTTTTTGCAAATGTTTGAGGCATTTGCCCTTTGTCAGTCATATGTGGTAACGTAGCAAGGAAGGAAATGGACTTGAGAAAAGACCACCAGCCTGAAAAAGAGCAGACGGAGAGATTAAACCTGCAGCCGTAGCTTTAATGGTGATACTGTCACTGAGATGAAGGGTTATTATAATACTGTTTATTACAGTGTCAGTACAGGACATGTAGTCATCCTAGTACAGAATAACACTTGCTGTATTGTACTCAGAATGAGTAATGCATATCATATGAGTAAAGAATGCATCAGATCTTTCCAAAACTGTATCTGGGCAGGCACGGGGTGGGGAAAGGGGGGTGGGGGGGGGGTGTCCTCACTCAGCAGGACACTCAAGCTACTCTGTGTGACTTTGATGGCACGGGGCTGGTAGGAGGTTTTCTTGGTTGGCCACATAGGGATACTGCCAGTGCAAGGACAAAGCCACTGATGGACAAAAAGCCCAGCATGATTTGGGGCTGCTTTGAGGTGCCACAGAGGTCCCAGCACCATCTTGATTGTCTCAAGTCAAGAATCTGCAGGGGTTTTGAAAAGCTACTGTTGTCCTTTGTACATCACATTTTCTCTTGAGGATGCTTGGCTGTAGCTGTGATCAAAAGGTCGTAATTTCTGATTTCTCCACACCTGTTGATGACACCAGTAAAGGGATTTGGCCAAACTACATAATAATACTCTCATAAATATAATAATAAAGGAGCAAAATTATTCCTAAGTGGTATACTATGCTTCCCTTGTGGATGTGGCCCAGGTGATGGCTGTGGTTCTCTCTGGGCACGGCTGGGCCATCAGACATCTGAAGCCACAGTGCAAAAGATGGAGAGCAGGAGTTTAATGTCTAGTCAGCTGATGGGCCTCAGGTGTGCGCCTTCCTCGTGCCTGCTCATGGCACCATTATGAAAAAATCAGCAAACCTGGAGTTTCTCTGAATGCCGGTTGAATGCCACTTCATTCATTTGAGTGCTGAAGTGCTGTTGGTGTCTGGAGGGATGCAGTGAAGAAAATCTGTTGGTTTCCTACTGGTGCCTCTTACAAGGCCTCTTACAACTAAAGCGCGTGATTTTGGTGTTGCAAAGACCTGGACAACTCTTGCAAGGTGAGCTGGTAACTCTGGCCAGTGACCCTACGTCTTCCATCTTACCTTTAGGGCGTGATGTAAAGCCAAGAAGTATCTGCGCGTTTTGAGGGATGGAAGTGAACTTGGGGAATAAAGGCAATTGGTGGCATTTTATTTTTCTGTCCATGTGGAGTGAACAACCATAATGTCCAACATTGGATAAACATCTACAAAAGCTTCTGAACAACAAACTAGACAAGTGGGACATTTTCTAAAAAATAGAGTGTATTTCTATAAAAGATCTTTTTTATCTGAGGTGATAAAAGAAAAGCTGAGTAGAAAAGCTTAATGCTCTATCAGTTTTATAGCAGAATAGCTGCCCATAAATTCAGTGGAATTTCACCAGCATTGAACTAGAAAAACACAATGGAAAAAAATGTTATTCTAAATTCAAAGAGAAAATAAGATCAAGGGTTAGTTTGCTTATTTTGATAATAAAGTAAATACTGTAGGGACATGGAAAGCTATTAAATGATTAGGTTAAAAAAATCAACACGGCTATTTATTATTTAAATATCATTGACGATAAACTCAGTAAATTTTTCAAAGGCTAAAAGAGTGATAATTTCTCCTATTAGTTCTTCATGTTAACAAACACTGTGTTATAGAATTGGTTTTAAAGGTTATCCATACAATAAGGGAAGACCAAATACTTGCTCACGAAAGGACTCCTGTTTTTGTGAAGTAGCGTACTCCTACCACCTCATATCTGGCTTTTATCTTTTAATCTTTCTTGTTTTCCTGTTTTAAAATACTGACAAACTTTCCTGTCCACATAAACTCCTAAAGTTCCATAGCAAAAAATACCACAGACAAAAACTGTTTCCTTTTTTTTTTTTCTATAAAATCACTTTGTAAACTCTTCCAAAAGCTGCCAATCTAGCAATTTCCCCAGATGTCTTGTTATATCATAGTAATTAAATTGTAGTCTCTGAGCTGTCTTTTCCATAACTAAGTTTACAGGAAATGCATCTTCATCCTTGTCTAGCACAATATAAAAATGTTCTGCTGGGAATACAGTTGTATTTATTGATTCTTCAGAATTTGTAATTCCTTTCAAAAGAAATTTAGTTAGCTCTTTTGAGCTTTCATGAACTGGTGAAGGCAGAAAACAACAATAATTTGAAAAGATACTTCTAGGCAGTTTTATGTCTATATAATATTTTGTACAGGATCTGCGGTAGAAACGTGTTCTCCTAGGTAGCCACAAATTCTTTGCAATAATAGCATTTACAAATAGTAGTATTCCTATGCTCTTTAATTTTATAAAATGTGTCTGATTACAAGATCTCACAAATTGTATGGTGTATTTGAAGGAATGTGCATATCACAATTGCTAAGGGAAGTATAAAGATCATCCTCACAAAATATATGCAATCCCACATCAAGAAGACAGAGCAGTAGAGAAGATAATCGCCAGAATTGATTTCTTGGGTGAGTAAGAGAACTAATCCCAGCAATCTGCCGGGAGGTGGTGCCTCTCACCTCTCCCTGTTCACATTTAGGGGCTGTGAGTGGAAGCTTCCTGGCTGACCTGGGGTGTCAGAGCAGCAGGTAGAGAAAGGCACCCTGTGGTTGTCTGTCCTTGGTGACTATTTGGAGGAGCCTTGAGCTGCTCGTGGCTTTTTGCTTCCCAGCAGACTCTCCTTCCCCAAGTACCAATCTCCAGGCGGGCAGGGCAATTTTCTAGCAAGCCCATGCCATCGGGAGCGCACAGCAAACCCAGCATCTGTGTCCCCACAGAGGTACTTGGCTGGGGACTCAGTGCTGAGACTCTGTCGGCAGCTGAGATCTCAAAGCACCATCAGTGCCTGGCACAGCAGCGTGGCCCATGGGTTGCAGTGTGTTGGCTGGTCTTTGGGACTCACTAAGAAACTTTGGGACCCAACCAAGAAACCAGCCTCACAGAATGGGAACCACTCATATCCCCTCGGTTGGGCTGAATTTACCCAAAGGTTTCAGGGCTCACATTGGATGTGGGGGCCAAGTTAAATCTTCCCATACTCCAGACTAGTAACCCAGTCAACCGAGTGTGGCAAGAGGGAAGAAAGCAGTCTCCCTCTCCTCAGGACATGATTTCACATGGAAACATTACTGAGAATCCAGGGCAGCAGATTTCCAGGAGGACGTCCAACCCACAGGGCTAGAAGTGCATCCTGACACTTGCCCTCATGTTTCCATGTCTGTTTAGTTATGTCATGCAAAACCAACCAGGTCCCACAAGAAAGACTAAAGTAGTTCCTGCCTAAGGATAATCTAGAGGCTTGTAATTAAGTTAGACTGCTCACAAATTAAAAACTTTGATATAATTCTCTTGGACAACTTATTTGTCTGAGTGAGTTTGTGCTGGAATCTCCCAACTGGATTTTCTCCCTTCTGGATTACATTGTGCTTTCCTATGGGTATACACCAATCCTTCCTGTTGGAGATGCTCCACTTCTGCATTAAGTGCCTAAATACTCAAACTAAATGGAAATCAAGAGCACTAATGATTTTTTACCAAACTTATCATGGCTTCCTACCCAAATAAAAACATGTTTCTATGGCAGTGACCTCCTGAGTGGTTTGGCTGAGTGCTCTTAGTTTATGCAGCTGCCTCCATCACGAAATGCCTCTTAATCGTGCAAAGGAGTTCAGTGTCTGCTTTGCATTAAAAAACTACACCCATAGCAGACATTAAACTGCTGTAAATTCAGTGCATTGTTCTTATCTAATGCAGCGATTACAGCAATTTTTCTGGTTTTGCCAGTGAAATCAGGAGGTCAAAATTTGTGTCAGTATTGACCGATACTTGTTTTTATACAGCTGTATGTTTTTCAATATGTATGTTGCTCATATTTAAAGATACAAGCTTTTCCAGCATCACTGAGAATCTGACATGGATTACAGCACAATTTACAACATGATGCCTATTTGCTGCTTTTTTGCTGTTGCTGAATACCATTTTCAATGATTATGAGATTATTCAGAATATCGCAGCTTTTCAAATGTGATTTTCTCTTAAAACACTGCAGTAGTTTTGTTCCATTCTTCTTGTGTTCCACTTGATAATTCAAAGACTTGGAATGAGTGATTTAAATATGAGTCATGTGCATTATGAACTATTCAGTGTATTAGGAACACAGATGTTTACTGCCATAAATTATTGACATCATTTTGGGATGAACTTTATAACCTTGAAATGAGCAGGCTGATGGAGGATATGAATTGATGTAAAGTATTTTCTGTAGCTCTGGAATATCCTTCTCTAAGGAAAGCTGCAGAAGTACTTTAAAAGGAAAACTTTAAGCTGAAAATGATCTGGAGAATAAACCAGAAAATGTTTCCCATCTATGATAAGAACTAAAATGGGTTCATCTGTATTTAAAAAAAATGAATTCCATATCGTTTCTTGTTTTAGTGTGTTTATCAGAAAAGAAAGGTTAGTCTGAATAGGCTATTGTTAGTAACAAGCTTTGCTTCATCAAGTCAATAAATAGTTGAGTCGTTATATCATGTAGTTTCAGTTCATGAATTGTGTGTCTGTTCAAGCCTTGACAGACTGAGAGCGCCTGTTTAGATACTGCAAACATTTCTTAGCTCGCAATTTCACTTTTTGAAAAAGAAATGAAACGTAGCATCAGTTACTAAAGGAGAGAAATCAACGTGAGAGTTAGGGTAATTAGGGATATTTAGCAGTCTGTCTTATCTCAAAACTGTGAATGGCAACGAAAGTTGCAAGGAAAATTTCCCAAACTCACTGTGTTTTATTTAACATAATAACTATTGAAGCTAACTCTTACCAGTGTATTAGTTGGAATGGCACAACCAAGCAGATTTCAGGAGCTTATTAGCATTTTTGATCTCTTGCTCCCATGTATGCAAACCTCTTTGATGTTGGGTGGAAATCCCCCATGAATCAAAGACAGCCTATTTTCTAAACAACAGAGGCTGGTCTGGGAAAGGTCAGGCTGAGAAAATGGATACATACATAAGCCAGTATCACACACACACAAAAAATCACTTCTTTCTCTAACTGGCTAAATGAACTTTTCCGAGGCTATTTTCTCTATTATGTTATGCTTTAATGAAAGTGAAATACAATGCACAAAGAATTGTGGGTGCAGCATTTTACTTCCTGGCTGTGACATTTCTGTCGGGTTATTAGTGTTAAATATTTGTGAGTGTTAATGGCTGTAAGAGCTCTAGAAACTGCCACCGGGAGGTAGATATACACAGAATTACGATTAGCGTAGTATTTAAAGTTCTGGTGGAAGCTATTTTTGTGCCACGTGCCATGGCTGCAACTTTAATTTTGACCTCTGTCCCTGGCCTTGTTAAAGTCACTTGTCAGAAGGACGGGGCGGTGCATGGTTGCCTGGGCAGCAGTGGTACCACCAAGGGGATCGGTCGGGACGCTGGGTTTTGAGAGAGTGTGGAGGAGGCTGCTGCTGGACACCTGCCACTGGGGTGGTTTTGAGTTTCTGTACGTGGGCCCATAGCGGGGAAATATCCCAAAACAAACAGCGGAAAAAACGTGAAGAGGGAACAGCACCATTAGAGTAGATACCTAAAGAAATAATAACCTTCATTTTACTGTGTCTCTCATCTTGCCCTCAACAGATGAACGGATGAACGTTTTCCACAGGTTATGTTTCGGCGCACAGTCCTTTTCATGTGTTTTCATGTAAAGAAAACATTTGACCGGCTGACGTGAACATATTTATTTACAGCATTAAAAAGTTGTTTAAATTGTCTGCTGTGGATATTACATTTTTAGTGACATTTCTGGATATGTCTGTTACGGATATGCTATTTTTAATCACATTTCTGGATACGTTCTTCTAGTAGCTGTTACCTTAATTCTGAAAGGGAAAAAACCTTCAGCCCTAAGGTGGCCAGATGACAGATGCGAACTGCTCTTTTTTTCCTCCTTTAGCTGCTTGTAACACATACTGTGGGCCTGCAGAGTGGCAAGTCCACTTGGTCCTTGCCAGCCGTAGTGCTGAGATACTGAAAGGGCTGTCAGACATTGGAACAGGCTGCCCAGGGAAGTGGTTGGGTCGCCATCCCTGGAGATATTTAAAAGACGGGTAGATGTAGTGTTGAGGAGCATGGCTTAGTAGTAATTTGGCAGTGCTAGGTTAACGGTTGGACTTAATGGTCTCTTCCAACCATAACGATTCTATGATTCTGTGGTTCTATAATACTGACATACAGAGGTGCTCCACACAGTTTGGCTCACACTGTAGCCCCAGTTCCTGTATTGCTGGTTTCAGTGTGGATCTGCGTTTAGAGTTTTTCACATTTACACAGAATATTGCCATGCTGTCTAGCGTACTATTCTTTACTAAAAGCATCCTAGCAATGATTTCACACTTACAAAGACATTTTCAGTATAGCAGCAGGAATACTCAGTAAGACTGCTATGATCTAGCGTGCTTTATTTAGGGTCTTTCATTATTAAAAGGGATGTACTTCAAAAGTTGTTCTTTTTTTCTTAAATGAGAACGCAAAGTTTCAGACTATTCCTTTGATTGCAAAATTTCGTGCATATTGACATTTCATAAGGCCTATGAAACTCTCTCAGACAATGGACGGCAATACAAGGACAGTCCTTTATTTCACATTTCTGGACAAGTGGCTGCCAGAATCTGGGTTTACAATTACATGTGTTAGGAGGAAAAAGAAAAGTCTTCAAGGCCCAGATGCACAGGGACCCAGGTCTGACGACATCCAACCTGACTTCCCAGTGCCCAGCTCAGAGGCAGAAATTTGCAGCCCTGAGTTACTCACGTAACCATCCCATACAGCTGAGGGAAAGCGTCAGGCACCGGGCTGCGGGGTTTACAACAGCCAGGGTGCCAAGCAGAGGGATGCAAAGAAAATGCTGGAACAAGGGATGTGTCTGAAGCTCCCTCTTTCTGTCCGTGGGATTCGGGTGCCTATGAGAGAGGGGGATTTACAGCTCTGAAGTCCCTCTTAGCCACTTCAGTTGCTGCTTGGGTATGAATAACTTGTTTACTTTGTTAAAAGAAGATGCCTAGCAGTAGTGGTGCTGTTCCTCACCTTTTATGTAATGCAAGTGATGGGCATCACCCCACAGGGATGCTCATCGAAATGCTTTTGGAGTAACAGTAGGCGTATGAACTCTCTGCTCTGTGCTGAGCTCAGTGGTGTTGGTACAGGCTGGGCATTGTGTAGCCATCCCTGCTCTACAAAGGATTTTAGGCATCTGAACAACTAGTTTGAGAATGCCCAAACACACCGTGAAACAAAATATATGCTGAGACGCTCATCTCATCCAAGATAAGAAGGCCTCTGGGAATGTGCATTAGAAGTACTTTAGGTGCCTAAATAACTTTACTGATGACAGCTTAGGTGCCTTTCAGGTATGCATGCCACAGGCAGAATTTTTGTGACTCACTCACTTGAATTCAGGTATCTAAATTCTGCTTGAGCTATGCCATAGGCACTTAAAGGCTTCTGGATTCTCTTCCTAAATTATTTGAATTTATAAAAATGTCTTGTTTCAAAAATATGGCAAGGATTCAAACGGTTTCTCATCTTGCTATGCAAATGAGTAGGAGGTGATGTTTTAAAATTTTCTATATGGCTTCATATTCCTCCCATAATTACCAGAATAGGATTTAAATTCATCTAGCACTTCCAAAGCTTGCATTGATTTGACTACAGCTATATGTTGAACAACATTAAAATTTTAAGCCTTGGGACTTTTTCGGTTTTCTTTGCCAACCTCTTTCTTTTGCAAACATGATTGTGAGACCAGATTTTGGTTATCCAAGAGTACTGTTTAAGATCGCATCTAGGCTGTGTTTTGCATTTTATATACGACCTTTTACACCTTATTTGCCAGACAAGCCCCCTCGGCTTCTACAAACTTTTTTAAAATTCCCAACAGCAATGGGGATTTCACTATAGCTTGAAAGGCAGCTCTGAGTGAACGTGCTGCTTTGTAAAAATTGGAAAGTAACTTTCCCTTTTGTCCCCTGTGAAGTCTTTTCACTAGGACCTGGAACTGTAACTTGGGACTGGCAGTTTTAATGGTCCTACTGAAGAGAGAGGAAAAGACATAGGCTGATCAGCTATGCAGAGCAAGACTATGCTGTCTAACCAGGAAAAAACAAACAAACAAACAAACAGAAAAAAAAAAAAAAACCAACAAAAAAACCCCACCAAAAAACAACAGAGAAAACCCAGAAAAAAGAATCTGTTGCCCTAGCCTAAGATTTTACCTGGTTTCCAGCAGTCCAGTTTAATAAGTCCTGTATGCTGTTGTGCTGTATGGGCATTTGGTTGGTGGCTGTAGCTATAGCCAGGTGATTTATTACTGCTAATGCCACATCCTTTTGGATGGATGTATACCATTACTTGCACTGGAAGTTGTTCTCCTTCCAGACGTCTGCACTGGAAAATATTAGCTGTACTACGTCTTTCCCCAACTCAAATATCAGTGATACGTTGTTCCACATTTTTCTCTGTGGTCTTTCGTTTCGCTAAGGCAGTAGGCAATGAAGAGGGAGAGCATCCAGGATTGCGTGATGGTGACTGTCCCAGGGACAGAGGACTCTTGGGGATGGGCAGGAGCCTGCTCGTTCCTGCCACTCTCCTTCGTCAGCTGGCACGCTGAGATTCAGGTATCACAAGGTGGTGCTCTTGTACTTACGGCAAATTTTTCAGTAGCCAACACTTGAGGTGCCTGAGGCTCTCACTGAACCTTGTGCTACACATGACACGTTGAACTAAACTGCACCGTTGGTGGTTGCACGCCTGCTGGACCAGAAGAGATGCCTGGTGAGAACAGCATCTCCAGGGGTGGCTATCTTGTGCCTCCCTATGTAAGACAAGATTAAATGCTGCACGCTCAAGGATCGGTGTGTGTTGCGATACTGTGCAATCTCTTCTTGGTGCCTCATCAAAAGACATTCTCTTGAGCATATGTCATAAAATCTGGGCTGAATGCTTCCTTCATATATGTAATTCTCCAGTGGGAAGAGAAGTAGACCCAGAAGATCTGTTCTGTAGACTCTGGGTCTAGCTATCTCTTTCCATCCTCTATTAAAGCTGAGCCCACCACTGCTCTCCAAAATGAAATATTTTGGCACCATCTCATACTGGTGTGATACATCCCATTTAAATCTGAGTACTCATCTTTTTTACCCAAGCTGGACTCTGCATTT
This sequence comes from Fratercula arctica, assembly GCA_947846985.1. NCBI lineage: Eukaryota > Metazoa > Chordata > Aves > Charadriiformes > Alcidae > Fratercula > Fratercula arctica. The sequence goes on along the minus strand of CANTUZ010000001.1, from coordinate 25,512,146 downwards.
TACTTTCTGCATTTCCCACTTATCCATTGTCTTTTCTCCGAGATTTCTTGGCTGACACGTTAAAAGAATTTGTGATATCTCAAAGGTCCTTTGTTATTGTACATTCAGATCTAATACCAGGACTCTAGAAATTCTATAAAGATGACATCTCAGAAAACAAGAGAGGGATTGTACATGGAAAGCAGCTCTGGGACTATGTTTAAAGATGATAAACCATCTACTTTATTCTACAAATATAGCAGGTTGCTCTTATAATGAAGCTGCAGGAGGCTATTTCGGGAGACTGGAGCACGCAGCAGTCTTGTAGTTAATAAGGGCAATTGGATTACCGAGTACGCTGCTGTGGTTGCTGCTCGTTGTGTACCTGAGTGAGAACTGAACATCTCTTGCTCCACGTTTCTCCCATCGTCCCCTCTTTGCACACCCATTTTAATACAAGTAATAGGCGGTGTCCAATAGACGTTACTTTGTACATGAGATAACACATTACTACGCACTCTGAATTTTACTGTAGTAAGGTCAGTGGTCTACAGTTTTAAGCTACATACTGGACAACAGAAATCCATTGCTTGTTTTCTGGTTCTCTTTGAAAGTTTTCTCTCCTCTTCATGGTTAGTGATCATCTCAGTGCTCTTTACTTTGTAACAAAGTCTGCTTGCCCAGCTGTTAGCTATTTCTTGAGTATTTCAGTATCACTTCAGTGAAGTGAGGCACACGTTGGAATGACGCTGTTGTCAGCGCTGCATACACCAGTAATTCATATGCGTGCAAATAAAAATAGTAGTAACTTACACAAGTTAGGTACAAGGTCTTGTATGGTAAAAAGTGACTGCAGTAGCCATTGCAGACAATATTGCTTCAAAGAAATACAGAGAAAGTTTGAAGTTACTGCGTCATTCTGGCAGATAAAAGGAAATACGTTAAGAACAAAGCAGCTGTTCTCTCTCACTCAATAGCGTTGCTTATTCTTATGACCGCCCCAGTCTGGTTTTAACACCAGTGTGACAGCGTGTGCTGTCTTCTCTTGAAATGCTTCCTCTAGCTGAAGGAAAAAATTGCTTGTATTCTCTGTGAACTTATCCTGTGAGAACACTGGAAAGAGTTGTGCACAACGTGTTCCCTACTTGCTAGGAAAGACAATGTTAATAGTGATGCCATTTCTATTTTACCATCTGTTGGATTCCATAAATGCCACTATATTGACAAAAGCAGCCTGCAGTAATAATATTGAAAATAAGTTGAAACAAAATTTGCGTGTATATTGGTAATGAAGTTTTTCAATATGATTGTAAAGTTCAACTGACTTTTAATGCATTCTGCTACACGCTTCTGCATTCCAGGTTAAGGTTAGACTTGACAAAAAAAGACGACAGCATTCAAGCATGTACATGTATACAAGTAGTACGCTCAAATAACTTTGTCCCTGAATCAAGGAGATGGACCTCAGGGTCCCTCATTAGCTTGTCTATGCAATTTCTTCTTATTCCTCTTCTTGAATGCCAGTCCTTCAAATTCACCAAGGACGTCTACAATCAAGACCTCTTTCCTCTTTCCACATCAATGATCAGACCTTCAGCCACCCTCACGAAACACCCGAATCTCCATAGTATGTTCTCATCATAATTGTTCAGATTCCTGCATGGGTGTCATAGAGGATATGATCTGAAGATAACGACATGGCACAGTTATAAAGATATTAAAGTCTCTGGAGATGCTTTTAGAGTCCCTCTTCTACCATATTGTATGGACTCAAAGGTAAAGTATACTGTTCACTCTTCTGGGGAATAGATATCTTTTGGCTAAGTTTTGGAGGTTTAAATACTTATCTCAGTTTTTTTGGTTTTGTTGGCAGTTTCACATAAGCATTGAATTTCTGAAGATTTTAAACTGTTCAAATTATTAGCCTGTTTGCATATCTTTTTAAACATTTATTTTCTGCTCATCCATAAGATAAAATGGCTCACTTTTGCAGCTTTTACAGAGATGCTAAGCATCCATAATTCTAGTTGAAATCTGTGGTTAGCACTACATGTTCAATACTGAAAGTTGTCTCTGAAATGACTCACACAAAACTTCACAATGTGCGAATTGGAGGGGAAGTGAAAAGCTAATACTCTTTGCGCATGCTTACGCAGCACAGTGCTGGAGCCAAAGGAGAGTTAAGCTAATGAAGGCATCAGCAGCAAAATAGTCATATTAGTGCCTTTGCCTCCCCCCTGTCCCTAGGACTAGCAGAACCATTTAACTTTTAGGGAACATTGTGTTACCATGGTTATATTGCCTGAACCGCTTTGTTCAGAAAAACTGTGCTGGCACTGTAGTACAGACTCTTAAGCCCTTATCATTGTGTCCCATTGCCATCTCTCTTTTCGGACAAGGGGAACATGGTGGATGTGCTATAGCTTGACTTTAGTGAGGCTTTTGACACCCATGACATTGTCACTCAGAAGCTGACGACGTATGTATGGGCTGGAAGAACAGACTGTCAGACTGGTTGAAACTTGTCTGCACCGTTGGGCTCATCAGGAGTAATCAGTGGTGGCTTGATGCTCAGCCACCGTCTGGTAACACACGGTACCATAGGGGTTGGCATGGGGCCTGTATTGTTCAACATGTTCATAACTACCTCAGTGATGACACCAAGTGCACCCTCAGCAAACTTGCAAACCAGGGGGAATGGCTGATGTTGACTGGTGCGCTTCAGTTCAGTGTCATCTTGAGAAACTTGAGGACCGGGCCAACAGAAATGCTATGAACTCCCAACTTCTTCAGCAAGGAGAAGGGCAAAGCCCTGCGTGTGTGGCAGAATAACCCCCGAACCAGTACAGGCTGGAAACAACTGGTTGAATAGTGGGCTGGCCCAAGTGAAAAAAACCTAAGGATCCAGGTGCCAGGTTGAATACGAGCCAACAGTGGGCTTTCGTTACAGATGAGGCAGACGGCTTCCTGAGCTCCATTGCAAAGACCGTGGCCAGCATAGTAAGGGGTGTTACTATCCCATCTGCTCGGCACTGGCCCATCTGGAGTAATGTCCGTTTTGGGGCCTAAAGGACATTACCTGAAGGAGATGCTGAGGTCTCTGAGATAAGACAAGGCAGGAGGTGATCAAATAGCAGCCTACAGCTATGCAAAACGGTATTACAAAGACCACACAATCAAATATTTCTTGAAAGTGGGAGATGCCCAGTTGCAGGAGAGGCAATGGCCACAGATTGTGTCTTAAGAGATTCAGGCTAGAGTTTGGGAAACAGTTTGAGAGAGCAATGGGAGCAGAGGTGGAATTTCCATCCTTGAAATGAGTTTTGAAAACTCGACTAGAAAAAGCATGGCTGACCTGACCAAGTGCTGGCAGTAGTTCTGCTTTGAGCTGCAGGTTGAACCTCCAGAGGTTCCTTCCAACCAACATTTCCGTGAGCGTATGTCTCCCTAAGAATGCTCCTCTGGCAAGAAAATGAAGGTTGTTATTCCTTCAGTAGTCATGGAGGCTGTTGGGGCAGTATATTTTCCCTGTATATTGCAAGCACACACAAGTCTGAAACGTGCCATTTGCCAAAAAGAGAAAAGCATGCCACACTCTTCTGCCAAAAACAGAAAGCCGTATGATCTTGGCAAGCATAGTATGTGAACCTGGGTCTGGCACACTTCGAAGGCATCCACTTTCCCTTCTTTTGCTTGGATCAAAGGCAGACGTAGTTCAGCTCTGCCCCGAGCATGGTGAGGACACGCGTTGCTCACAATATTGCACACCGGGGATGAGACTGAGGCTGATCTGGCACATTCAGTGTTTTTAAAATACTCATAGAACAAGGAGATTTTAATTTTGCAGCCAGATTTGAGAATTTCAAATTTTATTTGATTCTGTGATGTGATTAGAAGTCCGGCTCTAAGAACGAAGATATGCGGCTGGGTCCCTTGCTCTTGGGGAAGCACATGAGCAGCAACCTGGGGCTCAGTGATTAAACTCCAGAGTGCAACTCAACTCTTGCTGTATGAGTGGTACTTGAAGGAAGCTGAGCACCAAGCTAAAAGTCTGTCCCCAGGAAGGTCTAGATTAGCAGGGAGGTTGAAGGGTCAGAGCTGTTCTCTTGCGTGGAAATTGGTACACGGAGGCATGACAGGGAGCAGCGACTCATTTGCTGTAAGACAGAGAAGATCAAGGAGGAGACGAATGGAAACAGAACTTCAGAAATCCAATTGATTCAAGTGATTTTTTAAAAATACAATTACTTTCCAAAGTGTTTCTGCTAGATACAGAAGCTGTGCTGTAACAAGCAGGAATACTACATAAAATGGGAAGGTGATTAATAGTAGATCATAGAATATAAAGAATAATAATATGAGCCCTCCAGAGGTGGTGGAGAACTGCTGCAGTATGGGCATCACAGATGTTGGGACCCTGTTTTGGTAGACCCCGTACAGTCACTTTATCTCACCTCTGTGTTCCGTGTAACTATTGTGATTAGACAGGGAAGAAACAGGGCATCTTTCTCTTCTGCATCCTCCCACACTTCCATTTCTAAGAACTTTACCCTGTGCAAAAATTGTATGAGAATGAAATGGCTGTCCTTTTTGGTTCGTAGTTGCACAGTATGATCTCTTAGACCTTATATTCATTCTTACTGCTACGTATATTGTTGCTTTTGTGGATCAGAAAAACACTATCATCAAGAGCAGCGCAGAAAAGAAACCTCCAAGAATGTTGCTGCCTGGAGTTTTATAATCAGACATCTTGCCACCAGCAACAGAGCTTCTGTCACTATGGAGGGAAGCTGCTCCAGTTTTGTATTTCTTTGCAAGGTTAATTGTGAGTTTTCAATACTTTAGTATTTCTTTTTAAAACATCTGGTTTTGGAAAACAGTGCCTTGCGAAATTGTTGAATCCTGGTGACATCAACATCTCAAGGCCAACACTTATGTTTGGGGGATCTGTAAGGCTTTTGGATATAAGTCTGTGAAATGCCTTCTTCCGTGTCAATGTGACCTTCAGAAATGGAATAGAGCTGTAGCCAGCTGACAGTGTGAGGATGGAGAAACAGGGACATTTAGGAGATAAAGTTTCCTGCTTGCTTATAGAAGCAATATTTGTACTTTGAAGGGCACAGTTACCTCTGAGTAGGACAGACATGTTCTCCTCTCTCTGGAGTTTGTAGCCCTTGTTCTAAAACTGTGCCCAGGGAAACCGCTCTGAATTTTTTTTTCTAGCATTCGCTTGAGAAAAGGAGATATACATGATTTGGTAGGATTTTATTTTTACACTCTAAATATTGATTTATTCCTGCTTACCTCTTGCAGATCCACTCCCTTGGACCCACACACTGTAATGCATCTTCACCTCCAGCTCCCCACGTGATATTTCAGTCATTTTTGGTCCCTCCATCACCTCCACTATTCCTTCCCTCCCACTGTCACCTCTGGAGTGTAACCAGTTTAAGTTCAGCCTCTATAATTGACTGGACGCAGCTTCAGTGAAAGGCGGTAGGTAATAGAATCATAGAATCATAGTTTGCTTATATCTGAAAAATGACAACTGAAACATGTACAGGTAGCAGGGAAAACGTGTGTTATGACAAGTACATTTCATTAGACCAATTAATGCATCTTTTAGAAATTTAAACCGTTTCCCACTAAAATGTCCTTACCTTCTGTGTCAGGACAATAAGCCCCGTAGCAGTTTGAGTTATCCGAGTTTTATAGAAATTTAATTCCAACTGTGTAATGGTTGCCAACACAGTGACAATGCCCAAAGCTTCCTCTCTTAACTCTCACATAATTTAACCTTGAGCAAGCTGCATCAGGGGACTTCTCTGTCTCCTTGTGTTACAACAAGAAGATGTGACCTAATCAGTGTCCAGCCGGAGGGATGGGACGATGGCCCGAGCCAGCATTCCTGTAAGGTTACGTGCCATTGTCACCATGTGGAATCTTAAACTGAACTGCTGTGAAACGAAATGTCTCAGATCACTCCAGCAAACTCAGATAAAACCTTTTTTTTTTTTTTTTGTAATTTGGGCATGTCAGAACACTTTATTTCAATATAAATTGGTAAGAAACTCAATGTAGACATCTTTCCTAAGAATATAAAAAAGTCAGGCTGGTATTTCCTGCCATGAATAATGAAAATTTCAAGTCCTATAGTTGCAACTTGCAATGAGAACAAATGGCGAAATGTCAAATTATCCCACTGGATAAAAATGTTTTCTTTCTCAGCTATGCTCTTTGGGAATTGGGTGGAATGACATGCCTCCAGACTCATTTTTTACAATATCTGTACGCCCTGAGACTGCTGGAGTAATTTTAAAACAGACCTTTCCATCCAAAAGTAAAATTGGCACATAGCCTTTTGATTCAGTTAACAGATGGTGTATGGTATTTATGAGAACAGTTGTTACATGCTTTATAGCGTGCCTCACCAACTGATAGCTGCGTATTAATGGAAAGTGGACGGCACTATCACATTTACAAGTGCTGCATTATTGAGGGGAGCTGGTTGAGCTGATTTATATACACGGTTGCCCTCAGAAGTTTGGTCTAAAGTATTTGGATTCTTTCTCAAAGTACCGGTTTTAGGGGGCTAAAACCTGCTAACCTTGCTCAAAAGATGAAAATCTTTTAAACCAGAACATAGGCCTTAGTTTCTGAAAGCAAACAAAGCAACAAAACAAGGGAGTTCAGCAGTTAATTATGTTTATTTTTTAGAATTAATTTCTGAGCTGGGTAATACTTCCTAATTGAAATTATCTAGGGAAAATTAAAATGTATTTATGATGCTGGTATGAGCATATGATATATCAGCTGCTAATCAGACCAGCCAGAAGGCATTCTTACCTTGTCTTGGTATGAGTTATGATGAATTTTAGATAGAAATTTGTTTTGCCCGCTTTCACAGGCTTAAAGAAATCATTCTAGAGCAATGGGATTGGATTGGATTCAATTCAGGTATTATTTAAAAATCCTTGCTGTGAGGTTTTTCGATGAAACGCTCTGGGTATCAGTTATTTCAAGAGCTGGAAAAACCACTGAAAGCATGCCACGCATTTCATGAAATTACAAGGACCATAAAACAGGCCTAAACCACACGACCATGCAAATTATTGCAAAGACAACTAGCTATCATTTTTAAAGCCCTTATTTCATTGCCTTTATCTTGCGTTTGTTTAGGTTGCTTTTGTTTGCCTTTGAATGGTAAAACAGCCTTAGCGGAAACACTGCAGCTGAAGTGACAGCAGCAGCACCGCTACAGCTTGCTGCAGTTCATGTCACTAAAAATAAGCCTAATATAACTAGAATAAAATTACAGACCTTGTTCTTTCGGGCCCCTGCATTGCACAGACAGACTGGGGCCCAAAGGGAATAGCCTCTGATGGAGAGAGTCGGACAGGAGGTGCAGAGTTTAACCTTTTTCCCAGGATCTGCAAGGAGCCAAACTCCACCAAGTACCCAAAATACACCAGACGGAGGGCAGCCCCGAATTGTCCTCTGATTCTTCATCGCCTATGCAGGAATTTCACTTATCTAAAGTTACAGTCTGGATTTAGGGGCATCCAAGTAAAGGGGGCGGTCGGCAAACAGCAGTCTGGGGCAATGCCAGAGGCTCTCAACAAACCCAGGAGAATTTTAACATTCCCCTGCTTCTCCCATGAATAATCAAACCTTATTTAAACTGTCTGGGGATTTATTTTTTTTTCTCCTTCAATTCCCACTAAGCCTTAGTAAGTATAGTGAGATTCCAGTGGGATCTTTAGCAGAGTAAAGTACTATTTGTGCCACAGACAACCACGCAGCATCGGGTGGCAAAGGTTGGAGAGACGCGTGTGGTGTTCACAGGATGTTGCAAGGCGGTTCTCTTTACTCAGATGCCTGGTTGCACTTTGGCCACGGGGTAACATAGGGGAGATATGGAGACAGAGAGGCCGTTGCAGGTACTGACCTTCTCAGGTGATCACTGACCCAGCTGCCTGCTCCTAAATCACTGCCTGCAACTGGTGCTTCAGGCAGGGCTGAAGCTCCTCCTGGGTTCTGGGTTTCAGCTGCAGAGTCCCCACCACTCTGGCAACAGTGCGGATGGGGTTCCCAGGTACCGCTGAAGGTCTCATCCTGAGGCTGCAACCATATAACTGTTTGCATACACATTTACCTGCACGTCCAGGTCTCTTCATGCAAGTCAATGACTTTACCCAAGACAATGAATTATAATTGAAGTGAAGTATGTGTAAGTGAAGTAACAGGTGATAGGACAAGAGGAAATGGCCTCAAGTTGTGCCAGGAGAGGTTTAAATTATAGAATCATAGAATTGTTAGGGTTGGAAGGGACCTTAAAGATCATCTAGTTCCAACCTTCCTGCCATGGGCAGGGACACCTCCCACTAGACCAGGTTGCTCAGAGCCCCATCCAGCCTGGCCTTAAAAACTTCCAGGGATGGGGCTTCCACAGCCTCTCTGGGCAACCTGTTCCAGTGTCTCACCACCCTCATGGTGAAGAACTTCTTCCTAACGTCCAGTCTGAATTGTCCCATCTCTAGTTTTAATCCATTCCCTCTAGTCCTACCATTACCCGACATCCTAAAAAGTCCCTCACCAGCTTTCTTGTAGGCCCCCTTAAGATACTGGTAGGCCACTACAAGGTTTCCTCAGAGCCTTCTTTTCTCCAGACTGAACAACCCCAACTCTCTCAGTCTGTCCTCATAGGAGAGGTACTCCAGCCCTCGGATCATCCTCATTGTCCTTCTCTGGACACGTTCCAGCACATCCATATCTTTCTTGTAGTAGGGGCTCCAGAATTGGACGCAGTACTCCAGGTGGGGTCTCACGAGAGTGGAGCAGAGGGGGAAAATCACCTCCCTCGATGTGCTGGCCACGCTTCTCCTGATGCAGCCCAGGATACGACTGGCTTTCTGGGCCGCTCGTGCGCACTGAAGGCTCATGTTGAGCCTCTCGTCTACCAGCACATTGGATATTAGGAAACCCTATTATCCAACAGATTGGATATTAGGAAAAAATGTTATACTGAAAGAGTCACCAAGCATTGGAACAGGCTGCCCAGGGAAGTGGTTGAGGCACCATCCCTGGAGGTATTTAAAAGATGGTTAGACGTGGTGCTTAGAGATATGGTTTAGTGATGGGTTTTGTCAGAGTTAGGTTGATGGTTGGACTAAATGATCTGAAAGGTCCCTTTCGACCTCGGCAATTCTATGATTCTATGATTCTATATGTTAGTGTGTTTGACGAAAGGGGATGCAAAAGTTTGCAACGACAGGGTTTCAATAAAACTTTAGTCATCCAAAGGAACGTGAAAAACAAAAGGAAACAAGTATGAAGTTTAGAGCTGGTCAGCTGAAATACAAATTTGCCTTAAACTGTCCTTAATATGCTTTTATTTTCATCCAGCTATTGCCCTTCTTTAAAGAAAACAGAATTAAACTTCCCTCTGCTGTCTTTTAAAAACAAACAAAATCTGCAAACTCCACAGGAAAGAGCAGCAAAAACAGAGGGGTTGGAGGAACTGATTAATGGGGAAAAAAATTCATAGAGCTTGGTGAAGTGGCGGCGCACAGGCGATGTGATAGGTCTACAAATATTTGCAGGCTGTAAATACTGAGGACAGGAATTCAGTATGACACAGCCAGGCATAATCAGGACTAAAAGGAGAGGGAAAAAAATATGTATACGGTGGGAGTTGAGGAGAAAGGCTTGCCAGTGAGATGCAGTAGATCTGGGAATTAATAGATGGCACACATGTCCTGTGGGGAGCTGCACCGTGTTGGTAAGTAAATAGGCTGAGAGAGACGACAGGACTGTTTGTCTTGAACTGTTGTGGTAATGTGGCTTGTTAAATTTCGACCATTAATGAGTATATGCTTAGCTTTCAAGAGCTGACTTGGCTGTGTGTTTAACGCAGGCTGGCAGGGTGAGTTTCCCAAGCCCAAAGTGAATTTGGGCCGGCTGTGCCACCCTCTTGGTGGCTGAGACTGGGACCGACAGGTGGAAGGTTGAGGCCGGTCTCAGGTGTGCCAGGACTCGCAGTCCCGCTTGTCACTGCTGGGTGGGTGTGAGGCGGGATGGGGCAGAACTGTCCCTTTTGGAGGTTTCACCTCATGTAGGATCAAAAAAGGAACAGTGAAGCCAGACCCTTTTAAAGCTTGTGGAAAGCCAGTGAGGATGGCGGGGTAACAGCTGCGGTGTGATCCCCTGGCCATACAGGGAAGGTTTCTGGTGGGGTTCCTCTGCATCACCCCGGCGAGGTCTCAAACTCAGCAGAAATACCCATTTTACAAGGCTTAACATTTTTTCCTTGGCATCTCCCTCCGAAGTGCTGCTGGATGGTGCATCTTCCGCAGCAGCAAAAGGGGGTGAAGGTTTGTCCTGCCGTGCTGCGGGCATAGACCCAGGGAGACCCAGCTCCGAACCCCTGCCCTGCCCTGGGCGCAGGATAAGGATGGGGATCAGGATCTGGCAGGAAAACCTCTGGCCAGCCTTGTCCCGGCCGCTCCCAGCTCGGAAACCTCTGAACAAAATGTTCCCAGGCTGGGAACTGGGAACAAGTTTGCTCCTTGTTGCTGAGCTGAAAAAGACCTTACACACCCCAAAGACCGTCCCTCTCGCTCCTCCCCACCCCGCCGGCGGCCGATAAAAGAAATTACTTCCACTACAGCTCTTGGCTCTCACTAACGGAGAGTTATTTCCTGCTCGGGGCACGCTGGCCTCGGCCTCTGGAAATGGCAAATTCCACCCTGAAACCGGCGGGAACTTATTTCACTGACTGAAGTCCATCCTGTCTCAGTGTCTTTCTGCAGGAATTTTTCCTCTGAGAAACCGGTGGGTTCTGGGGGTGGAAAAAGGAGCTTTGTCGAAGTTTTTTAACCAGCCTGATTATATCTGCCATAGGAAAATCCTCTAGTGAATTATTAATCTACTAAAATAGAATGTAGAGGCAAAATTAACTTAATTAAACCAGCAAGTTATTCACAGAAAGGAGCTGGTATTTTTTATTACAGACAGTCCACTCTAACCTGCACCCTGTCTGCAAAAGTAAGGCCGTTTGATCAAATAAGGCTGCTACTCTGAATTAATAAAGCCAGCACTGAGATTATGGGAGGTGCGAGATGGGAAGGCCTTTAGGTCCCGAACTTCAGCTGGAAAAAGGCACAGCGTTTTACACTGGTGTGTTTACTGTTTTCCCTTCCCAGCACGTTGTGGCTTGCAGGTAGGCTCCCAGGAGTGAAAACAAATCTACAGATGTTAGCTCATCGCACTCACGCATGTATGGTCTGATTTTTGCCTTCGTGCGCTGCGTTACCGCTGCACTTTCAACCCGCGTTAACGCACAGGGGTTTTTCTCACCCTGCGTGAGGACTGAGCCCCAGCGAGCCGGGAAGCTGTGGGTCTGTGTCTCTAGGTCTAAATGTCATCGGGTTAAACGGATGTAAGGAGAAAAGGACCTCTCTGACGGACGGGCATGGAGCAAAGCTGGGCGCAGGGAGCCTGCAGCGGCGGAGGCAGAGGAGGAGCAGGAGCCCAGGGGCAGCTGGCCGTGCAGCGAGGGCAGAAAGCAAGTTTTTGGGGAAAGGGAGGGAAACCCAGGAGAGGGCGACCCACTGGGTCCAGAGCACTGACACCCCTCCTGTGACAAGGGGTGGGCCATGCCCAGGGCTTTTCCGCAGGCACGGCTTTGCGGGGATGAGTTTTGGAATAAAAAGCTGTAAGTGGGTTTGGAGGAGCAACTCGGAGAAAAAGTGAAGCAGCATTTAATACAATGGTAAATGAGGTTATTTTTATTAAAGCTGTAAAGAATAAGGCCCAAAGGAGCAAGGCACAGGCTGTGGTGTCCTTACGGTGACCAGTGGCACTGCGGCGGTCTGCGACGGGCTCTGCCTTTGCTCCCAGGGCCAAGGCGGTGCTCCCCCACCAGCCCTCCGCTTCTCCTCCCCGGGGGACCGGGGGACGGCAGCCCCGGCCGGGGCACCCCCAGCCCCGCATTTCGCTGTCACCCACGTCCGTCTGGCAGCCGGGTCCCACGGAGCATCTGCTGCCCGTGACGGCTTTCCACATGTGCTCCCAGGGTCTCCCGATTGGTGTGCTCCGCAGAAGGGGCCGGGCCTCGAAGTCCGCTCCGGTGGCTCTGACAGATGATATTTTTATGCAAGAAAACAAAACCAGGATATCTGATGGACTGCATTATCTTTCCAGACAGCTTGGAGCTACAGCTGCAAAGTCAGAAGCTTTGTGCTTAGACTTCAAAACTGTGAGTGGAATTTAAACAGCAGTTTTAAACGCCTACTTTTTTTTTTCCTTTTTTTCTTTTTTTCTTTTTTTTTTTTTGGTGTGCAACTTTGCATGAAGTGTATATATCTGCATAATAACTTTTCATTATCAAGCAAGCTGTTGCGAATTCTCCTAAGATGAAATAATTACTGCTTTGGAAAACTTCACAAAGTGTTAGCTGCGTTTGCGGCCGCACTAATAAATGCGTGCTGAGGAGGAGGAGGATGCTCTTTTCAGTGAATGCAATTAGTCTGGCTGGAAATGGTTTCAAATTATCTGTTCCACTGGAAAATGTGTTTGAGCAGGACTAGTTGTGCTGAGGGAGAATCTCCTGGGAGTTATCAGCAAATGTCAGGCTGGTCTGTGTGTCTTTGTCACAGGCGTCACTTGATGTTTGCTTGTGTATGGAGGGGGATTAGGTTAAAACCTGCTGTTACCATTATGTGGCACTGCGCTCGCTAGATGAAAAATCTGTTGGTACCAGGTGTTAGCAAGCTGGCCAATTAATGATGATTGCGGGAAATTAGTTTAAGAGAACATCGTCCACTCTGATTACAGATTTATAGAAATAATTTTAACAGATACGTAGCACAGGAGGATCATTCTTGGAGCTGAAACAATAATAACCTGCTCTTTCTTGCATGTGTTTGAATAGGAATAATGGAATGGTTTTCTGTTGGGAGAACTCTAGGGGCTGATACCCAGGCCAGGAGCCCAAACCTGAGCTCCAGGCTTGTGATATTTTCACTTTCCTGTGGGAACTCTCCAGGACAGTCTAGGATGACCTCTGTCATCCTAGGATGTTATGTTATATACAATCTTGAGTGAAAACAGCTATGCTGGAAGTTTTCTTGATTCACTTAGATGTTAGTAAAAGCTGAGATACATCCTCTTAAAAAAAAAAAAAAAAAAGTTGCTTCAAATCCCGACTGGATTGTTCCACAGCTCTCTCCAGCTACCCAAAACTATCCAACATCCTTCCCAATTTAACATATATTTTCCTTAGAAAGCAAGCAACTTCATGTTTCTGTGCCTTGGTGAGTGCATTGCATCAGTTTATGCTTTTATATTCTGTTGGACCCAGGTGAAATCCAAAGGTGATACGAAAAGAAAAATCAGTGGCGTGTTATTGCTAACTAGATATGGCAGGAAACCCATCCCCGGTGGATCCACCACCGCTCATTCTCCATCCGGGCTCCTCCAGATCACGCAGCAACACAAAGAGCATCCAGATGAGGTGTGGGCATACGAGTGCGTTTCTGATGAATTAGTCAGAGCACATAACGTGGGATGTATACCAACTTTCAACAACTGGCGATGAGGCAATTCAGTCCATTGCCTGGTACAAAGTAAATGTCATTATTTCTTTAACAAATGAACTGCTAAAGTTAAATCTATACCATTTTGCTACTCATAAATCATTGGTTGCAGAGGTTTTGCACTGGCATCTCTAAAGTCAGAGTTACAGTATCATCAAGCCATGGCCTGACTGAACTTACTGGAAATAATCCAGTGATGATAAATTTCCTTTTTCTCTATCTTTCGCTGGTCACTACAGCAGGGACACCCTGAATTTGTTCAGCAGGCCAAAACGCAGTGTTTTTTCCAAACCTGAATTTGGCCCTGGCAGAAAAATGCTCCCACAGAGAAAATCATGAAACTTAACATATTTCAACCACAGAGGCCTTCTTAATGGATGTGGAGGAAATCCTAAATGGAAGACGTCTTAACCCAAACTGCTAATAAATGTCTAATGAATTAGTGTTCTGTGTTGAACAAATCACAGTATTTTTGTTTCAATAATGTTAAAATCAATACATTTTCTTTTCATTTTCTAAAATAGAAAATGAGGGATAGAAAAAAAATCTAGGCACATAAAGAAATGCTTTTCAGTATCCTGTCCTTTAAATGCTGATAAAGTCCTTAAACTAAACGGCCTCTGTATTCCATATAATGTAAAATGTTTCCTCTTCATGTGACATAGTCTGGTTCTTCTTGTTCCCTTAATTTGGCCGTCTTTTCTGTATTCGCTATTGCTACCTAGATAGAATGGGCCAGATTCTCAGCCAGGCAAGTGTGAATAAAGAATAACTTCACTGAAGTCAATGACATGACCCTGGATTCGTTCCAGTGTGACTGGAGTTGGAATGTGGCTCCATACGTGCAGCTGGCATCCCTGCCAGGCTGGGCGAGGAGGTAAACCAAGAGCTACTGCAGCTGGGCATGTCGCTAGCAGGAGGATGGCTGTGGCCCTGCCAGCTTCCAGGTGTGCTTTCACCTGCAGCTTCTTCTAAAAGAAAAGATTAAAGAGCACAATCTCACTTCTATTCCACCAACTTCAGATACGTCTCTTCAAACTATGCATGGTGTTGCAGAAAGATGCTAAGTCCGACTACTTGCCGTCACACTTTGTCCAACCCTTTGACATATACCTCAAGCAATAAAGTGCACGTGTACTCTATTTTCTTTCCTCCTGCTCAGAAAGATTTTAGGTTTTCATTGATAATTTTTAGGTTTACGTTGTTCTTTACTGGTGATGTTGTTTTAGGAAGCTTGGCTTCTTGCTGTGAAAGTACCACTCTCTGATACTCCTGGAGGCTGCTTCCCCGCTCCTAGAGCAAGTTCTGTTTCCACCTCTGTTTTGTGATGATAACCACACTGTTCCCATGGCCACCTACCCGGGAAAATAACTCCCTGGTCTTTGTCGTGGAGAGACTAATGGGATTATTTTGTACTATAGGTGGAGCTTCCTTACGACCGCTTTGATTTCCCTGCTCTGAGCGCTAGGATAGTCCAGAGCTGCTGCCCTAAAGAGAGGAGAGGTTTTGTGTGGCTATCTGCAGACTCTGTCCTATCTCCTGAAATTCATCCCAAAGGCATAAAACTGGCCACTTTTCAGATGGGAGAGCCAGCTCATACTGCCATTGCTGGTCAGAAATGGCTGGTTTATAACTCTCTTGCTGCAGCTAAAGAACTGAATTCTGTGATGTTTTTACCAATAGCAATTCATCTCTGCTAGTTGGAAATGCCAAAGCTACGAAAGGAGCTTAAGGGGAGGACTCAGCGTAGGGTCTGGGGTGAGGCTGGTTTCCTGGTTACTCTGAACAGGAAACAAAAACAGAGTATGTTCAGATTTTAAGGAGTTCATTACAAGTGCTACCTGCTGTGTGGATTTCCAGGGACACTCAAGTCTCTAAACATCCCGCGTCACTGAGAAAAAAGCACCAACGAAGCCAACAGGCAGGGGAGCGCCTGTTCTTCTTTGGCGCTTCACAAGTTCCTAGAACGAAGATTGCTCCTATCTACCAATGAAGTGGAGATTAGATGGAGCTCAGGCTCCGCTGAACCTCAGCTAAAATAGTTTCTTTTGAAGTACTTTTTATCATTACTCAGATATTTTGGTGCTACGTAGGCATGTTCTCAACAACGGCACTCCATTAGTCCAAAATAACATACTAAATCCTGTCTGTATGGGCACAAGGTTTACCTGTAACAGGAAATATTCATATGATGTATGCAGCCTAATCACAAAACTTTTATAGAGATTTATGATGTCTTATCAAAACTTTAAAGTTTTATAAAATCTTATATTTTATAAATATTTATCAGTCTGTTACATCTGCTGCTGCTGACAAGAATGTATTACAGGCTGTTATCTTGGAATAAGTAGGAAAGTGGGAAAATCTGCCTGATATTTTTATTTTTAAATTGAATATTCTGCTTCCACATATGCATTTGTGAGACAGGGAAATTTCTCGTGCAGTTAGTCTATAAGGGTTATGAAAGGGATCGAGCAGAAGAAGAGAAGCAGTGGCCTAGCATGTACAAAAGAGCCCCCAAATTTAAGGAGGTTTGTGGACATAAGAGATAACACCTTGTCTGCAACACTGCTAATATCACTGTTTTTTCAGGCCTGAGAAGTATCACACTGTAATCTCACAAAATCTTTGTGAAATTGGGGCCTTTGAGTCACCTGAGAGAAGCTGTCCAGAAGCAATGTGTGAAAGGAAGGGAGTTACAGGGCAAGGGAAAGCACTGAAAAAACAGACTTGTGCTCGTACGACACAAACGCTTCTTGAAGCTGAAAAGGAGAAAGCACAAAAGCTGGCAAGGGGAAAGATGAGGGTGTGAGTAAGAGTCATGTACCTCTGATGTTGTTTTTTACCCTTTGTGCTATGTGTTTCATGCCTTAGGGTGAATGAATAATACTCTGTTTTGAAGACAAATTAAGTTAACTTAATTAATGCGTAACACATTGTTTTGAAGACAAATTAAATTGCCTTAATTAAATTGCTGGTTGTGGGTTCTCAGAAGAAGAGGTGCATTCATGTGCCAAAGGCGGGCGCATCGTTTGGGTTCACGCTGTTGGAAGGGGGATGTGTGGGGCAGGAGGGAGGTGCACTGCTGAGCAACCCAGACCACGAGCTTGCCAGCTCTGTCCAGAAAAATTAGAGGGATCCCAAACACAGTCGCTCCCAAAACCTTTACAACCACAGCTGGATTTTTCAACATTTAAACCCCAGCTGTTTCAGCGCCCACTGCATTATGTCCTGAAACCACAGCAGTGTGAAGGTCATATCTGGCCATCACAAAAAAACCCCACCTTTTTCAACAGTATACCGAACCAGCAAGTCATGCAGTTAAAGATATGTCTGTCCCTCTATGAATAAAGGGCTAAGAGCCCTTTCCCTAGCATATTATTGCAGTGATACAAATGGAGGAATTAAGTCTATTTTAAACAGGGGGCATTTAAAGACATAAGTTGTGGGCAAACCAGTGGGACTGACTCTAATATTTCAGAGTTTAGCCAAAGAAAAAAAAGTCTGAAAATAATTCTAGAAATTACCTGTCATCATCTCAAGCTGAAACTTTAAAAATTCCAATCTGTATCTTTATACCTTGATACATATCTTTAGACATTTATATCTTTACACCTACCTTCATGTCTTCATACCTATCTTTATTAACCAGCAGAATTTAGGCCCACTTAATTAAAAAACTGATTCTTGGAAACAAATGTGGGTTTACCTTTTGTGCAAGGTAGGCTTCTCGCCTTGATGTTAACCAAGAAAATGCATCGCAAAAGAAAATCCAGGTAACAGAAATGGAAAATAATTAAAGGCAACGTGAACATTCATGATTTTTAAGCACTTTGTGAAGTTTTTCATGGGTGGCTGGAGCAGAGTCCAGTTTTAGGTTGAGCAGCATTGCAAATCCACTAAACCTAATGGGAACAGAAATACCATATAATTAAGGTGCCCTCAAACACTTCGTAAACTCTTCAGAGAGCTCCCTCCTGTGTAATTTCTGCCTTTGAAACATTCTGCACTGAACCACAGCAACAGCAACTGCACGCAGCTCAGGCTGGGGAGGAAAGATAAGGATACTCTGCCCCTTGTTGTATTGAGAGAGCAATATTGGGAAGGAGGAATGTGACTATATTGGCTGGAATTTGGTGGGGGTTAAAATTTAAAACATTGCAAAACGCCATGAGAGCTCTGATGCCGATATCAGTATCAGCATAGTCCGACGTGCCTGAACATAAGTGTCAGTGTTGAGGATGCTTGTGCTGTTGGTATTTCATCATTTTAATTGCAATAATACCTAGAGGTTAAGCTCCACTGTGCCAGCTGCACATAGTCCGTGGGAGTACACCTACACGCTGTGTCTGCACTCCACGGGTTCTGCTCGACTCACAAGAAAATACCTACGACCTCAGCTTCGAGGTGCTTTAAGCAACCCTGCAGGGCTGGGGGGCAGAGGTAGGTTATAACCCTCCCCACTCTCGGTGCTCAATCTGAGACCTCACTTGGACACCACGTTTTCCAAAGGCCTTTCCACAATATCCCCTGAGGGAAGAAAAAATTTTACTCTCTCTGTTGGGAATATGTGGGTGTGAATCCCTGTGGGCTCAGGAGCGACAGCACTACGTCCGCAGCAAGTGCCCTCACCCCTGAGAGCGCTGGGCAGGCTACAGCTACTACCACATCCACTGGTCCATCCCATGCCACCCTTGATTTGAGTGGGAGGGATCCCAGGGGATGCTCCAGCACTACTTCCTGAAGCAGCTTTTTGGGCATGGTGGAAGAGCTCTGGGTTGTCCCTTGGGCACTGTTGCTCCATCAGCCCTCCAAGGAACTCAGGCACCAAACTTCAACACCTTAAATTAGACTGCTAGGATGCCTCAGGTGGGCATCCAAGTCAGGCATGCTAAAACTCACCCAGAATTTCCAAGCAAGTAAAAATAACATTCCTTCTCGTGTTTTTGGCTCTTGCTGTCTCCATCCCACCATGGATTAAACAAACATACAGATGTTTGCAGAAGGGCATGCCAAAGGGTAGGATGTTTTCTGTAGATTATTTGCACGCACAACTCACGTGTAGTCAGGAGCGGTGATTTCAGAAGCCGCCAGCTTGGCTGCCCAGTGGTGAAGCAGAGAGGAGCGTGCCTCTCCCACGTCCTCAGTACAATTTTCTGCAACATTGCAGTTAGCAGTCTGTAAGTGATATATCAACTCTTCTTTGGTGCTCTTCATTGGGGTACAAAGACCTTGGGATGTATGCGCTGTCCCTTTTTAAAATTTTGAAGTCGACTTCCATTTACTTTCCCCCCCCAAGCCTTAAATTGCCCAAAATCCTAAGAAACATCTCCATGGACCTGAGATGCTGCTCCATACCCTTTAGAAATGTAAATTAACTGATCTTGCAGGAGTAATTGACAGAAAAGTAATTTCCCTTTATCATGACAAACAGTATTGCAGTATGAGAGTAATGACTACAATTTCAGCAGCTATGAATTGTGCATTAGGGAGCTCTAGGCCTGAATATTGCTCACAATGAAATTTAAATTCCATTTTTTCTGCATCTACCTCTTTATAAATAACACTGCAGTTACAACCACAATAGTAATTTTTGTCAGCAATTTCTTATTGTCACTGACAGTGGAAATCTAGCCAGCTGATGGTCAGTGCAGTAAATAGAGGTTAAAATACTCTTTATTACACTCAAACTTCACTAGAAATGGGAACAAACCAAAATCCTAGATCCAAACACAGGATGAAGTGTAAGTGCCTTGAAAACCTAAGCAAACATTTAGCAGCAGGATCTCTTCCGATGGCTGGTAATAAAAAAAAAAAAAAAAAAAAAAAAAAAAAAAAAACAACAAAACAACAACAAAAAAGGGATACAAGGCTCCTTCAGCTTTGTCATATAAATTGTGATTTTGATACAAATTTCTGGCTTGGACCTAACTCTCAACCTACCTGGTAACCGTATTTAGATGCAGAAGAATAAGTAGTTTAATATATATTGTAGTAGCCTCCAAAATCTGCTGGATCCTGCACACTTAAGTACTTGCACAGGGGTGCCGTAAGCGCTACAGCTTTCAGTCCTTTGTAATGCACTCCGTGCTTGCATCCATGGTGCAACAACCCCCTCTGACCATGCATCCCACTTGCACGCTGCTGAAATCCTTTCTTTACGGTTAGCTTGTGAGACTGATCTTCCTGTGAATAAAGGATAACTAAGGGGCAGTTCCATTCATGGTTTTGGTATGACTAATTTTACAACCGATCAGCATGATCGAGTTCACCAGCACCCCTCTCTTGACCCATGGCATGATCCTCCTGGAGCGCTGGAGCTCAGGGTCTGGCACCCATTCTTTACGGGTGTTTTACCAGGGGATATTTTTGTGTGGATATGAAATCTGTGAGGCCATTTCTTAACAACAGAGCAAGTTAAGCTGTCCGTGCGGCTGTAGTCACAGCTATCTCCATGCTGCGTTTTATAGGTGGGGTGAGCATGGGCTGTCCTTTACCCCATGGACAGTGGTGGCAGAGGCAGCCACATCTGTAGCAGGAGCGTGCTGGTCTTCAGCTCTCTTCCTCCAGCCCAGATGCCGTGCACATATACCCAGAAACTCTCTGCTTCTTGGAAATGCTTTGTCTGAGAAATGCAGCACTACCCAAATGGTAGGAGAGGAATGCAATAACATGTTTTCTTTATATATATTTAAAATATATTTTATTGCTCTACGGTTGAGCCATTGCCCTCTAACTTCTCACCGATTTTACAACAGGGTTGAGTCCTCGAGAGAGGGCTTCAAAGAGGAAAAAGAGCGTGTTGAGGCAGGGGGTGGGTTTGGTAAAGCAGACATAGGAGGTGACATCAAGAAATGCAAAGCAAAGCAGACATGGGCATTGCTGTATGATGTGTGTTGGCTCGACTAAAAGGAAATGAGCATCTATTATGTTTTTATAAACCAGGCAAAAATAATCATAGGTAGAGATAAACTAGCTTCAGCGTAAATACAAGCTCTCCAGCATGATCCTCTGTGATAATGGGATAATTTACTGATGTAAAGAACTTTTTTTTCTGCAGTCTGTGAATTAGCTAACATAGCTGCGTATGCAAGATTAAAAAAAAATACCCTGGTTTTCTAATGGCCCTCACAGGGAATGAGTAAAGGATCTAAAAGATCAGCGGAAAAAAAGCCAGGCTGAAATAGCAACAAAGAGGCAAATGAGTAACTTTGTGCATGCAGAACTCTTCTGTAGTTTTTTTATTTTGCAAGCATCCCTAACAGGTTTTGTTTCTTTGACCCTTTCTTACCACTTTGCAACTTTAGAGAGGTACAGATATCACAACTGTCTAATGCCTGTGAAGGAGCAAAGGAAATAAACAGCCTAAAGATGAAGATCTTGGGGTGTTGGTAGATGAGAAGCTCAACATGACCCAGTAATGCGCACTTACAGCCCAGAAGGCCAACCGCATCCTGGGCTGCATCAAAAGAAGTGTGGCCAACAGGTCAAGGGAGGTGATTCTGCCCCTCTGCTCTGCTCTGGTGAGACCCCACCTGGAGTACTGTGTCCAGATCTGGAGCCCTCAGCACAGGAAAGACATGGACCTGTTGGAACGGGTCCAGAGGAGGGTCACAAAAATGGTTAGAGGGCTGGAGCACCTCTCCTATGAGGACAGGCTGAGAGAGTTGGGATTGTCCAGCCTGGAGAAGAGAAGGCTCCGGGGAGACCTTATAGCACCCTTCCAGTACCTAAAGGGGGCCTACAGGAAAGTTGGGGAGGGACTCTTTATCAGGGAGTGTAGCGACAGGACGAGGGTTAACGGTTTTAACATGAAAGAGGGGAAATTTAGATTAGATATCAGGAAGAAATTCTTTCCTGTGAGGGTGGTGAGGCACTGGAACAGGTTGCCCAGAGAAGCTGTGGATGCCCCATCCCTGGAAGTGTTCAAGGCCAGGCTGGATGGGGCTTTGAGCAGCCTGGTCTAGTGGGAGGTGTCCCTGCCCATGGCAGGGGGGTTGGAACTGGATGATCTTTAAGGTCCCTTCCAACCCAAACGATTCTGTGATTCTGTGATCCCTATGCTGCCAAAAAAGGCCTAAGATCATGATTAATGGAATAAATAGTTTGATGTGACAGCTGCTGAGAATTTACCTTGAAAAAATACCCAATCTGAAAACATACACCTTGAAACTGGTTGAAATTGAAAGCCACTACAATAGAGCAAATTGGAAACCTTTTAATAGTGGCTAAAACATTTTCTCCTTAACTGAGACCTGCATATTACCTTCAGTCTGAGAATAAATATTTTGAGTCAAGAATTTTTTGATAGAAATCTATAATTACCTTTGCAATATTGCTGGTATCCATCTACTTAGCAAAGACTCTGATTTTATTAGCTATTTAATCATCTGAAATACTCTATTAACAAATGCTCAGGGAGAACAATGTCTCTGTCAGATTCTGCAGCGGTGAGGTTGTGTATTTAATAACCTGTTATATTTCAGACCCTGTAGAAATTAGTCACTGAAACTTTTATTCTTTTAATCAATCCCCAGATTACAGATATGGCCAAACTAAATCTTTCTTTGAAGCTAGCGTCACAGAGTTTTCATCCTGACCTAAGATTTAGATCACCTCAGAGTCTCTGTCAGCAATCTGAGTTCCTCCAAAATGTTTAAAAAGTTGCAATGTTAAGGTCATGTCCTTGCATGTGTGGCAGCTGATGGGGACTCTGCCCTGACCTCAGTAGGAGCAGGGATGGGGAACTCCTGCTGTGCCTCTGAGTGTGCTGCAGAGCTGCGGCACCCGTGCATGATCTGGCCAGCAATCATATCTGATGATGAACCTCCAAACTGCCAAGAAAATGATGGAAATAAGGCCACTCCTGTCAGTGGGGATGCAGCTCTGATGTAAATGGCAATGATTGACTCACAGTCCCTCCCTGCCTTTCTCCATGAGGTTGCCTGCTGGAGGCAGCCTCAGGCAATGTGACTGTGACCTGGGGGAATATTCTTCTCCATGCACTGGCCATCTCCACGTCTTTCCTCCAGGAGACACTACAGGGACAGAACTGCAATTGGAAAGTCTCCAGAAGTTTGACAGGGCTTAGAAAACATGCAAAAATGTTAGATACCATGTGCCTGATTCTCCTGGTAGAGCTGCACCCATAAATAAATCCCACATCTCTTCTTTTGTGCACAGGAGGTGCCTCTGGCCAAGTCAGTCAAGGAGGCCAGCCTTTGCTAACTATGTTATTTGGTTAACAGCTCAAGGGCTGAGTCAGTGTCAACAGCTGGTAGAGCCAAGACAGCCAAGAAAAGCCTTCTGAGGAGCCCGAGCCTTGTAGGCCAGCTCAGTAAAGAAAGAAACACCGTGATTCAGAACACGGATGGTAAATAATGCTGGTCTTCATTTAAAATAGTAAACTATACACTGGGCGAATTAAATAACCTAGTATCTAGTTTATTCCTTTGCTACTGCCATTCTCTCCCTTGCATTCCTGTGCCATGAGTTCAGCCCGTATCATCTCTCCCCATTGTTGATCCCAGATTAAGCTAGCAGAAAGGCACGGAGTACGAGGGAAAATGCTGCTTTTCACAGATTGCAAACCAAGACTGCTTAGTGGGTTTCCCAAGCGTTAGGACTCCAGGGACAAGAGATTTGGCTTAAGGCTGGTTGGGAAGGTTCTGCAGCTGCCTGGAGGTGGGAAAAAAAAAACCGGTGTTTTTATTTTTACGGGGTTAATGAGAGATCAGGGTGGGTCTCCACAGCTGGAAAGACAAAGGGCAAATGGAGGTCAAGGCTATTACACTGATTCAACAGATGTCTCCTAGCCTTCTTGGAGATGATGGTAATGAGAGTAAATGGTCCCCAACCCTGGTCATAGTGAAGACTTCCTATTTTAGGAGGACTTTTCTTTGCGGTACAGTGACTGCTCTGATAGTCAGACGGCTTCACAGCCCCACCTTGCTCCAGACTTGATGATGAGATGAGATGAGATGAGATGAGATGAGATGAGATGAGATGAGATGAGATGAGATGAGATGAGATGAGATGAGATGATGAGATAGCAACAAAAAAACAACAGGTAGGAGCAGAAAGTAGAAAGAAGAAGTAGAAACAGAAGTCCACATTCACCTAACCAGTGTCAGATGAGCACAAGCTGAAGAGCACCACAACAGAAGTAGCTCTAGGAGAGATTTTAAAGATGAGTTTACTATGTTAACTATGTTAAAAATTAAAAGTTAACTACATTTAAAGCTTTTAACTATATTAAAAGCTATGTTTAAATTTTGGTAGGTTAACTTTCCCTGTGAATGGAAGAAAAGCAAGAAAGGCAGATGACAGACTGGAAGTTGAATCTGCTGCTGTTAACTGGGCAAAGTGAGGAATAGTCAGTCTCATAAACTGTAAGATTTGATAGAAAAGGTGAGCTCAAAGGGGAGGACCTTACAGGGAGGGCCACAAGTCTGTGTCCGTGGGGATGACAAGTTGATCTTCAGAAAACAAGATGCAAAGAGCTTTATTTTGTATGGATTTAAATGAGGTAGTTCAGAGGGTGTCTGAACGTTGCAATGAGCGTGGAATGCTGGCCTAACGTTACCAGAATCTGGCCTTCATAGAGCAAGATACAAGTCAGGCTAGAGAGAGGACCCTTTTGATGATGCGTTGTGGGCTGTTGTTACGTGGGCATTGTCCCAGCAGCAGTAAAATGAAGAACAAGAATGTCCACACGGTGTTTAAGTGGCACTGCATCTAATGTTAAGCATGTAAGTAGCCCACTTGCATCTTACTGCAGGGCAGTCCAAATTATTTGGATTACTTTCTTTAGGAATACTGATCTGCCTTTTGCCTTCAGGTAGTGTCCAGGTTTCCCAAGTCTGGTTCGTGCACATTCTCAAAACTTCTGCTATCTATCCAACATTCCAGTTGCTTGAACATTTTTTCTCCTTTTCTTCCTCTGGATCTTTTTGTATGCTGGCCTTTCTCAGTGCCTAATGCAAGCGTTATCATATTGACTATGGCATATTCTTTGAATTCAAATTCTTCTTTAAAGCACTTTCCTACTGGGTAGCTCTCCAGGGAAAACTGCCTCTTGCACTGTTGTCTGTTTCATTTATCCCAAAGCACATCCTCACCCAGGTTCGAGCACATCTGTTTCATATCTCCTTTATTTGATGTCACTTCTCAGCCCTTCCCACTTTTCTCCTTCCTGCTCCGTTGTTTTAATTCTCTGTGTTCATCTGATTTATGCTGCCAGCTCTGCCAAAGCTATTTGGCCCGATTCTCATCCAAATTATGGAGATTTACTCCACAAAGAAGGAGTAAGAGGAGTTATTCTGGTATTGCTGATACACCGGGATCTGAATCTGGGACTGATTTCTTTCTTTCAATAGCCTGCATGATTTTGGCAATATAATTGGATAATAACCTGCTTTCATTTAGAGTACTCAATACCAAATTTAAAATTTGTAGAAGATGGATTCTGGAAAAAAACCTTCTTATTGTAATTGTCTGTGTAACAAATGATGTTATCTGGCAAACAGGAGTTGCTAAAGAAGCTTCCAGTCATAACTGGGAATAAGATGGTATTCCTTGTTGTGTAAGCCATCAAACCAACATGACAGATGGGCTAGCCTCCAGAGGCCTACAGCAGGGAAGACTTTAAAGACTAAATTTCCTTTGAATCATTTAAAAATATTTTGAAACTTCTAATCTCAGGAATAAGGAGGAGACTGCTCATCGTTAGGCAGAAGATGCGAAGCTACAGAGAAGAATAGTGTAAATCCTTCAGTTCATCAGGAACAAAATATTTTTCCATTAAATACAGCTTGAACCTTCCCTAGTGCTTCTTTTTCATCTGCTATTCAGCTCACCAAAGCTACATTTTCTCAAAGCATCACACTTTGGCTGAAGACACAGCGTGGCTTCTTGCCAGATACAATGATTTAAAGGTATTTGTATGCTTACTTGAATTGCTTTGAATGGACATAACTGCTAGGTTTTTGTACCATCAGCTCCTTACATTCCTGCAGCGAACTCTTTCCTGCTACGCTCCAGGTCTCCCAAACTCCTTGCCTCTACAGGTTAGGGGACACTGAAAAAATGTGTAACTCTAGAGTGTGATGACAGCTTTTGCAAAGCATGTCGTTGATCTGAGCAACGATGGGTCCTTTGGGGAATTTAGCCATGTGCCTGGAGGCTGCCCAGGAATACCTGCTGGGGAAGCAGTTCCCCGGCCAGAGATGCCTTGTGTAGGTCTGAGCTGACTCACAGGTGGCAGGGAGAGTCTCCAGGGCTGCTGAAATCCCCTGCTGAGATACCCACACAGCTTTCTCCCATGGGACAGAGGAGAAAAAGAGAACAGAGATGAATAAAGGTCCATAGACCCCCATAAAAGAAGAAAGAGATGCTTTTGCTGAAGCTTGGTCGCCTGCTTGGTGCACTCAGTGTAGGGTGGGGGACAGAGCAGCGCAGAAGTCATGGATGGGAAGCACCTGCCAACCATACGTGCACTTTTTCTTGCAGGCTGCACCCTGGTGACCACCGTCACCTTCTGCTGTGATATGTGGCTCAATCCTTTTCCTGGCCACATTGCTGCTGTCAGGAGGTGGCATTGTGAAGGAAATCAGCTGTGAACTGACATGGGTATAACACTGACAGATCTTAAAAATATTTCAAAGCCATTCAGCATCTCCTGTTTTCTGTGTGGATTCACTTCTTCTGGCCCTTCATGGTCTCCCTGACCTTGCCATGTGTCTGTGAGCTGCTGACACTTCAGCCATGAGTTATGACAGTAGTTATGGATCTGTGCAGTCCTGTTTTATGATGATGATTTATCGTTTGTATTACAGTCATGCCTAGAGGCCTCAAGCAAGATCAGGGCCTCATCGTACTAGTCACTGTATAAACATGTATTAGGAGACGGTCCTGCTCTGAAAAGATCACAAACAAAAGGTGGGAGGAGGAACAGAAGCCCAGAGATGTGAAATGCATTCCCCAAGGCAGCCCAAGGATAAGTATCAGGGCAGGGAGCAGCAGTGCTCGTGTCCCTCGGCTCCTGCCTGTGCTCCTGTCTGCCGCTCCTCCACCTCCTCCTTGCCAGGGGCTGTGCAGGGGGTGGCACGTTCCTGCTTTGCCATGCCTCTGCCCGTGGCCCAAAATCCATCACAGCGTGCCAGGAGGCACATCTCTGCCTCGTCCGCGGGTGCTGCACATACACTGGTGCCCAAGCAGGTCAATGCTCCTGCTGCGCTTTCGAAATTATTTTCTTTCCATTGTTTTTTTTCTCTCACCTCTGAGCTGACAGTCATTGCTACCAGCAGAGTTGTTGGTTATCACCTCCAAGCTGAGACTGGATGGCTTCATGCCTTTTCCGAGCAAAATAAAACAGGTAACTTAAAATGATTGCCATGTTAGATATAGATGCAAGGTACTTTTGGTGCACCAGCGAGACCCACAATGTACTAAACTGCAAGCACAGAGACATACTATGGGACAACTGCATCCCACCTCCACTTAATGGGGCTTGGACCTTAGTTCTGGCTATGCCTAAACACTTGCTTTGCCCTTGCGGCAGTTAGGGGATAACTGGAGGGCAATGTTTTTCCTCCTTTTGTTATTGTTATTGCGCTTTGCATTGTGACCAGAGCTGTTTTCTATGTATAAAAATGCAGTTTCCCGAGCTTAACATGAAAGCTGGGTGCGTGGACTAGCATCGGTCCCGTGTTAATCTGAATTATACATTGAACATCGCCTTGAAAATGCTGTGAGCTAATTCTGTACAGGAAAGAAAAAATGAGATGCAGACTTGGCCCGAAGATTTTCAAAGAGGAAGAAGCCAGCCTGCACCTATGAAAATACTTGGTTATGCCCTTTAGAAAAGCAGGGAAATAAAAATACTGAGAGAGCAGGTTTGCCTCTCGCTGCTGACAGGAGCACCGGTGCAGCAGTCAAGAGCAGGCAGACACGCCGGCATGACATCAGGGTGACAGGAAGGCAGTAAATCGAGGGGCCCTAGTGAGCTGTGAGGGCTTCCAGGAGACTCTCTGGTGCTGGCTAGGCTCCAAGGCCTGCTAGAAGAAGCAGAAGCTGCTGCTCCCAAAGAGCCTGGAAAGTGTGAGCTGGATGTAAGGGCAATGGAAAAGTTGGCAGGCCGGCAAGGCCGGTGCCGGAGCCACGCAGGGGGGCACCGTGCCCTTCAGCAAGCTTCTGAAATAAGGAACTTGTCAGAGAATGGCACGACTTTCATCTCCAGGCAAATATTCGGGCTTCCTCTTGCAACATCTGAGCAGTCTTTTGGTGCTTTCATGACAGAAAGTGCTTACTCCAGCTAAAGCCAATTTATTCTCCATTAGCTTCGTATTAACACTGCAACTGTGTCAGACATTTTCTATCTACTCGATCTTCAGTGTAGTCCAAGAGCGCAGCAAAGACCTGAATCACAAATACATCCAGGAGTGTTTGCAAAACACAGGAATTCCTCTTTGCCACTCGGAGCTGGGGAGTGTCCGGACTTCCCAGCCCCACCTGCATCTTTCCCAGGCATGATCCACCAGTTGTTCTGTGTGTTTGCCGGACTCTTCTCTCTTCATAACACAGTTCAGACAATGCTCATTTTATCTGCATGCTGCTCTCACCATATAATGCCACGAGGAGTGGAGACTCTCCCCACAAATGTGTTCAAAAGAGTTTATACCACTTCATTCTTTTACATGGATGCAAATAGCATCACAGGAAGCAATCTCTGCATCAGGTCCATTCTCCTGGCAAAGCATGAGCATCTGGTTCCTCATCCCCAGTAGGAGCTTTGATCCTGCTTCTTGATTCAGAATTTTCCATTAATTCCCTGTTGCCATCCATCAGCTCATGAGTTTGAAATTTTCTGCCATTGCCTGAGTAAAGTAGTGGCTGTTGTTTTCTCCAGCTCCTTGAAAGAGGGCTTGTTCCTGAACCGATGTTTATTACTAGCACAAGCCTTTTTCTGATAATGAAAAACCAGTCACTGAATGTTTTCCATATTGTGTGGTCTACTTAGCATCCTCATCCTTCTTTTTTCATTCCTTTTTTTTATTCCTTCTGTAAAACAGACACCTTCGCACTCAGCCAAACCACCACCCTGTGCCTCAGCACAGATGTCACGTGTTATATGCTGCTTTTCACACTGACGGAGAGGCATCCTCAGCCCAAAATGAACCATCAAACAAGTCTGCTCTCTCCAAACAGGCATTTTTATGCCTTGTCCATGTGAGCCAGATATTGACAATCCCAGCGCTTGGGGCTGGTTTTCTTTCCCCTTTGTCATCAGAGATGCAAGGGTGATCTAAGCTTCTTCAAGTGCAAGACACAGAGCAAGCAGGACACACAATTTTATGGCACCAGTCTTTGCTACTTCCACTTCTCAGGGAGAAAAATCCATGTCTGACACCAGTTTAGCAGCAGGTCCCTTGGGGAAACCTGGTGGAGCTGAGCTGCCTGTGGGGGTCCCCTTCAGTGCCTGGAGCCCAGACCCCCAGTCTGCCACGAGGCTGCCCTCCTGGTCACAGCAGGGGCTGTCCCTTTCCTTGAAAACCCACGGTAAATACAACACCACCAGCAGTGCGAAGAGGTTTGGGGGTCAAATCAGCATCATTGACTTTCGTGGAGATGTACCCAGCTTGGCTGCTGTAGTTCTCGTGGGCTCTCGTAGCGTTTGCCAAACAACCCGACACTACAGTGTCAGCCAGCCGCGTCTTGCAGACGGGATCACAGGCGCTTCCATTGACTGCTGCAGCGCTGTTTGTAGGAATAGATATTACACCTGTGAGGTGGAAATGTGTTATTAAAGCCGTAAAGATAACAACATTGCTCCTAAGTGGACAAATTTAGTGCAGTGTCTATTACTGTTAAATGGCAAAATTACAGTTGTAACAATACGGAGATGTAAATGTAATTGTGTATAGCATTGTGTAATCATTAAAATCCATATAAATTCTGAGCACTCCAATTAAACACAAGCGACTACTGCTTGACACCTGAAACATTAGCATAATATTCAATGCCATATGGTTGGCATTTTCTGTTTCTTCTATCTGTCACTCTTCATTCTTGTCAGCTGCTCCTGAGAACTTGCCAGATAATATCTGCACCATTGCCAAAAGTGTCTAACAGCTGGTGTGGTACTGGTTAAACACTCCATAATGTTTCAAACTTTAGTGCTCCCGGTCTATGCCTTAGAAAGCTGGTTCTTGGAGCAGATGTTTAGCTTTGCTTTTGAATTAACTTCAGTCTGCTTTTGTGTCGGTGGTGTGTTTTTACGCTCCATCATGCTGCTGCCTTCTGTGAGATAAATGAGCTCAACAGAATCCTGCCTTTGACAGCCTTAAAACACATAAACTGGCATGATAAACTCTGTGTTAAAAATGCACTCGGCTGTCTGGTACCTGACATGGGCTTGGGGGCTGGACTTGAGCTGCAAATTTACAGACACCAGTTCAACTGAGCTGGTGATATCTTAAATTTCCCCGTGTCCATGTGATCCTCCTTGTGGCACTGAGATGTGCATCTGCCTGATGCTCTTGGCACCGCTGGCCATCGGAGCCCCTCTGTGATTCAGAAATCGGCGTGGAGGGACCTAAATGCCCAAATGAGTCTCCAGAGGGACCCAAACCATAATGTGGGCTTAAGACACAAGCGCTGTATGGGCATGGTTTAGAGCTCTGTCCCCCCAGCTGGGGAGGTGGCAGCAGGGTCCATACTGGTACCCAGGCGTGCAGCTGGAGTGCAACCCAGGGCCCTTAACCCACCTTCAGCTTGCAGGGCGTGAGGCCACTGGTGGAGGAGGGAGCAGAAGACACATTTCTGATTGTAAATACCCTTCAAAACAGTGCTAATGACTAAACTGGGAATTCTCTAACGTCTTCTGTATGGAAATCAGTGTGAACTCCGAACATGCTGAAATCTATGTCGTTGGGTGATTTGCCTATTAAGATTTATGATGAGCCAGGCACATGAACATCAATGAATTAAACAAACATCTAATTTCATAAACAATCTGATTTTATGGATAGCATATGCAGTTCCCTTGGGGCTGCGAGTTTAAAAGACTGATTTATGCCTTTGGAAAAGAGGACTCCTTGCTTTTTCATTTTGCGCTTCTTTTCCTGGAAACAAGGAGTTATCTTACCTTTTGCTCCTTCGGGTTCACTTCCAAATGAAGTCACTACTCAATTAGAACACTGGGTTGAATTTTGAGTCCTTAGATGTTGTGATGGAGGGCATTTACTGAGAAGCTGCTAAGACATCCTTCTGTCCCCAGATGACTTTGTAGGGACAAAAATGGGGAGTGAAGAGAGGAGACCTCTGCCCCTCCACAAGTGGGCCATTCCATCCTGCTAGGCTGCTTTTACGTCATGTAGACAATGACCTAATATGTGCCCTTTTTACACAGAGGCATTTTAATTTGGGCTACCTTTTGGCATATGAGACCTTTTCTGAACCACGACTCCCCTGTTTCGGCTGCCGTACAGGCACACAGCAAAAAGGTGATGGCTGCCTGAATAAGCTTTCCATCTTACAGGAGGCAAGAAACAGAGGTACAGACAGGCAAAGAGTGCAGGTAAATATATGGGTTCATGCTATAGGCAGTGGTCTTAGCATGCCATCACCAACGGCAGGCTCTACACTCATTTTTGCCACGTGGGATGCATAAGCATTGGATTTTCGGGTAGTGGCTTGTGCCTCTCATTTTCCTCTTCTCTGCACATGCAGACCTACTCAGATGGAAGAAGTGCAGGCAGAAGAGTCGTGGGCTGCATATAACAGAAAATAGATTTGCACAGTTTTTATTGTTTGCAGACATTCCCGCCCCTCCACTGCATCCCTGGAAATTATCCATCTTGGATAATGGATGGAATTAGATTAGAAGCAAGACAAGATGCAATTACTCACTGAGGACGAAGTGGATAAACTGGTAAAATGGGGCCTGCAGCTGGGGCTGTCAGTGTCTGGTTTGTGTGCGCGCGGAGGAGTCGCAGAGGATTTTATCCTTGGCATTAGCTGTAATAGGATAAACATATTTTCTGTTTATTGTAATGTAGCCTTTTACCAACATTAAAAATCATTACTGAGCCATTATCGATCACATAATGGCTGGTATCACTTATTCCAGTAAGGTGCTATCCACGTGAAGTCCCTAAGTTGAAAAAAAAAAAAAGTTATTAAAATGAAAATAAGCTTTATCTTTGATGAGGAATAAAGAAACTACCTTAGGCCAGAGAACTGCACCAAGATGCTCGTAAGGCTTCTTCTCATGGCATGTGGGATCCAGGGCGGGAACAAGTGTCAGCCCACTCATTTCTTGGTCCAGGCTCAGCTCTTTTCCAAAGGAAGTCCTTAAATTTTTCCCTCACCACCAGGGTTTGCAAGATCATTCCTGAAGTATACACGCGAATGGGGCAATCTTAATTTGTTTAGGTGCTTGGTACATCCCTCTAAATGATTTTCTATTTCTTTAGGCATTTGGACACTATTGAAAGTCAGGCCATCAGATTAGTTGACGGCCACGGAAGAGGTACATCAGAGCAGAGAGCACAGATGCTGTTGGGAGGGGTATTGCACTGCTTTTCCTCTCACACGTGTTTACTTCTGCACGTGCTCATTGACATGGCGAGGTTTTGAACTGAGGTAAGGAGGGAAAGTGGGAAATTTCTGCTAATGAATGTTCAGGCCTGATTTTTTTTTTTTTTTTAAGATATTTTTTTTTTGTCTGTAGAATCCTTGGGCCATTTTGCTGTAAATATTTCATTTTACACACAGTAACTGAGACTAAAAATTTGGCACAATGCTACACCCCCAAAACTGAAGATGTTGGTTATCAAACTATGATGTTCTGCTGCAAAAAGACGACTAAAAGAATGACATAAGTAAATGTTCCTGGAGGCAAAACATGTAGTACAGTGCAGCTCATTACTTAGTAATGTAGCACACATACATGTGATTGTAATCCATCATTTTTACCACCACCTTGAACAGGATTATAGCCAACTTGTACGGTCATACAGGTACCTTTAATCCAAGGCAGAGAGTTCCTTTCAGCTCAGACCATCGCAAATCTGTCATTTGTGGTGTTCCATTTGTGTTCTTTAGTTTATGAATGTGAATTATTTGATGGAAATCATTTCAGTGCAAAGGTAACCAGGCGATGCTTTTGACTGAGTGCCAGCCAGCAGGGCAGGAAATCAGTTTTGCACTTCTTGCTGTTGATAGGTTTAACTATGGGACTTTTTTTGGTTTTTTTAATGTCTTTTTTATGTCTTTGTATGGATACAAAATATATTAACACGAAGTTTCCAGACTCAACCCCTGCCCTCTATATTCTTTGTACATGTACTTAAAGCATTTGAGTTGTCCCATTCACTTCAGCAGGCTCATCAGGTACATAATCAGGTGTGTATAATACTTACAGGGTCAGGGTTTATTTCCTAACAAGACTACAAAAGAAAGGCAATGCTAAGCATGGTGGTTGTGACACGAAGTCGTTAAACGTTTCCTCTTTTATGTGCTGCTTTTATGTGCTGCTCACTGTCTGTGTGGGCCTGAGAGGCTGCCCCATAGGTCTGATGTGGGATGTCAGTTGATGTTCAGCATGGGAAAGCACCCATGTATACATAAAGTCAATATAGTTTCTGAAGTGAAAGACAAAGAAATAGAAAGAATGTTAAAAACCTGGTTTTCTTTCTGATTTTCTCGTTCTGTTATGTTGCTATAGCAAGTCAATGCCTCCTGGTGACGTGGGAATCAGCAGAAGTAGCCAAGTCCTTCATGCACTGTAGAGGGGGCACTGCACTCTGCTTTTTGTAATCAACCTTTTTTTTATTGGGAGTATTTCTGAGGCCAGATTTAGAGAGGTTGAAAGGCTGAAATAGTTGTCTATATTGAGCATCATTTTTGTAATTGACTTTATCAATGATTTTGTAGACTTCTAAATCTTTAATTTCTCAGAACTCCTCTGGAGGCTGGTATACTTCCCACAGCTTCATAATGTCAGTAGCAATGACTTAAAAGAAAATCAGTCAAAGCAATGAAGATAACTCACAGTTCAAAAAATACATTTTTGTTTTGCCAGTACTTCTCTAGGAAAGACTTTGCTGAATTTTAGCACAGAAAAAAAAATGTCGTCTATTTAAACTTCTTAAGTAACTTTTAAGGGTTTCACTTGGCTGACACTTCTTGGCCTTGCGTTAATCTCGGGATTGTTTCACAAGAGACCCAGGGAACACCCACTGATAACAATGTCAAACATTCAATGTATTTACTGAACGTTTCCACTTGCTTGATCATTAAGGCATGCTTTGAGTATGAGGTCACCGATGTTGTGTAAGTGCAGAATTTATGGGGTGATTTGAACTATAGGGGTGTCCTGACATGTTTTTGGCAAATACTGTCAGATACCGTGGACTGATGCCACTCAGAATTGTAGCTCTGGGATATAATCAGGTTCTAGCATGAATGTGTTGCATTAGAATTCAAATCCTCTGATTACAGAGAAGATGGGAAAAAGGTTATTTAAACAGGCCATACATACACTGTAGGAATCTTTTAACAGGACACATTTTCTTGGCTGTTAAAACAGATGATTTAAACATTGAGTCTTTTAACAAACAAAAATGAAAATGTAGTTTTTAGAAAATCAGAGGAGAAAGCTTTACATCAACATAGCATGCAATCACTGTGCTCTCATTTTGAATCCTGCATTTCAGCTGGAGGGAGCAGCCAAGGTCTAAGTTGAGAAGGTGGCAGTGAGACAGATTCACCAGCAGCATGGGCTGTAACCCAGCCTGGGCGTCCTAAACTGTACTGGATTTGCCACCGACTTGCTAGGTGCAAGGTAGCCCTGCAGAGCCGATTCAAGTCCCGTTTAAAACTCATTTAAATCATGAAAAAATCTTCAGTTGGATTTTAGCACCTTTTAGATACAGTGATAATGACTTCGGCTGCCTTCATTTGCCGCTTCTCTGCTTGTACTGCTTTGAGAGTAACCTAAGACTTGGAGTCCTTGAATGAAACCAAAGGGGAACAGGATCTGGATGTATGCAATTGCTGACTTTATCACACACCTGCCACCTGGCTTTGAGTTTCCTGACTCTGTTTTTCCTCCCACCTCTCGTTTTGCATGTTTAAATCGCGGGCTCCTTCAGACAAGGTCCATTTCTCACAAGAGATTTGTAGAGTCTGTTGTCTGTGGTCATGCTGCAAGACAAACAATGGGCGATAGCTGCCACTCGTGCAGGAGGTTTCAGCGGTTCTCTCCCACTTTGTCTAAAACACGTAAATAAAGCCAGTTCTGGTATTGTGCATGTTTTTAATCCTTTGCAAAGCCATTAACCCTTTGACATTAGTCCCACTAATCGGACTTTGTTTCATTACCTGAATTTTTTCCCTTAACATTGTAAAAATCATGTTGTTAGCTGGTTGCCAAGTACAAGAGACCACAGGTAAATGAACAGCATTTCAGTGTGGATTCAGGAAGGAAATACTCTTCTGGTATTGACTTACGCTGTATTTCTTCATCCCACCTATAATATAAAGGAAGGAGACAGAATAAAAGCCACAGAAAGTAGAATAAAAGGTAAAAAGAAGAAGTGATTCTGGGAGTTTGCATATATGCTGGTCAGATAAAGACTAAACAAGACTAGATGATCCATGGCCAGAGTCTTTTATAAAGGGGGCATGACTGACATACAAAATGCTAGATTTGACACATATTTCATAGGGATCCTTAGCAGAATATGCACTGGAGGATTTTAAGGAACAGTCCTGCTCTTGATATGTAACATTCACGGAGCTCCACAGGTTTTGGGAACGTGCTGTCTAGCCCTCGGAGTCCGCCTCTTACAGGAAAGGCCTTTGAATGGTGCATCTCAGAAGTGACCCGCTCCCTGAAAGATTTTCAGTGTTGCTTTTTAAAAATAACTTTGTTTTATTAGACCCATTTAGATGGAATAAATGGGCAAATACTGCGATCTGTTTTCCTACCCTTATTTTTATTTAATGTTTCATATTCCTATCGGGATTAGGGCTATCCTATGACAGAGAAAAGACATCACTATTTTCTGTGGAAAACAGAGTGCAAAGTCTTCTGACAAATAGTGCAAAAATTTTGTTTCTTTTTAGGCAGACATCGTTCTCCAGATATCTGAAAGGCTTAGATATTAGAGAAATGTGTTAGTGTAGTGAAGCTGACATTATCGGGTGTTGAATATGAGAAATGTCATTTACGAGTTGTCACACAGCTATTATTAAGAGACTGTTCAGCAGAACACAGTACATCATAGTGACTGTCACAGCACTCACTGCAATCACCAAACAACCAGACATAGTTAAACAGAACATTTCTTTCGCTTTCAGGACAAATTACACTTATGGTTTATTTATGTGATGTATTCATTGCATTTAGACGCTCCCCCATCACGGTGCCTGCCAGGTGGGATGGGCAGCAGTCCAGCCTCCTGCAGCTGGGGAGCAGGGCCCTCCGTGCATCCCACAGGATGGGGTTGCTGGTACTCCAGCTCCGGTCCCCTTCATTCCCCTACCAGCAGTTGTAGAGGACAGGGTCTGGTGGCTCCAGGCAGTCTCCTGGCCCTGGCTCTGGGCAGGATGGGGATCCAGCAGCTTCCAGAGCTGCTCCTCCCTCTCTGCCTCCGGGACAGGGACGCTTGCTGTCCTCCTTCCCCGCAGCACCTCAGACACATTCAGGTGTCTCCTTCCAGCTACACACCACATACAGCAAACTGCAATTACTCCATGGGCTTCCCCACAGCCATAACTATTTACACCAGGCATTAAAATGCAGACAGATAAATGAAAGTTAGCTCTAGGTTTAGGATTTGAACAGACACTGCTTGAATCCCTGCGAATGTCTTCAGCTCACATACTGCATTCAGCCTGTTAAGCCTTCATCCTCTAATCTCTCCACCGGTTGAACTTCCATTGACTTTAACCTGCCCAGCCATATCCTTTAAAGCCAGCCTCCCCCAGTTATTGCACCACGTGCAGCCCCGCTGGACCTCTAAATCTTTCAAGAGGTTTGTAATTTGGTGCATTCCCTAAGGAAGCTTTGGAAGGGGTCCAAGGACAAGGCTAATTTAGGAGACGGGAGAATACGTCTTCTGAAGAAATGGCTCCAAGACCTTAACATGTTGGGCCGTGAAAAAGGAGCAGGTGAGATGATAGGATTTAATTACAGTGTACAAGTACCTAAGGGGGCAAATGCAGAACTAGGTCTGAATCTATAGCAAAAAGGTAAAACGTGGGGTCACGGGCTGAAACTGAAGTGCATTTCTCTCAGCAGAAGACTACTCTGTATGTGTAATAATCTGGCAAACAAAGTAGTGGAAACTGGTATTTGATGTAATAACCTGTTTATTACTGTTGTGGTGTGATGGTGTGATCAGGATGCCCAGCTGATGGTTCTTGTCAGTCATAAATGGCTCTTTTTCTGTATTTTTTGGTGTTTCAATCTACTGTGCTGTTTTAGGGAGGGTGTCTTCAAAGCTAAGCTTCCAGGGATTAAAAATAGAGAAAATATTTAAAGGCTAATGGTAAGAAATATGTAAATTTTTTTTTCATTAAATGCTTTAAATGTTTATGTATATAGGATTGTAGGTCTTGCAAAATGGCATGACTCCCTCTATGGTCTGGTGCTGCAGAAGAACACACTGCATGATTCCAATGAACTTCTGGCAGGTGAAAAGTAAGGTTTCTGTGACATCGAAAATAATAATATGGTACCGGGATAAATGGGCATTCCACCTCCTTCACCCATTTCATGTTTTTGTACTAGGGGAAAATAAAAGATCTAATTTGGAAGCTGAGTGCATTAGGCGAAGCATGAACTTAGGCTCCCTTAAAAAAAAAAAAAAAAAAAAAGTGTCTCTCCCCTAATTTGCAATGGTTTGAGTTTAAGTTTTTTAATCAGTTTGTTCAGGAGATGGCCCAGTTTCAGCTGGTGCTTCCAACTCTGAAAAATGTCAGAACACATGGAGGCAACTGGGACAGTGGTCTTTGCAAGCTGAGTAGCTTTGTTTTCACCCAGTTCCAATCACTTAATCATCTACTAATGAAAAAGCTGCTCAGAGAAAAGGTTAATGTGAGACGTAAGTGGACTTACGGAGCATCAATAAGCAGGTTATTATTTTAGACAGTCTACGTTCGTGCTGCATGTTTTGTAAACAATATTCAGAGTTGGTTTATTTACTCCACCAGAAGTGCAAGATAATAATGAGGCAGCAGTTCTTTCTGCCAAAATCTCTGTGTACACTCTGCACATTTTTTATTTTTTTTTAATGGGAAGGGCGAGTGTCAGGAGGATGGGGCCAGGCTCTTTTCAGTGGTGTCGAGTGACAGGACAAGAGACAATGGGCAAAAACTGGAACATAGGAAGTTCCATCTCAACGTGAAGAAAAACTTCTTTACTTCGAGGGTGGCAGAGCACTGGAACAGGCTGCCCAGAGAGGTGGTGGAGTCTCTGTCTCTGGAGACATTCAGAACCTACCTGGACACGTTCCTGTGCAACCTGCTCTAAGGTGACCCTGCTCTGGCAGGGGGGTTGGACTAGATGATCTCCAGAGGTCCCCTCCAACCCCGACCATTCTGTGATTCTGTGAAACTTCCTATTAACTAGTTAGATAGACTAATCCCAAGTCTGTAGACTAATTGGGGATGGGACATGCCTAGAACCACTACGTCCTTCAATGGTCCCTGCTGAAGTACTGAGACTTTGATAGCTTCCCATAGCATGTCAGAGCGCTGTGCTGGTACCCTCCAGCAATGGAGATGCTCCTAGATAAACCAAACTCTCACAGGAAACTGCTTTGGGTGTCTCCTGGTTGAATGTGTGTTTTTTGACCTGGATAGTCCTGGTGATATTCATCCGGGCAGCAAAGGTAACCTATGCCATGTCATACTATGCTCCTTCTGCTGTCCCTGGAGAGTGACAGACTCTTCTCACATGTATCTCATTTTGAGGAAAACATTGAAAACTGGTCACGCGGACTGTGCCTAACGGGTCCTGTTCCTAAGACTGGACTACAGAGTAAGTCTTGGGTGACTGGTTGGGCTTCTGGGGTCCTTTCACGAGTTATGGTTGCAACTTTATGAAAAATTGTGTACCCACAATTATCTTCTTGTGCCACAGTCTTTCTTCTCCAGGGCTTTCCTTGCCATTTCAATCCTGAAGTAGCTTCAGTAAGTAAAACTGAGGCTGTCTTCTACTAGCTTCAGTTTTTTTCATCTGTATATCTTCAGACCAGTATCTATGACAGACATAATGATCTTTAAAATAAGGTTAATAACCCTTTTTATTGAATTTTGCCAATTTATGTGACTTGTCTAGAGCAGAGACTATTTTCTCTAGGGTTTGGACAGGTGCATAGCAGAAATCATAGTTTATATCCTGCAAGACTTTTTAGCATTTTAAAATATATTTCACTGCAGCTCAGGATGGAAACAGCTCTGTTAATTTCTTCAAAACAGGGATTCCTGAAAGAATTCATATGAAAAACTATTTTTTCTATAGTTTGAAAATGTTTTCTGATATTTCAGAAAAGGCATTTTAATAATGCACATAAAATGCTTCCCTAAACTAATTCAGAAATAAAAGAAGAGCTAGAGTATTTGACGTATTATAATGTCATGCTACAGCATGTCAGAGTAGTGGTACACAAACATAAACTTACTTTTAACACTTCTATATTTTTCCTACTTCAAAATAGGTGTTTTGGGTTTTTTTGTGGGAAATCATTTTGCACACAGTTTAATGAAAAGAACCATTTGTTAAACAAAGTGTCTCTGAGGAGCTTTAGTTTTGCTTCCATCCCATCTCCTCACATCTTTCCTCAGTTGTGTCTCCTAGCTATATGAAAAACCCTAATAATTTAAATTTTATTTTGCAGTTCAGATTGATTAATTGCCTGGGTGCACCAGTCAATAAAATGAATAATGCAGCAATGACATTTTTTACAAAAAGTTCAGAGTACTGCCGTGGATTGCTTTATTAGATGATATATCTATATGATCTAGTTCTATTAATCAACTTTAACAAAATACAACTAGATGACACAGCTGTAAACGTGCCAAACCAAGACCGTGTGAGCCTCAGCAGAAGACACACCTCAGCAATCTGTTTTGCTCTGATTCAGCCAATCATTGGGAGCAAACCACCTACTGGGTTTGATCCTTTGTTGTTGTTGTTGTTGTTGCTCTTTGGTGTGGTATCATCTGAAGAACTGTCTTTAATAACTCCACTAAATAAGAACAGAGTAGCTAATGGAGGGGAATCGCATCTCTGACCGAGACATTACTCATGGAAGAAATTCTAGATTCAGTTACCACAGCAAACAGTCTCCTTTGCCCGCATCGCTTATTTCACTCAAGAAACTGCTTTATGTTATGCTAGGAAAATAAGTTTGTTGAGGCCTTACTTTTCCAAAACAAATTGCATCTCTCTGGAGAGCAGTTTTGCAGGATTGTTATATTTTTTTTTTTAAGAGTAAATGTGGTGACAGACTGAGAATTACTTCACAAAATGCTCTGCGGGTAAGAATCAATCTTGTTTCTAGTAACACATTACTAAAGATGAAAGGTAAAATGCAGAAGCTTTTGTCTTTAAATTTGATGTAAAATTTAATTCCAGATGTTCTAAGGTGAAAAAATGTTCTAAAAACTATATACACATCTCTCTTCTCTTGTTTCCTACATGACTTTCCCCCATAATTGTGATAGATTTTTTTTTTTTTGAGTACTTTATGGAATCTTGGAAAAGAGGAACAAATGTGGAAAATGGTCTCGAGTAGCTGGAATTATTGTCATTTGAATGCATAGGTTTTAATTACTTTCTGTCTGAGAAGAAATGGTTCATTAATCTTCAAAATAGACTGAAAATCCACTTAGAAGAAAGAATATACTAAACACACAACAGAAAAGTGTGGGGTTGCACTGACCTATCAACACTTCAAAAAGACTTACTGTAGATGGCTGAAGTAGTCTGGATGAGTAAAACAACTCACATCTCCCCTGAGTCAAATTTCTATATAGAAAGCATAAGACCAGCAACTTGCTAAGTGGTCTTCCAACAAGACCCCTGGAAATATTTTCACTTATATTTCTTAATTGTCCTTTGCTTCTTGATTCCACCTGAATTTAGGGTGGCCAAAACCCCCACAACATCCTAATGTCTTTTTAGGGCTGAGGCTTTTTTAAAATGCTTTTTAATGCTTTTTAAAAATGGCCCCTGATGTGACTGTAAAATTAGCAGTGTGTGATGCATCAGTATTTCTACAGCCTTCAAGCAGCCTCATGAGGCTCTGGGGGCTGACTGGCCAATATTGGTGTTTATATATGCTCATCACGGTCCAGCTCCTGTACGGCTGTTTGTGCTTTCCATAGTTATTTGTGTCACGTCATGTTCAGAGGTATAGGCTGCGAGTTCCTTGAGCGGGGACTCGTTCCTATGAATTTACTGCACTTCGCACAGTAAAGAACTGATTCTTTATATGGCTCCCTGGCCCTTCCACAATATAAATAACATTTTTTTTTTATAATGGCACAAATCCTTTGAGTCAAAGGAGGAGTCACAGAAAGAGGCAGTGAAGAGGCAGAGATTTCGTCACTTTAAAATCATGTTTTTTGAAGCCTGTCTTTCTGTGAGATGCTATCCAGAGAAAGCAGGAATTATATTTTGAGAATTCTAGTGATATTTTTTAATCTCCATCAACCTACTATTAAACACATTCTGGATCTTGTAAGGTATTGACATAGTGGCAAAAAAAATCCCGCCTTAGGCCACATTTTCTAAACCACAGATCCAACTGCAGATATGATGCTTTTAGTAAATTGACAGAGGGAGCTGTAAGAGTGGTTTAGATGATTCATATTATTCCTCTGGGCAGAGTCCCAGCTCAGAGTTCTCTGAGTCAGCTTTGCTCATCCCTTATCAGGAGGCAGGGCATTGTTAGAAAACACCATTTTGGGGCTAAAGCAACTCTTCTGTTGTAACAGCCCTCTGGCATTGACAAATTTTTAGTTCCCTTTAATAGGGGAGCTCCCTATGCATGCCAGCTAAATCCAAAGTGCTGCTTGTGAGTCATCTTTGCATCATGTCTTCATTTCTGAATTTTTGTTTTAAGATGACTTTTTCCTTTTCCATTTTTATCTCACTACGTTTTAGCTGTTAGTACTGAAATTCAGTGATTTAACTAGGTTGTGGAGATATATGCTACCAGTATTTTACTGTTACTGTCTTGATCTTTTTCTGCAGTTTCTTCCTTGCCAGATGCAGTATCTTTTTATTGTGCTTGTATCCACACTGCTAAACTCAGCTTCTACATATCCTCCCTTTTGACCCCCCAGGTTTACCAGTGCTGCCTATATGTTGGCTTCCATTGTGGTTTAAGTCTAAAAATGGATCTGCTGGCTTGCCTGGTATGGAAACTCAGACCTAGTTAGCAAAAAGACTGGAGACCAGCAGCAGCCAGTGCTTTAGCCTGCTCTCAGTCCTGTAAAAGCGTGGGAGCTTGGGGCGTTGCATTCCCCTCCACACCCGCCTGACCCATGCCATGGCAAGACCCTCATGGTGTCCTGTGCTTAGCACCCCAGGCTGTAAACCAGGACTTGTTCATGGGAACAAATTTTCTGCTTAATGGCATTTATGACAGATGGGTCTATTAACCCAGAAGAGATGATGCTCTAATGGCAGCAGCAGGAGAGGCTTCTCATCGATTGCCCAGGACCTGGGAAATTTGCTTTCTAGACCCTCAATCTGAAACACTGCTCCTACTTTCCGGGAAAGTCCATCTCAGCCACCAGGCTGCAATATAATCTGTCACGGCACAGTTCTGCCAGCACCAAACACCCCCCTGAAAGGGACATTAGATTTACAGGGCAAAAGTTGGCAAGCAAGATGGTTCTGGGGTCCTTGGCCTCTTGTGAGAAGAACTTCCCTAGGAAGACAATCCCAGGCCCTGCTCCTTGCTTTCACTTATTTATTTTTTGCAGTTTATTTCTGACACTGAGACTCAAAGTCTTTCTAAGATGGGCTGAGTTATGACTCCACAT
This sequence comes from Fratercula arctica, assembly GCA_947846985.1. Classification (NCBI taxonomy): domain Eukaryota; kingdom Metazoa; phylum Chordata; class Aves; order Charadriiformes; family Alcidae; genus Fratercula; species Fratercula arctica. The sequence continues at coordinate 25,469,496 of CANTUZ010000001.1, read as the reverse complement.
GTAAGTACCGAGTATGAGCTCGCCTATTCTATGCCCAGTGCCAGTAAGGTGTCAGTCAGATCACTCAAAGTAATGTATAGCTCAAAAATATCATCCTTCACCCTACATCTAAAGCATTTCCAGCTCTCTGGGAAAGCGAGCCTTCATTTCAGTCCATGTGAGCCCTCCCCAAATCCCTCTCTCTCAAGAGGGAGATGGTTCTCTCTCAAGAGCAGACAATTCTGCTCCTCAGGTCTTTTCCTTTAATCTTTGTCCTCACTTTACACGTCAAGATAGAGACACAAAAGGTCTAATTCCAGATGTGTTGTTCATGTACCGGAGGCACCACCAGGGTCAGACAGCTCGGCTTGCCAAGAGGCAGAGCTGCCTGGGCTTGCCAGAAGGCAGAGCTGCCCCCGCTGCCTCCTCCCTGCCTGCAGGCTGCCCCCAGAGAGGCAGGTCACGGACCCCGCAGGGGGGCAGCTCTCTCCCGCCGGCCCAGCCAAGGCTACGAGGACAGTCCTGTTCCTGCTTGCAAGGTATCGTTCACCGCAGAGCATCCACCGAGAGAAGGGGAGCATCAGGAGTGCCAAGGGGCTTGGCACAGGTAGGACAAACGGGCACGCAGGGAATGTGGAGGGGGAAATAAGTGGGAATGGGGTGCTAAGGACTGGCAGAGAAACCTCTGGCAGAGGGTAAGCCTTGGGCAGGTGGAGCTGAATAACTAAATTTTATTGGGGGTGACATGGCAAGAGCTTGGAATTAGTTCTCTTTGTGTTTCAACCTCTCTCTCTTTTATTCTGACTCCCTGAATTTTCATACCCCTGTAGCAGACAGGCATTGGTCACATCTCTTACCACCATAATCCTTTCTGCCATCCACCTTTCTGGCCTTTACCCTTCCTTTGAGCAGAGATGATTATTGCTAACTGTTAGGAAGAGGTAGGGTAGAAAAGTATAGCTTAATCATGGTGATCATACAGGAAAAAACTTTCCAGAGAGGCTGCAAAGGATAGAAAAGGTATACAAATCCTATGGCTCAGTATCTTCTGCTAGCCTACAAAACAGAAGTTTTTGGTAAGTTGAGAGGTGTGTTACTGAATAATGTCTCCAAACAATCCTTTTAAAACTGTATTTTATTCTCAAGGTGTGAAATTACTTTGGTAGCAGGGAGGCAGTTGCAATTCCCACTCCAGCTAGCTATGTTGGATACAGAGCGGTGATGCCTTCAGCCCAGTAATGTTTATAGATCTCAGTCCCTTCCAGTATTCTGTATATGTCTACCTGTAATGTCTACCGTGCTCCAACTTGTAGAAAAACAACATTGCAAGAGAGGGAAAATTAACGTTTAGCAAATATCAGAAGAAGTGACACGCATAAATTAATCTCTAAAACCAGATGTTCGTTTCAATGTAGCAGGCTACTTGAACTTACTCTGCAAGATCCATATTTTTAGATTTCCTGAATTTCCAGAGGCAACAGTTTCAATTTGAAAGGTCTTTAGCCTGGGTGAGAGGGTGAAGAATATCAAGGCAGATGCACAGGAGCCAAAGAAGAGGCTTCAAAAACAGCACATTGGAAAATCTCCAGTTGTTTTAACTCCAAAGAACACCCATTTTTTACACCACACCTAGCATACAATGCCCATCTTTCACCCAGAATTTGGCTTCTGAAGGTGTTTGCCTTCTCTCCCTGCATCACCAGTGTTCAGTTTATCTCTGCTGTCCCAGCCAGGTCCCCAGGCCAGAGACACTTCTGTCTCTCAGGTGCTCCTGCAAGGGATTCCTAAGCTCCTCTGCACTTCTGCAGGGGGTGATTTGTCACATACCTTTTGGGAGGGGAAAAAAATTGCATGCACTCATTTCAGCCTCAGCCACTGTTCCCGCTCAAATGTAGAAGTACCTTGTGTTCAGAAATTCCTGAGAGTCGTGCTAGCTGTTACAGAGTGAGAGGCATTGCTGAATTTGTAACAACAGGCATGCGAGTATGTGACTGCTTACCCTCAGTTGTCTGCCTTCTGTGTAGCGCAGGCTCCTCAAGTATGCACTAATGCAGCACACCCCATGGGGAAGATGCTGCACAAAATAAAACTATAAAGTCTCCTTGAAGCAAATGGAAAAGGAGAATTTGGAAAGTCTTGGAACTGGCATAATTTTGTTTCTTTGATTACCTGGTCAAGTATCCATCAGAGTAAACAGAAATCTTGCCACACAAATGTTAATTTGAGATAACATGGTGTTTGATACAGAGCATTTAGACTGGGCAGTATATAACTAGTTGCCACTGCCAGCTATGAAAGTACATACATTTGAGGCAATCTTCCCAGTTGTCTTTTCAATACCAGTTACCCCTTAAAATACACCTAGTCAGTATGGTGGCCATTTCTACAGTAGCATTGAAACTGTCTCTGAAGTATTGCTTCCATATGCAGTATTTGCCCAACGCCACCATGTGAAAACTCTCCCAAAGCAAATCCTGGAAGTTAGTAGGCCAGCGTTTTATCTTAATTGTGTAAGTGGAGGTTCACAACTGGAAGAGTTATTGTGGGCACCCAGAACACTGACACCATCTTCAGCCTGGAGGTCGGCTGGTGCAAATCAATGGTGGACATTGCCGTTTTCCTATATTTCTGTGTTGTGGAGATAACACAGAGATAACGGAGATAAATGGAGACTGGTGAGGGAACTTTGTAGCAGTAAACCCATAGCAGGTAAACTCACTGGAACTCCTCATCTTGCTCTGAGAAAACAAAACTCAGCAATATCTCAGGTAGAATCTCATAAAAACCTCTGCTTGCCCGTACCCTCACTGGTATGGTGTTTGTTTAGGATACTTTCAAATATCTTTGGAATTGTTTATGTAAGTTAATATTTCTTTACTTAACTGAAGGTTATGTATGACAAGAATTCACTAAAAATGTGCCACCACCAGGTAGGTACTGTATTGAAATTAAAGGGAAACGTAGCCTCTTGCACAATTACACAAACACATATAAATAACTCACACAGAAACATGCTAAACCAACAGTAATTACTTAGCACATAGTCAAAAATGAGTATGTCTTGTTTTTACCATGGCCCTTCCCACATTGACACCTTGTTCGTCACCTGTCTCATGTGCAGGATGACGCAGGAAACCACAGGCTACAAAACCGTAGGATCATGTAATTAAAAATGATACTACAATACACATTTTGAGTGGGAACAAGATGAAGGTGTGTAGGCAACTCTCAGTCTCATATTTGTCAGTCTCTCACTGCAATGGGAACTCCTAGGAATCTAAAATCATGACAGCCCTCTCAATGATATAAAGGGCTGTTGGCAGCAGTGCACTATAACAAACACACGCGGAGCACAGCCCAGACTCTCTAATAAAGACAGATCTTGTCTGAGCATTTGCATGTGTGCCAATATTCCCTCAGTGCATGGGATTTTGGGGTTTTAGAACATAAAAATAATAGGTTAAAATCAGATAGAAAAAGGCTAATAAATACATTAAGTTGTGAATATATGCAATTTCAGGGAGGTGTTATAATTTTCTGTATATCTATGTACAACCTGACCCTGACCAAGGTAGTTAATTTTCATCTGCTGGAGCGACAGAAATTTTAAATAAATACAAATCCTCGTTTTCCCATTTATTTCTTCTCATGCAACCTGTTTCCTGAGCTCAGCACATGGTTGTTCCAGGGCTTGTTGGAGCCTTGAGGATGTAAATTTTTGGGAAGCGGCACAGCTTATTTCCCACTTACCAAATGTCCTTTGCTTTGTTTCCTACGTGGGGCTCTGTATTCCCTGAGAAAGCCTGAGAGTGGCTCCACTTTTCACTGCTTGTGGGCATCCCCTCGCAAAGCGGGGCTCGAGTAAAGCAGTGCAGCCCCATGGCCAATAATACAGACTGCCTTTGTGGCTGCAGGCACTGCCACGTATTCACGCAACTGGTGGCGACGAAAGACGAACAAGACCGATTCCATGTTCCCCCACCACCGAGAAGCACAGACGATGTTCGTTTGCTGCTGTTTAAAGAAAGAGAGAGGTGGCAGCGAGAAATCTGTCAGCAGTGCGTGCCCTGGTGCGGGTGACATCGCTCCTTTCTTGTCCCCGCCGCTCTTCCTGGCGCGGGTGGTTTGCGATTTATGCCTGGCTGAGGCGTAGAGGGAAGTCCATATTTCATACGGCTGCTTCGCCCTGTCATCGCTTTGGCTCAGGGAGCCAAGGTTTGCATTAGTTACAGCCTCTTACGATTTTTAAGCTTCCCTTAAGAGAAGCAGGGAGTAAAACAGGTTTGGGAAAAAAAAAAAAAAAAAAAAAACCAGACAAAGAGAACCTGGTGTTTTGAAATCAGAATGTTTATCGTTGCACAAATGATGCCTTTGGAGAGGCTGATATTTTTCAAAAGGAGAGGCCCATGGCTTTTTGAAGATAAGCCCTCTTAAGGTATTTTGTGATGAAAGTATCAAAAACTTAAGCTATATGGAGCATTAGGGTAGGAAGGCACTGAGAGCACAAACTGAGAGCATTTGTTCTACCATGTGTCTGACCAGAAAGCTAATGAAACTGTCAAATACACATATTTACTTATTTTTCTGCTTTTTAACTAAAAATTGCCAATGTGGTGATTATTCCTCATTGTTAAAAAAAAAGATTCTATATCCAGCATGACAACTACACGCCAACATTTTACCCCGGTATGATCTACAGTGACGGAGTTTTATACCCATGAAAAACCAATTTGTCTGTCCTGTGATGGTGCAGACATCCTGACCCATAACAGAATCTCTATAAAAGAACGTGTAATGTGCACAAATGAGCACGCTGGCAATTTTAATGAATGAAGACCGAAACTGAATCTCTGGCACTTCTAAAACTCAGTCAAGGCAACTGTTGTTTTTTTTTTTTTTTTTTTCTTGTCTCAAGGGAGAAAACTGGCTAATTTTGCTCCTCTGATATCTGAATTGATGACTCATCTGCAGCACTCTGAAGGAAAGAAAATACCTTACATTAACACACCACACTTTGTACTTAAAAAGAGAGGATGAAAGACACCACCTCTCTCAGAGGTTAATATATTTGAATAGGTCTGCAGAGGCCCTTGCCTAGAGAGAAGAGGGTGTTGACCATTTGATCGAATGCTTGTAGAACCTGGAAATAACCGTTCTGCTTGTTTAAAGGGCTCTATAACGGAGTTTGCACCAATACTGTGTTTCCGCGGGAATCCGATTAATTGAATTTCATGTTCTGTGTGAGCTTCATCCTGCCAGGCAATGGACATCGCCTTTGATTAAGATTTCTACTTATCTTTTGTCTTTATTTATTACAGGTTGGAAATAAATGGTTTATATAGGAAAGGAAAGCTAGAAAATGCTAAGAAGTTCCTGCATTTTTGCTTCATATACCTTTTAGTCTGCATAAACTGAGAGTTTCAGAATATTTTTCTCTGCTTCAAATTTCTTTCTGGAAAAGAATATCCAGCTCATTCGTCATTTGTAGACTATGCTTCAGGTATAATAGACCCTTTAAAATTTCTAGCAGCATCAACTAGTGGATTGAACAGTTTTTCATGAGGGTCATTATTTGCTGCTTCATTCCACAAAGTCACGTGGAAATGCCCAAAGCATTTTTATTCTGCGTAGAGGTAAGGCGTCACAGGTAGAGAAAATCTGAGGAAGGCTCACAGAAGAAATTTATGCTATAAGAAAACAAACTTATGGAGGGTCCAGAGAAGAGCTTCAAAAATGACCTCTGAAATTGGTGTACATTCATTGTAGGTGGCATGTAAAGGTCTCTTTGGATCTCTTTGGATACCACAAACAAGGTGCATCACAGCAGTATGCCTCAGCTCCACTGCTTTATTATTTTTCAGACCGAGCGTAGTAAGCTCAAAGCTGATTTAGATATTTTTAGACTACATTTGTTACACCGTTTGAAATGGTTAGTTGTTTGGGTTTATCCAAAAAGGAGGGCTGTTATTTGATAAAAAGTCTAGAAAGACCCCTTCTAGGGGAAAAAAAAGATCATCCAATACCGTCTCTTTAATTTAGCAAACACAACAAGAAATCTCAGTAAGTAGAAATCTGGAATTTAAGAACTGAAACTGGAAAACAGATGAGTGTAACTAATTATTGGAAGATCTCAAAAGGGAGGAGAAGAAATTACTGAAAACAGGAAGGCAAACAGGGAATTTGTTCAAAATAGCTATTCAGGCCTCAAATATGCACCTTGGCTTAAGAAACACTTCCTTCTGTACATGAATAAAACTTTGGACACCTCTATAGCAGCTGTCACTAGAGTATTGCTGGGTGTTTTGACTTTGCCTGGTATAATTGGGCAAAACCCCCATAAATTTATCCTAAAAAAAGAAGAATTCAGAAGAACTGTGAATCTCTGTCAAATTAACTGAATACTTGATAATACAAAAAAACAAAAAAACAAAAAAAAAAAACAAAAAAAACCCCCAAAAAAACCCCAAAAATCACATGGGGAAGCAAGAGATAGAAAGGTTGAAAATACTGAAATTCTCATCTGAACACTTCATATTTGAACACTTCTTTCTTTTGAAAGCTCTGGAAAATTATATAGGTTTTAAAAAAGGAGTAAATATCCCTCACCATAAATGATTTTTTTTTTTTTTTTTTTTTTTCAGATTAAGCAAAAATGCATTGGGTCGGTCATCAAAAATATGTTGGTTTTGAGGGAAGAGTTCTTCCAACAACAAATATTTCTGGACCAAAACTGATTGAGCAGGATCCGCCTTGGCCTCATCCCGCATACAGATAGGGATCACAGGAGGTTCCCCCAAAATAACTTTTGCTCCCTCTGAAATAACTTATCTTCATTGAGGCTGACACGGTCCTCCCCTGCTGCCATTTATATCTCATGTACACAGCAGGTCTTGAGAGGAGGAGTCTGCTCTCCAGCACTGCCTTTGCAGTAATAGGCATTTATTGCAGGGGTCACCATTTCTTTAGCATTCATTACAGACACTGATTAGAGAGGGTGATAAAGACATTGCTGGAGTCCAAAGCCCATCTTGGATTGAAAAAAAAACCCACAAACAACAGCACGCAAAGTAGCATTTTAATGGATGCATCTATTTACTGCTGATATTTTCATACAAATGGTTTAGTGATATTAGATTCAGAAGGTGTAGCAGAGGTTTTAATTTGCGGCAGTTCTGGTCTAATAGGTATAAAGGCACTAGAGGATTCTGAAATACTGAACTCAGAGGTGTTCTGACAAACCTTTGTACTCATAATAAGAGCTAGTGTGAGCTTATACAATTTAAAACTAATTGCCCAGCCAACATCCTCATTACCATATTGATGCAGTTCATAAATCAAAGCCCTGCCTATTCAAGCTGTTTACCAGTCTTGCATTAAGCAGCATATTTCAACTGAGAAATGCAGCATGTTGCCAAAACACTGCAGAAACTTTGAAAGACTGATAGGGGTACAAACCCGGGGAGCCGAAATGCCACAAACTGATTCAATACACATGGCACTAAAGCGCTTCTTCTTGTTTGTTTTCTGAGTATGTTCTGATTTAGCCTTGAAACTTTCTATAATAATGTACTGCGGCACAGATACAGGTCCTTACACACCAGAGAGCTGCTGGCAATTTTGATCAATTTGGCTTCCTACAGGAGCTTCTTTGCTTAACTAGAAGACTCATAAGTACTTTTTTTTTTTCTCTTTTTTTTGGAAGTTATACAGTACTTATGCCAGCTGAATTTAGCCGCATACATTAAGAACGTAGGCTTTTTATATAGGCAAAGGAGAGGTTGAGGACCTAAGAATCCTAAATTAGTCACCAAAGTTAGGTGCCCGAAGTTAAATTCTTTGAATAGCCTACTAGGGAAACTGAAGGTACAATTCATTTGCCTGAACAAGCGCCTGCCTGTGCCCTTTGAGATACCCTGCCAACCTACAATACCCACACAGGAGATATGTCAAAGGACTTGGAGGAGATTCGCACCTCTCGGAGCTGAGGGCAGTCCAGGATGACTCACAGAGCACTAGAAGCCTACGTTTAAGCAATTGAATTTTTCTCTATTTTTCCTTCAGATATTCAGTGAGCTGGTTTAGGTATCAGAAAGAGCCCAGTGAGCAGGATTAATAAACTTGTTCAGGGTTCAATAGCTACCACGGTCCGGCTGATTCCAGCTCCCCAGGCTGGCTGGTTTCGGAGTAGCTGGGAATTTCTGCAGATGCCTGAGCCTGTTCTTATCCCAAATACCAGCGTCCTCTGAGTTATTCTTTCTGTTTATACTTCACTCAGAAGACGGCAGGAGAGATTTATTTTTATTGTGGTTTCTCATGAACTGAGCGCAGTAGATCTTGGAAAGCTGGTGGGAAGCCTCTCCCCCGGTGCCGGGCTTCCGCCCCTGCGGGGGGGATGGCCATGGATTGCAAGGACAGAGGGAGCTGAAAGAAGAGTCAAAGGCACCGAAACAACTTTGAAGAGTAGGATCAGGACCTTAAATTTATCTTGCTGATGTGAAGGAAGCTTGAAGCAAAAGCAGGGCACCAAAGAGTTACTGAAGGTTGTTGGAGCTCTTGGGGGAATTTAATGGATTCTGGGAAAATCAAGGGCTTGAGGGGGTAGTGGTTTGGTTAAGATCATTGGTTTATCCCTGTTTAAGAGAGCCCAGTTCAGGGGGTAAAAGGTGGACATTTCTAATGAAATGCAACTCCTCTATAAACAGAATTAGCAAGAAGAGTTCAGCCTACTACAACAAGTGCTGATCTTCAGTCACGATGCCTGTTGAAGCCTCTGTCTCTTCTGTTCTCTGTGACAATTAGTAAATCAAACAAAAGAATTTTTATTGATAGAAGATGAGATGTGATTAGTACACAGCTTTGTGTGATAAAGGAACCTTGATTCCTGTTTACATCTCTTCTACTGTGTGTGGTTACAGTAGACACAAGCATCCAATTCCTTATATGCAGACAGTGGATAACAATGATTATAAGTGAAATTACTATGAAATGATACCTTCTTATGAGGGCATCCGAGGCAATGGTATGTTTTCTTTTTTCAAAGAAGGAAATAACTTTAAAGAACTTAATTTCTTTCCTTTTTAAGGAATTATGAACCATTCAGTTAAACACAGATCTATGCCAGCCTCTGCCCCTGTGAAGCACCAAAACAACTGCCTTTGTCCAGTGTCTTTGGCTGCTGGTGACTGTCACAGGTTCAGCAGAGATTTCTGAGAGGGATGAATGCAGTTTTACAAGCCACCCAAAGTGGTCTTCATGAGCTTGAAAAAAAAGTAAAGATGTGACTGTGACCCTTAAGCTGTCCATCTTGCTATAGATATCCTCCAATATGAGAAAATTGTTTCTTCCAGCCTCTTTCCTCTTCTGCAAAATGAAGATTAATTTCCAACCAGTCCATTGAGCATCCCTCAGATATATGTAATGGAATTCACTTTCCAGGCTGAAGAAACAGTGGTAGTATTTAAACTGGAGGGAAAAGCAGCTCACACCTGTGTGTCTTTGCTTGCAGAAAGCCTGTTTCCTGACTTTGGTTTGGACTGGCTGCTTAGATGAAGAGCTGTGATCTTAGCAATGCCAAGATCCTCAACCTAAAGGGAGACAGACTTTATTTTTTTTTTTTCCTATGATGTGCTTTATCCAGTGTTATTTTAAAAATATTTATTAGGTGTTGGTTCTTTTGGGGGCCTGTGTTTATGAACAGTGTCTGTGTATGACTGGCTGCTCTTCCTGTTTCATGTTGATTGCACCGTTCATATAAAAACAAAGCCAAAGTATTCTAGCGCAATATATAACAAAATTCTTGTTTTCATTTAATACCGCAGATTTTAGATAAACGCATATGCAGACACACACCCCTTTCACCCCTTCTTTCCTGTGAGTATTAGGATTTTCAGCAACTTCACATCAGGTTTAATTTCTCAAGTAGCTCAGAGCGTAATCTTAAATCACTCCAAATCGTCTTCTAAAAGCATACAGTCAAACAGCCCCCGGCCAATATCTCATCAGGAGCTTGATGCTGCATTTCATAGGTGCAAGACAAAATACATGAGGCAGAACAGGGAACACAAAAGCACGACATTGAATGCAATGCTAAAAGAAGCCTTATGGCAGAAGGAAAGCCAGATCTTACTCTTTAAAGATACTTCAGTCACATTCTCAGAGACATGCTGAAAGACACACGCCTTCAGTTCTCCATTCATACCTGCCTCTTTTTCGATATCTTCTTTTGAGAGGATGTAATCAGGTGTGCAAGAGGTATCAGACTTTTCCAAGTGTTAAGAACCATGTCTAGTCCTTTGCTTTAGTGGTGCTCACTCTTTCCTGCTGTTTGATTTCTCCCAGGATGGTAACCACGCTACTCATGGGCTGCACAGGGCAGAGGATTTGCAAAGTCAAGGCCCGCTTTATGTAAACTAACAAGGACTCAACATTGACCATGGATCTAAGTTCTTAGAAATGGCCACAGTTCTATTACAGAGGGTATTTTCTCACCTTATTTGCAATTAAACCACTGTTCCCGCATGGTGGTAAAGTGACAATGACAGTGCTGTTGAGAATGCTGTTTTAGACCGAAGCACAATTGAGTCAGCACACTGGCAGGGTGTTAGAGCCTCGGCTGGATTAAACTCAACCTCAGGCTCAGCTAACAGCATGAAATGTGTCAATGATTCCTCCTGCAGCAGAGTCTTTCCCTCCTATATATTGCAGGTAGGTCCAGCTGTAAATAAATTGCTACGTTAGTTAAGATGGTTGTTGGAAAACAGCACATCTGTGACCAACAGTTGCACCTAAGACAAACGTGAATGTAAGCGCAGTTAAATTAGCAGTGTCTCTTTATCATTGTAGTTTATTGCATCTGAGAAGATATTTTACTTTCCTTGGCAATGTAAAATGAGCTTCTGTCACGGCGGAGGTGGGGAGAGACACGGTGAAGCTAAAGGACAGGCTCAGTAGTACAGCTGACCTGGGATAATAAATACTTTTAAGTTGAGACAAGCCTCACTAAACTGTCATATAAAGTAATTCCTGTAAAACAGCTGCCTCAAGATGTGGCTTCATTTGCTGAGTGAGTCATTCATAAATATGCCAAATTCTTTGCTGACTAAAATGCCGTTTAACTTCAGTGAAGGCAATCAGGTGCATGAGGTGCAAGAGAAATCAGCATCTGAGTGCTGCCTCCCTCCCTCACTGAAATGAGTCAGGAGGGACGTAGATTTGGCAGCATCTGTGCCAAATACCTGTGCCTGGGTATCTCAAGGTGAAAAATGTAACCTATTACTACTAGCATGCAGGATCCATTACAGGAGTAGAAGGGTACTGCAGCTTTTCCATTTTTGCTGTTTGCTCTAATCAAAAGCAATACAGAAAAACACTCCTGAAATTAAACTATAACTCAGAGTCTTCTCACCCCGTGTTTCCAGTGACAATTAATCCTTTTCCTTTCCAGGCTAGATGTGCAAACAACTGATTTATAATCGCACTTAGAAACTCACATGCCCAGTAACGTACACAATAGCCTTTGCGGTGTATGCAGAAGTTTGTCTGCAAGCCATGATCCCATTAATATATATAAAAGGGAAGACGTGAGAAGCTTTGGCAGCAAATGTAGGTCTTGAAGAAACATAGGCAAACAATGATTAGAATTTGCGAGTGACATGGAAAGCTAATTTTGGTATTCCTTTATACTGGCTTTATCTACTGCCTTTATACGACATCAAAAGGCATTTCACAGCCCACCTTTTCAAAACCTGACAGCATCCAAACTGCAGTGTGTGCAGTGGGAACCTGACTCCAGGTGCTCCAGGTGATAAAGCAAAGCACAATGTTAATGTCTGCCATAATGTGAAGAATGAGGTCACGCTGTATTTTTAGAAGTGCCTGGTGTTCCTGTGAAGCATGCTCTCGCTCTCTCTTTTTATTTTTTTCCTTCCCTCTCCTTTTTTTTTTTTTGTTTTTTTTTTTGTTTTTTTCTGTCTTTTTCTGTGAATAATTTGGCCAGTGCTTGCAGAAGGCTGTTTTCGCCCCAGGGATTCTCACACATGCTTCTGTTGACAGAGTTCTCATGCAGCAAGCAAGCTGAAATGCCTTTTGTTAAGGATCTGCTCGCTTCTTTTTCTGTTCTGCCCCAACGCTTGGAGGATCTTTTGGCTACTAACTGAGTTCCTGTTGTTACGCTTATGGGAATTAACTGAATTGAAAAATATGGGGTTACCTTGCAAAACAGGTAAAATTATCATCAGGGAAAAAAAAAAAAAAATCCTAATCTCCTAATTTGCTCTTAGTCTCTGTGTCTCACATTCTCTTGGCTTGTTTGCTTAATTTTTCAGGGGAAGATTGTTTAAGTCAATGGGAAATATTAAGCAAAGTCATTGTGAAAGGGAAACAAATGTATTAGGTGCTGAGGGGTAAAAACTCGTTACTTCAGATGAGTGGTGTACTGTTCTAGCCAAGATCAGGACTTGGTTTGCTGGTTTACTATGTCAGTTCAAGTTTAAATTGAATTTAAAGTAAGAAAATTCCACACGTTCACATGCTCTGTAATGCCAAAAATACATAATGGGTATTGAAATGCACTAATTTTAGCAATGTTTGAAAGTTTGTTTATGTGACTTGCTGTTATAGTAACCCTATGAAATAAAGCATAATCATTTGCCCCAGAAAGCAATTCTCCCTGTATTGACTCAAGAACATAGAAATGAGTCTATGAATATTGAAGACTCTGTAAAATCCTCCTATTTAATGATTAAGCCTAATATGTGCTTTTTTTAGTGATCTTTATGCAAAACTTGGCGAGTTTCAATACAAATTTTGGTTGCGTGGGCAGACACGAGAGCTTTCCTTACATAGCATTTCACTAGCTGTGTCACAAACCTCTATTAATTTATTGCTGATTTGTAAGCCTAAATAAATAAAATTTGGGTTGTAAATTTTAAACACGTGTGTAAAAAGCTGAAGTTGCTACACCCAGATACACATTTCCCATTTTAGCTTAAAAAAATCCCGTGTTGCTTTTTTTATGCTCTTCCTTAAGCTGTTTTGGAGTCAGTTTTGGTTGGACAGTTAGCCATGGTAGCCCTACATTTCCCTTTTTAGTTGGAAAAAACACATACACACCCAAGAAACTTTTATTATTTGACATCTTTACCTACACTAGCACCTACCAGCAGAGCTAATGCTACAGTATATGTTTAAAATTACATATGCATCTGAAAGTAATTTCGCTATTTATAAAGCCTTGAAGACCTTTTCCAGAAAGATTATTATTTTTCAGAACTTGTGAGTGCACACATTCAGAATTGTGGTGAGAATTATATTATTTTGCAGGGCTCTGATACAGGCCTTTTACGACATGTACAGATTTAGCTCTGAATGTTCAGACCTCTCGGAGTTACACCTTTTGCTATGGGCAGGATTTCCAAATCCACAGCTCTGCCAAAAATGGTCCATTTTTAGGAGCTATAAATGTCTATGTGTAACTCTTTATAAAATATGAAATTTGATATTTTGTATAAGAGTGTCGTGGGTTTTTTTTTCCAGTCACTGCTAGATTGAGTAAAGAGATATGTTCCACAGGATGAATAAGAGTAAACTCACACTCTCTCTTCTTACCACTTCCTCTTCAGAGCTTTCTTGCCATACTTGCACAAAACCAGCCTGCTTTTGCACGCTTTCTTTGCTCCGGTCTCATCCCAGGAAAAACAAAAAAGAGTCCAATGGAATAAGCAAATCTAATAAACAGAAATCCTCTTTCATGCCTTTTGTAATTAAACTAGAAATTACATCTTTACACTACATCCTGTAAAAAACAAAACTAATTTGAGAGAAAGAACTTAGCAAAATTTTAAAAGAAGCTGGGTATTGGTTTGAGATGCTAGGAATATCCAGAGACAATGAAAAATACAAATTTTTGCAGGGATGATAATTCATGTTTTGGAGTCTATAGCATCATGTTAAAATACTAGAAATAAAAAAATATGTAGTTCACTTATCCCATGCTTGCCTACTGCAGAATTCCTGTGGTTTCTTCTGGAGCATTTTTTGCTGTATTTTGGGCATGATACAGCAAAGGTTTTCCTATGAACAGAGGTGTACTCCTGCAGATGTCATCACAGCAGAGCCTGCTTGGCAGCATTGCCGGAAATAAAGAAGGTCCAGGGAAAATGCCAAGGATGGGTAATTTCTGCCAGAGAAGGAAGAGTGACAATAGGATGGGGTGAGGCTGGGAGACAGACTCTGTGAGGGAGAGAGACCTGGAGACCTGAGCATTGCTATTCCTGCTGGAACTACCAATAGGTGAGGAATGGGACAGCCACCAGCAGCGATGGTTGGTGAACGCAATCCACCCTCTCACCTGATGGCAGCAGGCTGGTGTGGGCAGCCAGGCCAAAGCTCTTTTGATGCCTTTTGGGGAGTCTTCTAGAATAAGCAAACATTTTTTGCTTATACCTGGCTTTGCACGGTGGGAGGGCGGGTGCTAGCAGCATGACTTCTCGCAGGGTACGGGATGCCAGGGACTGGAAAATAAAGGTGACGGCTCACAGTGAAACACAGATAATAATATTCACCTGAAATGGCAGGAGGCTTTTTCACTGTGCCCACAATGCACAAAATATTATGTGAAATGTTAGTCATTCACATCATTCCCTACGAATGTGGAAATGCGTTTTCTTTTTCAAAGACCTTGTGCTCAATTAGTTCACATAATGTTAGGGAGAACCAAGGGTGTTCAGTGCTTCTGGAAGTGAAGTCACTTCTATGTGGATGGCTAACTCGAAGCCTCGGGGAAAATGAGGGCTTCAAAAGTAGGGTTCTCACTCACATGTAGGCAACGTAATCTCTTATTACTGTGTAACAAAGATATGGACTGAGATTCTTCTTGCCTTTAATTGTCCCTCTAAAAGTCGGGTGACCAGTATAAGTTTTTTGTCTAGACAAGCTCCATAGTTTCGGATACGGCAGCCATGCCAGGAGGGAGACTCATCCCATGTCAAAACAGGTATCCAAGATAAGTGAGAGCATTTACCTTCTAGAAGCACTTTTCTCTCTCCACTGACTCCAGCAGGAGGCTAGACAGCTTACAATAATGTCTGACTTTTAAACAGCTAGCAGTAGCTGAGAGGAAGTCTACCTAAACAGTCTGTACCTGCACGCCCACACCTTTTACAGCTGCAGTTCAAATGCCAAAGGTAATATAGTAAATCCGAATTTTCTGCATGTGTAACAGTATTCTTTCTATTACCCTATGTATGTACCTGTAACACTGAAATATACGCCAACCAGCACGAAAATATGCCTAGCTGGTGTGCATTGCTCAGTTTATGGCACGGGCGGTGAGAGAGGCACGTCACATGCCAGCATCTTATTTTGCTCGCTTCCCACTTTGACAATCACAGTGCTGCCTTCTGACATGTCTTCCTCAGCGCTGACAGCTTTGCCACATACATCAAAGGCTTAAGCTTCCCTTTTTATTTTGAAAAGCTTCTGTTCTGCTTCGCTCTCTCACAGATGGAGTACTGAAACAATCATTAAAATAAATACTATCAATATTCAATCTGTCACAAGAAGTAAATGACATATACGGGTGAATGTAAGCTATGCAGTGATGCAGGATCGGTTCTTCAGCTGCTGCCTTCTTCCCATGTGTGGGAGGTGCACAGCCTGGATGTGAGCGCAGAAGTTAAGGCTGACTTAAGCCAGACACAGCCAACTCTGAGGTAGCACTGAAGCTCTCTGTTATTTTTAGCCTCCTCTTTTTGCTTTGCAAATCTATTGGAAGTGGACAGGTGCCGCACTGCACTGGCAATTCACAGAAAATTCTACCTCTATTGAAATCTTCTTTCTTTTCTGTCAATTACTTTGGCTCCTTGCTCTTCCCTGTGACATTTTAGTAGCTATATCAGAACCTTGTAAAAGTTTTCAGTGAGATAACGGACAATAAAAATATAGTGAACAGAGGCACGTTTCAGTAACAAGCATATATCTAATATCGCTTTGAATGATTCTGAACCATTGTGTCAATAACCAACATAAAGTCAATATTTAAAAACCATTTCTGCATTTGCCAGTTCTTTCCTAGTCTCTAAGGTAAACAAGTCAAGGTTCTCATGTTTTAAGTTCATTTAATCTGCATACATCACATATTTTTTGAGATCTATAAGTGAATTTGATACGGGAATTTCATGTTTCAGGATTACTTTTGCTGATGCACTCCAATGCAAGCATGTTACCAACAATAATTTTATTTTATTTTTCAGGAGCAGAGAGGATTCAGATGTTTTGTATGAGAACCCAGGCATTAATAATGATTGTGTGATCATGTTTTTGGAAAAATAAGAAGGTATTTCCAGGCTACATATGCAGAGTTATGTTTCTTAAGAAAACCAAGAATGA
The DNA here is from genome assembly GCA_947846985.1 of Fratercula arctica. Taxonomy (NCBI): domain Eukaryota; kingdom Metazoa; phylum Chordata; class Aves; order Charadriiformes; family Alcidae; genus Fratercula; species Fratercula arctica. Next base: position 25,453,131 of record CANTUZ010000001.1, on the reverse strand, counting down.
AGTCATTTGGTCTCTGATGGATGAAACTCACTGGAATGGAAACTAACATCTATGAAGAAGAACAGGGCTCACCTTATCTTACATCTTCCAAGTGCCTGGGGACTCCAAAGGAAGCAAACTATGAAGAATACCAAAGAAAGACAGAAAAACAGGCAAGTCCATCTGAATTTCAGAATGCTTTACTGGGACCTGAGTTGAGTTTGCTGGCTGCGTCATCCTTATTAGCCCACAACGAGACATCCTTGGAACCTGGCACGGCTGCAGGGCGCGTCAGTGCCACCGATCAGCCTGAGACAAAGCACCTTTGTGAAGAATTACTCTGTTCTGCAAGCCACAAGCCACAGGAAGATCCTTTAAACCTTCCCTTGCACACCGAATGGCCAGTCCTTACAGGACAAAATTCAGACAAGAAACTAGAAAGGACTCATGAGATCAGAGTCGTAAAACATAAACCAAGTGCTATCACATTTTCTGATTTTGAATTTTTGTCACATGAAGCTAATACCAAACTCCATATTTGCGAGGCAGGAGAAGCAGAAGACTTTTCATCTGAAGAGGAAGAAGCAGGTGGTAGAGATGATGGTGATGTGTTTACAGAACTGCCACTGTATGAGGTGTTTTTCAACGGCCTTCATAGAAGGAATGTTTCTCAAAGAAAGCAAGCTAAACGTGAACTCACTAAATATCAACATATCTGTCATTTAGAAGACTTCAATGATCATTCTGAAAAGGAATTGAAGGACCATGACATGGAAAAAAACCACACGGAGCTGGAGGTAATACAAGCTACTCTTTTGTTCCAAGTGTGTTTTAAATAAGTGGTGTCATTCAAGGTTGGTGACAGGAGGAGAAGGAGTTGCACAACTTGTTATACAGTGATAATTAATGTGAATTACATAATTAAGAATATAAACCTACAGTAAAAGTATACTAGTTTTTTACATTAGACAAATCTATTACTTCAGATTGGCCACACTTCTATTAGCCTGAACTTCAAACTTTGGTTTTCTGTTTTCCCTTGCTTTTTAAAATGGGAACATTGGCTCAGCTTCCCCTGCTCCGGCAAGATCATATATCATGCCACGTACAGCATATATTCCCTGCGTCTGTGGACTGTTACTAAGGGATAGAGCTCAGGTTTACTCTGAGAGCAGAGTATATTTCTTTGTGATGAAAAATGGCCTTTTTTAGCGTAGCGGCACTGTAGCACTGCATCACCTAACTCACAGCACAGCTTCCGATAAATAACAGTGTTTTCTGTATTCTTATTTCATTAAAATAATATAGAGGACAGGTTACAATCTGGTCTATAAGAAAATAAACTAAACAGATTTCTTTTGTATCTGTACTGGTACACATTATGATGCTCTGTAGACCAATGTCCAAAAGGAAAACATAAGAAAATTTAGGACAAAATTAAAAACACTCTGTAATAAGATTCATCCAACTATAACCTTTCCAGAAAAAAAAGGTTGAGTAAATTAGCTGTAGTTTTTGGAACTGGAGGAACAGCAGCTTTCCAAGTGACTTCTCACTAGTCGGAAAAATAAGCAAGGCTTTCCCCCTGCTCCCAGCTGGTGACAAACCAAATGCCTGGAGCTAAACATGTTTATCATTGGAGAAGTTCAGCTCTAGTAGAAAAATATGAAGTGACTCCAAATAGTGGGCAAAACAAACCCTTAAAATTCCAACGTTCCTGAACTTGCAGCACAAATTAATCTTAAACTGCAGGTCAGGCATAACTTTCCTTCCTCTCTCTTCTCCTCCTCCAGCTTTTAAAAGTTATTTTCCATGTAAATCTGCTCTATGCCTTGAAGATCAGAGTGGAGCCCTAGCCTTCTACCCAGTTTGTTTTATTTTTCTCTATCTACATTTCTCCTTTTACTTCTAGTGCTTATAACACAGAGTTGCTTCCTTGATTTCTGATTAAATACAAGAAAGGAGAATTTGGACAACTAATGTCCATATTAACATCAAAATTATGGTATACAATACTTAATTACTTCTCTCCTTTAGTACTAATCTATCTCCAATTTGGGGGGACTAATTCTGCCCTTAATTGAGTGGGAGTTTTGTGCTGTATTTCATACATATCCCAACTTTACTGTGGAAACCCATCAGCTCACAGAGAAATGAGCCAAATTTTTACAATTTTTTTTCAGCAGCTAATATTAGAAAACCCAGGCCCAAAGATGGTTCCGAAACAATGCACCTTTTGATGCAATACTGACCCTGAGAGATTCTTGTGACGCGTGGTTTATTAAGTAATTGCATTGTTACTCTACCCTAAGCCAAGTCTTGCTTCCTCATTTACTCAGAACCATTCCCATTAATATAAATATATATCAAAATGCATGCGCAACATCCCTTGGATTCTTTTTACTGAAGGTCATTCCCATAGATAAAAGGGAGACGCCAGGCGCTGTTGTCATTTAGTTTACTTTATGTCTATGCCATAAAATAAACTCAAGGATGCAACTTGTAGTGCAAAACAATGGATTATAAATTGCCAGACAAGCATGTGAAATTACCTAGTAAATCTCGGCACATGTGTCAAAACATTTCAAAAACTGCACAGATGCAATGGTGCAGTCCTGGTTTTGATTTTTTTTTCTATGTAAATAAGTATGTATCATTCCAGGAAAGCCTCCAAGAATTAAAAAAAAAAGGATTATCTTGTCTCTCAAATTTTAGCAGCAGTCATGCATTACTATTCAGACTAAAAACTCCCCCCACAACTCTGGTTGAAGCAAATGTACATCATTGCCAAGTTACTTATTTCTATTACTTAGAAAGGGGGCTGTGGAAAAATGTCTTTCTAGTGGAAAGAAATTAACTAAATAAAGACAGCATGTCGTAAAAATGCTGTCAAAAGCAACCATTACTGCTAAGCCTTAAACTTAAAAATAGTATAACAAACAAATCCCCTCTGCCATACAGATACAGGCTATCACACATAGCACCCTGACAGAGATCCTGGCTAAATCCTAGCTAGAGAGTTCACAGTGAAATAGTGATTAAGATCTACCCTGCAGGGGCATTCCTAAGTAAATGTACTTACTGACTGCAAACCTCCAATTTTATGTAGAGAAAGGAGGAAAGGCTGTCACCTTCGCCAGGCTGGGGAGCAAAGCCAGTGTCCGAATCTCCTCTTAAACAGTTGTTACAAGCATTGAAGCGATAATTGTTGAACTTCTTGTTTCATTCTAATTTATAAGCAGAGATAAATCTCCAAGTATACCGAGCAGTAAACAAGTAGAGGGAAGATGGAAAAAACACAACTTGTGTATGCTGCCAGCTCTGTTACAAGTAGAAAAAAACTCTGCTGAAAACAAGCCATACAATGGTGCCAATTAAAAAGAAAAAAAAAACAACCAAACCTTTCTTTTTTTCCAAAGGCATACAGCATCTGCCTGTTCTGTGTGGTACACGATAAAAGGTACTTCTGTTCAGTTTATGAATTCAGAATGGTCCCTGAGTTTCCACCATTAGACGAGTCCCATATATGTTTCCTGTGCTTTCTCATCAAATCTAAATTTGGCAATGTTTTTTTTTTTCCTTGTCAGGAACCTGTAATCAGTGATACACTAAATGCCCAAACAGAGTTCTTAAATTAAAAATAGCATTTATTTCAACTGGGGAAGCAAAATTTTGAAGATTTAGAAACAAGTGTATATACATGTCTGAAATACTGTTCATGTTATTTCTCATTTTGGGACAGTGATCTAGTTAACATCATCGCTAAGACAGCACTTCCTTAAGCACACCAGTGAGTTTCTGGACCCTCATTATAGATTTGTCTTCTCTGGCCGCCTTTCTCACAAAACTCCTCTTCTGTCTTGAATGGGATTTTTTTTATGTCACTCATGTCCTTCTAAAATTATTTATGATTGTTGGTTTTGTTCTGTCCAGAAGCTTTCCTGGCAACTCTGAAGCAGTATCTCGAGCCGTTCTTCCCTGCTTGTTTTACTTCAAGTCTTCATATTAAACTACATTCTTTCTTCGGGCATGCAGCCAGCTCAGTACGTAGTGGCAATAAGTTATTGAGAATAGCTTCTGGAACACAACATTTTTCTAGATTGCCATTTCTTCAAACTGTACTGAGCAGGACCCAGCTGATAACCATATTTAAGCAGGAATTACTATGCAACTTCACATCAGTAATCTTATTTTATCCTTTCATAGTCTCAAAATAATCTGTGTTAATTCCAGGAGTAGCATTTCAGTCAAGTATAAAAATTGAAGATATTTGACAGATATTAGGCAAAAAGGAATATTATGAAATCATACCCTTGATAAAGTGAATTGCCGTGGCTCTTCCCTCACCTCAGAGGTTGTACAGAAATCCTGCTAATGTTGTTGGCGGCTGCAGGGAGGCAAGCATAGTCTTACCAACACGGCCACAAACTGGAAATCCTCTCTGGGACAGTTTCAGATCATCTCTTTGGGGAGCCCACCTTAGCTATTATAACAGCCAAAAAGGTTTCTGTGGCTCTTGACATTATTTAAGGCATCTAAGTGAGTTGTCACAGCTTCCTCTGTTGTACCAGAAAGAGAAGGGGGCAAGACAGGAAGCCCACACGCTGGAAAGCAACCGCTTAAAGCCAACCATCAGGACATGCTTGGTGCTCCAGCAGCCCCTCTGCAGCCTCCCAGTGTCTGCACCAGGACCACGGCACTTGGCATTTCTCCCCATTGGACATTCAGGGTTCTGCAGATGACTCTTCTGAGGGCTGCTGCTTGATGTAACACAGTCACCTCTTTCTCAAATATATCTGGAAAGGTTGAAGAATTAACTGTTGGCAAGTGTGGCATATAGGTGTAACTTCCAGGAGAATCCTAGAAAAATTCTTAAAGAAACAAGAGTCCTTCCTAATTCAGGAGGAATCCATTAAGGGAGCCTCTGTCATGCCATTTCCCTCTGCACTCTGCCATCTCTGTTCTGTAAGCTGGTGAGCAGCGTCTCAGGCCCGGGGCATCAAATCTGCCACCTCTTACACAGGAACCTGAAAGACCTTTCAGGGACCCAAGTTGCATACAGATTTACATCATGCCTCTTTCAACACATTTAGATAGGTTTAGATTAGACATTAGGAAGAAGTTCTTTACAGTGAGGGTGGTGAGGCACTGGCACAGGTTGCCCAGAGAGGTGGTGGAGGCCCCATCCCTGGAGACACTCAAGGCCAGGCTTGATGAGGCTCTGAGCAACCTGATCTAGTTGAAGATGTCCCTGCTTACTGCAGGGGGGGTTGGACTAGATGACCTTTAAAGGTCCCTTCCCACCCAACACATTCTATGATTCTATGATTTAGGAAGATCTAAACCAAACCCTCTTGTCGGTTTAAGGCCAGACCCTGATGGTCTAATATTTGCATTGAATGTCACCTTGTTCAGCTGGGTCAAAGAGATACCACTCCCTAGGAGTAACGGGGACAAGATGACCCAAACAGATAATTGAGGTAATTAAGGTAGCATTCACAATGAATACCTTTGTCAGGATAACTTTATCAGCCCATAAACTCAAAGACTTTTGGAGGAGGGCGCACAGTCACGGGAGAGGCCAGTACAGTGTCAGGAAAGCCAGTCTCTGTACAGCACCGGGTGGGGGCAATGGGGTAGTTGTGCCACCACCTTTCACCGTAAGTAAATCTTTGTTTTAAGTAAAACTATAGCATTCTAAAGGAGATTCGTGAAAGCTCCATTGCTTTTGACATTTCATAGAATCATAGAATGGTTTGGGTAGGAGGCTTTTTTTTAGCATTTAAAGCTAAGACAGCTGAAGTCTGGAAATGGTTACAGAAAACAGTCCTTTACTGGCAGGAAGATGGATGATCTGGCTTTCCAGACTCTCTTTCCTTGATTGTTCACTCATTTTCATTAATTTCCTTCTTCTATCCTTGTACTACAATTAGGTATTTGTTATCCTTATTATACCATCCTTACTGAGTGACAAGTTTGATAATCATTGTATAAGCTTAGACCACGAGAGTTCAGATTCAGGCTGGAGTAATTTGCTGAGACATAATATGGAAGTTTCCATAGCATCTGTCCTACATTTTGTCTGCTTCTGGCCTGTGTTTTCTTTCTTCTTTTCACAAACACCAGAAGTTCACTGAAGGAGCAAGACAAGATAAATAGACAAGGACGTGTAGGAGGTGATAAATACACAAAAATGTATTCAAAGCCATAGTCTTTGAAGTTAGTTATGATTCCTTAAAAGATATGTATTCTTCTGTTTAGCTTGTAAATATTGTAATCAAGTAATCATATCCAATGAGGAACAAATCAGAAAGTTTTAACTCTTTGACAGTGAATTTTCTTTATTCAAATTAGATCGAGTTCATTCAATTTAAATGATCAGAACAGAGTAGCAGTCAAGCCTACAACTATGATCAGTACCTGGGCCTGCCAAAGTAAGCTTCTTACCCTTATATTTGGATGGCTTAAATTCCGCTAAGTCCTTGTACCTCTGGTATTCCTGCTCAGTGCCTTGCTTAGCCACTGTGAAGCACTTTTCTGAGAGGTACTTTGCTGTTTTCATTAATGAGGCACTGGAACTTAGGTGGAATTTAAGCTATCTGAAAATTGCCCTGCAATACTTTCTTCTTTAATTCAGTTGTACAAGAGCAAAAACTAGTAAAGAACATATTAGAGTGAAGCACAAATTCCTTCTCCCATTCCTCCCATACTTTGGAGGTTTGTTCTTCTCTTTACCCTATCGAATTGAAACTCCAGAACTAGAGGAGGAGAATGGTTGCAAACTTGTGATGACTTCTTCACGAGAAATAATACGGTTATTATCATCTTCTTTTTGTTCCTCTTCTGCAGCCATGGGATGTCTACCCAGGTAGGAGAGCCGAGTGCTGAAATAATTACCAGGGAGAACAGAGTAGGAAGTTAAGGGGAGGAAAATAGGGAAAGGGCTTGTCTAAGACAGGAGTGATGCACCGAGCTTTGTAAATTCGTATTTCCTTTGTGTGTCTGAGATTTGCATTTTCTGTATTTCAATTACACATTCTCTCAAACTGATAGGTGGAGCCACGTGAGCTGAACTTTGGGAAGTTTCTAGCATTTATGCTTGTTTTCTACCTGCCCGGGAAAGAAGCTGGAGAACTGTGGATTACTTTAGTAATGATGCGTTATTATCAGTCAATAAATAACCACACTCAGTTCTTAATAATAAAATCAGATAAATGCTATCTAAGGGATTATTAATTTAAAACAAAGTGTCTTTAATCCCAGTATTCTTAATAATGTAATGATTTTCCATTAGGATATGACATTTCTTGTGTCCTACTTCTTACTCTAACTTGGGGGAGCGGTAACTTCAAATTTGCATCTTACTAAAGTGGAAATTAGCTGTATGGCTGTTTCTATTACAAAAATGTAGAAACTTTAGAAAATGACAGTACAGTCAGGAATAGCAATTTAAGGATATGCTGAAAGATCATATCAAAGACAATTCGTATATTGGAATCATGTAGGAAAACATGTAGATACCATCAAAATGACTGACTTTTATCTCTTTGGTTTACTTCCATGCTGCTTGCATGTTCTAATAGACATTCATGATTCATTGTTTGTTACTAGAAAATTAAAAAGTTAAAATGCATACACCCCCCAAAAAGATGCACTTTCTTGACATCAGCAGATGCCTGTCTTTCAGAACACAAGATTGCCTTCAGCAGGCATCAATGGCTGCTGGGCTGAGATTGGAGAAAACACAGGTACTATGTTTCTGTAAAAAATATCCTATAAACTATTTTCAGCAAACCCCACTTTGGCTTGGCCAAAACCCTCCTGAAGAAAAGTCGTAATATGAGGGGACAAAATCCGTCTTTTTTCAAAAGCAAAGCTGATAAACAAACCCCCATGTGATGGGTGGAATAGTGCTCAAAAAACTCAGAGGGCTTTTTTGCAGTTGACCATTCATGCAGTTTGAAATAATTTGTGCTGCAGAATGCCATCACTCTCCAAAAATGTATAGTATATGGTATATGTTACCTATACAGTGAGATTATGAGAAAATTAAAATTCCAGGACAAAATAATAAAGAAAATCAGATAATTAGTCAAAAAGACAACTCACCTTCAGACAATTTACAAAGTACCTTTAAGCTTGGAGCCAAATTAGGTAATATGAAATTACAGAAGGTGAAATTATTGAGTTACATTGCATAGTGTGAAACTTTCAGGCTGTTCAAGTCCAAGTGTAAAATTTTGGCCCTTACGTAGTTTTCAGAACATTATGAAAGATCTTTAGGCTAGCAGTTTCCAAAGTGCGACTATCTGCCACTACTGTCCGTCAAAGGCTTTATGCTGCCCATTCCTAGCTGTAGCTGTCCTACTGTAGCTCTAGCTGTAGCTGTCCTGCTGTGCTGCTGACAAATTTTGTTGCACAGCCCCATTGTGGTCCCACATGCACATTAAGAGGGCCCACGAACAAAATTTTGGGAACTCCTGCTTTACCCTGTTCATGAGTATTAGTGCATGGTTTATATTTATCTTTAAAGCTTCGGAAGAGTAGTTAACATAATTGGTGAATTATACTAAAATGGGAGAATATTAAACATATGTTACTTGGGTTATGATTTTTTCAGATATAGACTCCTTTATTTGTTGTGTTTTTAAATACTTCACAATCACATGGTCACCTCAGGAAACAGCAGTATTACCATTGCTCTTGACAGAAAACATAAAAAAGATTATGTATTTATGGTCACACTAAGCCCACAAAATAGAAGAGTTAAATCAGGATTCTCCTTTACAAATATTTGAAAATACGCAAAACCTGTGCAATGTGAGACCATTCAAGTGTTTCACATATCTCTACCAAAGCAGAGCAAAAGTCAACAGAAAATAAGTCCTGTCTAATTCAAGGGTCTGATGAGCTACATTCCTCTGTCAGAGCATGGGAACAGGCACCTGAGAGAATTACAGCCTGGGTCTTAGGTGGGGAGAACCAGAAGAAACATGTAGAAATCTGTTAATCTGTTTACCATTGAAATTAAGATATTCCTTCAAGGTGCAGATGGAGATTCTGGATAAACTGTGGGATGGGCAGTAAGCAGAACAACTTGTGGGACTGGAAACTTGTGCAAAAGATGAGGGGACTGGGTTGGGTTGCATTTTCGAGCTTCTTTGGCTGACAGGTGGGGATTTGGTGTGTTTTTCAAATCCAGCAATAGAGCTGAAAAAGTAACAGTGTTACTGTATTAGTAACCCTGCAAAGTATATTTCATGATATGGCAAAGTTCTTGAGTGGGAGCAAGAAAAATGAGTTACAAATTTCCTCACACGCTGAAAGTCCCACTGAAAGTTTGTGGCATTTCCTCTAAGGCATTTTGGTGCTTTTGAAAGTTCTTCGTAGGTAACATATGCCCAGTTAATAAAATCAGATTGTAGTGATATACCTAGGATCCTTCTGTCTGTCTTTGTGTGAAATTTCATGAAATAATGTTAGCTTGATACTGTAATGGACATATTGCCTTGGTAGTACCATGGGACCACAGACCCAGGGATCTATGATCATTTTGGTACCACCACATCACTAGCTATCGTATAACCAGCAATCTGTGCAAATACTGAGGTCAATGTTTGAAACAAATTCAGAGAAACTTAAAACCTTTTTTAAAATGTAGTGAACTTCCAAGAAATTTTAGGATGATGGATCTGAGATTTCATTTGATGGCATTCTTGTGTGGTTATTTTTGGCACGAGAGAATGTCATCACCCTCAAGACTTTTCTTAACAATCACTCCAACTATTGAGCATTTTAAATTGTAATAAAAATGGAAACACATTGCTTTTACCTATCCAAGTTTTTGCCCCAACTAAAGGTCCTGCCCAGTTTGGAATTTTTTCAGAACTAATACCTTTGCAGTGTAATTAAGTGAAACTTCCTTTGAATTAGTTTGGAGTTCTCCAGAAATAAAACAGACAGGATATTGAGGCCAGCTCCTGTATTTGAAACAGTTTTCTTCCAGAAATTAACTTCAGTAAAATCTCACCAGACTTCTGCATTGTATTACTCAGCTTTCTTTATCCATGCTTTCTATGGATTCTGAAACTCTCTGGCATTTAGACTTTTAATCAAACATTTCAAAAATTGGGTCTAAAATAGGTAATGATTTAGTGTCAAAGACTTAACAGCTTATTGGTACTGTATATTCAGAGAAATGTTGCCTGGCCTTAATCTAATCTTTGTGATGAAGTAGTCAGTGATACAGTACATAATCTACTTTAAGTTTTGCGGTAAGTATTTATTGTTCCTATTCAAACAGTGTAAAGGTGAAATTTCAGTAGCTATGTGATGACAAATCTGCACTGTGGTAAAAGCCTTTGCAATTAGTCTGGGGACTGATTTACTTACATCACAACATCAAAAAAGCTGCTAAACCTGCCAAGAAACAACAGAATATAACACCGCCAGTTGTATTTCATTCTATAATACATATATCATACATCAAGACCAAAAGAAAAAAGTGGGCAAAGCCAATACCTAGAAGAAAGAATACACAGACTGGCCAAGATAGCAATATAAAGTTAGCAGTCAGCAATAAGATGCTTTTTATGAATCATAGAATCATAGAATGGTTTGGGTTGGAAAGGACCTTGAAGACCATCCAGTTCCAACCCCCCTGCCACGGGCAGGGACACCTCCCACTAGACCAGGCTGCTCAAAGCCCCATCCAGCCTGGCCTGGAACACTTCCAGGGATGGGGCATCCACAACTTCTCTGGGCAACCTGTTCCAGTGCCTCACCACCCTCACAGTAAAGAATTTCTTCCCAATATCCAATCTAAATCTCCTCTCTTTCCATTTAAAACCCTTACCTGTCATCCTATCGCTACACTCCCTGATAAAGAGTCCCTCCCTGTCTCTCCTATAGGCCCTCTTTAGGTACTGGAAGGCTGCTATAAGGTTTCCCCGAAGCCTTCTCTTCTCCAGGCTGAACAACCCCAGCTCTCTCAGCCTGTCCTCATAGGAGAGGTCCTCCAGCCCTCTCATCATCTTCGTAGTCTTCCTCTGGACCCGTTCCAACAGATCCATGTCCTTCTTATGTTGGAGAATCCAGAGCTGGACACAGTATTCCTGGTGGGGTCTCATGAGAGCGGAGTAGAGGGGCCGAATCACCTCCCTCGACCTGCTGGCCGCTGGCCTGACCAAAACAACAGGCCTGACCAAAATCAGTGCCTGTGTTGAGAGAAAGCAGAGTACCAACTATTTGTGCAACCAAGGATCTAGACTCTGAGAGTTCACCTCAAGCTGTACTTTTATCTGCTGTGTTATCAGAGTTTACTTAGATGTTACAAATAACTTTAGATATAGATATATGAAAAAAGATTATGTTTGGGAGATGAAAGCTGATGAAACTAAAAAAAAGATTACCCCTGGAAGACAAAAATATTCCACAGACCCTGGGCTTTTTTATGTAAAAGTTGCAATACTATCATGTCTCTCTTATGCAATAGGGCTATCAAGAAAGCCCTCCATTATGTGTCTTCTATAGTATAGATCACATGCTATATTGGATTGTCCAAGCCTTGTACAGACTTAACAGTTTTAGTCTTACCTTGGGGGATACGTAATGCCACTACAGTAAATAAATAAAAATGGAATGCTAAAAGTCCAAAACACGTTAGAAGACAGAAACAGGTTAAAAGACAGAAACAGGTTTAAAAGCCTTTAGTGGGAAACCCCCAGTATTCCAAGCAAGCAGGGACGAATTCAGTTCTTTCTGAAATAAAGGCCAAAGTGCGTTATATAAGCTCAGAAAATGCTTTTGAACCCAAACTTTTCAGACATGACAAAGCATGCATTTTGCATTTGAATGACAGATAGGAAACTCTAAAATTGCCACTGCAATGTTCTCGTATAAAACTTCTTTAAATAAAAGAATTTACCACAAATACAAACAATAAATAACAGCAAACTCTAAAACAGTAAGAATTGCTGTGAGCTGGAATTAATAAATTTAAAGGTTTTCTCTCAGATCACCTTCTCTTCTTTGCAATGTTTCCAGCTATGTATAAAGTTCTTAAGAAAATGAGTTTCCGTTGCATTGAATGCAGTGCAGATACCTAAGCTGGATGGGTGTTCTTTTCTTATTTGGAAATTGTGATCAAACGGTTGCAAATGCCACGAGTGGTGACACAAGCAGCTCAGGACACTCAGCATTTAATTCCAATGCAAATTAAAATGAATGTGTAAGAGCAGCAAGCATGAGGTTGAAAACTGGACAAAACAAAGAAGGAAAATTTAGTTTATGCATCCAATTTAAATTGGCAGTATATACCCAAAAAATCCTTCTAGGTATAGCATGGCAAACAAAAACATTCAGTTTTGCGAAGGAAGTAATTACTTTTAAATTTGGGGTTACTCCACTTCAGGCAAAAACTCCCCAAAGATTCAAAATTCTCCATGACAGTAAATGATTCCTCAGCCTGGGCGTGATGTGTCAGGAGCCTCCAGCAGCTTGCTAGGTGGGCTACTAAGGAGCTTGTATAGCTTAACTGGCAGGTAAAGGTATTTTCCCCAGAGGAAGGTTGTCAAAATTAAGCTGTCTTTGACGAGTAATTCAAGTCTGATGAATTGACAAATATAAATTAAATTTTAAAAAAAATAAAATAACTAACTTAGATTCCAAAGGAAATTGCTATCGCTTTGGCATTTTAAATTTTAGATTTAAGCATATACTGGATGGGTTGCAACTAGGCTGGTTTCTACATTGTCTATCCAGGTTTTTTCCAGCAGGGCTAAACTACTTATTGATTAGCTTATGCACATTCTCACTCTGAGTGTGCTCTAGCCCATTTCCCTTGTCATCGTTTTTTAGGTTTTGGTTTTTTTTTAAAAAAAAGGTGGTATCATAATGGAACTATACAGAGGTGAGTAGGGTTGAGTAGCAAGTGGAGAGCTTGTCACTTCTTTAAGTTCCTCAAGCATTACATTAAGACAAACTATTAAAATACAAACTATGATCCTTCCAACTTTTATCCTGGAACATGTGGATATAGCACGAGTGCTAATGCAGCACATAAAGCCTTCGCCACACAGAGGTATCCCGATATGCCTCTTTAACCTGCAAATCTTGCAATTCTACATTACACTGCATTTTGCTAGGAAGATTTTGCTTATTGTTGCTTTCGTTAAGTCTCTTGCATTTCAAAATACACTTTTTAAACCTTGTTTGAAGTACATAATTGGAGGAACCAACTGAAATCCTAGCCACCTTGAATTAGTTTAGGAATTGTTTGTTTTCAGCGATTTGCTGGAGTTATGTCAACAGATCACAGGGAATTTATCTGAACCTTAAGGTTCTGGTAATGGCAGTTGTTGTTTAGTGGCCATCATACTCTTAAAATAAGACAGATTTTTTGAGCTCTAGGACAAAATCTCCAACTTTTCTGTTATGCAAAAACATTTATATGGTATAAGCAATATGTTTACATGCTGTGGGGATACAGAAGTTATTCTTTTCCTCCAAGAATGATGCCTAAGGCTATTCTATAAAGGCACCTTTTCTTCAAAATTGAGATCAAACCGATTTGTTTAACAGAATGTTTTATGTTTTTTAACAGAGTTGTCTTTTTTGCAAGACAAAAAGGACATGCTAAAACCTGTAATCACTATTGTGCTTCTCAGTTTATGATTAAAACAGCCATGAAAGAGTCTTCATAAAGTAAGATGTCCAAGGGGAGCAAAATACGCAAGTCAGCATTGTGCAGCAATAATACAATATTGCCACATACTTCACTGATAGCTTTTATTAAGTTTTATTCTAGCAAGACGGGGCTTCAGCTGTTTACAAATACCATTAGTAGTTACAAATACCATGAATAGTTAAGTTTCTGAAAGTCGTTTTGATCACTCACATGGTATTTGTGTCCGTTTCTAATCTCTGAAAGAAGAAATGCACTTAAAATTCTGAAAGTTTTAAGCAGATAACTAGAATTAACAATTAAAAGTATAAGACAAAATACATACTTCATAAATTAATAAGGGATTAAGGAACATATGCACGCACAGACAGATGACTGTTCTTGTGCACGAGGCGATGATCTTAAATTCAGCATTTAAACTCTACCTAATTCTTTCAGCTTCTTAGCTTCTGCATTTGCCATAAACATTCTTACTGTTTAGAGGAAAAAGAAAGAGCAGAAACTACAGCAGAGTATTATAGTAGCACAGCTGACATTGTGGCTTTCTGCATAGGCAGGTAGCAGGAACATACATCTCTGTTTACCAAACAAAGGGAGGTGAAAAAGACACAACAGACAGAGAAATGACTTGCAAGAAGTGACATTGTTGGAGCCTGTGGCCCGTTCAAAACTTCATGTATAAGACTATATGCTTGCCCAGCTTGAAAGCTTTTCCTGGTTTTATCAGGGAGGGAGGAATGAAATCCGATCTCTGCAATTTAGGGAATTAATTTTCATCTAAAATGTAGATATTTAAACATCTGTGGTTCCTGATCATCCACTGGGCCTGGTGGAGTAGGCTTGCTGCTCTCATAGTTTAATTTTCTTCCCAGAGAAACTTGGGATGTGGGAGGAAGACAAGAGGGAGTGGGAGTGGAGATGGTACACACCAGGTCTTGCCTTAACACGGAGTTAAGACATTGGCAGAATATTATCTGGATCTGGCTGTTAGGGAACGTATCCAGTTTCCACATTATAGAGAAAGTAATCTGTCAAATGAAGCACATAAATTCCTTATACAGTTAGAGGAAAAGACATTGGTGTCTTTGAAGAGCTCCAGAGGGAGATCCCATCTGATTAAGTGCAGGCGTTTAAGAGACGTAGACAATGAAAAGAAAAATGTGCCTCTTCACTCATCTCTCTCCTTTCATGTACTATAAAGAATGGAGCTAGTATTATCTAGTCACCAAGTATAATGATATTTCTGATTTCAACAGCATACTCAAACTTACTCCCATCTCCCTTTAACTTTGGCCAATTCAAAACTTAAAAAAATAATAATAAATTGTAAATTACTGTTTGTGTTATGCTGTATCTTTAGTTACAGATATCCTTAGTTTACTTCCTCGCTCCTGATTTTAGTTCCAGAAAAGATTTTCGATGATGTACTTATCTGCTGCAATTTTGCCACATAACATAATTACTTTCTTTTTTGTGACTGTTCTTAACCCACTACTGTACCCCCTGGTTGACATTCAGAAAGGAACTAACTACATCCCTGTCTTGATCCTTGGCCACTCGGGATGGGCTTCTAATTCATTGAGGCTCTCTGCAAGGAACAACTTGGCAGGGCCGACACAAACAGAATCACAGAATCACAGAATGGTTCGGGTTGGAAGGGACCTTAAAGATCATCTAATTCCAACCCCCCTGCCCTGGGCAGGAACACCTCCTGAGAAACCCCTTTCCTCCTTGTGAAAAAATATTACAGCCTGTGGGATGAGTGACACAACTCCTGTAAAACCATTGAATAGGAACAACCCATCACCTCCCTCACAATGTATTTTTCTTCGTTTTCTTGATCAGGGACTAGCTGCCCTTCACAACAGAAAAAATGTCATTTATAATATCAAGTGTCTCAGGGTAGGAAGTGAAAATTGATTGTCCTACTGTTTCTACAGAATTCACCTAATCACGCCACAATGATTATCTCAGAAAAGAATTGTTCCAAAAGTGGTTTTCAGATTTAACATTACCACACCGACATTCTGCAGACCAAATGCATCCTGCTTTCCTCTGGCCTCCTGGCTCACCCCTTTCAGCACCTCCTGCTCCCTGGTCCATTCCCCACCTCTCGCTATTTTTTCACCATGCTCCGGTCCTCTCCTAGCATTCTTGCATTATCTCCAGTTTCCACCTCCCACTAGTTTCTCCACACTTGCCCATGTCTCCTCTATTTCCCTTTCTCCACAACGTCCCCAAATTCACCATGACTCTGGCAAGAGGCAACATGTGGTTTGGGTATAGGTATCTTTTCACTGTCTGGCCAATTAGCACATATATGCTCATCAGAAGCCGCTCTGAAACAATATGGGCTGATATCTTGTCCTTAGCTTATAGGGGGCAGTCATTTGAGTCTCTTGTGTCTATCCAGCCAAAAAATTTGATTAAACTTTGAAGTTGTATCTCTCTGATATTTCTTCCCATCTTTCAAACTGGTTTGAAACTATCTAAAATACTCAAAAATTGCAGGGGAAATGTCACAGCAGTTGAGCAAGCACCAAGACAGAACAGTATGGCTTTGTTCTTTTAAAATACCAAGAAAAAAAAAAAAGCGAGAAAATATGAAATAATTACTTAAAATATAATTACTTTACATATAAGTATGATTAAAATATAATGGAAGAAACTCAGAGGAAAAAATACATTTAGCATTTTAATTAAAACTATAAATTCCAATAATGAACATTTAGGAAAGGTCGATTACAAAAAGTAAATGAAACTAGAAAACTAGACCATCCTGAAGGAAAAATTAAGAGAACTGCTTTCTAAAAGGTATTTAAAAATATTTTGATTGATGTGGTCCAATACGTTTGAGTTTTATTTATTAAGGAAGAATAGAAATTGGAGTTTTATTTACTATCATTTGTATTGAAACAAATGACAAAGGGCCGCAATTAAAATTAAGTTCCCCTGGCACTAGGAGCTGTACTGTAACATGATTCAAATTCAGGCTTCAAAGCCTTGATTCTCTGTTCTACCAGTTTCTTCTCCTGGGTGTCATGATGTCAAGGTAGGAGGCTGATCCTCCAAATCTGGATCTGATGCTTTACCAGACTTCACTCATGGTAATTAAAGGAACTGTGATTAAAGCTTGACTCTGGCTTCCAGCAGCCAGGATTTCTATTCTTCCTCCCTCCCTCCCCATATCCTTCTCTTTTATGCCCCAAAATGTAACGAACTTTGAAGACAAACCTTTTCATATCACCAGAAAGATAAAAATATGAGACTGTCCAAATCTGCTCACTCACCCTCATTTTAGTAAGTCAAAACAAATAAGCAAATCTTAAATGCTTTCGGAAATGCTTGATTTTAGACATTCTTCTCTTGAGCTGTGCTGAAATCTAGGAGTATGAAGAATTTGGTCTGTCACCTGAAGTCTCCTTTCTTGTTCAAATATCAGAGCTGAGCTCAGGCTCCCTCACCACTAACAAAAGTCACCAACTGTCCCAGGGCAAACTGGTACCACCAAATAGTTCAAACACAATTATGATTTCAGAGTAATGTGTCTCTGACAGACAGTGTTGCCTAGTTTGAGAATTTGTGTAAATTTTACATTTATAACTGTCTGACAATATCCATGCAGTTCCTATTACTCATAAAACTATTGAAATCGAGGCAATCAAATCAGGTCTCAGATTTGACATAATTATTTTCCTGGGGTTGAACAGAAACAGTCTCAACTGAGTCAGCGTGATTTATTCTGACATCTATCAGGTATGACAGATGAGCACATTGTCCATGTGGAACATTACACTTTTCATTTTCAGAAATGTGTGTAGGTAACTATTTAGATGTGCAGTGAGCCATTTTTAAGTGTAATGCTTTTACAGCAGTAACTGTAGCTTTGCACATAAAAGCAGTAACTTCCCACCAGTGTGGACAACTGCAGAAACATTTCTGAAAACCTGATTGACTTTAGATTACTTTTAAGCCTTGTCTACCTCTGCTTAGATGTGCAGCCATCAGGAGCAGGCTCCCTACGCTCACCCCTGCATGGAGCAGGTCTTCCTAGCTGAAGTGCTCCTTCCTACTGGGGAAACTGAGGCACAGCCCTATGGAAGAGGCATTTTATGAAGGAGCAAAGCCAGTTGTGACAGGTTTTATACAGCACGGGGGAGGCTGCTGGGGAAGGAGCGCGGCGGGGTGGGGGGAGCTCGGCGTCCCCCTCACGGCCCGGGCACCACGGCGACCCCTCACAGCCGCCCCTGCCGGCCTTGAGGCCAGGGCCTCCGGCAGCCCTGAAGACAATGGGGACAGCCTGACCGCTCAAGCAGGGCCGGCTGGAGGCGGCTCTAGAGCTCAGCCTCGCCCTCTGGAGGTACGTCTCCCCCGCAGAAGTTCTCCTCAGAGAGCCTGTGAGGGCGGCCCCCGCCCAACGGCTGCCGGGGCGGGGCGCCGAGGGGGCAACGGGCAAGGCAGGGGCTGGCTTCCACCACCCTCACCCCTCAGCCCGCGCCCCGCAGCCGCCCACGCAGCCGCCGCTGAGCCCGTCGTCGGGGCGCTCCCTCCCCTCCCGGGACGTCGGGGCGAGCTGTGGGGCCGCGGCCCCCGCCGCGCCGAGCCAGGCCGCCAGGTGGCGCTGCCGCCCCGCGAGCCGGCCGCCTCCGCCCGCCCCCACCTGGCTCCGCCCATCAGTGACGTCAGAGCAGGGGGCGGGGAGTGAAGAGGAAGCCGGGCGTGCTGCGCGCGCACTTCGGGGCGCTGGCCGGGTCGGAGGCCACGCCCCCTACTCGCCCCTCTCTTTCTGCGCCCCCCCCCCCCCCCCCCCCCCCCCCCCCCGCCTCGCGCCGCGCGCGCGCTAGCTCTGGAAAGGGCGGGCTGGGGCCGGTGGCCGTTAGGCGCGCGCGGGCCGCTATTGTCGGCGTGGAGGGCGGGAAGCCCTTCAGGGAGGGCTGCGCCCCGCTGGCAACCCCCTCGTCTCCTCTCAGGCAGGCGGAGCTGCTCCGCTTCACCCCCCGCGGCCGGGTGGCAGCGCCGCTGCCGAGCAATGGCGGCGGGGCGGGGAGGGGGGGTGGGGCAGGGGAGTCGCCGCTGCCTAACGGCCGCCCGTGGCAAATGGCGGCTGCGGCGGGAAAGGGGCGCGTCGGGTTCGAAATGTGGCCTAAACTCGCTCTGCCTTGCCGAGGGAAGCGGGCCCTGCCGGCGCCTTCCCTCAGCCGCGCTCGGCGGGACGTGCCGGCCTTCAGCCTCGGCGCGGGGCCAGGCCGCGCCGCGCAGAAGGCTGTGTTGGGACGGGGCTGGCCTTCCTGCTCGTCCGTGCCACCACGGCCTCTCTACGGGTGGCGTTGTACGGTGCCCTTGGAGCACGAGGCTGTGGACATAGGACAACCCGGTTTGTGATTTTTGGTGAAATAAGGCTTCCCCAAGCGAAGGATGGGGAAAAGTGGCACATTTTTGCTATTTATTTAAGTATGCTACTGCCAAATGTGATTTGGGGCTAAATACTGGAAGGATCCGGATAAAATCTGATAGTCTGGAGGTCATAATGCTAACAAATTGCTTTTTAGACAAAAGTGGAGAAAACCTTCCTTTGTTCTTTCTCTTTGGAGGAAGAAGCCTTTGTGGTGCCCTTTACTGGATGGCTTTACTGTCCTGTGTCCAAAATCCCAGGGAGGTTCTCTGCTGCTGTGAGAGCTGCTGTTGAAAATTAGATTTCTTTTCAATTCTGGTGTGATGTTATGAATGTACCTGTCATAAAATAAACATGAATTAAAGTACATGCCACTTCTAATTTGGTGTGGTTATACCCTAGCATTGTAAGACTTGCAGGTCTGTGTCATACTGGGACCACCACAAGAACTTATGTGGAATTACATTAATATAATATTGGGGAACTTGTGCCAGGCTCTTGTATACATCATACACACACTAACATTTAGAAAATGTTCTGCTATTTTTGTTTAACAGAGAAGCATAACTTGGTACAAAGCTAAGTAATGTGAAATAATATACGGACATTTTAACAGTTACATTTATTAGAGATGTGATTTTTATATTTCATAAGTTTCATAAGTTTTTTAAATAATATTAGCAATATGAGCTATGTAACTCTTGCTCCTTTTGTTGCTCTAAAGATTTCAAGAGTGGTTAATAGAGTAATGGAAATTTTTAATACGCATTTAAATATATCAATAAACACTTAACTCTTAGCAAATCCGTAGATTGCATCTAACTTACTTTTGAATAATACCGAAGCCTGGTAGTTAAACCTGGATACTTGGGTGTCAAGCTTCCAGCAAAGATCTGGGAATCATGCCTAATTGCTTTTCTTGGCCTGGGGTTAATGACCTCTCTTTATTGTTAGCTTGATGAAAATCAGTTCAGGATATAATTTAGAAGGTTTACATTTATTTCAATTATCTGCTGTTCTCTTGTTGTCTAATAATTCATGTTACATCCTTTGCCCTATCACCACCTATTAGCCACCAAAAATATCTTCCCTTCTGCCAAGCTTTCTCTTCTTTGTCCTTGAGTACTCTCATTTCAGAAGGTGCCTTTCACTCCTTTTTTCTATTAATTTCTGATTTCTGTTTAGAAGTGGATTGCTAATGTTAATATTTTTCTCAGTAGTAGATGGCAAGAACTTTTTAGCAGGGAACAATTTCAAATTTGGCAGAGCTCCATGAATGCTTGTTGAATCTTTGAAAGAGTATCTTTTTTATCATGTGCAATGGGGTTTGGGTTGTTGGAGGGTTTTTTTGGTAGTTTGTCATGAATATAATGATAGTATTGCAGTCATTGTTACCAGTTTCATATTTACCAGTAGTGGTTTTGTGTGTTACATTTTTGTATATAATACAGACACCAAAGAAGCACCGTGTGACTTACTCAGAAAACACCAAATAGCTGAAGTTCCATAATATATGGAGGCAATCTTAGTTACCTGTTTTCTTGGAAATTCTTTCACTGTATACATGAATTTTTAAAATAACTGAAAACTAGGTGCATAAGAATGTTGGTATCTTAAGAAAAAAAAGTGTTACGGTTATAGTTACCTATACAGAGATTTTCTTATTTTTTTTAAAAAAAGTGTTATGGCACTTAGTGTTTCAAGACAGGTTCTATATTTTCATTTAGAAATGTGCCAGGTATTGCTACACCTCTGTCCTTACCCTTTACCATCTTAATCTTTGGAATCTGCCCCAGAGTTCTTCAAGGAGACACCGACATTGATGTTTTTAGAACAATGACTTGTATGTTGGATGGCCAGGCAGCCCCGCCACTGGCACGCAGCAGCTGATTCGCAGCTTTAATGCCCTTTGCTCACGCACCAAGCACCAACTTTGGTCAAGGTGCGCTCTGACAGTTGACTGATTTTGCGTGGGTGGTGATGTGCCAAGGCAGCAGACCAGTCCTTGCTTAATTCAACTACTGTATTAAATAAGATTATTGCATTACCAATTTCTGTTACCGTTTTATTAATACTAAGTATAACACTATTTCACACTGATTTTCCTTTTTTACAACCAGTAAGGGTGAAGTTTACTATATACACATTTGTGTTCAGCACCAGGGGAGGCCTCTGTGAGCTCCACATGGGTATTTGTCTTCCCTACATTCTTCTAAATGAGACTCACTTTCAATACAAGAAAAATACATTTGTGTTTCCACATAGAACAGGAGAAGAACAAGCATCTGGTGAGGAAGAAGAAGGTGTGCATAAAGATTTTCTTGTTTTACTAATATAGCATGAGGGCTGTATGTAGAATGCAAGCACAGTATTAGAGCTTTAATCCTTACTAGCTTTTTAGAACTACTAAGGTAGCAGTCATTCACGTTTTGGAAAATAAATTAATCTTTTTTCTCCCTATTCATTGTGTTAAGATGCAGCATGACCTGGTTTACATTTATGTCTTGGAAGACTTAGATCAGAATGAAGTATTTACTATAATGATCTAGTATTTGGACTAGGCCTTTTCTTTACCTCAAAAATCACCTCAAAAATGATCACAGAAAATTCAGAGTAGTGTGTTACTTCTGTTGGACCTCCATCAGGCTATGCTCGTGTTTAATAGGAGATGGAAGTTTCAGAAGGAGCGTCAGACCTTGCAGCATTTTGTAGCCTGCATGTCTAAGTCAAAACGTAACTAAAGAGCTGCTCTTCTCATGCTTTTGTTGGCTGTGATCTGAGAACTCATCCAGAACCACGCTGGATTTTTAATGTTTGGATCAAATCCAGAATAATCTAGGACACAGGCAGAGTTTGGCTGCTTGACATTAAAGTCCCATTCGATTTGCTGCTTAATGGCTGCTGTTGTGATACAGCTTGCAGCTTATGGTACCGAAAACTGGGAGAACATCCCGTGTGAAATACCAGTGCCCAGTTCTTACACCTTTTCTGTAGATGCCAGCTGCTGACCACTGTCTGAGACTGGCTGTTAGACTAGCCAGGCATTGATAAAGTAGAGGTTTTTTTGTTATTTTCTCAACTGTTTTCTTGATTTAAGGTCTCCTGTTTGTTTGGGGTTTTTTCCTGCACATGTCAAAATCATACAATTCATTCTAAGACCAAGAGCTCGATGCTTGTATCTTGAGGATGACCTTAACTGGGAGGCAGCACATGGGTGGGACTGGTTATTCTGTGTCACTTTGGTGGACACAGCCTACGTGTATATCCTGAGGATGGAGGTTTCCACAAAATGCAATGGGAGCTGCTGCTTTCTTTGTAAAAGAAAGAGGTGTTGTGTTACCATTTTCCATAATTTAGTGGTTTGTTCTTCCCCAAAAGAGAAGGAATCAGCTTTCTTAACTGTTTGAAAGATATTAGCCTGTTTTCTACCTTCCAGTAGAATTTCTGATGGTAAGTTTTTATGGGCATAGGTTCTCCTCTTGTAGTTTTGCCTGTGCAAAAATAATTCAAGATTTGTTGGACAAATAAGAGAAACTATGTCTGATGGAAGCAACTCAAATGTGTAGCCTGGGGTTGAAGTCTTGTTTGTAGGACTAGGAAGACCAATACATTGGTCATAACAAAGTGCTTATATATTTTATAGAGCATAGTTGCTGGCTAAAACTCACAAAACTCTTCTGATCTGTTCTCCTCAAGGCAGGTGCCACAACTGGTACAGTAGATTTTCACACTTGTTTCCTCTTTGGCAAGAGGGAGAGGCAGAACTTCCTGCGCACCCATTTGTACCCAGAGCTAAAGTGATAATATTTTTGATCTTCCTGCTAATTTTTAAAATGATGGGAGAGCTGATACAAAATGCGTTAGGCCAAAAATGAAGCTGAGCCCAGCTTTTCTACATCCTCGATGGCTCTAACCACAATGTTTTATAAAGAGAGAAACCTTTTTTAAGAAAACCGATTAAGCCCTATCCAGTCTCAAAAGGTAGTCTATGGGTGCAGCTGGACACACTGGGGAGAAGGATCTGTCAGTTACCTATTCCAGTATGTAACTTTTTTGTGGATTTAGTGGCACGAGACCCCTCAACTTTTGTGAAACGCGGTCTGAAACATACCACTGCATGCAGGAAGATGCCCCCTTCTGTAGGCAGGCACAGGTTGGTTACATTTTCCACGGTAGTCATGGTAAGAGTTACTGTATTTTGAAGTTAGTAATTTGTGGTGAAGAAGTTAAATGTGTCTTAATACCTACGTGTGTAAACTATTTTGACTTTTGTCGTTGCTAATTGTGATATGCAGGTGCAACCGCTGTTGCAGATGGTGCCAAACCGAATGCAAATGGGTGGCCCCAGGAATTTGACTTCTCCTTAGAGCAGGTGTTTGGGATACAAGAAGCACAGTTCACTTCCTCCACCTGACAAGGTGGAGGACATGGTGGAATAGATAAATGATGAGCTGGCATCCGCTCTGAAACAGCTGAAGATGGGCTAACCCAAGAGTATAATTCGTGTGCTGAAACAGGAACAGATGTCAATTAGGACAGCTTGTCTGGCCATTCGGGTGCCAGGTCTGTAGCATGTCCCAGCAGTACAGGCCTGTCACACAGCCTGTTTGTGAAATTTGGTGTTGCTTGACATCATAATTTGTTAGAAGATGGAGAATTGCTGTAGGCATTGTGAACTGGGGGGAAGGGGAGGGTGGCGGGGGGGGGAATCACTGGAGCAAACCCAAATTACAATTTGACATTAAACCCAACTACATGCCATTTTAAGTTTATCATTTTTTAAATGAGAAGTCAAATACAAAACTAGTTGCTTTTACTAGAATCAAACCTGCAACAGAATTTTCACACTAGGTTGTCTGGGACAAACTTCTGCAGTAGTGTGCACTTGTTTTCCAAAGCATTTTGCCCCACACCTTTTCTTTAACTAAATTCATTTCTTTTCCCCTTCCAATCCCTCTCTCTTGCCTTGGGTGAGGCGCCATGCTGATACAGCTTGTGGCTTCCAGTCCCAGAAATTAGCTCAGGTTTCTTCATCTGGGAAATATTTCCATAAACTAGTATTTGGAAGACTCCGATGGTACCAGGGCTCCTCTCCTGCCTGGGTTAGAGCAATAGTCACAGAATCACAGAATGGTAGGGGTTGGAAGGGACCTCTGGAGATCATCTAGTCCAACCCCCCTGCCAGAGCAGGGTCACCTAGAGCAGGTTGCACAGGAATGCTCCAGGCGGGTTTTGAATGTCACCAGAGATGGAGACTCCACCACCTCTCTGGGCAGCCTGTTCCAGTGCTCTGCCACCCTCAAAGTAAAGAAGTTCCTCCTCATGTTTAGGTGGAACTTCCTATGCTCGAGTTTGTGCCCACTAACTCTTGTCCTGTCGCTGGGCACCACTGAAAAGAGCCTGGCCCCATCCTGCTGACATCTACCCTTGAAGTATTTATAAGTGTTGATAAGATCCCCCCTCAGCCGTCTTTTTTCCAGACTGAAGAGACCCAAATCCTTCAGCCTTTCCTCATAAGAGAGGTGTTCCAGTCCCCTAATCATCTTTGTAGCCCTTTGCTGTACCCTCTCCAGCAGTTCCCTGTCCTTGAACCGGGGAGCCCAGAACTGGACACAGTACTCCAGGTGCGGTCTCACCAGGGCAGAGTAGAGGGGGAGGATGACCTCCCTCGGCCTGCTGGCCATGCTCTTCTTGATGCACCCCAGGATGCCATTGGCCTTCTTGGCCACAAGGGCACATTGTTGGCTCATGGTCATCCTGTTGTCCACCAGGACCCCCAGGTCTCTTTGCCTAAGAATTGATGCAGGAATCATTAAAAGAGAGAAGGGACTTCAGGATTTTATTTTCTTTTAAACGATGGACATTATCACTATGCAAAGTCAATGTGTTGATTGCAAATTAAAGGCCAAATGTACCAATTCACTGTCTGAGCGATGAAAAGCTGTTAGAAAAAGTAATTGAGCCTGTTCAGACCTGGTACGAGTTTGCCTTTAAAAAGTCAAATAGTCAAATACATGAAATGAGATGAGTGTTGTGTTACATTATTTTCTCATGGTGCCACCTCTTTGGGTTCCCTTTTCTTCCACACTGAGCACCTTTTAATCATTAAAAAACCTCAAGTGTATATCCTTCTATGTCTTGAAGTTAGCATTTCCACAATATTTTTCTATATTGTACTGTATTCACCCTCAAAGGCATAGCTAGTGGTTTACTAAAACACAAACACATAGAGTATGAGCCTGCGTGGTTAAGCTTAGTGAAAGAAGATGAAGTCAGTTATGCGGTGGCACTATGAGGGGAAATGGAGAAAAGCCAGAAACAACCTTAAGTGTCTCCAAAAATCAATTTAATTTCCTCTAAAGTATCAAACACTTTGAAGGTTTCACCAGGTTCATACAGTTACGGCCTGTGTCACTTTTGAAAATCTGTTGGAAGAAATCAGTAGTTTGGGGCAGCATGGCCTCAGGCAGGAAAGCGCAGAGGGGAAGGTGATTGTGTACAAAAGAAAAATGAAGCTCCGTACACTGACGTATTTAAAAAGTGTAAATATCATTGGTTTGGGGGGAAAGGGTTCATCCTGGAAAAGGTATTCCCTTTAAAACTGATTAAATTAAGACTATCTTCATGTTAGTGTTTCTGTACCTTTTCTTTGGGAAAACTGCTGAGATCCTAGTAGCCCATCTTGGGTGAATACTTCCATGTTTTGGGCATCAGAAGGATCCAGATTGCTCTGAGTTTTATGCGACATCCCCGAAGAACTTTCCCAGCATCCTAGCTATGCTAGATTGAAGAGAGCTTCCTTGATCATTGGAGTTGGATAGCAGTACAGTTCTTAGAAGTGGAAAGGCTGCTAACTGCAGAGTTTACTTTACCTGCTTTCCAGGACGAAGGTGCCACAAGCTAGTTGTCCATCTGAAAGCTCTGTAAATTTTTAAGCAACACTATAATGGGATATGAGGGAAAATTCCCTTTGAATATTGTATCTTCAATATAGAAGCCACATATACATCTATTCTGAGAATAAAAGTATCCTTTGTATTCTAAATACTTTTTTTTTTGGAAGTTCCTTTTGAGTAAGGAACAAATCTGGCTTCCTCCCCCAGCCCCCGTAGGCAAAGCCACCAGTGTCTGAGAGACCTTCTTTTACACAGAGCTTCTTTTGAGAACGGAGGAGCCCCATCAGTGCAGCAAGAGCAAAACATGGTATTTGGTCTCTGAAATACTTCCACAAAATGATTCTTTGCGGATCTAGGCTGTACATCAGAGAGAACTTTATCTAAACCGATTTAATATTAGGGAAGCGGGTTAAATAGCATTGGTATTTTTTTATTTGGAGGTTAGTAATTTATCACTCCAAGTTGTACAATACATTGATTATCAGAACAATTGGAGCTATTGAAAGTTTCTGAATTGAAAGCCACAAGTTATCAGATAAATTTAGAGTTGTGTAATTTTCTCATAAGCCTTCACTTGGAAGCCTTTCCAGTATAGGATGAGGTCTGGCAGCGAGGTTAACCCTGACCTCTGCGTGTTCTATATGGACTCGTTCATTTCTGCCACATTCTTTCAGTTTAAATTTAGATTTGCTGGCAGCTGTTACGCCTATTGCAATAAGCTTCGTGGGCAAAACATTGAAACAAATATGCCTTTTATCACAGATGTTTTTGCTGAATAAGATTAGCGAAGAACACTTGGAAGCTGAAAAACAGGGTGCAGAAGCCTTTGGTCCCAAAGGCACAGAGAGTTGAATGTCTGGAATGTATTTACTTCTCAGTCCAAGGAAAGAGCAAGTAATTGTTTGGGTGATGGACCCTAATCTTGCGCCCTGTTTTACCCCTGTAATTTGTTGTTGGTAGTAATGAAATTTCAGCTACGTAAGTGAACACAGAATCAATATGAATGTGTACATGTAACAAAAACATTAAGCTTGCTGTTCTGAAACAAGCTGTGGTTGCTGTAGGAAGTAGCAACCTACAACTAAATTTTATGTTTGGCTGATTGCTAATTCTGTCTTAGTAATTAAACAGTTGGGTTAGTTCATATACAATAACTATCTGAAGCAAAATAGCTGCATTTGTAACTGCTTTAAGTTTAAGGAATTGCATACAACTTAGTTTTATATTTAGCACAGAGGATGCTACTTCTATTTCATTATGTTTTTATTCTTTTTTATCCAACCTGAATATATGGGACTTGAGAAATCCATATGGCAAAGGAGTTCACTTTCAAGGCCAATATGTTATTCACTGCCTAATTAATGGCATGATCTTCACAGATAAAGTTGCTCCACCTTGAAAGACTGGTTTCATGAGGGATTCTCTTTTCTCACGTTCTACTACTGCTCATCTGTCTAGGATAGGACAAGAGTAAACGGCCTCAAGTTGCACCAGGGGAGGTTTAGACTGGATATTAGGGAAAATTTCTTCACTGAAAGGGTTGTCAAGCATTGCAAGAGGCTGCCCAGGGAAGTGGTTGAGTCACCATCCCTGGAGGTACTTAGAAGACAGGTAGATACAGCACTTAGGGACGTGGTTTAGTGGTGGACTTGGCAGTGTTAGGGCAATGGTTGGACTCGATGATCTTAAGGGATATTTTTGAATGTAAGTAGCATCATGTTTTTGCTCTTCAGCAGGAAATTTCAGGCAACCTTTGAAATACGTAGCCAATCAGCATTTCTTCCAAATGGTGCTTTTGTGCCAAATTTCCAATTAGTGAATGGCATTTGTTAACTAGGCCCATTTGGCTTTATCTTGAAGGATAATGAAAACCCATCCTTTTCCTCATCCCCTTAATAGACACAATATAGAGTCATACTGAACTAAAAAAGACAGAACTGAATGGAGAAAGCTAGGAGAGTTAGAGTTTGGGGAAACTCTTCAGGACTTGTATTTTTAAGGAATGACTGTGGTTTGAGTTCTGCTACAGTAAAACAAGAAATTTTTAAAAATAAGGGGGGATTGGCTCATGCGGATGTATTGCAGAGTGTTGGCAAATGCTAGAAATAATGTTCCAGTAGGGAAATATTTGTCGAGGTAAAGGCAAAGTATGCCTCCCAATGCATGGAGCTGTATTTTTTACTACAACACTATATCATATGTGTATTATTACATGCATTTGGTGTGTCTTCATCAGAAATATTTGGAAGCCTTTCTTAAAGCCTTCACGAATTTTCATCTTTGCATTTTCTGTGGAAAATGATAAATTAGAGATACCCCTCCAGCCCCCCGAAATACTCTTTTCTCTCATGGAACAGGAAATGGACTGTTTGCACTTGTGTAAATCTCCCCTACTTCTTTTTGAACTCAAAAATCCTAATACAACCTTCAACGTTTGTCACCTGGCAACTACAATTTTTGCGTAGCTCACTGAAAAAATAAACACATTTTACTCATTTCTGTATGTAATTGTTTCCTCAGAATTGTTTGCCGCTGATTGGTAAGAAAGCAAGTTCTTAAGGCTCCTTTTTCTTAAATTACAGTTCAACTGTGTTGTGAAATAGAACCTTCCTAATAGATTTTGACAGACTTCCTACATTCATTGTTGCTGGAGTGTGGGTTGGGTTATGTATTTTTTCCTTGTTGGGTGTTTTGAGCATTCTTTAGTTTTGAAAAGATCAGTACGTGAGGAAGCGTAACTACAGGAAAATGTAGAATCTTTACTTTGTCTAGAAATTAGTGTTGTAGACATTTATCAACATGCACATTTCCTGTGTAAGATCATCTCACTAAGAAAGGATTCAACACGAAGAATGGCATTTGGTGCTCATTTTCTGTGGAACATGGTGTCTTTCCTATATTTAACTTTAAAATGTTTGGGAAGACAATGGGAAGTAATCAAAGAACCTGTTTAAATAATTTTAAGAGCTACACAGTTGAAATACAGCTTAGCACTTTAAGCAGTATTTCAGGAAAAATACTCAGAGGTTATAAAAATTTGGGAAATACCAAATAAAGATTTTGAAAACTAAAGATGGGATATCTAATTTTCTGTGTTTCAAAAGAATTCCTAGCCCCCCTGACGGGAACATGCTTCTATTGGTAATGTTGGACCAGATGTCTGACAATCTAGGGCCTTATTCTTAGTTACTGTGGTGAAGATGAGTAATTCCATTAGTAAAAATACATGTCAGTGTAATATTGGAGTGAGCCTTCTGGATTCTATCCCTAAATCCTTTTTCTGTGAAAGTGAGCAAATTAAAATTATCTCTCTGTTCCACTTGTGAAACCCTCGTAAGGAAACAAATCGCCATAAAGGTTTATCAGGTGAGAATAATAACAGTATTCATCTAGCTCCCTTAGGTATCGCGGAGTGTTGGTATGATGCTCTTAGGTTTTTAGCAGGATGGCAATGCACTATTACTGTTTGTATGCTCAGTCACTTAGAATTGTTTGCTATGAAATTACCTTCTGTGCAAAGATATGTATTGTTTATGAAAGTAAAACAGATGAAAGAACTGAAGTAGCTTCAGGACAGAGACTAATCTGGGGAGCTGTAGCTGCCCGTGATGACAGGGACGTCAGGGTGACTGTGTTTTTCTTGAATGAGGAAATCGAGGCATAATGCAGCAGCAGGCACGGGCACTGCCATGGCAAGGTGCTTAAGGGGAGTCACTGGAAAGGACTTCGAGGAAACTAAGGAACAAGAAAAGTATTTTTGGCAGTTGCACTACAATGAATTAATGTTTTCATCATACAGTGATAAAAGGGGAAGATACATCCATGAAAACAGAAAATGTTTGAGACCAATGAAGTATTCCCAATGGAGGGGTAAAAGAAAGCTGCAAGACTTGACGAAGCCTGGAATTATAGTAAGGAATAAAATACAGAGCACACGATGACCTTCGATGTTCTGATTCTTATTGACAACAAGCAATCAGGGGAGAGATGCTGAAACAGAAGTGGCTGAAGCAGGAGACATTAAAGTTACTTTGGTTTTGGTCTTGGTTTTGCTTAGCTTGAGCTGGCAGTGGTTCACCCAAGATGAACTGTTAGAAAGCTGTTCAGATTTACAGAAGTGAAGCATGATCATTTGAGTATGAAGAACAGCTATGAATATGTGTCATCAGGACTGGAGTGACAGTTGAAGCTTTCTAAAAGGAGAAAGTTACTCAAGGACAGGGGAAGAGCTGGTCAGCTTTTTCCTTGAGGGCTAGAAGAAAAATGAGAGTCTTCAAGTTACAAAAAGCTTGAATGTTTTAAGACTTCATGTATGTTTCATTTCTTGTAGACCCAACCAGAAAAAGGATCTGAATGGTCAGACTCTATGTCATGTCTTCTGAAGAAACTGGAACAGTTGAATTTAGATATTGAAGAAGCTCTGAGTGCTGGCTCTTCTCCCTCCAGTACTCCTACCAAAACTCAAAAGCAACTGGTAAGAATGTGTGTGTCGTATGATACGTTTTCTAACATTTAGCTATCAGATGCTCATCACACCATGGTTTCCAGATCTGGCTGTGTTTCTGGATAGGCTGAGGAGCTCAGGTTTATGGATAAAGTTACAGTTTTCACTCAATAATAACAAAATCTCATGAACTACTTAGGTGACTAATAGTCAAATAAACAGAAATGTCATAGGATGAAACTTGTATGTTTTCTGTCAATACAGCTTAAAATCATTAAAACAGCTTTTTTAGAGGGGAATTTGAATCCAGATGATTGCATTTGATAGTTTTTCAGGATAGAATATTTTTATTTTAAAGTTCAAATGCTAGCCTGTAACACTTGTTATAATTTTTTAAAGACATAACAGCAAAAGAGACACTATGTACCTTCATTAAGAGTTGAATTAGTATTTTTTGTTTCTTTATTTTATCTGAATATTTGATTTAGAGCTGCATTCCTCTAGTTAAGAATATTATGTGGTGGCAGGTGTCATCTATTGATGACACACAGTTTCCCAAGCTTTTACTTTGAGGGCAAATGGGATTAAGAAGCAATGATGTTATTTTAGTAATTTTTGAATAAGCAAGGTTTTTTTATAAGAGCAAGTAACTGGAGAGTGAACAGCGTGAGAAGTAGGAGTGTTTGTTCTCTGCTTTAGGTTATGATTAAAGTTCTTGAGACAGAGTTGTTTGGATTTGCAGTGCTGAATGTTAGCGCTGGCTTGATATTCCTGGAAGGTGAGCTTGTTTGAATGCTTTTGCCGTTGCTGCTGTTTCAATGCTGCTTCATTTTGTAAAAGTAAATTCTTTAAGTAAATGTCTGTGCGGACCACAGCGTAAATGTTCATGTCCCTCAAGGTGGGATGTTCAGAATCTTGCATCTCGGTGTTGCGCTTTGCAGTAGGCATTTTCATATTCCGCAGAGAGAGTGTTAGTAACAGTGTGGCCATGACTGTCTCATTTCGTTCTTGTTGTACATGTCAGCAAGTCAGAATCAGCTCTGTCCAACTGAATTAATTTCATCATTAACTTGTCTATTAATGGACAGCGTTCTGTCATCTTGTAGGAGACTGCTCAATGTCTTCTGTCAAAATGCGGTGGCAGTTTAGTCTGCTTTTCTGCATAAAAGTGAAATCCATGCCATCAGAGTTTAAGCACATCCCGTTGTGAGGCAGTCTGGTTTTGGTCACCAGTGATCCAAACAACTGTGATTTTATGGCTGTGCCTATTCTACTAAGGCAAAAACCATGGTTTTGTTAGATGGCGTTCTTTTTCCATGATTGCTTGAACATCATAGGACACTGGACTTCAAATCCATTGCTGGAGCATTCAATGAAGGGCATGTAGTGTGTAGACAGCAGAAAAGCAAATCCAAATAGACAATGTTTTCAAATGCCCTTTGATACATACAAACAACAACATAAAAAGTGGTTGCACAGAGAATGCCAACACCAGCATCCCAGATGCTTGCACTTCCCTTAGTGAAGCCTGGTGGCAACACATCTTCTAAGTACAGAGGCCAGGGCTCCAGGCACAGCCTCCACCAAAAGCCTGTGCTAGTGATAGAGAGCTGGTCATGCTTAATATGCAGATAAAACCTACCTCCAAGCCAGTCTCACTGCTCTTGGTACACTTGTTTCCCTTACCAATAGTTGCATCTGTTTGGATGAGTCTAAAAAGATTTCAAGCATGTTTCTAACATCAATGCCAAAATTAGCTTTTTCCTCAATATGATATTTGAGCAGTTACACTCCTCTTCATCATAGAATCATAGAATTGGAAGAGATCTTAAAGATCATCTAGTTCCAACTCCCCTGCCATGGGCAGGGACACCTCCCACTGGACCAGGTTGCTCAAAGTCTGGCCTTGAACACTTCCAGGGATGGAGCATCTGGGCAACCTGTTCTAGTGCCTCACCACCCTCATAGTGAAAAATTTCTTCCTGATAGCTAATCTAAATCTACCCTCTTCCAGTTTGAAGCCATTACCCCTCGTCCTGTCACTATATGCCCTTGTAAAAAGTCTCTCTCCAGCTTTCTTATAGGCCCCCTTCAGACACTGGAAGGCTGCTCTAAAGTCTCCCTGGAGCTTTTTCTTCTCCAGGCTGAACAATTCCAACTCTCTCAGCCTGTCCTCATAGGAGAGGTGCTCCTCAGGTCACATCTTCTTCCTGTTCTGAAGCAGAAGAGGTTGCTTCATTTAAATTGTCTATGGGCAGGCAAACATCATGTGAATCAGCCACATTTTTATTGTGACCTTATTTGGCAGACTGGAAATGTTCTTTAAACTTCCAAGAGCCAATTTCACTACAGGAGCTGGAGAGGACATTTAACACAAAGTTCTTCCTGATGAGACCAGTAAAATCAGAGCAAGAATAGTCAGGGAAAATGTGTTGTGAAACTGATGATGGGAGCCCTTTGCTGCCTCCTGCAAAGGTATTTGTAATCAAACCATTTCTGAACGAGGGAATCATCTGTTCTAATTTAATAATTTGCCTCAAAACAGGTTGACCTTAGTCTTCCCGTCTAGTCAAAGAAGCGAAATAACAGCCTACTAAATATCTCCATGAATTTACTGTGAGGAAACAGATTTTGAAAATCTCAGAATGACAGTTGCAGCAGAAAAAAATGAACAAACTCTTGTTTTCATACAAGTTGTATGAGTAATTTATCTTCTATAAATTCATCCCATTTGGTCCAGATTTCTTATTATAGCTTGTAATTTGTTCCACATATATCATATGTTTTATTCTTGTCACTCACAATGAAACTTGAATAGGAAGAAGATGTATCTAAGACATATGTTTACTAGTAACTGTATAAATTTGGCTTCTATAAAATGATGAATGACTTATGGATTCTTCATATGTTTTTATCCTATTTTGATTGTATAAACTGGGAACTGACAAAAGAAATTATGATTGAAAAGGATTTTTGGGCAAAGTACTCACAGATGCAAGGCCAACTTGTAGACCTGAGGTCTCAGAAGTAGGTGACTACTGTATGAGTGGCAACATGTTTGGTGGAGTGACTGCTCTGAAAATTGGTCTCTTGAGGGTGTAGGCAATTTTGAACAGATGAGAGAGTATTAATTTCTTATGGCAGATGCTATGTCTCAAATATATTTTGTAATTTAGTCGCTAGGTTGAGCCAGTCAGTTTTCTACTGAAGGATTTTTCATCTGTTCGTGGAAGTAACTCTTTGATGTTTTACTATTCTTTAAATTATCATGTTGTGAAGGTATCTGTCATTCATAATACTTGATTGAACAACAATTTTTCAGGAAGAAGTCTAAATAGTAGCTAATGAAAATACACTGGGTGAATAAATGTTATGGGACTTCTTGGTGAGAGTAGGGGGTCTTGCAGTATTTTGGTGGACAAATTTAAGGTATTTTCTAAAACATAATAACTTTTAGATGAATGCTAAGGCTAAGAGGTGGTCTGCCTTTATGCCTGTCTGAACTGCAAGTTACTGGTGGTCAGTTCTTTTACTGGGAAATAGAATCGGGCAGTAGCACTGGCTGGATGACTCAGTATCTGATCCAGAAAAGATATTAAAAATAATTATCTGTCATAAAATTATTTTCTGAAGCATACTCTCACCAATGCTATAAATACATGATTTAAGTACAAAAAGTTGGGCTATCTGAATGTACTAACAGCAAAACTGCTAGCTTTGGAAAACTGCAATTAATAGTGCTGCTCCTCTAAAACCTGTACCTTTGCTGTGAGAAAAAGACTTTCTTAGCAATATAGGAGGTACTTTGTAAATGAGATAGCAGAGATAAAAAACTCTTGCTGTAAACAGCATGTTTCACTGTTATTTAATGTATCTACTTCATTGCCATTTGATGTCTAGTACTCAGTTTCAGTACAGAAAAAAAAGCAGATCTGAAGAATCACGTTTTTCAGTTTTAGTCCTTTATCATTCAAGGATAGTGACACAGAAATCCTGTTTGATTATAATTAACCTGTCTTATGTTAGAGATACGCCTTTCATTGAACAAAATTTCATCTTTAACTTACACATTCTTTTCATTCTTTTGCAGTAGTGTTTTATCTTCAAGCTTTTTTGGGCCCCATACTGATTCTTTTGTCAACTTTGCAAACAAAACCTCCTAATTTTACAGCCCTAAAAATATACTAACTGGGAACTAGTCAGTCGCTGTTAAAGACCAGCAGCAAATTTGTCCTCTTGTGAAGGGGAGCAGCCAGAAAACGGGCTGATTTTGATTGATTGTACCCAACAGCTTGGGACTGCTCTGCGGTGCGCCCATCATCCCGGTTCCCTGATTGTTCCCAGCACGGATCCTGCCGGATTGCAGCGCGGCTTGCTGCCTGCTCGCACACCTCGTCGTTCTTTTGAGGCAAACCAGGATATGTGGGGGAATGTTGAGCAGTTGGTCTCTTCCTGGCACTGAATTCAGTGTGGCGGCTGGGTCCATGCGGGCCCAGAGTTAAGACATGCATTTTTTTTAAAAATAGTGCGTGAGTGAGATCTCCCCAGATTTGGGGGACCACGAAAAGGGGATTTGGAAAGTTCAGTGTCCGTGGTTTGAAAATGGGTGTTTGCTGGGTCTCTGTTTGAGTTGGAAAAAAGAACGTGAAATAAAGTGAAAAGATAGTTTTAAATAATTTGAATAAAACCATTTCTCTTTCTAAGGTCGAGGTGATTCAGTTCCTTGCTATTTAGGAAGGTGTACTACTATTTATCTGATCTCCATTTGTGCATACTAGCTGTTAAGGAAACCACATCAGGATGTCTAAATTAGCAAAATGCAAAAATGATGCAGCAGGTAGTTTTAAGAGAAAAGATTGAGCCCGAGTATTTACCTTACATCAGAGAAAAAAAGCTTTAAAAAGATAAAATTCCAATGTTTTTATCTTGCAGTTCACATTAAAAATATTTATGACTTGCCTTTATTTACAGGGTTTTTAAAATTCTCTTACAGTGCCCTGTTCAAGTGGAGACAGGCTTTTACGGAGATCATCAAGGAAAAGGATCTTGGAAAAACAGAAGAGCAGACTACCAGGATCTAGACTGTTTACCTTGCCCAGTGTCAACTGGAGCACGACCTAAAACCGATGTAAGTAGCTACAGCACATGTACAACATTCTCTGACTCTGAGGTTCAGTAACCTCAAAATTTACTATTTGTCATTAAATTTGTCCTTGCGTTTCCTCAAAGTAGTTTGTTCTGCAAATATTGCACTGCACAGAGGAGTTTGGTTTGCAAAAGAGGTATAGACGGCAGTTAAGTCAGTCTTCAGTGAGACTCCAGGGCTGTGGGATTCATCTAATTTGATTTTAGACAACTCTAGTGAAGACTTCTAGATCTGAACAAGTCACTTGACTGCCTTGTCAACGGAAAGAAACAGGTATTTCTAAAGAGTAATTCATCTCATCTGGAGGTTAGATGTGATGGTTTCCAGGCATCAGATCAACTCCTGCATCTTTTTCTTCATTGCTTATTTTAGAATTAGTCTCTCAGGATTTTTAATGTGGGTGTTGGTTAGGCTCACTTCAGGGTGGATTTCCCCCTGCCTTCTC
This sequence comes from Fratercula arctica, assembly GCA_947846985.1. Lineage (NCBI taxonomy): Eukaryota > Metazoa > Chordata > Aves > Charadriiformes > Alcidae > Fratercula > Fratercula arctica. The sequence continues at coordinate 25,417,145 of CANTUZ010000001.1, read as the reverse complement.
TGTAAGCAGAATGTTCGGCTCTGGAGGTTTCGTTAAACCCTACCTCTAATCAATAATAGCAATATTTATTTTGTTTCTTTTTTCACAAGGTGAAGCTGTAGTCTGTAATCAAAGGTTTCCCCAAATGGCTTTGATTCACTTCCTCAATAGCCAAATGTTGTTATATTTATGCATGTAAAAGTAAGCTATTTTAGGATCAGTGTCCTAGTTCCAAAATGCAGATGTTTTTGGCTCTCGGTTATAAATTACTTGGGTGCCAGCAGTGTCCATGGTCATCACACAACATAAAAATTGGATTCTGTCAAAGGTACTTCTAGTCCAGTGTCCTTTCTTTGGCAGCGGCCAACTTTGGATGTTCAGGAAAGAAATGTAAGAACAGAGTAAGCAGATAGTATGCCATTTCAACTTCCTTTGAGGAATTTATCATGCAGACACATTGAAGCTAGACACTATATTGCAGTTTTGTAATTAATAGCCCCCGAGGGTCTTTTTTGCCACTAGTTGTGTCTTTTGTATTTATTTGTTCTTTTGATATTCAAAGCATCTTGTAGCAATGAATTCCAAAGTTTAACTGTGGAGTATGTGAAAAAACACTTACTTCTTGTTGTAAATTTGCTAATGGATTATTTAATTGGCTGTGATTCTTGAACTGTGAAAAACTGAATCTTAGGAATCTTGTAGGAAATAGTGAATACCTGGGACTGTTTGTTTTGGTTATTTTCAGTATATCTGACTGTATTTACTGATATTGAATTTTATCTGCCTGTTTATCTTATGCTTATTCAGCATCATGAGGTCCTTTTGCAGTAGTTGGCAGTTTTTGTTTTTATTAACCTGTATAATTTAATATCATCAGAAATCTCTGTCCCTTGTTAATCCTCCATTTTCTAGATCATTTATGAGTATATTGAACATATAGACAGGTAGTATCCATCCACTGTAAAAGAAGGCAACCAATTATTCCTAACACTTTTTTTCGCTTTTAGTTAGCAATGAAAAGACTTTTATTTCTTTACATCTTTTTTGCTTTTTTTTCCTCCTTGACAGCGTAATTTAGGAGTCTGATAGATAACTTCCTCAGAAGCTTTTTGAAATGAAGGTGCATTGTATCAGCCAAATCACGGGTATCTGCACGATCATTCAAAGAACTTGGCCTCCAAACGCCATACTTAACACTTCCCTGTCAGCCTGTGTTACTATCCCTCTGTTTATTCTGTTCTTAAGCATACCTTCTGGCAATTTTCTGCCATGTGTATCAGTCCTACTAGCATCTCTTCCACAAATAGCTTCAGAGGCATTTTCAAATATTGCCATTGCACACGCCACCCTCCATTCCTCCGATCCCAAAGATGGTAGATTTTAGCAATAATTACACATTAAGTCAATAGCTCAGCAGTTTGCTTTCTCCTGATGAGGCACTCATTTCAAGTTATCTACGCAATTTTGACTAAAGCAAAATCTATTATATTAAGGGTATCTGTCATGCTGCTCATCTGTCAAAGGGTGATACGCATGCCACCGTACAAATTCTGTGTTTCATTAAATGAGCCTATTCCTGTTCATTGAAATGGAAATTTGAAGGTGGGCTCGACTTGCTTACTAATTGAGAACATTATTGTCTTCCCACCAGCTATTTCCTTTCCTTAGAAAATAAGTTTGCTGTTTTCCATTTCTGCAGAAGTGCAAACATTTGTTCTGATTTGTCGCTTGTTCTGGTTGGAAGAGATAGTAGAATTCAGTAAAACATAAGATATTTGCCAACTTTATTTGTTTTTTACCTCGGTCAAATGTTCAGGCATGTACGAGTATCATTGCTTAACTGCCTTCCCGCTAATACTATGTAAATATTTTTGAAGTGGCGTTGCAGCAATAGTGTTGTTAGACTAGAAGCGTGTAGTAGAGAAGGCAGAGAAAGTAATTTGGGTTTTTTTTTTTCTTTTCTGAAGTCTACGTTTCCCTTTTTGTTGAAATTCAGGAAATTCTAGTACAATAAATAGCAGTTCCACGAATCTTCATCAGTACGGTCCATGTATTGCATCAAACATTTGTAATACTGCAGTAAGAGCAGCCTAATGCAGAAAGTGCTACTGTTGCTTAGGGCACCATCTGGTCTAGAAACCTACTGGAGGCACAGAATTTCTTTAGAAATTACTGGGCTGGTTTTGGAATTGGCCAGTGCTTTAGATTAGGGATAAATGTTGAAACTGTGTGTTTGCAAATTTCATTCAGGAGAGTAGATCATTTTACTTCCTTCAAAGTGCTGCTTTTGGCGTATGTGCTGTATTTTCAGGCAAATACAAATAATGCTGTGTCTAGCTCCGGGCATTCAGTGCGCGTGAATCTGTTATGTCTCTCCAATACCTGAGTTTTCACCGCGTGTTCCTTAAGATACAGACTTTTCCCTGTTTTTTAAAAAGGGCACGCCAAAGTTACTTTTATGACAGTAAAGGGGATGGATCCAAATGACAAAAGGCCCAGTTCCATCTGTGTCACACCCTGGTTGCATCCATTTAATTCCCATGATCCAAGTGGTATAATACATAACCTGGGGAGTAGCAGAGATAAATCAAACACGTTGTATTTTGATAAGCTAGTTGTTTTTTCTTTCTCTTCCAACAGGTCAAAAAGAGCTTATCTATCTCTGCTCCCCAGGAGCTCATACACCCAGGCATTTAGAAAACCGAGTACTCCATAACTTAACTGTGATTAGTAAATGTAGCAGAGAAGACCAATGTTAGAAATAGCAGGGATGCTGTTATTCGGGAATAATATGCAGAGAATTATGCAGTTGTTCAATTCTCCATACAAGGCAGTGACGTTGGCTGCAGACTTTCATGGATATCAACTAGGCTGACAGCTTAAAAGGTGCAATGACGGTTTCTTTGGCAAACTTGTGTCACAGTAGGTATTCTGTTTACATGTCTTTAAAAGATGACTCACACTTGTTACAACATTTTTATAGAATAATAGTGCAAGTCATGGTTTTAGGGCAATGATGTGTCATGTCATGTCTCCCCTCCTTCCTTCCTTCCCCAAAAGTTGCTTCACTGTGGGAAACATTATTTGTGAGTTAGTAAAGGAGATACGTACCTAAGGTGGTGGGGAAGTCAGGCGCCTGAGAGACAAACAGAAAATTTTCACCTGACAAACGCTGGGATTTGTAACTCCATATCTACATCGTAGAGATTCCCTTAATGGAGAGAAAAAAGCACTTCTACAGCAAGATCCATCTCACCCTGAAGTAGTCGTCTGAATGTAGGTCACCTGGCTGGAGTGCTTTGTGCTCCCAAAGTGCTGATGTTGGCTGGGTGAGTATTTGAAGAAGTGGCTGGCTGAGGCATAGCTGCTTAGAGCTGGGTGAGCTAAATCCCTCCCGTGGCGTGTAAGTTGCGATCTGGTATTTGATGGGCAGTGTCTGCCTCTCCATGCGCTCAGCAGAGGAAACTTTGAGACCCTGATGGTCTAACTTACGAGTCTAATACCAGGTGGTGTAAAACCCCATCAGTAAACACCCTCTAGCTCTTGCAGATAACACGATATCCTCTGTAGTACACGCTCTGGGAATTAGTAAGGAAACAAAACTTCGTGTATTGGTGACAAGGTGGGCTTTTTCCTTTGTCTGTGGTAAGTCTGCTTTTATAAGTACAGTTGGTGAGCACAGTTTTGATTTCTCATGCTTTAGTTCCAGCTTGAGTTTATTAAACTGAGAGGGCTAAAATTAATCACTTTGTAGGTGTCAGGCTTGTTTTAACCTGGATGCTTGGTCTGGTTCACTGCTCAGCCACATGACTATGAGGCTGGTGCAAGCGAGGGTCAGAGTGGCTGGAGATGAGACAGGGTGAAATCGCTTCTTTCAGCATCAGTGCCACCTTCTGATAGCTTAAACTGTTTGTAGAACTGTAGTTTATCTGTGCTAAGCCATTTGATTCAGAAAATGGGAAGCAAAACAGTGCCTTGTAACCCACATGACTGAAAAGTGTTTGTGATTCTTTTAAGAAGATACTATTCTTTTTTTTTTTTTCTGAGAAATGCTATAAACAGTGTCTCAGAGTTTAGGTCAAAGGTTCCAGAGATGGCTGATATCTTCTGACGTTGTTTAGAAATGTAAAAACGAATAATACCATAATCTATGACTATAGTAGTCATTATCTCTCTGTAGGCAGTGTGATGCCTGCCTGACCCTCTGACATTGTTTGAGGCCAGAGAAAATTCAAAAGTAAAAACAGCTGAAGGAAAATCAGATTCATTGTGTTTCTCATGCACTACTTATTCAATCTTGCTGCCCCTGGACCAGCGGGGATCAGAGATTATTCCATTAGCGAGCATCTGTGACAAACCTTTTATCAAATAGCTGCCAATGTCCAGTGCAGAAGGAAGTTACAACATGACAACTCATAAGAGTTTGTATTTCTACTAAGCACTCTTTTGGAATTTGAGGATCTTGAAGTATTTACAAACCTTAGGCTGATCCTTAATTTCTCCATGAAATACGTAAGCAGAGTCTTCATTTTACATCCGAGATTAGAAGATCATAGAATCATAGAATGGTTTGGGTTGGAAGGGACCTTTAAAGGTCATCTAGTCCAACCCCCCTGCAATGAGCAGGGACATCTTCAACTAGATGAGGTTGCTCAGAGCGCCATCCAACCTGGCCTTGGGTCACTGCCCCATCCTTTATGGGGATGGGGCATCTACCACCTCTCTGGGCAACCTGTTCCAGTGTTTCACCACCCTCATTGTAAAAAATTTCTGCATTATATCTAGTCTAAATCTAAAACCATTACCCCTTGTTACTGTTGCAACAGGCCCTGCTACAAAGTCTGTTCCCATCTTTCTTATGATCGCCCTTTAAGTATTGAAAGACCTCAATAAGGTCTCCCCAGACCTTCCTCTCCTCCAGGCTGAATAACTCCAACTCTCTCAGCCTGTCCTCGTAAGAGAGATGCTCCATCCCTCCGATCATTTTTGTGGCCGTCTTCTGGACCCGCTTCAACAGGTCCATGTCTTTCCTGTGCTGAGGGCTCCTGAGCTGAATGCAGTACTCCAGTGGGGTCTCACCAGAGCAGAGTACAGGGGCAGAATCACCTCCCTGGCCACGCTTCTTTTGATGCAGCCCAGGATACAGTTGGCCGTCTGGGCTATGAGCACACATTGTTTGCTTATGTCCAGCTTCTCATTCACCAGGACCCTCAAGTCTTAGCAGGGATGTTCTCTAATCCCTTCATCCCCCAGCCTATATTGGTATCAGGGGTTGCCCCGACCCAGGTGCAGGACCCTGCACTTGGCCTTGTTAAACGTCATGAGGTTCACATGGGCCCACTTCTTTGGCATGTCCAGGTCTGGATGGCATCCCATCCCTCAGGCATGTCGACTGCTCCACTCAGCTTGGTGTTGCCCATAAACTTGCTGAGGGTGCACTTGATCCCACTGTCTGTATCATTGATGAAGATATTGAATGGTACTGGTCCCAATATGGACCCCTGAGGGACACCACTTGTCCCTGATGGCCATCTGGACATTGAGCGATCGACCACTACCCTCTGGATGCAGCCATCCAGCCAATTCCTCGTCCACCGAACAGTCGACCCATCAAATCCATATCTGTCCAATTTAGAGAGAAGGATGTTGTGGGGGACTGTGTCAAATGTCTTACAGAAGACCAGATAGGCGACATCTGTAGCTCTTCCCTTGTCCACTGACGTAGTCACTCCATCATAGAAAGCCACTAGCTTGGTCAGGCAGGACTTGCCCTTGGTGAAGCCATGCTGGCTGTCTTGAATCACCTCCCTCTCCTCGTGTGCCTTAGCATAACCTCTAGGAGGATCTGTTCCACGATCTTCCCAGGCACAGAGGGGAGGCTGACAGGTTGGGAGTTCCCAGGGTCCTTCTTTCTACCCTTTTTAAAACTGGGTGCAATGTTTCCCTTTTTCTAGTCACCAGGGACTTCACCTGACTGCCATGACTTTTCAAATATCATGGAGAGTGGCTTGGCAACGATATCAGCCAGTTCCCTCAGAACCCTGGGATGCATCTCATCAGGTCCCACAGACTTCTGTATGTTCAGGTTCCTAAGGTGGTCACGAACCTGATCTTCTCTTACATTGGGAGGGACTTTGCTTCCCCAGGCCCCGTCTTGCAGTCCATCCACTCAAGAGGTGTGGGAAGAGAGGTTGCCAGTGAAGACTGAGGCAAAAAAGTTGTTGAGTACCTCAGCCTTCTCCTCGTCCATTGTTACGAGTTTGCCAGTCTTGCTTGTGTTGGGGGGGTACGCTTTCTTTAACCTTCCTTTTCTGGCTGACATACCTGTAGAAGCCCTTCTTACTGTTCCTTGCGTCCCTTGCCAAGTTCAGCTCCAGCTGCGCCTTGGCCGCCTTTACCCCATCCCTACACAACCAGGCAGTGTCGCTATACTCTTCCCAGGATACCTGTCCCTGCTCCCACTGCCTGTGCATCTCTTTCTTGCCCTTTAGTTTGACCAACAGGTCTTGACTCATCCATGCCGGTCTCTGGCTTTCCTTTCCTGATTTCTTATACCTGGGGATCACAAGCTCTTGCGCTGTGTGGAAAGCGTCCTTAAAGATCTGCCAGCTCTGTTCTGCTCCCTTGTCCCTGAGGGCAGTTTCCCAGGGGGTCATATTGACTAATGCCTTGAACAACTGGAATTTTGCTTTCCTAAAATTCAGGATCCTGGCAAGCGTACATGACCTGTCTCTAAAATAAGTTTCACACACTATCACTGCTGGATGTGTTCATAAATTTATTGGTTCATGGTACAATTTACAGCAGCAGTTATGTCCATTATCTTGTAGGGCGTGTTTCCCTAGGTGAAGATTAGGTAGATCATGCTTTACTCTGACCTTGCCCCCAGTTGAAAAAGTTGATAGTTAAGCCCTGAGAAGACTTGTGCAACCTCAGGACAAAGATTTCTTGCCTCAGAGAGCTCTCTGCGTTTTCTGTTGTCAGGCCGCTTTGTTCAACCCACGAAGTGCAAGAAGATGGAATAAGAAGCCTAGACCTGAGGGAGACTAGTGTTCGATGCTCTGTTTTCTCAAAGAAAGGGTGTGCTTGAAGACACAATTGTTTGGCTTGGTTGGGGCTGAAGAGTTCTGTCTGTGCTTCAGCTGCTTGTATGAGTAGCACAGCTCTGGCAGATGAGAGATGCAAAAATCTTTGTAGAAATTGGGTCCTCATTGGCTTTCTACAAGTCATGCTGGTTGGTTGCAGCGTGATCAAGAGCAGAATCTGTGCATAATCCTGGGCCTGTGTTTTTGCCCTGAGACCACTCTTCCTCATAAAGAGTGCTAACTCCCATTCTTGCAAAACCAAATTTCGCACCGTGTTACTTAGTCATGTGAATTGCTTTCCCGTGTATCCTTAATGTTGATACTAATCATGTCAACAGATTAGCTCTCCAGTATAGATGCAGGTAGCCTGAAACATCATCTTTGCAGAATTTTTCCATATTGATTTCAGTACTTATTACGACCAGTATCCTGCTGGGACAGAGGCATGGCGAAATAGTCAGGTAAAGTGACTCACTCTGCTTCCAGCTGTACCCTGTTGTGGACTTTCTCACCTCTGAATGGGATGGCTGCTTTTCCATTCCTCCCCAGCTCTGCCCGCAGGGTGAGGAGATTACCCTTCTTGCCCAGAAGCGCTCTAGACTTACAGGCATTTCTGAGACCATCAAGTGCTCCTGAAAGACAGAATCTTCCCCACTTTGAGATGAACTAGTTTCTTGGTAGTAGAGGAATTCATTGTCCTGGGGAAAACCTGGGGACAGGACATTTTCCTATCCAGGAAAAAACAAGGAAACTAATAGGGAGTGAAGGGCAAACGTCTTCCTTCCTTCCTTCCTTCCCATTTTTAACAGCGAGAGCTGTATATTCTGATACAGATGACTAATACTCCAGGCTTTCTCATCCACTTTGTTTCCAGTGCACCTGACAACATTCTCGCCCAAGTCTGCTCCCAGCGAGGAGTGTGGTTGCAAACGTAGGAGCCCAGCATAGCCCCTTCTCTTTTCCCTTTTGTCTTTATTCCCTCCTCCCATCAGTCAGCTCCTTCACACAAAGCTGTCTGTGAACAAGGCGACACCCTGCTCACACACATTACGCTGAGATCGTGATGCCACGAGGAGTCTCAGAGAAGAGGGGAAGCTCGGTATAAATTTTAGCTTTGTTCAATGTGAACATTTTGTACGTGAATGGATAAACTTTCAAAAACTTCTGAAAGGAAAATGAGCAGATTAAAATCTCATCCTATACATCTTCTAAATAGTCCTAAATTCTGAGCCTAAATTCCCAGTCTGCCTATCTCTGCAGATGAGAGAAACCTCAGTGGAAATGGGATCAGGCTTTATGAGTCAAGAAGATGTAAATATACCAAAACAGCAAACCCTAAATCCATCTCGCTGAGCAGATCGAGTATCTGAGTAGCATTTGCAGGATTGATGCCAAGGACTTGACTGTCCCAGGGGTTCAGTTCTCATGGTGGCAGAAGGAGGCCCTGAATTAGAAAAGGTAGGTGAACAGTATACAATTATTGTGTTTATCAGAACTGGCTAATAACAAACTGTTTCATTACACATTCTTACTGATCTTTATACCTAAAATTGTTATAATGAAAGAGGTCACAGAGCCAGTTGGTAGGCGGCTGCCTTTTCATTTTAGAAACGGCATCTTGAGCTGTGGGTCCCTTTTAGCAATGCTTAGAGATTTTTAACTGGATCTTGGCGTTGCAGTGCTTATGTCTAATAGTAAGAAATGCTGTCATATTATTATTAGATGCTTTTTGAGGGGGGACAGGATTGTTACCTGTTAATTTTATTGCAGCTTATCCTTAGAATTTTTCTTTTGCATTTATCTGGTTGGAATTAAAAAGGGGCGGGTTTATTTGGAGTTTACTTTCTTTCTTTTGCGTTTTTGAGCAGATCTGTCTTCGCTAGTACAAGAAGAGACTAGAGAAACAGAAGTCTTCCCAAACACACACAGCCCAAATGCACACTTACAGATCATCTTATGTGTTCTGATTTACCACATACCTTTTAAATTTTGCTCAAAGTATTTTAGTGTGGAGACTCCAACATCTTGCACCATAACTATTGTGCATACTGATGGTCGGATAGCGAAGGGTTTGGTTTATATCTTAGTGGTCATAATCCTGAACTCCGAATGGACCGAAAAGCCCGTGTCTTCTTGATTGAGGGCACTCTTGAGATGTTACTGTCAGTTCCAAGGAAATAAAATCTTTCAGATCATTCCGATTCATTTAGGAGCAAATTGTGGTGTGTTTCAGAACTGACCAAAAAGTATTTATTAAATAGTTTGTTTGGCAAATTTCAGAACGATCCTTAAGTAAAATATTTAACATACTTTTTTTCCTAATTATTAGCTCAATTCCATTTTTTTCTGACAAAAATGTTGAAGTCAGCTGAAGTTGATAATCCTAATGTAGCTATACAGCAATTAGAATTACCTTGAACTGTTACAGTTAAAGCACTCCGTCTATGAAAATATTTATTTAATTTTAAATTACACTAACAGTATCCTTTTTACAGTTTTTTTGTATCAGATTCATTATTTTAATTTAGTTTTCGTAAGGATTACTTGGAGGTAAGGGACATGCTTTGCATATTTTTTTAAAAAGCTTATTGAGTTATCTCGGTAAGAAAGGAAAGAGCTTCTTTATCCTTATTCATAAAACAACTTTGAGAAATAATTTAAGGACAATTAATTGTTCTTGGATGGGTGTGGGCAGGATAATTTATAGGCATTTTTTGGCATACAATATAAAGTAAAATGGAAGTTTCCAACTCATTTTGGAGTAAAGTTCATTTGATGTAGTTCAAAAGGTGTATGAAGTCCAAATCTGTCTTGGGAAGAGATTAGAACTGGTTATTTTTATTGCTTGGCGTTAACACGGCTATTTATGTAGTTCAAACTGATAACATCTGTTTATGTTGTAAGAAGGGCTTTGAAAGAGGGAGCAACGGCGGGAACACTTGGGAAATAGAGGTGACCCACCTCTGCAAGGGCAGCCAGCAGGTCCACCGGGGACGGCAACAGCCGCAGAGCTAAAATCCCATGAGCAGAGACTGCCAGCAAAATACACTGAGTGAGCACTTTTCTGAGCCAGCCCCGTCCCTGTCTCTTAATAACTGTCCCAAGCTCCCTCAGTGAGATTTGCCGTCTAGGTCCAGCTGTAGTGACGAGATGAGAGCTGCGGGCAGGCACGGGTTCATTAATATATACACCCCAAATTAAGCCTGCGTCTGCTACGTGGATTTTATAGACATATTTATCATGTGTAAATTGAAATATTCAATATTCTAGAATGACATTTGTTGTTCTGTTAGTTCTCAGATCTTCTAGCTGAATTCTTCCGCAAAAACTATACTGCAAGGTACCAGTAATCTTAAATGCTGGGTTGTGTGTATTTGGAACAGAATCACGTTTCATAATAGTGCCATCTTATTAATCAAACACTAAAATTGCTGACTTAGATTCCAGCGTTAGTACACAGCCTCAGCAACGCATTGCTTTTCAAGGACAGACTGAAATGTCCTAACTCTCTGTCAGTAGATGTGGGTTGCAAGCTGTCAAAATAAGAATCTCCATAAATGCCTGACAAGAGGTGATCAGGAACCATACCAGTAAATTAATACGATTCATATGCAAATATAAAGAGAGATAACCTTGCTTCCCTACAGTTAACTTTATACTCAATGAAGTGCAAAAGGGAAACGATTTATCTCTTTTTTTTTTTTCCTTCTGTTTGCATGTTTTATTCCAGCAGCTGGGCTCGTGCTTTTAGATGCAACACATCGTTTGTTTAATTGGGTGACAGTACCATTTTGTACTGCGTTTTGCAGCAGCCACAGAAAACAACAGGCGATAGAGTACACCAGCTCCCTGTGGGTGAGTTTGGCCGGCGTGTGCTGGGTTGGACCCCACCGGCCTGTCTGTTGTATTTTCGTTTGTGGGATTTGTTGAGCAGAGTTTTCGTCAGGGAGGTATGTACAATCATACCTTATCTGCCTACCTATCTGTCAGGTTTTTGCCTACTCTTTTTCTGGCCCTGCAGTATATTTGTTACCACAGCATGAAACAAATGAGTGAACGTGTTCGATGTGTATAGTTTTATCAAAGGCATTTCTCTTCCAGTGGAGCTATTACTCATTTTCACTGTCTTGGCCCCAGTTTTGGGACTTGAGTCATTCTTATTCAGGGAGGGTTCTCTCGGCTGCTTCGCACGTTGATCGGACGGCGCGCACGATTGAGCTGGAGCCTTTGACTTTTACAATAGCTGTTGCTCACAGCAAGAGGGAAGGGGAGAGATTCAAACATTACCAGAGATGTATAGTTAAAAATGTGACTGACGAAGTGCTTGCGTGCTGCTTGGGTAGAGTCGGACCCCTAGTTCCACTTAAGCAGCGGTGCAAAGGTCTCTCATAATACAAACCTCCAGGCTCTTTGTACTCTGGAGAGCTTGTAGGCTGCTCTCTCCCGTTTCCCACGCTAGGGAAGAAGGGACTTCCATCTGTAACACACCAGAGACGGAGGCCAGCACAATGCGTAGAGAGAGCATTTTTTATGCAAATGAATACGGCAAGTCCTGCATCCCGTCTCTCTAACAGAGATAATCCCTCTCAAGGTACAACTTTCTCTTGTGCTTCTGCTGGGAGGAGGCATCTTTGCCCAACTGTCACCCCCTCGTCCTGGGATGTACGGTATCTCACAGCACTGAAATGGGATTATGCAGCCCTTTGTGTAAGGGATGTGCACTAAAGCTGGTGAATGTGGGAAGGCTTAGGATTCTACTTGACTTGAGCAGCTTTTTCAGACAGCTCTGTTGTGTTTTTTTTTCTTTCAGGTGTACCTGGTTATTTCCCAGGACTTTTCTTACAAGTTTCTGTAACTCCTTTTTATCAAAAAAAAAAGTGAAGGAGAAAAGAAAAAGGTATATATATGTGCATATATATACACACGCTTGTGTATATGTACATATATATGTCTATGGTTTTGATGGACTTTGGTTTTTTAACAGTATCTCTGTACACACAGGCAGCTTGCTGTATGGTTCTAGCAGCCGGTGCCCTGGGCACCGTTGCCTCACTGAACTGTGTTTAAATAGCTTCTCCAGGAGCCTCTGCAGTGCTTCAGCTCTTTGAGAGAGGGATCAGTGCTACATGGGACTTACTCCCTTATCCAGAGTGGAGCCCATGCCTGTGTCCCACAGGAATCGGGGAGTATGGGGCAGTGGTATGCGCACGAGTATCCTGTTGACCCAGAGTCATGAAGCACATCCAGAACCAGATGAGGGGCCGGGCTTCTACACCCTGTGCCTTAGATATAGTGTGAGAGCTCAGCTCCTCAGAAGCTTCCATCCTTGCTCTCATGGAGCTCTGGACCAATAAGCTCTTTCCGACAAAACACATGGCAAGAGTGAGACAGTAGGTTGATATTCTTCAGTGTTTCCATTTTCCCATTCACTTTTACAGAAGCCAGTTTTTCCTGTTCTGGGCAGGAGAAAGTTCAGACACGGAACCCTTGGTGCTATAATCACCTGGTGTACACATGGGAAAACAGACAAAAGCTTCAGAAAAGAAGTTCTCTCCCTATCATTTCTTCGTCTGTGGAGGGAAGTACAACTTCATAAAGATTATTTGCAGAAGGTTTCTGTGTAGCTACCATTCAGATGGCATTTTGGTGAATTACCAGATCTGAACACAGAGTGATAAAGTAGTGATTTTGAGATGAGTTGCTGCTAGTTGTTAGATGGGGCCTGCTGGTAATCCACAGCAGGAGGAAGGTTACACATTATTTGAAGCAGCCAAGTGTCATAATTATGACCTTCTTTGAATTAGCATTACGTGGTTTAAATATTACAATGACTAATCACTTGATACAAAACCAAAATAAAAGTGCCTGAAGCTTCTGTATTGCAAAAGGTCCTAATGCAAATTTTCAGACAAGCCATTAAAGTAGAGTTTGAGAATGTCGTGGGTTAGCCAGCACGCTGCAAATTATCTGAAGATTTCCAGAGGTACTCGTGTGTCTTAAAACTTGAGCTAACAAATTGGGCTTTGCATCTAGGACTGTGACTCTGGACTGAAACAGAGAGGTAGCACAGCCTCAGAGGGGAACTGGAGCAACCTCTGGTCTGAGAGACCTCAGGAGAACTTTGAGGCTATTCCCCTGTACTAGATCAGAATCACCCATACCTATGTCACCCTGACAAAATTTGTGTGGCTTCTTTTTTAAGACCCCCACTGACAGACTACAGAGCCTGTTCAGATGATACATTTCAGTGCCCCACTTATCATTAGAAAGTTCTACTATGCTTTCTTGCTGTGAAATGTCTTCTGGTGTTCATCACCAATATGCAGAACAATGCTTTCCCTTCTGCCTGCCTTCCTCAGGTCAATCTAGTTCATCTAGATTTTTCTTGTAAATCCTGGTTTCCAGGCTTCTTGTTCTGTCTAGTGTTTTGACCTGCACACTAAATGTTAATTTGAGCACATCCACAGTTAGTTACATGTCTCACTGCTTCACCTTAAAAAAAAATAAAAATAAATAGTTTTAGCGGTTGAGGCAGTTGCAGAATCTGAGCTCTTTGCAATGCCCATTGACTGGTGAGTTGCGTAGACGCTGAAGTGGATAGTGGTGTGCTATCCTCCATAAGCCAGCCATCACCAGTAGTAAGAAAAGAGAAAAATAAAATAATTTGGTACTCAGAGGAGGATTGTACAGTGATGGTGATGGCCTGTCTAGGAATAACTGGAAGGGACTTCAGATGGAGGGAGACATGCAAGTTTGACGGTCTGTATTGAAGAAATGAGCAATATTCTGAGTGTACAGAAATCCAAGAACTGAGTAAATCATCAACATTTTCTGTTGAAAGGAGGCCACTTGTTTGCCAGCACAAAGGCAAAGACTTCATGAAAATGATGACATGAAAGAACAGAAGAACAAAGAAGATAACCAGGTAGACAGAAAGTCAGAGAACCTCTCTTCTTCCTTAATGTTCACTTTCATCTTCTCGTGGTTACAAAAGTTACATTTCCTGTTAATGATATTAATTCCTGCCTCCTGCATGTCCTTAGTCCTAGAATGTCCTAAGAAATGTGTTGTAGTTTGTGTCAATTGACCAATTAACACACGTTTGTGCCTACTGTACAAGGGATCTTTGTGCAGATAAGTACCAAATTCATCAAAACACAGTTACTACCAGATAGTGATTCCCGGGAGATCTGCAGCCCGATGCAGATTTCCTACTAGCTTCATACCAGCGTAAGTGAAAAGCGAATCCTATTCTCTTTTAATTTCCCAGGCTGAATGCCTCCTTTGGTAATTAATGCGTCCCTTCGGTAATTGCAGCGCAGCAGGAAGCTATGTTGATGGCAGGCATATGGTATCTGGGAACGATCTGAAATATCCCAGGGCCGGAGGAGGATGGGACGTGGTCGGGGGGGACGGAGACAGGCATGGACGGGCAGAGGCTGTGGGGCTCGTCACAAGTGACTCAGTAGGTGGCACCCTTCCCTCTGCATCCCAGCGAGGTGAGCTAACTGCTCCCGTCAGCACCCGGCATCACTCTGCTGACGCACCGGCTCAGGATGCCCTGTGGAATCCAAAGCCTTGACCTCTTTTGATCGCTGCGGTTGTTGTTTTTTTTAATGGAGTCGGCCTTGATTCATGTATAAAAATAGTTTACCAAAGGTTCTTGAAATTTCAGCTGGGATGCTCTGCCTAATGAGATGTCTATCTATAGCTTCGGCTCTGTAAATTATTCTTCACTCCTTGTTCAGGCAGTGCAATCCTAACACAACTGTGCTTTGATGTCAGGCATAACCCTCTTTCTAGACTAATGGTGGTTCTGGTCTGTACAGTCAGAGCATTTTGAGATGCAAATCCTCATATTCTTACAGGCTGTTTTCTGATGTGTTGCACCAGATTTTCAAGCAGTCATTCAGTCTGTTCACAGAGTGAATTTCGTGAGAGCTTAGACAACTAACTTAAACTTGAAGTCTAACGCTGTGTGAATGTACCCCATCTTTTTATCACATGGAACATGGTTTGGGTGGTTAATGATGTCTTGTTCACCCCAGTCCTAGCCCTTGTGGTGATACGAAGAAAAGAAAAAGTACTTTTGGCAATAAATGGTTCTAATGAGTTTTAATCCCCAAGCTGTACCCGTACCAAAGCCTCAAGGACTTCTTGCCTGCTTGCTTT
Source organism: Fratercula arctica (assembly GCA_947846985.1). NCBI lineage: Eukaryota > Metazoa > Chordata > Aves > Charadriiformes > Alcidae > Fratercula > Fratercula arctica. Next base: position 25,401,909 of record CANTUZ010000001.1, on the reverse strand, counting down.
GGGTGGTGGTTTCTGAAGGCATGTCTGGAGCTTCACCAAGTACTTGTCTCTGAGTCCTTGTTTCACAGCAGGGATTCAGCCCAGGGTCAGGACTGTCTGGTTCTGGGTTGACAGAAGTTTGCACAGTTGTTGGTTTTGTTTAATTAAGGAGCCTCCTTTTGTCACAATCGCTTTGGGAGTTTTGGATGGTAGGTAGCTCTGAGACAATTTATTGATGTTTTTCTCCATGGGCAATTTTTTATTAAGGTCTATCAGAAGCACTACCTTCTCTGCTGACCACCAGTTTTCATATGCACCTCTTTGAGAGTGCTCCTGAGGACATTTAGCTTCTATATACTTGTCGCGCTCAGTTGGGTGGCCTGTTCTTTTATACTGAGAGAGACTGATCTTGGTGCCGAACTGTCCAACTGTGTATGATGTGGAGTTCCAGCTACTGTGAACTGGTTGAAATCTCATCAGCAAGAATAGCTTGTGCCTCTTCGCAATTCAGAATGTTTTCCTGTTCCCCACAGTCCTGGCTAGTCTACAACGTACCTGTGGCCCCCTTCCTCTTGGCTGTTTCACACACTTACTGTCCAGCAGTCATTCATTTGTACTTAGGATGCGGGAAAGCAGAGTGTGGTGGGTTTTGTTGATTGTCTCACACAAAGTACATTGGGACAATGCCTTTTTTTTTGTTATGGCTCCTTTGGAAGTGTGTGTCCAAGGTCCCCACCCAGTCACTGCATATGGGACAAGACTGATCTTTAGTGGGGAGTCTTACAAAGGTGGCTGCAGAAGGACTGACTCAATGTTTTTCACGGTGGCTGTGGTAATGGTGTCCAAGGAGTGTCCAGCCTTGCTTTGGGTGGGCTTCCTCAGAGTGGTATCTGAGGAGGTACTTCAGGTTCATTCACAGCAGATGTAAGCATGATGTGATCTTATGTGAGAAGTAAATACCCATAATTCTCAGCAAACTTGAGATACAGCTCACAATGGTTGAATTTCAAGATGAATTTTCTTCACCGTATCTGAGGTTCACAAAGTCCATGGCTTAATGCATGTTCTCAGACTGAACTAAAAGCCTGCAGTCAGGACTAGAGGAGGTCCAGCCTCCCTGACAGCAAAACCCTCTGGTTCAATCTGGAGGGGGTGTAGGGCATTGATAGGAAGTGCATGGTAAACATGCCTATATCAAACAAGTCTGGGAGTTGCACTGTCACAGGTGCTTCATTTTCTTCCAGTGAGAAATAGCTTTATGTAAGTACACAGAAAAACCATTATTATGAGTTAGTTTCACCTAGCAATACTAACAACTGGACAGTGAGGTTAGTTGGTTGACAGCAACTATGACTACGGCATTAATCAAACCGGGAGGATTTTTTTCCCCTAAGATATGTGTTACTCTAAGATATTAAACAATACATTAAAAAGGTCCCTCTGGTTCTGGAAAGAATTACTGGTATCAGACATTCTCCAGCTCTGAACACCTCAGGGTCATTATGTGGAAACAAAAATTATGTACCATATGGCACATCTAAAATACTCAGTAATTTGAAGAGAGTGTTTGCTGAAAACAAATTTTGCAGCAAACCAGGCTGTAAATTTTCTATAGCTTTGAAAAATGACCGTGAAAGAAAGAAGAGGACAAAACACTGAAAGGTATAGCCTGCCCTGCTTCTTGAATGTGGGTTTATCAGTGAATGATTATATTCTTTTCATTGTACAAAAGCATTCATCAGACCTTTTAATCTATAAATTCTAATAATGATTAGCATTTTAGTGTGGGGAGCTGAAAGCGTTCTGTAAATGTGACGGAGTTCACATCCAGCATTTCCTGATGGGCATTTCTGTAATAATACATTATTTCATCTGCTTCTGGAATTTTTGCGTCCCCTACTTTCTGTGTCAGGAGAAAAATGGCCACGTGGAAAGAGGTGAATTGCAGTATTTAGGTTTTCAGACCCAAGAAGGACACTTCATGTTCTTCACTGTCTTCATTTTGCAGCTGGAAGGCAGAAGGGCAGAATGCAAATGATTGCCCAACGTCCCCGCGTGAGGTCTCCCACAGTACTGAGAGGATCAACTGGATCTTTTGATCTTCAGTCCTGCACCATCGATCTCCCCTGCTCTGCAGAGCGCTCTTTTATACGGCCATCAACACTTGCTTTGCTCCTTCCTACCTAGCCCAGAATATACAAAAGAGCATTCTGTGTAATACCATTTACTCTTTCAAACTTACTACGGTGAGGCAAATCCTGAACCCTGCTGCCTGAGGTGCTCGGGGTACCGTTGACAGATGTCCCAGTAAAATCAGTGCAGTTGCACTTTTTAGTGACTCAGCATCCCAATAACGTGGTTGACATCCAGTAGCCTCCCAGTTTACACCCTGCTCTCTCCTCAAAGGCTGCATCGGCAAAGCAAGGACTCTGGCAGCTAAGAAGGTGCCTCACTCGGCTGGAGCACAGCGCTGAGGCTCTGAAGGATAGCCGCTCCCCAGGTTTGACTGAAAGGTGGACATTTGTGGTAGGCATTTCAACACAGCAAGTCCTGGGGCATCCTGATTTCCAGTGTACGTCATCTGGCAGCTCTCATTCAGTTGGATCAGCAGTTAATCCGCTGGAATTGCCTGTTCTTTCTCTTTCTTTTTTTTCTTTCTTTTTTTTTTTTTTCCCTTCTTATTTCTGTTATTTTCATTCTCTAGAGAACCCACAGTCTAAAAAAGGGAAAGTGCAAAGCTAAATGAGGCTGCTGGGACCTACACATTTAGTTGCACAGATCAGCCATCTGCTTTGCATGCTATACCTTTGCTCCTTGTTATACACTTATTATGGGAATATTTATTCTGTCAATGACTAGCTGTTTGCTCTTAATATGCTTCCATCTGCATATAAATTTGTTAAACCACTCCCCTTAGGCATATGAAAGTTTGGCTTTCTCTTTAAGGTGGCTATAAGTATGCAATTAGATTTACTGTATCATGATCAGGATGTTCAGCTCCCGCATCCGCTGCAGGATGCGCGTGTGGAGGATGGGCTGGGAAAAGCAATTTACAGAGCTTCTCAGGTGCGAAAAAGGCTGAGTTTTAGAGCGACAGCCTGAAAAGCTGGAATCTCTGTAGGAATTTTGGAGGCCTTACAGGTAACAATATGGTGAAAATAACTGGGGAGGAGCCACAAACACCTCTAGGTGTAAGTAAGGGCAGTGGATTGCTGGGAATGACAAAATGTCCCTGTCGCGTGGTGTGTGGCCACACACACAGAGGATTTGCCTTCGTGGAAACTCCCAGTGGGCTTTGAGGGGAGCTGTGTGAGGAGAAGACCCCTCGTGGGCCTTCCTTCTGGGAGGATGCAGAACAAGACCAAGTCGCTGTTGAGGGTGGGAAAGGCAGGTTCTGATTTCTGAATTATTTAAACTTTTCAGAGTTGCAGAGTTCATACATAATGGAGAACAGGAAAGAGCAAAAAGCCAGAAGATGGCTTGGGATTTAGGGGTTTGTTTGCTGTCTTCTGGTTTGGTTTTTTTTTCACCCTGCAGAAGACGACTCAGAATAATGTATTTTCTCACTAATTCTGCTCCTGTTAATTTCTAACCAAACCCTAAGAGGCAGGGCCAGATCCCCTAGCAGTGTCCATCTTAGCATTTGACATGTGGTACCACTTTTCTTGATCATCTTGAACTTTCAGAAATTACATGCTTTTGAAAATTAGATTCTCCTCATGCTAATCAATATCAGGTATCATTTTGTCTACAAAAAACTTTATCCCAGGAGCCTGGATGTTTTAAGTACTTGCCAGAGACTGTCAGCTATCCCTAGGGAAAGGATGCATTCAGGCATATTTCACTTTAAACAATTTTTAAAGTAAACACGTTGCTTTGTCTTGCATATGAATTATAACCCTAATGGCTTCTGGTTTTGAGTTTTCTTTCTCAGCGTTTCTTCTCCCCAGACTTCTCCTGATGATAATGCCGCACAGTGTGGGAATGAGCCCAGGCTGCCTTTTATTCCTATGTATTTACCTGACGTTTTGCCAATGTGCTATTATGCTGCTTTTTATATTGAAAAATAATGCCCTGAATCTCCCGTTGTGAAGATCAAAACCCGCTCTTCAGCAAGGCATATAGTAGACCGAAGAAGTCTCAGTTACGGGGATAGAGATGGCTGGTGGTAGGCACACAGGGTCTTCCCTGATGGATAGAGGAAGCATAAGGCGCAGTGGCTTACTAGAGGCAGTTCGGTCCCTGCAGAAGTACGACGAGCTCCAGCAGGCTTTGGCACACAACTGCAAGAGCTTTGAAGAATGCAGCAACTCTACTGATGCCTGTGGTGAAGGCATCTATTTTCTCTGTTTAGCCCACCTTATACAAGGAACTCTTGAAGAACTTTTCCTATCAAAAGCCCAAAAGATTGTCCAGAGAATTTCAGGCATAACGCTTTTCATTGTTGAAGACTGTCTTCCTTTTCTGTTGCTTTTTTTTTTTTTTTTCCTCCCAAGAAGATGTTGATTAGCGTTGTGGCTTGTTTGTTCTGTTTGATTCATGGCTTCTGAGTGACTATCTTGACATTATGTGTCATGCTATCATTAATTGGTTCTCTGAAGGCTCTCCACAAGTGTTTTGCAAATCACTGCTACATTATAGGCTCGCTGTTGGGACCAATGATTTAAGACATATGCTTACAACTTAAAATTATTTTGTTCCTAATGGGAAGGCAGGCAAAATTGCGGCTACTTGGATGTTTGAGAATGGTGTTTTGAACATGATGCAAGAAGATACTGTGGAAAGGAAAGCTGTAGTTCTAGCTGCAGGCCTGGGGATACATTTGTTCCCACAGAGGTCAGCAGGAGTCCTTCTACAGGAGTTTCTTTCAAAACCTCAGAGCACCAGAAACACCTAGACCATTCATCCCCAACTTTTAGATAATTGACCCCCTCACCAGAGAATATTGATAATGTTTTGTGTCTTATTGTTTCAGCTCCTCACAAAAATCTCTCTCAGGTCTACTGTATCTCCATCATCTCTTTTGCTCCATGATTGCCATCATATCCATTCTACATCTGTACTTCTACATTGCCAGCTTTGCTGACAGATCCAGGACTGAGAGTGAGGTTACAAACCTGACTTTATCTGGCTAACATCACCCGGAGCCATTGGGGTGTCTCTGCACCATGCTCTCATGTGATTCTGATGTAGGAATACATAACACAGACATCCAAGTTGGCTTTGCATGGATCTGTACGGATATGACAGAGCTTGTTCATTCCCTCTCCATGCGTCATCGGTGACATGCTCATGGGTCACCACTGAGATCCGCCTCATCCATCAGAAAGCTCTGAACAAGAATTCTTAACATTTTAACTCCACTGCAAATGATTTTATAGGCATGGAGTCAGTTTATTCACAGTAGAAAATAACTTATTTCTGTGTAGTTAATGTGCTGTTTCAGAGAAATAAGAAATAATTGCAGAACAATTAGAAAGAATTTGCTGGCAGGTGGAAAAAAAAAGTTAATTTGTTTCAAAATTGACAGTAAAAGTATTGTTTAAGTAGGCTGCATTTTCTTCGGCTACATGTAGCTCAGCATAAGAATTTCATTTATAACACGATATAAATAGTGTGATAACACTTCACAGAGGCTCCACTTATCAGGGGAATTCCAACTTCTTACAGAGACTGGAGCATACTGGTTGTCATGCCATCCTTGTAAATATTTTATGTTGGCTTAAGACTCAAGGGCAGACATCTATTTTTACTTTGTGTTTGTGAAAAACTATGAACTTAAAAGCTTTTGGTATAAAACATTTAGCGGTAGCAAAGTCAGTTCAAAGCTGTCTCCAGAAACAGAAATTGCGATGCAGCTTTTTTGTTTGTTTTTATATTATATTTAATGTTTGCTATACTTCTCTGGTAAACACGGCTGTAATGAATAGTTGTTCCAAGCAAAAACATCCATTCAGCAAAGTAGCTTGGAAGTCAGTATTTAGAAAGCATGGCCTACCTTTCCTCTGAAAGCAACTGCCTTGCATTGACATCTTCAGCAGTAACTTGCTATTTTATTTTTTCTTTAAACAGCTACAGCTTAGTATTTGCTGTAGCTACAAGCTACAGCATTGCTACAAGCAATGAGACTTGTAGACTGGCAAAGACAGCTCATTACTGATGTGCGTCCTATATTGTCCGGTGTCCGAACAAGCTTTCCTGGGTATCTCCTGGTTTTTCAAAGAAATGACGTAAAGCTTATTTGGGACATAATCTGAAGTTCTTAAAACCACACACACATAAAAAAAAAAAAAAGAAAAGTCATGCACTCTTCATTAAAATGAGAAAGTTTGAGAGCCAAAGACTTTCACTGTGCAGATAACCAGTATAAATGTTGAGGTGCCTGAGCCACGTTGCCCGCTAACACAGACTCCTCGGCTGCATCCATGCGTTTGGAAATGGGACAGAGAGATTCAGTCATTCAGACACTTTTAAAAAATTTAGCCAGCATTACTGTTTATTTTAGAATTCAGATTTCGGTATCTTAATGCTCATCTGTGTTTCCCTGGCAGACTCTCAAAAGCCAACCACGCTACCAGCCTGAGTGGCCATACCTACTTGCCGCTTGCTGCCTGCGTTAGCCCAGGGCTTGACTCGGTGCTGCTGTGAGAGGCCGGCGTGTGACATCATTACTAATTAAGTTTGAATACAGAGCTATGTTTGAGAGCCAAAGGAAGTGCAGGAAGGAAGCTGAGTGTCAGTGAGTCATGTCATATGAATGCATGGATAGCAGTTATTGATAACATACAGCCAAGCCACAATGTTGATTTTGGAAGATTTGGCATGGGAACTAAAAGCAGCGCCCTGACCTCGGTTGCGATTTGTTTGTATTTAGATTTCCAATAACACTCTTTTGATTTTTTGGAAGAATTGTTTCTTTTCAGATACTCTGTCTTTATTTATCTCACAGTTCTCACTAGAATCAGGACCCTTAGGGACTTGAATGCTTAATCTGTGTGAACGAGGCATCAGCGTTTTTCTGAGGACTGTCTCCCATTTTCTGTGTGAAGGAAAAATGTCTCTTTAGTGGCAGGCACCCTGCCTTGTAATTTCCGTTGTGTGAGCTTGGACATCTGTGCGATTATCCTCTGGGAACACTTGCAGCTTGACACACATGCATCTAGTCTAGCTATTTTTAATCACTGCTTTTCAAGTGTCTGTTGTGAGTTTGGTGACATGAATGGGAATAGTGTTTTCCAAATTCAAGTCCTTTAGTATTTGCTTTCTGTAGTCCCTCAGCCCCGCTAAAATCGCGAAGTATCATAAAGGTTAATCACTTCCAACTGTCCAGGAAACTTCATTATAAGGCTTGAAAATATTACAGTGCCTACAGAATTTGAATGCAAAGCTCCATTTGCAGATTATAAGAAATATTTAATTTCTGTGTTAAGCGTAGCCATACTTATATAGCAACATAGCATACTGGGAACCAGGTAGTCTTTAAGCTTTTTTAAAGTTATTTTTAAATTAAAATATGATCATATATGTGTTTTGGCTTAATTTGTAGGAAAGGTGATGGTTCTGTCCCAGCAACAGTTGCTATGAGAGTGGTTCATCTTGCTAGAGAATCATCCTGGTACTTTTTTCATTTTACTCCCTAGGATGAAACTGATGCCAGGTCGCAATCTTTCCCTTACCTTCCCCTTTCTGTCACAGTTCCAGGAATTGTACTTTTGCAGCTTGCCTTACTGTAGGGAAAACTTCTGCACCGCATCTCCCATTGTCGATGCATGAAGTAGTTGTAGAACAAGGCCTGAAGAGTAATGACCCATTTCAGGTTCCAGATCTCTAACTGACTCCTGGTCCATTCAGTGAAAGACACTTGAAAAACCACAGACACAGTATTTGGTCTAGTGAAACAGTATTTTAAGCATGGTTACAGATGTTAAGTTCAAGGATGGTATAAATGTCTCATTTTATTGATCAAGTCATGAAGAATACCTTCTAATTATTTTAAACTGCTTATTTACAGGTTAATAGAATAAGAGAGAAAAAAGACTTTAAGGGATTCTTGTAAACAATATACTTCATTTCCTTGACCACAGTGTAGGATCAGGTAGATCTATGTCACTTCTGAGAAATGCTTGTATACTCTCTTCTTGAAGACCTCTGGTGGTGAAGACCCCACAATGTCACTGTGCAACCAGTGCTTCACTATATTTTGACATTAGAAAGCTTATTCTTGAAGTTTTCTTGCACATTAAATTAATTTCCACTTGTCCTCCTCCGATGTGGAAAAAAGATTATTTTCTTTCTCCTTGTGGCATATGTTTGAAAACTGCTCTCATATTTCAGCCCACTCCTTTCAAAATTAACTATTCTACTTCCATGAAATTTTCCTTGCAATTCACATTTTCTAGATCCGTGATCGTTTTTTGGTTTTTTTTTTCCTCTGGTCCGCCCTCTTTTTGACATGCAGTGCCCAATACTGAATGTGTCAGGTGAATGCAGTTCACCAGGAATCTCGCTGAAGTTCGTGGAGCTGTATCTGATGCTGGAGACTGATAACTCACAGAAGTAATCCCTCCAGATTCAGCAGAGCCACTGACCTAAATCCTTTTCAGTGTGAGAAAGGACTGCAGTCCTGCTGGGCGGACCTACCAAACGTTACTGTAGAGATCTTTTTCCTCACTCGTCACTGCAGCCATATTCTTTTTGCATTCCTCCTGCCGTGCCTCCAGTTTTTGTTGTATCAAATATAAGGTCTTTATTTGCACTTGCAACTTCCTTAATGGCCTATCCCTTTCTTACCATGTTCTCTCCTTAGCACACTCCCACACCTTCCACCTCACTGTGGAATCATCATGGAACCATCTCACCGTTCCCAAATCCCAAATTCCTAGATTTAAGGAAGTTCCTTTGCGATTTCTCTTACTTGGGGCCTCAGGCTTTAGGAAAACTTGTTGTAAACAGCCAGGGCTCAGCGACAATCTGCTTTTTAAAACCACCTTAAAACTCTGTTTCTGAAAAACTTGGCGGGAGTTGGGCCCCTTGTGCCCTGCACACGGCAGTGCACCAGCCCAGCACAGCTGTGGTGATCCTTTCTTCTCTCCTGTTTATGTGCTGTTGTCTCATGTCTCTTTTACACTTAGAAGGAAAGCTTTTTGGAGTGTAGGGCATCTTTTACGTGTCAAATGGGAAGTACTTCACACAATAGTTTTGCCTGTACTTAAGATGACAATACTGGTAAACGTGCTAGAGAGATACAGCCCTATGCAGAGTCTGCTGTTCCTTGTGCAAGGAGCCAGATATTTCAGAGACAACTCTTATATCCTCATGTGTATTTTCCAACCCATAGAATTATGCTTTAATAGTATTTCCACAGGAGAGCAACGCGAGCCAAGGCCTGGTCATTACAGAGGTTTTTCCATGTAATTGAGTGGCTCAAGAAAACATTATGAAAGATTGTCTTGGCAAAAGATGTAAATGTGAAGAGCAGCTGGTAATCCCATGAAGATCCTGCTCATCTATAAATTAATACACGCCACTGGGGATACTGGCAATTTGTCTTGCAAGTAAAATGGTTGAGAAGAGATTTTGGCACTCAATCTGCAAAAGACATGACACTCATAAAAGCAGAACTATATTTATGACATAGTACAATGGTTAATTGGTTCGGGATATATTTATATTAATATGAAATCCAGCTATCTATTTCTGATATCTTTGTGTGTGTGTAAAAATGGAATTGCATTCCATTGGGAGAGAGAGAAAACTTCCTTTGTTATCTTATCAGAAGAGCATAGCTCCTACCATAAGAGCTCAATAAAACATTTTTGCAATTTTGTGGGGTTCTTCATTGAACAAGTGGTTTTCTCACAGCCCTTCTTCTCCACTGCCTTAATTTTACAGCATAATGAAAACAAGATGCAGCAAACTGTAACTGAGCTAGGATCAGAAGAACAGTTTGAGAGGGGTAATAGCTGAATACGTAGCTTAACAGTTACATAACTGGAAGGAAGGCCAGGAGACATAAATGTTTCTCATTTATGCATGCATATGTACATATGCATGTAGATGTAAAGAAAGTATGGTTGCTAAACGTGCCGTTGAGGACATAAATATGTGCGTGGATAGATAGATCAGATAATGAGACATCCAGAAAACTAAACTTCCTTTATGTAGTTAAATTAAACATAGTTTTGTTGGAGGTGGCTATTGTGAAGTAAATAGAAGCAGAACTTGAGTGTCTTGAGCTGAAGGTCCCAAACTTGATTTTTCTGTGACCATCAGCAGTGACGGATGCCACCAGTGGCGACACCGACGCTCCCTCCAGGCTGCCCAAGCCACAGGGCAGCCCTAAGTCCAACATTTTTTCTGGATGTGACTTCAGTCCGGGCAGAATGAGAGTGGTTGAAGTTGTCAGGGTTCCTGGCAGCCTGTGCCATCTTGCAGCACAAGACACAGCAGCACCGACAGCAGGGTGCGTGTGACCTGACGCTGGACAGGAGTGTCACAGGCACTCCCTTCTTCTGCAGTGTGTCTTGCTCTGACTACGTGGATCAGCTTTGCAGCCTGCCATGGCTCAGGCAAGTGTCTTGTGACACTAGTCACAAGTCTAGGGCCGGTAGCGATAGGACAAGGGGTAATGGTTTTAAACTTAAAAGAGGGTAGGTTCAGACTAGATATAAGGAAGAAATTTTTAACGTTGAGAAACACTGGCACAGGTTGCCCAGAGAGGTTGTGGATGCCCCATTCCTGGAAACATTCAAAGTCAGGTTGGACGGGGCTCTGAGCAACCTCATCTAGTTGAAGATGTCCCTGCTCATTGCGAGGGGGTTGGTCTAGATGACTTTTAAAGGTCCTTTCCAACACAAACCATTCTATAATTCTAAAGTAATGCCTCCCAAGACTGTCAAATATGCTATTTGTGTATGGTAGGATTGATACTACCTATTTATTTTACTGGTACATGGTGCAGAACTCCTGTATGCATATTTCTATCCAGGGACTCCCAAACAGAAATAAGGTAGTTTTATGTATTAGTGAATTTCTTCCAAATTAATACCCGTCTCTGCACTCCCTGCCTTGCTTCTTCTTCGTGTGTGTTCCTTTCCTCAGAGAGACCCTGCCACTCACCATCTATCTGTTGCATATCCCATCTCTTCAGGTTAGGAAACCTGGTTTCAGCACCAAATTAGGATCTAGTCCTATAACTCTTATTTCTATATAGCACTACCAAAATAAAAGAGCTTTCTGCTCTGTGTTTCCTATCTCACCTGTCTTCAGACCCAGATTTCTCTATTAATGTTATCTTTTTCTGGTGATGGTGGTTTGTTGGTCTTAGATTTATTTTCTATTCTTTTTATTATGAGAAAGCCATGGTTTTGGTCGCTTTTTGTCTTGCTATGCTTAGTTTTGTGCAGTTAAGTTCTACAATATTTTTGTGTGTTTGATCCCTTTTTCTGTAAAAGCACCTTTTTTTTTTTTTTTTTTGAGTGAGATAAGCAACCTCTCCAAACGTTCAGGCTTTGTACCTGGGAAAAGAAAGGAGCACCAGAGCACCAGAGGGAGTGCTAGTTTGCTCTGAAGCAGATCCTTTTTATCTGCCCCAGATCCCAGGCTGCGACTCTAGATACAGGCTGAAGTGTAATCCACATTGTGACTGAATCCTTCATGATCAAAGGCAAAGGTGCTTGTGGTTGCAGCCGTGCACCCCAGCTCCCATGCTGCAGCCTCAGGAAGAAGGGAAAGGACAGCCTTGATTTCACGCTTTCTCTCCTTTGATACCTAGTGCCATTTCCAGCAAAGGCAATGCATTCTGTACCTGAGAGGAATATCATCTCTCCCTGCATCTGCTGTTCAGTTCAGATAGCCTGGGGCCTTTCTACAGTTACTGGAATCATTCTGTGAAAGTCCTCCTGAAGTCTTCTGGGACAGCATCCCAGGTCAAATTGGTATGCTGCATCTGCCTGCTCCGACCTGTAGAGTGATGCTGATGGATAGGACTGTATTTCTGGTAGTTCGTTTGCTTTAGCAATCACTGGCTTAAATGCAGCTTCTGCTATGTGTACTGACAGGTGCTGCCAAATGTGACTCACATTTTCTCTTCGTTCCCCTCTGCAGCAGCCTCTCCAGTTGCTGCTGCAACTTCTCAGCATGAGGAGCAATCTTATTTCTTAATAAACAAACAAACAAACAAACAAGAACTCCAGACATCTAAATGTTTTGGATAAAAGGCTGTGCTCATTAGCTCATTCTCCAGTAGAGAAATAGCAAATTCCCAAACCATCCTGTCTGGGACGGGATTCATACCCTATGAAACTGTACGGCTCTGGAGAGGATGGAAGAGATTACCTCTCCGAGAATGAAAAGTTTCTCTTCCACACTTGCCTTGCCAGCTGTCCTGGATGTGTGACACACTATAACACAATAGTTTTTCTAAAGTTTCCAATAGCTTTTCTAAAGAAAGACAACAGTGATAGGACTGCTCTATGGGGTTTACTTTATCATATGGATTTTCTCTAGTATGGGATGTATGCTCTTGTCTTCTGGACAGGACCGTTTGAGAAGCTAATAGAGCTACCATGGCCACAAACTCCTTGCCCAAATTTCTTTACCACATTTACAGTCTCCAGCTTAGCTTCTTTGGAAGATGGAGCCATTAGCCACTGGAAAGATGAAGAATCCATTTCTTTGCAGTGTTTTTCTTCCTGAGGGTGGTGAGACAGTGGAACGGGTTGTCCAGAGAAGTCGTGGATGCCCCATCATTGGAAATTTTCAAGGTCAGGTTGGACGGGGCTTTGAGCAACCTGGTCAAGTGGGAGGCGTCCCTGCCCATGGCAGGGGGTTGGATTAAATGATCTTTGAACGTCCCTTTTAACCCAAACCATTCTAGGATTCTAGGATTCCCTCTCCCCTTCTTTTGGAGGAGACAGGCTGTTTTCTTCTGCCTCATCTGGTATCGTACTGCCTGAATGGGATAGACGTCATGTAATTTCAGAATTATAAAGGGGGGAAGTCTAAGTCTCTGTTTCAGTTGCCAGTGAGGAATAAGTGTGGAGGTCCTGTCCAGTCCTTCCCTTTCATCCAGAGCCCTCATCCAGTTCTTCTCTGGAGGGTTTCAGAATCCACCACAACAGCCTTCAGGCAAGCTGGTTGTTGTCTGCTTGGAGGAAATGTGAATGTATCTGTGCAGTGAAATGCCCTTTGAAGTATCTGCTGGACTCTTTACCCCAGAAATGGTAGAAATGACACTAGTGCATGTGTTTGAAAGTTAAATCCAGCAGCAACTACTTAGTTCGCCACCATTCGCTTATCTCATGAGAGCTCTGAAAGTGTGAGCAGGTGAGCTAAACTGTCTCAGACTGGCTGGAGACTAGTGGAAAATCTAAGGTGACATCCTGAGTTTGCTTTGGATCCATGAGAAATAACAGGAAATACCAACTCTTCTGCACCAGAGCCACTGTGTTTCCAGGCTCTCTGTTCCTTCTGTTTTCATCAGGCCACCTTGCATTGCAAACCTGCTGCTTCTTAGAGACCTCAGAAAGCTAAAGCAAGATGGTATGAATGTGATTAGGGTAGCCTGGTATGGTCCCATAAAATTCAGGTTGGCAACTTCATCCAAACTATTTCCCTCTGCATCTCATCTGCCAAGCATGGGAGGTGGCTGGAAAGACAATTCCACTGGTGCTGGGACATGATTTTTGGGTGGGACCTGTAAACCCAAAAGCAGTTCTTTCAAACATTTGGTTTATATTTCTTTTTTATTTTCCTTTTCCATTTAAGCCTGTCTGCATGATCTCCTCTTTGTCCTGTATTCAGTCCTCATTAAAACTCTGTTAGACTTTTTTTAAACTTTACCCATCCCCAGAAAATAAAACAGGGGGTGGGGAGGTAAGTTTAGGGAAGAAAGCGGTAATTCAGGATCTCTTGCAATTTTAGTCTCTAGCTTGAATTCCCCATTGCTCGTCCCAGCACGTGAAGCCCTCGTGAGTTGTTAGCTGTTGTCGTCCCCAAGTCCTGGTCACTCCTGAACTGATCTGAGAGCAGTTGCGGGACTCAGTTGCAGATTGGCGTGTTATTAGGACTTGAGATCTCTTATAAGCAGTTGGCAGGTTTGTCTGTTTCTGTAAGTCAGTTTTGGCTCCATGTCCATCCTGGAGCAATTTTAAATATTCCTTTTCAAAAGTTGGCATCGCTGATACCAGAACAGAGTACTTTTTGTAGCACTTGATTTGATTTCTGCACTTAAGGTTGTTTTCTTTCCTCCCAAACGATTGTACTCAACTACTGATAAAATTCCTTTTCCGCAATCTTTGATTAATAAGTAACAGGGGCTGTGCTGGCCGGGGAGGAGGTGATTCAGAGCAAAGTACTGCATTTTAATACGAAGTGAATCTATTTGCACAAAATTGTGTGAAAAGAGTACGCTTCCAAGTAACCGTGTTCCTGAAATATGCTCTTCTGCTTCTAGTAGTTTGATCTGCAGCCTTGCTAATTCCAATTTCGTGTAGGCTTAAGGTGACCTGTTTCTCAATGTGCAGACGCCCGTCCTGCATACGACACCATCTGAATGCAAAGATCCATCACTGGTGATGATGATTCAGTCGTCTACTGTTACAGGTTTTTCTCATCGGTGGCAGACTCACGGCATTATTTAGCTTGCTTTAAAGAGAAACCGTGTGTGAAGTAAAAGGTATAGAAATTACAGAGATGCTGCCAAAAAAAGAAATTAATTAAAACGAACAAAAAGAAGTGGGTCAAATTTTGGCCTAACTACGTTCAAGTTGTTTCTTTTTCAATACAAAGAGCAGAGAAAATAGGCAGATGGGAAGTACAGAAAAGGGAAATAAGCCAAAGTGATTAGCCCGGTTGACCTTCCCTTATTTCTGGTGGGTTTTGTATGGATGTGCACTGTACCATTGTTTTTGATGAATAAAATTAACATATTCAATTTATATCCTAAAAGAAACCTAAATTCTTTAATTTACTCAGTAGTGCAATTCCAATTTAAGGTGCAAGTTTTAACTTTGGAAGTTATTTGTGGTACTTATTTTCTCTATTTTGCATATTTATGTGTTCAGATCGAAGATACACAAAAAAGAGAATAAGAGTTTTATAAAATAGCATTAGGACTAATTAAGAAAAGAAAATAGCTCAGAACAATGGCATTCTCCTGGGGTTTTGTTCCTATGCCATTTTTAAACAATTGAACATTGAGCCACTCAGTAACAGATTAGCTTATTCATCAGCTTTCTAAGAGCTAAATTTCAATGGATTTCTTCCCTTTCTTATATTCTTTCAAATGATTTATATAAAGGAAGGTTTTCACTATGTTGGTAAGGGTTTCCCAAGAAGTTTCCAGCTAATGCTTAGTTAAACAAATTGAGTAGAAATTTATACTGTAATTAGTGTGATGAGCGGATTGTGTTGCACAGCCCAGATTATCTAGAGTTTTCTACTAAGGAAAGTAACAAAATGAAAAATGAAGGCAAAGAAAATTAAGGCGCTTCACTCACGGGTGTTATTTATTACTTTAAAACATGATTATGATTCATGATAACTTCAAAATGTCTTCTAGGGTTACATTCAACTCCTCTTTGAACGTTTGCTAGACATTTTGGGGGGCATAGGACTTGTCATTTGGATGAGATCCACGGTGTCTTTTTTCAGAGTGGCCAGAAACAGAAATGTCAAAGAGCATCAATACCCGGATAGCCTGGTGAGTAGGCTTACATGGAGTATGCTGCTAACAGCATGAGTCTCAGCCTCCACCCGGAGGACTTGGCTCCTATGTGGAAATAGGTTTATTCAGGTCATTTCATTTCCAAAATGCAGTGGCTTGAAAAATAGTAAATCTGGATATTTCTGATATCCAAAAAGGTGCCTGGATTCTTTTGCGTATTGCAAAGCTCTTGCTCTCAAATCCTCCTGTAGAAACGTATGCCATAGTATAATTTCCTGTTTTGTGAAAAAGCTGTTTCCTATTCCCATTGTTAAAATTCATGGGTTTGTATGTCCGCGTTCTGGAGTACAAATTAATTCAAGACAGAGACCTTGATGTACCTTTTATTGTTTATGCACTTCTGACCATCTCCCATGCTGCTAATTTCCTTCCTAGGAACGACCATCCCTTTCTTTTCATGCTGTCTCCATAATTTTTGAGCGCTCTGAGTGGCTCCTCTGTGAATCCTCTCCAAGTCTGTGTTTCTGCCTTTGGGAGAAGATGACCACTGCTTCCACGATGTCCTGCATGACGCTGCACACTAATTCACGGGAGGAGATCGCCGTGTTATCAGTGTCATTCTCCTTTCCACGCTGTGTGTATCCTAACATCTCATCAGCTTCTTTTGGCTAGAGCAAGCCAGAGAGCGGAGTATCATTGAGCTATCCCAGTGGCACACTGCTCCATTTCTTTAGGAAATAAACACCCCCTCTTCTTGATGACCCTGTCCCAGCTGCAAATGTTTCCATATCCTCCTGCACTTCGCCACCTGGCCAGTTACTACTTCCCCGGGTCTCACTTTCAATCTGCTCATTTAAGACGCTGTAACCTCAGCTGGCTTAGCTGAAATGGTTTTAACGTAGATCTAGGGTAATTTGCTGCCTTTTCAATTGAAGGGGTGACAGAGGTGCCCATGGGAACCCTTCCAACAGCAGATCTTGGGGGGACGGGGTGGGGGAGCAGTGGTACGTGTGCGGAGGGCAGGGTCCCAGGGGGACAGATTCTGAGCAGCAGGGGCCAGGGACCTGCAGGTGGTACATCACAACCAGCGGAGAATGTGTGTCAACATACGTAGGGCATCAACCAGCCTGTATCATATTATTTTGCGTTGCAAGGCATCACCTTGTGTTTCTCAACATCTTTTCTGTCGATTCCTCTGTAATAATTCACCTGTTGAGCATTCAGTAAATATGCTTATAAGGGCTAGCTCAGCTGTATAAATCAAATCCTAAATTTCTGCCTGTTGGAAATGGGTTTTTAAAAATTTACGCAAACATCTACTGTCTCCTTGGAGGCAGCTTTGCTACCAAACGTGTTTTTCACTGAGGTGTATTTAATTTACAGTGAAGAAAGCAGCTTGGCATCAGCAGCTTTGTCTACTAGCATCTACTTTCAAATAGTCTGTTGGATTATTCACACCTTATATGAGGCTGTTATATTTTTTGTTTGTTTCGAATTTTTCACGTTTATTAGGTACCTTCCCTAGACCTCAGGTAGCACCACGGCAGACATTCATGGGACTGTTCAGTTTGACAAGGCAGATGCTGCACAACTACACTTCTGTGGAAAATGCTGTTTCTACAAAATGCACGTGTTGATTTTTCTGACTTTTTACGTGTAAGAGGAGATGGTCATCCCAATCAAAGGCCAAAACGGACACTTTTAGGGAGCGCTTTATTCAGAAGTTTATTTTGTGAGGTGACCGATACCCCATACAGAATGACTGGCTCAGATTTAAGTGTTCGCATTGTGGACACCTGTTACTAGGCGAAATGAATCCCACCCGTGCAATGTACTGTTAGACTAACTCAAAGTTTGTTTTGTTCCATGTGCCAAAATCTAGCGTCTTAATGATTGGGAATATCAAAACATTTATTTTCAGTTAAATATCAAAATTAATCACACATTTCCATCATTGGTTTCTTCCTTTTTTCATACCTTACATTATTTTGAATTTTCATTATTTATGACAAAAATTTTGCAATGGAAATTCTGATTTTTGCTCGACTCTTCATTTTCATCTGTCCTATTCTGTTCTTGAACTGAGTCTCTTCTGTGGAACTGCCTTAGCCACTGCTAAGGACACTCATGTTCTGTGACGAGCATGTCCCTGTGGAGAAAAGGGTTCAGGACACCAGGGGACGTCCCTTCGCAGTACAGATTTTCAGCTAACCTGCACTTTATGTTCCTAGCCTCCTTTAAAATTATATCTGTTTAATTACCCACTCGCAAACAACATTACTTGCTATACCTAACTTCTCTTCTCAAACTGAAAAAGGCAAATCTTATTATCTGCAATTATGAGCTTCGTTTTTTTTTTTTTTCCCCAGAATGAAACATAGTAAATAAATTTAAGGAGTAAATAGCCCTAACAACTTAACCTGTTTCATTAACCAATTATATTTATTTCTCCTCTGGCATTAATAACATCTTCCAAAGTGTTGCTGCATCAGTATTGTGTTTGGTAGAACTTCTCCAGCAGAGCTAATTGATTCTGACATGCCAAACCAGGAAGGTTTACTAATTGTTTCCCCTGCAAAAGCGTTAAGGTAGCTGTGCTTTTTATTACAACCATGTCAGCGTCTCGAAGCAAATTGAGGGGACTCTCAGGGGTGAAATATTTAGCTGCATAATGTAGGCTGTTAGGTAAAGGCAGTGATGAAGTTAGTTCAGCTAAATACCTACTCTCTAATTAGGTTCTCTCTGAAAATGAGAAGTATATGAAAATACTACAGTGATTACAGTTATTACAGTAAGGTACAAGTTTAATGCTCTTGGTTACTAATACGAAATAAGCTTTCGGACAAAGCAAGATCTTAGACTCGACCTTTCTCTTTGGCTCCTAGAAACAGCTTAAAGGCAAACAACAGATAGGCCTTCTCAGCAATAGAGTTTCACTCTTTCTAAGTATACTTTTACCTTCAACGTGTATAAATTAGAGTGATAAACTATATCCATTCCTTAGACACTACACAGCATGTTCAATATGCCTTGTTCTGTAAGTTAACGTTACACTTACATTATATCTCCAAAATAATAACATTAAAAAGTTAATGTTTAAAACATCTTTTGAAAAAAACATTCCCACTTTGCTAATGGCTTAGAAGAACGGTTGATGTTAAATTATATCTATTATCAAATTTATAAATCTTTCAAAATAACACATGCATGTGTTACATGGATAGCTAGCTGATCTTCATTATTCTGCTAACAGTAGCTACACAGGGTCCCTTTTATTAAGGTACTACATTTTTGTTTCATTCTTATGCCCAAGATCTAAAAACTGTAATGCGTGGCACAGAAACAACCCCAACCTTTCAGGTAGGTATCTGAGAAGTGTAACTGATTTCTGTTGCATTACTGAAAAAAAAATCTTAGATTAGGCAACAACTACGCAATTGAAATCACCAGTAATCACTAGTGGAACTGTTTAACATCTCCTGGCTTGTAGAGTCTGTCTGTATTGACCTTTTCCTTTATGTTTCCTAGTTTTCACTTGTAACACCAGGAGAACAAGGTCTGTAATTGTAATTAAATCAATCTGACAGTGAGTCACTCTCTGGCAGCTAAAGAGCAATCAGGAGAAAAATAATCTAATCTTAAACATGAATGGTATTTGCTGGAGGGAAGGGAGGAAGGGAGGGTGTACGTAATTTTTTTTTTAAAGGGGAATGTAAAACTTGCCAGGAATTCATTACATTTTTTTCTTAATTTTTTTTCATAATTTTGTGCTTTATGATCTAGAGTGGCTGCCGAAACAGAGTATCCTGGAAAATTAGTGCTGTATTGAAATCACCTGTAAATACATATTTCCTTCTGTATGCAAAATGGCAGGTTTCAGTTTTTAATTACAAACATTATTGGAGGCAGAACTGATGGCAGGAAAAAGACCACCTCTTTTTTTTGCATCCATTATCCGCTGGCACCGGTTCAGCAATGGTAAACATCTGTAGTAGGCGCTTGAGCATCCTGTGCTGGTGAAAGCTGCGGTTCTTGAGAGCCATCTGTACAGCTGCTATCCTGGCATACAAATCTACAACTGACTGGTGTGAAATGCTGAGCTCCAGGGGTTTCTGAGCTCCTCGTCCTCTCTAGAGCTCATGTAGGAGCCTGCCTACACATTTTATCCTTCATCCACTTGAGATCCAAGCTTGGATTACGCTTTTGAGAACAGGCCCCCAGCTGAGCAATGGCTGTTGCCTTCGCCGTTCATGGAATCATAGAATTGTTAGGGTTGGAAGGGACCTTAAAGATCATCTAGTTCCAACCCCCCTGCCATGGGCAGGGACACCTCCCACTAGACCAGGCTGCTCAAAGCCCCATCCAGCCTGGCCTTGAACACTTCCAGGGATGGGGCATCCACAGCTTCTCTGGGCAACCTGTTCCAGTGCCTCACCACCCTCATGGTGAAGAACTTCTTCCTAATGTCCAGTCTGAATCAACCCATCTCTAGTTTTAATCCATTACCTCTAGTCCTACCATTACCTGACATCCTAAAAAGTCCCTCACCAGCTTTCTTGTAGGCTCCCTTAAGATACTGGTAGGCCACTACAAGGTCTCCTTGGAGCCTTCTTTTCTGCAGACTGAACAACCCCAACTCTCTCAGTCTGTCCTCATCCTATACATATGCATAGTTTTTCACCTCGTTTTTCATATATTGTATGTTCCCATACAAAAGTGATCTCATTCCTGGTTGCATCCTCAACACATGGTGTTTTGTGACATGTGCCCTTGTTGCCAAGAAGGCCAATGGAATTCTGGGCTGCATAGGGAAGAGTGTGGCCAGCAGGTCAAGGGAGGTCATTCTCCCCCTCTGCTCTGCACTGGTGAGGCCACAACTGGAATACTGTGTCCAGCTCTGGGCTCCCCAGTTCAAGAGAGACAGGGAACTACTGGAGAGAGTCCAGCATAGGGCAACAAAGATGATTGAGGGATCGGAGCAAAGGCTGAGAGAGCTGGGACTCTTTAGCCTGGAGAAGAGAAGGCTGAGGGGAGACCTTATTAACGTTTACAAGTATCTAAAGGGTGGGTTTAAGGAGGATGGAGCCAGACTCTTTTCAGTGGTTCCCAGTAACAGGACGAGGGGTAACGGGCACAAGCTGGAACATAGGAAGTTCCGATCAAATATGAGAAAAAACTTCTTTACAGTGAGGGTGACAGAGCACTGGAACAGGCCGCCCAGGGAGGTTGTGGAGTCCCCTTCTCCGGAGACTTTCAAGACCCGCCTGGATGCAGTCCTGAGTAATGTGCTCCAGGCAATCCTGCTTTAGCAGGGGAGTTGCACTAGATGATCTCTAGAGGTTCCTTCCAACTCTGAAAAATTCTGTGATTCTGTGATAAGTAATAAAAAAATAACACTGTGTTAGTGGTAAATTGTTCCTTTCTCACACTGCTGTCTTGAATTGGTGCTTTGAGCTTCTATGGAAAATGCTCTCAATAGGTACTCAAAACCACTGTGGGTATCAAAAAGCTGGCAGGTGGTGTACCGCAAAATCACAACACAGGATCAAAACCTCTAAGACTTTTGGAGATAAGAGGGGTGGGTACATTCTGGTAGCAAACGTGGAACAACTCTTGTGTAGAAGGTAATTTGAGTCTCTTTTTCTTTCCTCCAGAACTGTTGAAGATAAAAGTCGTCCTAAAATTGTCATTTGTCTGACTGACTATTTACTAAAATCAAAATGTTCTTGCTAGAATGCATTTTAGTCATGAATGAGCTTAAGTTTGCCTAAGATTAGATTTGAATTATATTAGATTCAGCGTAGAGTGAAGGTGAACATTGCAATAAGTAGTGGAGAAAATGCAGCAAGAAATCAGACTGCTTTCTTTAAAGAGCCTTAAGAATGTTTAGTATGAAGACCATACACCCAGTGTTTGCTGCCTGATTGGGCTCGCATAGCTATGCGTTCGTACTAAAGGGATACTAAGATTCTAAAACATAAAAAAGTCAGTGAAATAATGATAATTCCTTAAACTCACAGTCAAATTAATTTATAGGTAAGGCCTCTCCTCCCTTCTTGAATCGTCTGCCCAGAATTACATATTCTCGTTCTTTAATCTTGTATGTGATAAGGGTTGGCACAGTGTGGGGCTGCTACACTCGATGAGCTAAAATATGCTGTAACGAAGTACATCCTTGTATGTGATTTATGCTGTTGTTTTTGGTTTAGTGTAAACACTTAGCTATTTAAATTGATTTTTTAATTGAATGCTTCTTCTTTTCATCAGCAGTAAAACATTAATAGGTATTTCTAGTGACAGATGCTTTTTATAGACAGCCTAAAAATACTGGATGGCCCTGAATGTGAAAATGCAAGTGGCCATTAAGCCACAGCTATTGCTGTAAGGGATGAAACATTTGAACTTACATAATAGGCAGATCAAAATTCCAAACGTTCTATAAATTCGCAGCGGATCTCTAGCAGCTCATAGTAAGGTTCTACGTATCTCATGGTCTCCTTCAAGCTCTCATGATGGTAGTAGATCCAGGATTAGGCCATCAGTCTTGAGGTACAGCTACATGCTTCTGTGGATAAACAGGTACTGATAATTATTTACAGGTCCCGTCCCACTGCATCTGCAGTATGGACGTGTCCTCAGCTACGGGTCACTGTGAGTTGGAGCGTGGGAAGCAGGATGACCGTAATGTGGCATCTCTCTTTTCTTGTCACATCACTACCCCATGGAGTACAAAATGATTGCTCCAGCTTCTGGGTCGTGTAGGAAATCTGCCTAGGACATACCACAGCTGTGAATCTAGTCCACTAAAATCTGCTCTGATAATCCACTGCTGATGCGTCTGTTGTCAGCCACTCTTGGTAGCAGAGCTGTCCTCCAGGCTTTTTCTTGGAAAGACATTTAAGTCCCATAACAGAGCAAATCAGGGGTGTTACATTTTTGGTCTTTCTTTTATTTGTTTCTTTTTTATATTTTTATTCGGTTTATTATTTATTCTTTGGAGAGATACCTAAGTCTTGGTAGAACATCTTCCACTTCCTTGGTTTAAGTGGCAAAGGGAAGCATGGTTTGATGCCAGTTTTTTTCCACCATCTGCCATAAAAGCATATTAGTGCTCAGGCAATTTAAGCACTTGCACACATGGTTGTTTCACATGATTTTCTCCAGAACTGTGGCTATCTTGGTTACATACAAACTGCTCCCCAGCAAGTCTGATTATTCAGACAGAGTTTCTGGTGGAAAGTCCTGCAGCTTTTGCCCTATCCATGTGTCCAGGTGCCGCTGGCAGCTCTCATTCTCTGTACAGCATGGAGGTCCCCAAGGAGTGGGGAGCTGGTTATCTTACAGCCATGAAACTTTGGGAGAGTCACCATCACCTTCCCCCCCGATAATACAACAAAACAATTACTAATCAAATGTACGTCTCCATGCTGAAACAGAATTCAAGCTGTAAAAGTACAGAGGCATCTCAGCATCCAGTTTTCCAGCAGCTGGTATCACCAAGGCTGTTGACGGACATGCATTTTGACAATAGTCCAGGAGCCCAGCCAGAGGACGTAGAAAGCTGAGATTCCTTTCTTGCATTACCGAGTAGGTTTTGCCCACTGAGAGGCCCTTTTCGAATGTTTCATGTTCTAATTCTTCCTGGAACAGTAGAATACACCAATTAGGAAAGACTTAAAAACAGAATAGCGATAGCCTCTTCCTGAGTTCAGATGTTGTGTTGTGAGTTAGTCATTGAGTAAAACTATACAGAGGTAGATGTGAATGAGTAGGCGCATCCTTTACCGTTGGGTTTTTCCATTTTCGGAGTTGACAACAATAATTTTCACTTTAAAAGTTTATTCTTGTTGGACCTGACTTTCAGTTCATATAAATCAGACCTACCTTGATTTAAGACCAGCGAAAGCAATGGTGGTTTTTGTCAAATCAGTGCTTCTCAAAAGACAAATAGTGCCTTAAATCTAACTGTAAAAACAAATCTGAAGCAGTGGCCATTAACTTGAATTATGGAAGAGAAAACAGAGAAGGATGATATTTGTCTCACAGTGATTAAGGACAACAAGATATGCGAGGTGAGAGAAAAATTTTCAGTAATTCTATCAGCATTCCGTTGTAGTCCATGATATGCATGTAAGTGGTATAAAAGTATGTAACAAATATTATCATAAATGTTATGCAATGCTATAGAGCATTTCTTTTTATTTTAATTGTCTGAAACTTGCCTAATACCACTTTTTTTGGAACTGTATATTCTTAAATTCAGTTCAGATATCATACTGAGCTACTGAGAACAGTGACACTGTGAGAAGTTTGTGGAGCTTTCCAGTAAAAGATCCTTGAGTATTTTTAGGAAGGTCATAGTATTTAGCTACCAAAAAAAAAAAAAAAAAAAAAAAAAAAAAGCAAGGAGGAGAAATTAAATGTTTGCCTGCATTGCAGAGAAGCATAAAATGAGTTCGCCGTATAGGAGCATAAGGTATGGAGATAGTTCTGTGAATGCATTTGTTTTGGCTGTCTATGACAGCTGAGAAATAATACATGCCAATTTTAAAACCCCTCTGCGGGAGTATAGTTATTTTATTCTATTTCAAGAAGTAAAGTATGTCTTTTTTTGCTTTAAAATACCTTGAGTCAGTAGTACATATATTTAAATGAGTTTGAAGCTGCTTTAGGCTGTGACGGGGGCAGGGGGGGAGAAGTCGAGCCAGTCCCTAACAAATCTCTGCTCTCTTCTCTTGCGAGAGAAGGATGCAGGCAGGCAACTTAAGTATCTCATTAGGATTTTTGTCCAGAATTTTAAACATGGTATGATGCAGAAAAGTCAAGATGTTAATGCTTCTGTACAGACATTTTATGATATCTGGATGACAAGAAATTATAAATGATAAAATATGTTTATGTTTGTGGATACCCTAACACCTTTTACTTCTGGCTTGCTGTTAGGCTGTGGGGTCGTATATTAGTAGTGATACAGATGCAGAAGTTAGAGACCGAACTGATGAAGGGTTTGGTCTGGACCGCAGTAATCCAAGTGTCACTATAGGAGTGGAGGTGCTCATGACTAGATGAATTACATCCATTCCTTCGTTCAGTCAGTGCTGCGCTGACTTGCTGGAGGTCACAGATTAAGCCACCAGCACCTTCAGTACATGGGCACACAAATTTCTGCTCTCTCAGAACATCAGCAATTTTTGCAGGGAAAAAATTAGAAGGGTGGGTGAATCAAAGGTACATACATTTAAGTGTGTGTATATATATATGTGTGTGTGTGTATATATACTTATTTGGGGAGGGGAAGAGGAGGTGATTATGGTTCATGCACTGTGTGTGTGTGCTTCCAGCTCTAGTCTCTCCAGACTGAGTTGAGTCAAATGCGGCCCAACACCATAGTTAGTGTATAAAAATAATTGGGTTTAAAGCATATGCTTAGCATCAAGCATGCCTAGTCTAAATCATTTCAGTCCATACATGTGTATTAGTCCTTTGCTGCATTAGAGCCCTCGTGTCCTTAGTTTACATGTGCATAAGGGGTTCTCAACTCCTAAAGCAGTGTAAGTTCACCCAGTTTTTCTCACCATGGGCATACTGTTCTGCATAATCTTGGCAGGTAAGGCAAAAGGTAAGGCAAATGTCAGGGAAGGCAGAGCTTTGAAGTTGTTTAGATGTTTACATGGTAGTGATCTGAATTGCACCTGGGCATTTGCTGACAGCAGAAGAGACAGTCAACCCCTCTGCAATGGGAAATTATACTTTTCTATGAAAATATTAACTTTACAACCATCGCACATATGCATTGTCCTTTATATATGCCGAAGAGTTCATTTTGAAAATAAACAGCACAGGTTGATATAGGTCACAGTTAAGTGTTCATTTTCTTATGGGCTACACCAGAATTTGCAATGGAGCGGTCATTTCTGAGATGTCTTGTGTGCGTTCACTGTGGATGTGGTGAGGTGGTGAGGTAGATGGCATCATCTTACCTCGAGCTGGTGATACTGAAAGACATTGTGTTCTTTCTTAGGAAGGGAGAACCATGAAACCTCCCAAGGGGAAAGTGTGTCATTTGCATGGGACAAGAAAGCATGGAAAAGTTTTTTCTTTAAATCTGGCATAAAAGCAAACTGATAAACAATGACAAAACCACACAGGTAATCAAAGAAAATTGATCAGAAATTGAAAAGGATTTGCAGCTGGTTTCCAATACTGAAATGTCATATAAAGATTAAAATCTATGAAGTAATTACAAGATACAATTCTATCAGCATCTCTGCTTCTCCTGAGGGCATTAGCCTTTGCTGGGACACTAGAAGAATCAGAGATGCTACCTAATATTTTCCCAACGTGTTCTCAGGAAGAATGCTTCTGCTATGCACAATTCCTGTAATTTTCAGTAACTTTTGAATAAAATACTTTATTGTTCACTTTCCTCCGCTTTGTCTTTTTGCTGAAAACTGACCACTAAACAAACCTCTTTCATTTTGTTCTTCCTCAAAGAGCATAAAGTGTTGACCAAGGGTTTAACTGATCACTAATACATCAGTTTACCGGGAAAAGTGCATTTTTGGTGGAGGATATATTACAATGCTTAGTTTTATTGACTGTGAAGGAAAATACCTGATAACCACTTAGAGCCTAGCCATCATGAAACATTTCTGCGGACACTCAATAGTGAAAACAAATAAACTGCTGCTAATGGCGGTCTGAAGTTCATTCCCAGCTAAGTGCTACTCTGGGCCAAGCTAAAATAGCACCACAGCTCTAGGCAGAGCTCACAAGGCTTGGTTTTCATGTTCTGCCATGGATTACTGCTAACTGCTGTTTGCTTTAGAAGTCACTCATTTCCCATAGCGGGATAGCACAGTCCCCAGCTTTCATGCCTCTCTTTGTTGTTCTGTGACCTCTTGTACCTTTCCCACTTAATTTTATCTTTAAAATAGATACAGCACTTCTTCCCACTCAAGAGGGTAAAAATGATAGCAACGTGTGACTCACTGTATTGTTCCAGGATTGTAAAAAAAACCAGGGACTGCTCTCGCTTCTCACTTTTGTCCATCTCCATTTGGCAGTCATTGCTCTTCTTTTTGTCTTTCTTCCTCCCACCTCTGCCCCGTCGCATTTCCACCTGACCCCCACACAAATATTGTGCCAACTATGTTATCTCGAGTTTTTATTCGTGTCTTTGTTTATACAGAAGCAGAACTGGTTATCTTAACGCAGGACTGAGCATTAATTGATATTTGCACAGTTCTGAGCGTGTTGATGTTAGTCCTGCAACAGAGTCGAGAGTTCAAAATGACTAAGAGCTCGTGGCACTTGCCAAAGGTAAAAGCATCATAAAGAGGACATTTTTTGTTTTTATCAGAACTAAATTTGCTGAGACGTGGCAAAACTGTATCCTGTAAGGAAGTGATCACAGGAGGTGGGTACTGGGACCTGGCCAGGATGAACTGAACATTCAGGACACCATGTAGATCGAACTTGGATACGTGTTCCTCAAACTGATCCCCTGGGTAAACGCTCGAGATTGCCCACACCTGCTGTGCTCCTGACTGTGCAAGAGCAAAATACCAAACTGTCAGGTTAGATTTTAATTAGATTTAAAAATACAACTACTATAAAAGCTTACTTAAAAGCACAAAAAGTGGGAAGTGTTATGGAGAGTTTGTGTAAGTGAACATGGTACACAACCATGTTTTCCTGGGTGGGACCAGGCCGGTTTGGCTGCCCTGGTCACCTTGAAGTGACAAGGGGCATCTTGTTTCTGCTGTGGGACGTCTGCGTTCTGTCTCGCAGGTATGTCCAGATGGCCACGAAGGGCAAAATAATGACAAGAGAAAAGCTGTTGTCACAGCTTGCTTTGGTTAGAACATGGACATCCATGGGCATAATTTAGAATCCCTAACACTTAAAGAAAATTACCGGTGGATATATTCCAGCAAAGTAACATTCTGGAGTTTTAAGTATCTACATCTCTGAAAATAAATACCTGAATTTTAATTGATCATAGTTATTTTAAAAATTAATTCCAGTGGCCTCCAAAATCCCAGGTATTATGAAACCTGTGAAGGTGAAGAAGGTATCTGACCTGATGATATCTTTAGGGCCCTTTTTCATGGTTCAAAATAGAGATATTGGTAGAAATAGTTTTTCTGTTCTGTGAAAAGTTTTGTCAGTTTGTAAAATTTCCGTATCTGGTCCAAGATCACAGGCCAAGACCAGGTAAAAATGGTTTTGTGAATTTCTTATCTAATGTAATATGGTTAGTTAAATTTAAAGTAAACATATTTTAAACACAAAAAGGTGTTTTTTCATTGAAAGCTATCAAAATGAAACATTTCAACAATGCCAGTAATTTGCTTTTTTTTTTAATTTGATAATTTGCACTCTCTGTTGAAAAGCTGTGTCAATTGAATTTTTAAATGGAAAAAAGGTATGGAAAAATTCCTACATAATTCCAGTCTCCAATTTACTGCTTCTACTCATTCTGGTATCGTTTGCTCTCATGGTCTGTGGGATTTGTGGATCAGTTGCAAACCACAGCCACGTTTTGTTTCCCTAATGTGAATGGTGGTATCAGAGCATACCTGCATGTGTTGTGTGGCACAGTCAGCAAGAAATAGGCTCTTCTCCACGCAGAGACTTTTCACTATTCATTAAAAAATAAGAAAAGTTTCACGTTGAAATTTCAACTGGTCGTACTGGGGCCAAATTTAGGAGACCAGGCAGGTAGCTCTTCAGGGCTGCTGCTTCAAACTGCCTGGAATGTCTGAAACGTCCATCGTCTGTCATGGCCAAGTAAGGCATCCATGAAGGATGGAGGTTAAAATCCACCTGTGAAGACCACTGCGGAATAGCAAATATAGTGTCATGTTATCCCACAGAGGAAATCACAGGAGGAGCAAAGGTAAAGCAGAAACTTCTTTTTGGTAAAGTTGATGTTCTGCTGCTCTAGTTTCCCATTTGTCAAGACGAGTGGCAGTGCTGGTGGAAGACGAATAGGCATGGCCAGCTGAGCCACAGGGATGAATGGCATCTTGCAATCTGATGGCAAAATGAGCAACTGGGATGATTTAATATCGCAATAAATACCATAGAGGCACACCCTAACGCTCACTGCAGGTGGCTGCTCTTCATGTGTTGGAACCAAATCCTCCTCAATAAAACTTTAGGTATAACCACCAGTGCGGTAATTGCTTGACATTTTGAAATCGTATTAGCAGCTGCTGAAAGTAAAAATCTCCCTGGTCTGTTAATATAATACATTTTTTAAATTAAGTATGATAAGTTACAGTTACTAAAATGCATGTTCTTTTACAGTTGGTCTTGTGGCTCGTTCTCTGATTTCACTTTGAATGTTGCTGAAATGGTTTTCATTGTTGCAGACTTTCTTATTGCCCTGATCCACTTACTCTAAACCTTTTTCTTTAATAAGTCATTCAAAAGTTTTCACTGTAAAATAGTTTTCAGTCAGTTTTCTATTCGATCAAAGCTTTCAAAACTACAGCAACATGAAAAGTCATTTTACTTTCTGGACTTTTATCAATACTACATGGACAGAATAGATACAGTTTTTTAGCAAACAGAAGAAAACAATTGAATAAATCTTTTCTTTCTGTGTCAGTGTTTTTCAAACCAGCACTGATCTTGGTGTAAAATTTGAAAGAAATATTTAGAATAAAGTAAAATGCATTTTAAAAACAAATTTTATTTTGCCAACTAAAACACCAAACGAGGGGAAATAATTTCCAAATGTTCATTAAATGTTCTTTAAAGCTGTGCACAATGATTAAATATGCTTTTATATCTGTAGGCAATGTTTACAGTATTTCATCTTTTTAGAATACAACTCAGCGTATTAAGTCTAGGGTTTTCAAAAGATATTTCTGTGTCCTCTGAATTCTTCTGGATGCTTGAATCCTTTAGGCTCATTTTAGAAATGTCATAATAAAATTTTAGAGTTCAATTTTATTTGCACAGGATTAAAAGGTTCTATATGCTGGATCCTCAGAGAAAACAGGAAAAGGAGAATTTATATGATTTTGCCAGTTTAAAGCAAACAAATAAATTAGACTCCCTAAATTAGACTTTCTCCATGTCAGCTACAAAGAAACCCAGTTTATTTTATTTACATTCCTTTCTTGACAACCCCTTGAAACTTTACATAGCTCTCAGGAAAACAAGATGAAGTGTCAGAGGTTTAAAATGTCTGTGGAAATACTGTGTCTGCAGTACTTCTACAGAACTGGGCTCGTTCACGACCAGATCGGTTCATTTTCGACAGCATACTGGAGTGCAGGTTAGATACCAGCAAACCTCTCAATGAGCTACACTAGAGCAGGGAAGAAGCCTTAGAAATCCTTTCAGGTTGCATCAAGTTTTATAAATGTTCATTTATAGAACCGGCCAAATCTCTGCTTTGCTGGGGTACACGTACCCATTAATTTCAAGTTGGCTGCTACGTATTTGGACTATGCATTTCTATTTTACAGTAGCTGGAACAATAATAATTACTTTTTACCTATTTATACAGCCTCGAAAATATGGAACATTATTATATTTCCGGATACCTGAAGTAGCCTTCTGTCACTATGACAGCTGTGATCTGAGCTAACACAGGGAAAATACTTCTAATGTTAAATTGTTTAGGATAGACGTATACAAGAGAGTGCTGAGGGACCCTGCAGAGCAGGCTGACCATGTCCGTCCTCTGTAGCATTTGGCCCTGGCTCTCCACTGTGCTCTTTGTGGTCTTCTGGGGTCCTGTGACTCAATTATTATTTTGTGTATGGGATCTTTTGTACCCGTGGTGAAGTGAAAGCTGTGCTGCAAGCCACAAGGTGAGGGGTTTAGGGAATGGACATGTGCTGTATGCTGCGGAGTACAGCATGAGGAGGTGATTAAGGGTACAAAGGATGCAGAGATGGTGCTGCAGGACCCTGCAGGGTGGCAAGAAGCAGATTTAGCACAGAGTCTACCTCCATTCTTCCATGTGGGAATGGTCCCCGACTGCTTGAACTAGGCTAAGGTTTAACTTGTAGATAGTTAATTGGAGCACTTCAAAACAGAGCTAGGGGTGACCCAGCAGTTATGCAGCATGGAAGATCAAGGGTTCATAAATGCACCCTGAGCTTTGGGTCCAGCAAGGCCACTCTGTCCAGCCCAGTAACAAATACCCCCACTGAAGCTCATGTTCATGTGAGGAACAAGATTGCCTTGATCAGTGCTGTGCATATTCTTAATATCTGTTTTAAAATAACATGATGAAAACAGCATAAAAACATTCATTTCGTAATAATGTTTTCTACTTACCAATATTAAAGAGTCTAGAAAAGGGGACCAGGATACAAGTTTCCCCACTTCATAGAATAGAACAGAATCATAGAATACTTTGGGTTGGAAAAGACCTTAAAGATCATCCAGTTCCAACACCCTGCCATGGGCAGGGACACCTCCCACTAGACCAGGCTGCTCAAAGCCCCATCCAGCCTGGCCTTGAGCACTTCCAGGGAAGGGGCATCCACAGTTTCTCTGGGCAACCTGTTCCAGTGCCTCACCACCCTCACAGGAAAGAATTTCTTCCTAGTATCTCTTCTAAATCTCCTCTCTTTCAGTTTAAAACCCTTACCCCTCGTCCTATCATTACACTCCCTGATAGAGTCCCTCCCCAGCTTTCCTGTAGGCCCCCTTTAGGTACTGGAAGGCCACTGTAAGGTCTCCCCAGAGCCTTCTCTTCTCCAGGCTGAACAACCCCAACTCTCTCAGCCTGTCCTCATAGCAGAGGTGCTCCAGACCCCCAGTCATCTTCATGGCCCTCCTCTGGACCCACTCAAGCAGGTCCTTGTCTTTCTTATGCTTGGGGCCCCAGAGATGAACACAGTACTCCCGGTGGGGTCTCACCAGAGTAGAAGGGCAGAATCACCTCCCTCGATGTGCTGGCCATGCTTCTTGCAAATGAGCAAGCGGACTTGCTCGACTGCAGAGTGGGGAACTGCTTACCCTTCTTTCTTTCTTCGACCCCATCGGTCATGAACATTTTGCAGTGCAATAGCTCAACTTCAATGGAAGAAATTGAGAATTTCCCCTTCCCCCTCCTTTCTAACCTGACGAGGAGGCCAACATGTTGTGATGGAGCAGGTATGAGGCTGAATCCCATCCAACCAAGAAGATCTGTCTTCCATGCTCCAAGTGACTTCTCTAATAATGCTCAGACTGTATATTAAACGAGGTCTCCAAGAACACCTCTGCAGTGGCTGTATTTTAAAGGAAAATTATGAGCCCCGTTGTCAGCCTTTGAAGACAGAACATAAGCACCCAAATCCAGCAGAGGTTTCAAGCCTGTACCAAAGATCAGTGCCAAGTCTCTGAGAGAAATCAGATTTCTGACACAGCGGTCTCAGCAGTGCTTTCTATGGGATAACTTTAATATTGCCATTATTCTCAGCTGACTAACACTCTCTAGGGAACTTGCAAGTGCAATCCAGACTGAAGATCTCATTGCTGGGGCTGGGCAACCTCAAGTTAAGGCTGACATTGCTGAGTGTCATAATATTACTTCCTATTTTGCGCTGCAGAATTTTATTTTGAAGCAGTAACTAGGATTTTCTTCCCTTCTGTCAACAACTTTCTGAAAGGATCTAATAAACCTGCTAATCAGCATGTGGATTGCTGGTTTCCTTCTTTAGAACTGTCTATGTGTCACTTTAATTAAAGCCCAGCAGATTATTAAATCAGCAGAATGAAGAACCAGCAGGATTTTCAGTCTTTATACTTTGCAGGACCTTTTCCAGCTCAGAGTGCTTTCCTTCAGTATCAGTTAACCAGTAAGAAGTCGTACAGATTTATGCTTTTTTCCTCTGAAGGAAGTGCTGTGTTTCAGAGTGGTGCTGCTGGTTGCTCACCGCGGAGCGTAAGCGTGCAGAATCCAACGCCTTTTTTATTAGCAGCAGATGTCAAGTAGTCCTGTCAAAATGCCAGCGTTTATTCGATAGCAGTGATATTTTTGATACCGTATCTACATTGAATAAATTCTCTGGCTTTTTATTAAACATCCAGAAGAGTTATTTGCATGTTGGACAGATACGTTAATTACCTGTGTTATTTTTTTTTTGGAGGGTGTGATTTCCTGAGAGTGAGTGATTACAGTTTGACAGGTACTCTGAAATATCAGT
Source organism: Fratercula arctica (assembly GCA_947846985.1). Lineage (NCBI taxonomy): Eukaryota > Metazoa > Chordata > Aves > Charadriiformes > Alcidae > Fratercula > Fratercula arctica. The sequence goes on along the minus strand of CANTUZ010000001.1, from coordinate 25,369,095 downwards.
GGCAGATTTGCGCATATTTGAAATTAGAGCATAAAATAGCTAATAACTAGTAGGAGTTGATGGGGAAGAGGGAAGCAAAAGACTTGGACAGAAAATGGTGTCTTTTTTTTCTTTTATATGGTATATGGTTTTATGGGCTTGGCTGGCATTGCAGAATCCTTGTGCTGTTGCAAATTTAAATGGTTTTGAAGTTGTTAAAGTCAACTATTTCGTATTCATCTTCTCTGTCAGAAAAAAGCTTTTATGTGAAAATAAGCTTACTGGGACATTATTAAATCATTTAATCCAGTTGTTTGATGAGTGCCATGCCCTGATCACTTATAACCATGAAAGATTATGTATACATCAGAGAAACAATTTTTTGATGAGTGTGTTTATTTTCCTTGTTGAGTTTATAATGCTGGTGTTTTGCTTCTACCTTCACTTCCACTTAATCCAATGAGTTCATTTGAGTAATTTGTTTCTGTGCAGAATGCCTTTCCAGAACATCTTTCAGGTTCTTTATAAATGCACTATACTCATTTTCCTCCCCCTGACAGATCCACAGCCTTTCTTCCCTCCTTTGCTCTGTGCCCCAAATACACTTTTTCTCATGCATGGCTCCATAAGTGGCTTTAATGGGATCATGCACACACTTAAAGTGCATCCCTGGTTTTAAATATCTTGCTCTACCAGGTTCAGCTTCAGGTAGTGATTTCTAACCAGTTCTCTGGACATCTTGTTCATTTGTACAGGATCCATAAATTTAATACTACAGGCTTGGAGACTATGTTTATAGAGCAATCTAAATGTGAGCCAGGGACCAGTCCCTCGCCCAAAGCCAAGTGGCACCAGGTGTCCCCTCATCCCCACTGCTGAGGGCACACTTCCCAATAGCTGGCTGGCTCTGAGCAGAGCTCCTCAGAGCAGTTCATAATGGAGACAGAGCTGCTAAGCCAGATGGAAAAACCCGGGGGCAGTGCTTCGGCCTCATCAATGGCCATCTTTTATTTAGCAGTGTAGATGCTGAGCTTCACTTCACTGCAAGTTGTCCCTTGAGTTAGCAGTGCCGCTGCTGAGGGTGGACTTTGCCTGATTCACAAGACTGGCTTCTCCTGCTCTGATCCCAGCGCAAAGGGACGTGCCGCATGGGCAGGCGTCTTGGGAGCCTTTGCTGGTGTAGGTGAACGTGGGAGCCACAGGGCTGCTGAGGGGGTAGAAACGGACCCAGGATCTAATAAATTCCTGGTTTCTGCCTGCTGGCTTACATGCTTCAGCAAATAAAACATGGTTATATCAGCAGAGTGTATTTGTCTTTGGTTTCTGTTTGACACTTCCACTTGCAAAATTGCTACAGCTGGAGTTGTAAGCAAATGATTTCTTTATTATTCATAGCAGCAGGTGCTGCAACAGCCTTTTGGCTGGAGTTGTACTCTCTTGGTCCATGGTTTCTATATATTTGATTAGGTGGTGCCATGCTGCTCAGATGTGATGCTAGTCCTCCAATAAATGTATTTTGTTATACAATCAGTTATCATTATTATTTCCATAAATCACTTCAGTTGGCAGCTTTCTGTTGCTGCTTGGGATTGCTCCAGCAACAATTTGCATCCTTTTTGTATGGCATCCTAAAAAGATTTTGGAAGTTAACAGAGCCTGGGTTTGATTTTATAATAGCTGGTGCCCTTCTGGCTGTGCTGGAACAGAGAAACCAGCTATCCAAGCAGGACTGACATATTTATTTTGATTCACATATCATTTATGTATTCTTCAAGAAGTGCTTGTCCCAAGATTCAGTATGGCACTTCAGGCACCCGCCTCCAGTGTGCTTATGCCAGCATCGTGATGCTGAAAATCAGGTGCCTGTCCCCAGCAGGGTGATTGAGAGCAACGTGGCTCACTGCACAGCGGAGGGACAGAATGATGTTCCTCATGCAGAAAGGCAGCCCAAAAACCTGGCACGCTGATGCAGGACCCGCCTGTCCCTTGCCAGTTGACACAGCATGTATCTGAATTTCCCATTCCTCTGTGGAAGCGAGATACTTACGCTAAAGCCCTCTCCTGAGGGCTCAGCACTGATTCTTTTTAAGTGATGCTGCTGGAGAAATTTTGGCTTGTAGTGCTGCAGTTCTGTTCCTGACTCTTTGCAGAATGGGCCAATATATAAAGACTTGGGAAATAAGTTGAATTTACTCCTCAGCTAGACGGCTGTGATTCATCACAGAATCACAGAATGGTCAGGGTTGGAAGGGACCTTCAGAGATCATCTAGTCCAACCCCTCTGCCAAAGCAAGTTCACCTAGAGCAGGCTGGACAGGAACGCATCCAGATGGGTTTTGAGTATCTCCAGAGACTTCACAACCTCTCTGGGCAGCCTGTTCCAGTGCTGTCACCCTCAAAGTAAAGAAGTTTTTCCTCATGTTGAGATGGAATTTCCTGTGTTCCAGTCTGCGTCTGTTGCCCCTTGTCCTGCTGCCAGGAACCACTGAAAAGAGCCTGACCCCATCCTCTTGACACCCGCTTTTTAGATATTGATAAGCATTGATGAGGTCCCCTCTCAGTCTTCTCTTCTCCAGGCTAAACAGACCCAGGTCTCTCAGCCTTTCCTCATAAGAGAGGTGCTCCAGTCCCTTGATAATCTTTGTAGCCCTCTGCTGGACTCTCTCCAGCAGTTCCCTGTCTTTCTTGAACTGGGGGGCCCATAACTGGACACAGTACTCCAGATGTGGCCTCACCAGGACAGAGTAGAGGGGGAGGATGACCTCCCTCAGCCTGCTGGCCATGCTCTTTTTAATGCACCCCAGGAGACCATTGACCTTCTTGGCCAAAATCAAAAGCACATTCTCCCTTTCTAGGCTGTAGAATCACAGAATCATAGAATGGTTTGGGTTGGAAGGGACCTTAAAGATCATCCAGTTCCAACCCCCCTGCCATGGGCAGGGACACCTCCCACTAGACCAGGCTGCTCAAAGCCCCATCCAGCCTGGCCTTGAACACTTCCAGGGATGGGGCATCCACAACTTCTCTGGACAACCTGTTCCAGTGCCTCACCACCCTCACAGTAAAGAATTTCTTCCTAATATCTCATCTAAATCTCCCCTCTTTTAGTTTAAAACCATTACCCCTTGTCCTGTCACTACACTCCCTGATAAAGAGTCCCTTCCCAGCTTTCCTGTAGGCCCCCTTTAGGTACTGGAAGGCCACTGTAAGGTCTCCCCGGAGCCTTCTCTTCTCCAGGCTAAACAACCCCAACTCTCTCAGCCTGTCCTTATAGCAGAGGTGCTCCAGCCCTCTGATCATCTTCATGGCCCTCCTCTGGACCCATTCCAACAGGTCCACGTCCTTGTGCTGAGGACTCCAGATCTGGACGCAGTACTCCAGGTGGGGTCTCACCGGAGTGGAGTAGAGGGACAGAATCACCTCTCTCGACCTGCTGGCAGTGATTCTCTAAGAGCAAGAGCAGAAAAGGTCTGGCATGAGGGTCTATGCAGGTACCACAGAGCCTGGCACTGGTGGGCCCTCACTAGGGAAGGGGGCTCCGCTCCTGTCTCTGTGGACATTTCACCATCACTGAGCTAAAAATCAAAGAGGAGCCTGGATGAAATCTAAACAAATCAATTCAGTCCAGGGAAGTGTACAGCAGTGTGCGGGAGACAGAGCCAGCCTCAACTTGGAACAAATTGCCAATAACAAAACCTGATTTGGACTCAGCCACTCGTTATTTTCCCATTCAGAAGTGACCACCTCTCTTGGTCCCTGCTGGCTAAAGACAGGCTAACTTCAGGCACTGCTCAGGCAGACCTTCCGACTAAGAGTCTTTTTCACAGTGAAATTGCCTTACAGAAGGGAAAACAACTGTAGTCTAGCTGTGCTTTTTCTTGTTATTAAGAGATGCTTAACCAATTGAGTTCCGTGCTTGGAGGAAATTTCCAACATCTCAGTAAAATTCTTCACTAAATAAAAGATAAATAAACCCCATGTTTTTATAGACAGATTCCCATCAAGGCTGCAGAGGCAGCATTTACAGAACAGATAATGGAGCACTTGGTTCATTTGATGGGAAGGTGCAGACGGTTGTCCCTATGGGGACAAGCAGATAACAAGAGCAGGGACTGTGTCACTGCAAGGTACAGGAGTGGCTGCCTTTTCAGCTGGCAGCAGGCTGGGCACTTCACACCTGTGAGTTCACTGGTATCTGGAAGAATCAGTTCAGCCTTCTGTTTAATTAAAAAAAAATAATTAGGTGCAGTTTCACCCGTTACACTAGTTTCATTTACAGGCTGCATTTCTGGGACAGTTGATGGCTCTATCGTATGAAAGGAGAATGGGTGATATGCATTTAATCACTGATTTGGGCATTGCAAGCTACTAAAGAGAAAAGTAATGGACCAAGAGGTGCGTCCAATATGACATTAATGGTACCACTCCCAGTTAGCGTGGCAGACCCGAAGCAGGGAGATGAAAAATATGAAGAACGCAACACGGCAAGTCAGTTTGGCCACTGACTCAGACAGAGGGACCCTCTCCTGGTCACAGATGAACAAGCACCATCACTCTGCCGCTCCAAGCTGCTTCAGCCACAGTGTTCCCTGTTTCCCACCTGTCGGTACAGCTGCCCACACGTGCCTCACTGGCAGCTTGTGTGCTTCCTCCCTGAGCCCCACCGGCATCAGGAGACACTTCCAGGCATGTTCCAGTGTGCTGGACTTCATGTATCCTTGCAGCTCATACCCTGCTTGTGCCAGAGTCTGCTCCTAAGCTCACTCCCTGCAAGGCAGATGAACCTGGTTTGGGAATGGGCACCAGGTTGTCCTTAGCAAGCAGCACTAGGTATTCCCCACGGTTTTTATTGATGAGCTCTGGATTTTATGCCCTGCTTACAGTGGTGGTGATGTTTAAAAATGACATACAGTGTCATCCTGAGATGTGGAACTTATTTGAAAGAAAAAAAAAAAGAGTAATTATTAAACAAAAATTAATTTATTTTTTACAGGTGCTGTTTCAGAAGCTGTGTAAGGAAAAAGCAGGTAAGACACTGCATTACTTCTTGAAAGTTTCTTGGTGTCTTGTGTAGTCATGCATGCGTTGATGGAGGACCCACAAGAATGTTCTCAGTTCCAGTTTTATTTCGTGCAGTTGCTGCGATCACATCCATGCTGTTGTTCGTGACATAGTGGTGTAGGACTTAGGTGGCTCTTAGGAAAGCTGATAATTCAGCAACTTTTGACTTACACCTTGCGAGGTGAGTTCCGAAATCACAGGGATAAAGCCAAGTATTTGTCATTGGTGTCAGAGTGGCGCTCGTGGGCGTAGGTTGAGTCAAGGTGAGGTGTTCCTGAGGGCTTTTTCTGTCTCAGTGCTCACAGTGCAGCTGAGTCTGGTGCAGAGACTCGTTACACAGCAACATTTACCAAGAAATGTAAGAACCCCCCAGGCCTTGTCCCCGGTGGCAGAGTCAGGGTGCCCGAATCCCTCCTTAGCACGAGCTCACTGGCCAGTTAATGCAGTTGTCACTATTAACAGCATTGGTGAATTTGACTTTTCTGTGGCAATTATTTAGTTACAGCTGATGTTCTGCGAGGCACCAAGATGAGAGCTGTAACCAGAGTGAAAGAAATGGATACCCTGAACCCCACTTAGCCAGGAGCTATGGAGAGGTTTGGATAGACAGATATACGCACAGAGATCCTGATTCAGCAAGATACTTAACACGCAATTAAACCCGCGTTTGACAAAACCAATTAATTGGAAGGGGGAGTAGCAACTGCTTGGATGATTTGCTTAATTGAGGGTAAATGTCCTTATTAAATTGTAATGAAGCACAATTGAGAAATACAGATAAAAGAAACTGCTTCCCAGAATGTGGGTTACCGGAATTTAATAACAGCCCCACAGTTTTGCAAAAAGGAGTGTCCCCAACGTCTTACATGAATCTTCATTCCCAGGAAAGCCTTTGCCAGCTGGAAATATTTCAGTCATAAAACAACTGACCTCTGGAGTCACCCATTTCCGACTGCTTTTTCTGTTTCATTAGTCAACATGTATGCAGTGCGTGTCAATTAAAATGGAAGCAATTGGGCATCGTTGTTGTAATTATTCCTCTGTCCCTAGATGACTTAGCATCTTTTTTTTGGCCTGAAGGACTAGTTTAAGCCAGTTTGCTGACTCAGTGATTTCTTCCTGCTCAGAGGAGCATCTGTCTCTGCTCTGAATTGCACCCTCAGTTCTTTCCAAGGGCCACCGTAACGCCATTAGAAACAGATGAATGAAGCCTTTTGCAGCCAATGTCACTGATTCGATGGCTCCGCTGGCAAACGTGCTGACTTAGCAAAATGCCAGCAACCCCGGCCTAGAGAACTCACGTCTCCATTGGCAATTTCACCTTCATGTACTTAACATCAGGTCAAAAAAAGCACGAAGGCTGTTGAGCATAGTATAAATATAAGTATTTTCATTCAAGTGCTGTGCACATTAACTTTTTCTGCTTTATGAATTGTATGTGTATTTATTCCATGATGGTATTTGTCAATGAAACATGTGCGTGTGCTTTTCCAAACCTAAAGAAATCCCATCGGTTTTGAGATTGATTTAGCAATTGTTTTTATTGTTTTCATCGCTTGGATCAAAACCTCTCTGTGACACTGAAGGCTTGCTTTATAAAGAAAAGAAAAACGCCTCAATGGCACATAAATTTTAAATAAAAGTGATTATTTTAGCAGCACTCCCATTTTTTACTATGATTAATTTTTGAATTGTTTTGCTTTTATGATAACATTAATTTTGTCACCAAAATAGATAAAGTTTAGCGCCCATCTTTACAGTAGAACATGATGGTTGAAAATTTGATAACTGCAGATATGAAAGAAGAATGACAGGTCATTTTCTGGCACAGTTTGGTCGCTGAGGTGGAACTTTAATCATGGAAATCTAGCATAGATTTCCATCTAGATACCAGATAGAGCCGGTAATAAATTTATCATTAAAAAGCTTCTGGCAGAAAATGCCCATTTCTTCAAACAGAACCATTTTACAAAAAAAAGGTTAGCATCCATTAATTTCTATTTCAAATCTTTTCTGTAAAATGGGTGTTACATCTTGACATGAGATATTCTAACAGTTTTCAAAGTGAGAAGTTCTGATTTTTATTTGGCTTTGAAACTTTTGGCTTTGAAATTTGTTACATTAGAGCATAAAAAAAAAAAAGAGAGAGAGAGAAGAGAAAACATGATTTAAATTAAAAAATTGGCCAAATCTATGTCTTGGACTGAAGGATGGTGGTGGCACCCTGGGGACCAGGGGCAGACATGGGAACAGGATCAGGCACAGGCAGGGCCCTGGGGACGGGCATGGGCCAAGGATGGGATGGGATGTCAATCTGCAGGTCGGCTCCCATGGCGGGGCAGGGCTGTGGCAGAGCTGGAGAAGAGCCCCACTGCAGCGTCGTGGGGCTAGCATGGACAGCCCTGGACTGCACTGAAGTGGGGTTCCACAAAGACTCGGAAATTTATCTATTTTTATATTTATATATTTGCACACTACTAAATAAATGCAATATTATTAGGAGTTGCACTTAGGTTGCAAATGTGGTGTCACCCACACCCTTTAAGATGTAGTTAGCAAGGTGCAAGGGACAGTTGCAAGAGAGAATAAGCACTTTGGTGTGGAAGAGTTGTTTTTCATGTAGACAGGTTTGCCCTTGGTCTGTAGGTTAGCAAATTGTCCGTTGGCCCGGTGTAGAAGCAGTAGACCGAGAGATGATTCACACAGGCATGAATGAGTAAGTTTTATGGATATATAGGATGTAAAAACATTCTATTCTGAGGCTTTACCAAGATCTGTGAAAATACCAGCTTCATCCACTGAGCCCTACTTTCTTTCAGAATGAACGTGGCTATGGTGGTAACTGTGGTTCCAACCACTGAACCACATTCCTGCTGTCATTAATAGATGATGTCACTAATAGGACTGCCCCAGTCCCATTGCCAGGCAATAGACCACTCTGTTCAAGGCATCATCATCAATGCTTTTCTTCTCATATTGCCAGGCATCATCATCATCAAGGCATCATCATCAATGCTTTTCTTCTCATATTGCCAGGTATACGACACCAAACCGATCTCTATTCTGAACTTGTAACCCAGGAGATCCTAATTGCCTGATGTGGTACCACAGAGAACACCTTGGTGAGCTCCTCCTCTTGCCACCAGATTGCTGCTGGGTTTTTAGACAGCCTGTGGTAGTCACTATTAAAAACTGACTGACGCTCTGCATCCTTAATCTCTCCTAGTATATCTCTTAGTAAAAATTATTCTATCCAGCTCGAGCGTTCTAGCTGCCTAATGTAAAGTTATCACCACATAGCTCAAGATGACTAACACAGAGCGCGCTTCATCACGGGTAGGGAAAATGAGCTTTTACTTTGCTGGCAAAAATTTGAAGTCAGATTAAAAGCTGACACATCCTCTATTTTAGCGGTATGTATGAAACACTAAATATAGCAGCGCGCTCGGGTATTTGCTGATGCATGGTAATGTAGTCTGTAGCAGAACAGCAGTGGGCTGGCAAAGAAGATGGTGCACTGCAGTAATACGATAAAATCCTCATGTGACCTTGGCCATTTCAGAAGTACTCCGTGGATAACTGTGTATCCTTGGATGATGTATTACAAAATTCAAATAGAGGCAGTTGTGGTCCCAGGGCTTTAAGGAATAGCCTGATCCTGCAATATTTGTCCAGGCGTAATGCTAATTGACTTCAAGGAGAGGTCTCCATAGCTTAAGAAGCCAGAACCGTGCTACACAGCAGCTGTATTTGAACAACTGCCAACAAAGGGCCTGATTCTGGGAACTGAGAGGGAACTGCAACTCCATCTGGCCCTGGTTAGAAACTGCAGGCGCTTGATTCACCGCAAGATCAAACCCATGTACAGTAGTTCCCACTGACTACATATTTTTGTGTTTCCTTGGTCATATAACTTTTTATGCTCATGTTTATATTTTACCTTTGCTGCAGTCCCCAGGCAAGAGATACGGGTTGATGGCCACACTGTGAACAGGGAAATGGATGTGGCTCACTGAACCATAACCTGTTCTGGGATTTTCCTCTTGCTTGTGGGGAGATGGAGAAGGTGATCTCTTCCAGCCTTTCACTTGCCTACCAAGTGTGCTGGAGGTGGAGCTGAGGCTGTGGCCATGAGCTCCCTTGTCCCATCCTCTGCAGGGGAGAGCAGCAGCTGGGCTAGACGTTCTGCAGTCCCTCCCGAGACCTAGGTAGTACTCACGTCTCATGCTGTCATTACTCCAGCTACGAGAGTTTACCCAAGCTGAGAACCTGACCTTAAATAACTGGGGAAAAGAAAACATCCTCATCCAATGATCCCGTGCATTTACTAGAAAGCAGAGTGGGGTCACTTTGACATGTTTCCAACATGAAGTGGAGATGCTTACTTTGGACCGAAGAATGAACAGGCTGTTTTCCTCAGCAGTGGTGTAGTGAAAGTAAACTACTGAATAAACCCAGCTGTTAGGTGGCCTTGGCCTGTTAACTGCTTAAGCTCTGTGTTGCTCAAATTAGATGTAGGTAGATTGTCCTTCAGCCGGTGCATCAGAGGGTCCTTTCATTTGGCTCCTCTTCCGACTTCTGTGTGGTGCCAGTTTGGCTCCCAAAATTAGGCAGTGAGATTGCCTCTTCCTGCCTGTATGTTCCTTTCATTATCAGAAATGATAGAACAAACCCTTTCTTTGTTCTTCTGAAAAGGCAAATCTTTGCTACTCAGCTCCTACTGATGTATTGGAGCAGCTGAGGGCAAACTGCTCTCAAAAGCAAGAGGAAAATGAGAACCCTTACTGCATATATATATCGGGATATTGCTATTTTAAAAAAAAAAAAAAACGAAACAGGTCTAGATTAAAACATAGATGTTTATTGGTTTAGTATGTGAACTATAGACAAAAGCTTGATCTATTAAGGAATAATCTAATTTTTATACAAGAAACTTCTGAAACAATGAAGCACTAATGTATAAAGACACTTTATACACAGACTAATAATGTCATTCTAAATGTCCTCCTCCATTTACCTGCTCCATAGTTCTTTCTGAAACTCTGATTTTTCAATCAACATTTTTAATAAGAAAGAAAAACACTGAAAAGACTAGAGCTGGTAAATGTTAAAAATAGTATCTAGTCAATAATTGTACAAAATACAGGTGATTTCAGATGAAGGTATTATAAACGTTTTTCCCAATTCATTTTTGTTTACAGCTTGGACTCCTAAAGAGAGCTGAACACTAAACAGCTGATAGATGAGCTTGGGTTTGTAATGACTCTAGAGGCATGGCATGGACAGGAACCTTGCTGTAAATGGTGATCTAATGCAAATTGCTAAATTGCTCTAAAGTTTTGCCTCTGTTGGAATTAGGGGGTGTTGGTTTCCAGCAACTAAGGTCAGACATGGAGCCATAGGATTCTCGAGTCATTTTCTTCTATGACTGAACAAATCTCTGACAAAGGTTGTGGACAAACAGCCACACTCAGCTCCTCTCCATCTGAGCAACCAACTTTCTTTAAACTGCCAAGGGTCATGGCAGAGGGCACATTTTGGCATTTAGGATTTATTCCAAAAGTAACAAATACCTGGAAAATTTCCACTGAATAATAAAAAAATCTAGTATGCCTGTTCTCTATTTCAATTAGACCTTTCCCTCAGACCTGTCTGATAGCCACAGTGCAAGCTATGTCCTTGTATTTTATTTCCTCGCCAAGGTAAAACTTCAAAAGTTTGAAGGTTAGACGTCTTAAACTATGCAAGCAGCAAAATAAATCTTTAGTGGTTTATAATGCTAACTAAGCATTACAGCTCTGAGAGAGACACGCACATGGCAGGATGAGCTATATAGTAGGAGCCTTTTGTTTTCACAGAAAGTATTTCTAACGGATAGCACTTCCAGCAATTTTAGTGTTCCCCATTAGAAAACATTTCCCTCATGGAACAATTCTCTAGATTCAGGTTTTGGTATTTAACTATTTAGGATCAATTCCTAAGGATTAACTTTTGAGGTTTTGTGCTGTGTTGGAGTGACACATAGCTCCTCTCTGAAAGGCTCAGGACACAAGATAGATTCTGTGCCATTTCTTTGTTTGCAAGCTGGGCAGGCAAACACAGAGGAATGCTTCTGGCTGGAACATATGCTTAATGTAAGTTATTTGGGGCAATAAAGCTATTCAACAAAGCAGCCGACTTCTGACCTTTCGCAACATAGGACCTTTTGTGGGACCGTAGTCAGACCATGCCACGGTTTCATGCTATAGAACAACCTGCCGTGGTTCAGCCTCAGCTCAGAGGAGACGTCCACAGCACAAAAAGACATAGCATCTGTGTAGCTGGGACTTGCCACGGTCAGCGACACCAGTTTCCACTTCCATGAGAGCCAGAGTGATGAAATTCTTTACTGTTGCACATTTTAGGACTGAACCCAGGATCTCTAGGCATGAGCCTCAACATCTTGCACTTGAGTAATGACCACATTAACTTGAAGGAAGTAATCACTGCATAAGCCTCTCCCTAAATATAATGGGACCACTAGAGGAGGACAAAGAGCCATGTAGTGTTAACATCAACTACAGGGGCACCTTCCCGAGAAACAGGAGAGTTGCTTTAGCAAGCCTTTCAACTGAAAACCACCCAGTCTCTGCCCTTCCTGTTCTCTGTATTAGATTCCATCCAGGCCAGCAAGTTGCTATGACAGAAATGCACATAGCGATGCTCATATTTATTGAGTGCTCAGCACAAGGCAAAAGCAAATGAGTAATTTCCACCATGCTGTCAAGCCACAGCTGAAGTGCAGCAATAGGAGTAGGCTGGAGCTGCATACAAACACAAAATACATGCCAAAGCCATCCCGTGTATAATTCCGTTGCATATAATGGCATTTATCAGTTGCGATTTTGGCTCTACATCTTTATGGAGGCAGAGCAATAGGAAAGGCAAGCTCAAGAAAACAGATGGCCAAAAAGTTGTTTTATATATGGGTATTATTAAGTGGATCTGAAATTGCTATCCCAGCCTTGATGAAGTGTTGGCTTTTGAGATGGGGGCTCAGAAGGTAATGGCTTTAGGCTTTTGTTTTAGATTTGTTTATATTAGGTACATACCTACCCCGGAATATTTCTTGGTTCCCAAAGACTCTGTTACATAAGGCTAGCATGTATGTCAGGACAATTTGTTTTAATGCAAAAGGACAAAATTTTTCCCTGGTGTAATTCTTGTGAAAACTAATGGTTTTACATCAGAGTTGACTTAAGAACCAATTCAAGGATGGTTTAAAATTAAGCAACACGATGAAATAGTCAAGAAGTTGCTCAGCACACTCTGTGCAAGGCATAGCTCTGCCTGATTGCCATGCAGGTTTTCAGTATTAGCTGCAAATTTATGAATAGGAAGGAGAGACTGCGACACGTGCAATGTTTGGAGTTTGGTTTGGATGACATTTACGTGGAAATGTAAAAGGAAATGCTGAATTTACTTTTAAGCAAAGTCGATTAAAAATTCATTTATTCCATGAACTACAGCTGATAATATTTTTTTAGTTACTTGAGCAGTTACAGTTGTCATTGTATATTGCTTAGTAGTAACTACCATTTTCTGGAATTCGTAGGAAAATTCCAGGAGTGTAAGTATTTCTCCTGACTTTAAATTCAGTCCTCATTGCAATATATGATTACATATGACATGTAATTAAAGCTAAGATAGCACTTGCTAGTGATAAAAGCTTGCTTTTAAAAGTCAGGAGAACACCCATCTGTAAGTATCACTGAAGTTATTAGATTGGTTGAATGGTTTTCAAGTCCATAATTATCAATTTATTTTAAAATTACCTTAGTTCTGAGAAGTAAGCTGATTCTAGCATAGAACCTTGTAAGTTTATCCTGCAGAATATTAAGGATTCCTCCTTTGTAGAACCTAATCCTGTGCCAACTGCAGTCACTTGTAGCTTGGTAGGGGTAGGATTAGGCTCTTAATGATGCGTAGAAAACTATATATATGTAGAGAAAATTATTTGTAACTGTAAAGAAAAAAAAAATACCTTCCACTTTTCACAGCATTTCAGAATCAAACAAATCCTCTAAGTAGTTGAGGAAATGGGAAGCTCGGGAACATTATATTTCATAAAATGGATATAGTTCTTTTAGGAAGTCTTAAAACTACAACTTAATTGAATTGCTAATTAAGTCATTTATTATTTTTAAATTGTTTGTACTGAGGTAGTGACATGGGGCCTCAGGCCTGGAGTAATGTCCATTTGAGCACTATAGAGGCAGAATGGGAGTCCTTCCCTCACAAATCTTACAGCCCTGTATTTTCATTGATGTTCTTCATACAAAAAGGTGACTGTTAAAACATTTACATTTGTTTCTAATTCATCATATTTTTCAAGAGCTTATTTTCATGAATATTGGTCCGTGAAGTGGTTGGTGCCCAGATTATGGTCCTGAAGCTGCTCTTTGCTGTGCCCTTTGTCCATGCAGAGCTCGGCACCAGGAGGAGCTTATGGAGAGCCTCTGTGTCTGCTCGTGCATGCCAGGGCACGCGTCTGAGCATTGTCTCAGGCAGCAGCGGGTCAAGGCTTCCCAAAACAGAAAAATCAGAGAATGAGTGGGTAAGGCCCCCCAGGTGTTGGTGGTCCACTCCTGCCAAAGACAGAAGGATCTGGGGTGCAGAAATAGGAGGGAGAGATTCAGAGAACTGTTTCAACTGTGCCTGCTTCCCAGAGCAGTGGAGAGGGAATATGGAAGGGAATAAGCTGACTGGTCTTCCTTACAATCTTTCCCAGCAGTAGTTGCCTTACTATCCATGCCGGGCTTCCATCAAGAAAAGCTGTTAATTTGGATTTCCGGGGTCTTTTAGTAGACAAAGCAGGCACAAAGCCATAGGTACTCTGGCATCATTAGCAGACTGCTGATGTTGGCATCTGTTTGTTTTCTAAATATATAGTACATGAAGTTATCCCTGCTTTTCACACTCCTCTTCTTGTCTGCTCACCAACACATTGTCGAAATCTTCAATTTACAGCTCTGTGGACTTTCATTTGGTAACAAAAATGTAAGGTGAGTTTCCAAAGTTAAACAAAACTTCTACAGCTATATATTTTCACGTATATATAAGACAGAACTGATGCAGTACACTCAATGCCTGGATGACGTATTAGAGAACTCAAAATATTCAGTAACTTAATTTAAAGTACACCTTTTCATCTGTTGCTTTTGTTGCTGTGCTCCTCTTCTATGGCTCCATAGCCTTGGAATTTTTTTAAGCATAACAACAACCATATAGGGATGATATCCAGAGTAGTAAGTTACACATAGGTAAGTAACAGAGCATATACAGAAATATGTGAGTGCCTCTAACTTGCTGTGATGTGTATATGGAACATTGATGTAAGAATAGTATATTGTGCTTCCTTAGGTCTTGATAGACCCTGTGTCTTATGATCACTCATGAGGAAATACCTTTAATCTTCAAGTGTTTATTTGGAATGAGTACACTTTATTCTTACACAATGCAGTTTGGATGGGCACACAGAATTCCTTTCCAGTTGTTTTGTTCCCTTGGGTTTGATCCTTCTTTTACCAAAGTCTGTGGCAAAGTGTCCTTGACAATGTCAACAGAGGCCAAGTGGCGTGATGAAGTACTGGAGTTCTGTTGCGTAGGGCTGCTGGGTTGTCAAGTATGCATCGCTGTCCTGTGGAAACCACAGAGCCACCTCTGTCTACAGCATTAGGCTTATGTCATCATTATCCGTTTAGATGTTACAGAAAAGCAGCTCCTGTTTCTTGGCAGGAACCACTCCCCCACACCCACTTTAGACTCTCTTCTCTTTGCCTCCTCTCCTGTGAGCAAAAACTTTGTCAAGAAAGCACATTTGTTTGGGCCAGGAACAGAGACAGACGATACTCAGCTAGTTATTTTGATTGCCTGGCTGGTAGGGGTTGGAGGAGCAGATAATGTCAAGATTTCCTCTGCATTCCAGATCTGTTTTCCTCCTATGGTTAGCAGGCAGCGAGTGTGACTTTTCCCACTCAGCTTTTCCCACAGTCAGTAAGACTTATCTGACAACGGAGTTAGTGTCAACTGTCCAAAACTAACTAGGAGATATCTTCCTTTCACCACTCCTGGGCTGTTACTGCTTATCAATGTCACTCTCCAGCTTAAATGACTGGTTAATTTACAGACATACTGAGACAAATTCACTTCTGTTGCAGCTCCATTGAGTTCAGCGGAGTTGCACTGGGAACGAGTTTGGAGTTTGGCCGTAGGTGTCTGAAAAGCACAAGTGGTAGGAATGTGATACTAACAGAAGCAAGAGCAATGCGACAGTCAAAACAAAAAAAAAAGAAGGCCTGAGCTTTGGCAGGATTCCCATTTCAGATTTCTGGAGTGTGATCCAACAAGGTGTTCATGTTTTACAGCTGCTGCTGCAAGAGAAAAGATGTTCTTCACCAGCAAAACAATTCCAGTGTCTCCACATCAAAAGGTAGCCCATGTTAAAAAGTAATAAAAGGAGAAATAAGTCATAGGATTTCAGAACACAAATTCTATCGAGAATTTGTGCCTTTAAATCTATTAGAGACTTTAAAAAAGACTAGAGTGAAACTGAAACATGCTCAACCTGAGATTTTCAAATGAGTCTACAATGGTTAAATACTGAAATCCTATTAAAATCCCACAGAAACAGGAAACTTGAGATGGAATTGATACCTCCAACTTTACCTACAGTCTAAGATGCCTTTCTAAGCACCTCTTCTATCAATGGGTGAAGAGGAATTTTCAGAGTGCAACATCATCTTCAGCTGGATCAAGTCCTCCTCCACAGGTCTGCTTCTGGGCAGCTGTTTTGAGGTGGAATGAATCACCCGCTGGGGGATAAATCCCTCTCCCTCCCAGCTTCCCAACTCCCTCAGTTCTCTTTTAACCATGAGTGCCTAAAATTCAAGGAATGGGAACCTTACACCTATTGCTTTTGAAATTTTATTAGCATTTCTGATTCACAGGTTAAATTAAAAGGAATGAAGTGTAAAATGAAGCATTTTAAAGTTATGTTTAACTGAGTTAATTCAGTTGATCTGGACTAGCAGTGCAAACATCCAACAGCGCATCCAGAGCACTTTGTACATTGCTCTTGCACACTCCTCTACACCATGCACATATCCTACCTACTGGTTTTGTCCCTTATAGTTTTCTGGACTCCCCTATCTCTGTTAATTTTCTCTCCATTTCCTTCTTTGCAAAATCCAGTTTTAGTTTTACTCCTTACCATTTCCTTTCGCTATTCAGTTTCCTCTTCAAGGCACTGCAACTTTACAGTCCAGTTACTCTTCCGCTCGTCATGCCTTACAGTGGTCTTCCCTCCTTTCTTCTCTTCCTTTTGCCTCTCCTGTTGCTTCCAGCCCATTCCTCTATGTTCTCCAGAGCTTCTTAGTCCTCTTTAGTTGTCAGTGAAGTGGGCGAATGGCTCTGCAAGCTCTCTGAAGCCAGGCATAATACTCCCTCTCTACCCTTGCAATCAAAATGATTTCTT
Organism: Fratercula arctica; assembly: GCA_947846985.1. NCBI lineage: Eukaryota > Metazoa > Chordata > Aves > Charadriiformes > Alcidae > Fratercula > Fratercula arctica. Next base: position 25,352,540 of record CANTUZ010000001.1, on the reverse strand, counting down.
GCTTTTCCTTCTGCTGGTTAATGGACCTACCATGATCTATCGCATGATCACGACATCACCATGGGACATGGGTCATGTCTCCTTGACTGGCTAAGCATTAGACAACTTTCTGGGTAGTATGAAGCAAGGTGTAAAAACTGAACTTCCAGATTCCTGTTTATGTCTTTAAATAAATCGTCTGATTTTCAGAAAGGATTTCGGAAGTGGCTGATGAACGGTAACCACTTCTGAAAATCAGACAGTGACTTACAGTGTAAGACTTAGGGACACAGTTTTTAAAATCGTTATTTTTTTGTGCCTAGGCAGAGTATTTCCAGACTTAATGCCCGGATGTGAGTGCATTCTGGAGTCCTCCTTGCAAATAACAGATGAAGCACTGTCAGAAATAGAGTTCAAAGTGGAAGTGTTCGAATACACCCATCGGGTTCATCTGTCCAAGGCAGCTAGAATGATACCCATATTTAACGGTGAAAAGAAGTCATTGTGGGCAGCAAAAATAATCACAGCTTCCCATATTAATTATCATACATGTTTCTGAAAAAAACAAAGCAAACTATAATATGCCCAGATGAGAATACAGATGTAGGATCCAGTACAGCTCCGTAAAAGAAAAGAGAAACAGCTTTTGCACAGGAAAACAGGAAGAGATAAAACTTATCTAGGCTTTCCAAACTAATATTGCAGAGATCTTCAAAACGGAGAGGAAATAACATGAGAAATCAGTGTGGGAAGGAAAGTTTGGTCATAGAACATAAACATTATAAAAGATCCAAAGTCACCCAAATTAAACTTGTCAGTTTTCGGAATGAAGAGAGGCTAAGAATAGGTTGCCACAAAGATTTTTACTAGGACAAGTATCTTTTAAAGCTTCATTATCTTGACAAGTGAGTGAACAGATGGCAAAATCTGTAGCAAACTCAAGATTTCCTAGGGTACTAAAGATTAGAAAGATTTCTGAGGGCCAAATTTCAAATCACCAAAGCGAGGTGATTTGACAGCCTCAAAGCAGATGGGATTTCAATTTACCTAAGTGTGAGGTAATGCTGAGGAATGATCTGAAGCGGTCACTGACACTGCATACTTAATGAAGTGTGTTACCAGTTTGGAAAAATACCTAGGCAACATTATGGACAGCTTAGTTAAAACAGCTCAGTCGAAACAGCTGTTCAATTTGCAGCACTAGTCGTGAAAGCAAATAAAATGCTAATTTATATGAACCATAAAGAACAGCATTGCTATTATTATAATGTCATCATATAAATTCGGGAACTATATCACAGTGACGTCCGGCATTGTCGACATCACAAAACTGTCCACAAAAGGTAACATTCAGAGAAGTCAGTGAAGGGTGATATGCAGGGAAGATACAACCATTTTACTTAACTAATGAAAAATGTCACAGCTAAATTCCTACTCACCTTTAAGTCCTAGAGATATCCAATGAACGTAAGATACAGAACATGTAACACCCTCATGTGCTGGAACCTGTTTCCCCAATTAACGAGGATCATTAAATCGTCAAGAAACTGAGGGCTTTATGCTCACATATTTTTAAGAAGCATGACAGGAGTGAGCAGGGAAAGGGAAGTATCCACACTGGATGAAATTTTTCAGTGAAGCGTATGGGAATTTTTACAATTACTTCCGCAGGTCAAAAAATTTCACCATTAATGTGAGATTGTCACTAGTGTTTGGTAAAAATTGTGGGATTTTTTTGAAAGAATGATTAGAGCAGTTCTTGTCGGAGGGGGGGGGCGATCCCTGGTGATTATTGAGAAGACCTTGAATTTCATCAATTCTGAATTAAAAGGGTAGTTTATACCTGTACAAAGTAGAGTAAGAGCCTACTTTCTAGTAGTACATGCAACTCACTTTGCATTTATCCTGCCTATCTATAAAAGATGATCTATAGCACAGGAAGGAGGAGGATAAATCCAAATCTATTTAAGTCCTAAAGGACGATAATGTTTTCCAGGTGAAACTGTATTCCTTATGACTTGACTGACAGCAGTGGACTAGTTTAGATCACTGCAAAACCATTTAGTAACATTTCAGAAGAGAAATTGGGAATAGCCTCCAATTTGAGGCATAAGAAGTCTAGTTTTTGGTTTTCAGATTTACACTTTTTTCCCCTTTAACAGTGATATTCACTAAAATATTTTTAAGGCCTGAGCTCTGAAACTATGTGTCTGATAATTTTGATCAAATTAACATCAAGGATTACTTAACATAAATATTCTCTGTCAGGTAAATTAGCTGATCCCCTGTCTCAAAAACTAACACTGTGTAAGAACCTGCTGAGTTATAATCCTTCCTCTCTAAGCAATTTGCATGGCGGTTTGTAATGTAAATGATTCAAAAAATTTCCCTGAAATGTAGACTACTGAGCAGATTTATGTTGGCACAAAATGACAAAAAGCTGTTGAAGTGAGTCTGCATGACAGTAGCGTAAGTAAACAATATGACCAACACTTGTATCTGCAGCACCATAAAGATGTTCTGACATCATCCAGAGGAACTAATTTCACTAGAAACCCTTCCAACACTGAAAACGAACTTTGGAACCAGCAGTACGTACAAGCAAAATAGCAACTTTTTCTTGCCTTCTAGAACAGTCCTGAATGCATATCTGCTTCATTTGTATGGCACTAAATTGATGTTGAGGGGAACTGGGTTTGTCGAGTCTCAAAAAAGTGTCTATTAATGGTAGGAGGGGGAGTCTGGCCAGCTTTCTAGTACAGTGCTCCAAGGGGGAGGTGAAGCCTGCTTTGTTCTTTCTGGAATCAACGTTTCAAGTAATACTAAATAAAAAAGATGGCCCTTTCTGGAAAGCAAGTGGTGGCATTATCAGTAGAGAGCAGTGGCTGTGACCTCTGTCATCATTCTGGTCACATCGCTGTACACAGCAGGTACAGAGCAGTCCCTGCTACTGCCTTTCTTGGTAATTAAGTTGTTGCTTTCAATCCCAAAAGAGGAAAGAAAAATACCTTAATATTTTCTAGCTTTCTCCCACGTTGTTTGATGTTACTATTTACATAATAGTAATTTAATGTCACTATTAAAATTCAGTTCTGTGAAAAGCAAATGGGTGCATAACATAGATTTTTTTGCCTCCTGCATGCAGAAGTTGGAGTCTATTTGGAAGACCACAATAAGTTATGCTTTGCATGGTAGACTATTTCATTTCTCACAGTGGAATTCTTTTATAAAGACTATGATTATACAGCAGCACATCAGTGCTCTCATGAAGTCTGCTGCCTACTATGCAGTGACACCTTATAGCTCACCTCACTGTGCGTATACGTAGCGTCATCCACATAAAAATATAACGTAGCTTTGTCTCCAAGATACTGAATCTTGAATGAATTTATGTCAGTATGTGAACCTCCTCAACCTACATGCAAAAGGCAGGAAGAGTGTAAGCAAAACAGAGGTGAAGAAGCTACAAATTTGGTGTCACAAGTATTTTTTAGACTTGCAGTTCACAGCTATGCTTTTGCCTCCCTGATTATGTGAAGCCATTACAGAAGCAATATTGGACTTCTTTTGGTAACTTTTTTTTTCTCCAAAGCTTTCTTGTAATGGTTTCAAGGGCAGTAATACAGGCCTGTTCGTGTTTCAACCAAAAAAAGTAGAACTCTCAGTGACTCACAGTAAACTGTTCTCTGTACAGCTCTAAGAACTGAAACTGCAGTTGTTACTGCTGACTTGTTAATATAACACAGACATTGACATTTCCTGGTTACTGTAAACACTGAAATGCTTTTGGAGTTAATGGAATACAGGTGCTGCCTGACGCTACCAAAATGTTCTCACAGAAACAGAGACATTTTTGGATGGAGAGAGCTGCAGATCCACCTAGTCCAGCCCCTTCTTCACAGCGTGAATATCCTGCTTCTCAGTGGGAATACCCAGATACGTTCAATGTCATGAAACAAGCATTCTTCCTAAGCTTAAGCTCCTTTAGACTAGCAGGAACGGCCGTACCACTTAGCCTGCTGGAACAGAGAGTTCTGTAATGCCAGAGCTGGGTGATGGAGTGGGCTTAGGCAGGCTCTGAGCCGGCTGGGAAACCTTCCCAACGGGGCTGTGGGAAATGAGGCTTACCATCGAATCGCCACCAGCCTTCACTTCAAATGAGACCCAGACACAGTACTGCCAGCAGCCGATCGGCCCTTCTTGACTGTGGAAGCAAAAAGAAATTTAAAATCAGTCTTAATGGTTCAAGATCCTGCAGAACTGTTTTAAGCTAACAGGGGTTGACTTGGGCCTCAGTCGAATTTTGATGCTGGTCATTATAATCTGCCTACCTGAAATTCTATCCCCTATTGCAACTGGCCATGCCATTCTTTGTTTCCTGTCCAAAAACGCTAGTAGCATTGCATTTCAATTCCATTAAATGTATATATATATTAAAAATCTGTTAAATAAGTTAAAATAGTAGCTGTGTGACCAGTAATGAAGCAAGCTGTGTAAAAATCCATAGCTTGCAATGTATCGGTACTTGGCGATACACCTCCATCAGTCAGTAGCCTGATTACTAGGAAAGTGTGTGCTCATGAGTATTTGTGTATCTGAAGAAAGTTCATACTCTTATAAGTAAATTGGTTTGGGGAACAATTCCTTTGCATTGTTGTTAGAACCTGTTGTCAAGATTGATCATGTTTTCCTGTGTAATCCAGGAGAGTTATAAAAAAAAGAACAAGCTCCCAGGTCTCTGAACCAATATCCAGATATGGTGTGTGCTAAATTGCCACTGACTGCTGCAAGGCTTTTTTACACAAATTTTCCAATTATTTCTACTGTGATGGTAATAACAGTTGGACATTTGGAAAAAAAATAGTAAAAATCTTGGTTTAGGCAAGGTCCCAATACAATATTAAGGAAATGAGCACTTTGAGAGCAAAGAAAGATGTAGTTTAGAATAACATATTTTTGTCAAGCAACTAAAAAGGAGGGGAAAAATCAGACACCAGAAGCTGGAATGAGAAGAACAGGGGCAATATTCTGTGCTGAGACATTTCTTGTTTCAACATAGCTGCTCAATTTTTCAAGGGCATTAATCACCTCAAAATTTCAAGCTCTGCTCCAGTGAAAAGCCACTGTATCTACACACATAAAATGTATTCCACTTTCCCAGTTGCTTAATCATTGAAGAACTGGCTATTTCTAGAGTGACTGGCTTTTTCCCAGCCCACGCTTTCATATCTGCAACATACTATATTCTAAAGATGTCCACAGAGCGTCTTGTGAAAGGAAGTCAAAGTTTATTGGCACTTGGTTTGTTTTGTCCTCTCTTCTCCTCTGCTATCTGAGAAATATGCAAGGGCTTTTGTGGCTGTAATTCTTCAGAATTTCAGCTTAAGCATCAGCTTAATTGTCTACTGTTCAGTGGAAGGGCACTGTTTACTCAGACAGTAATCCATCCAATGATCATTTGTGCCACAGTTACCTCCCTGTCCCCTTTTTCACCATTCTCACAGAACAGAGCATCCTCCTACCTGTCACACAGGCCCTTCACCTGGAGTTCGTCATTCTCCTGTGACAACTTAGGCTGAGTTAAGGACACAAGATTGGAGAAATAGAAGTGTTATTAAAAAATAATCTGCAAGAGCTAGATACGACTAGAATGTGAGATGGAGAGAAAAGTCCAAGGTAAGGCTGGCCAGAATGTGAAAATCCTGCTCCATGGTAAAACCAGGAAAATGGTAGTTATTTTCCAGAAAAACTGTAATTTTCTCTAATTTTTATTCTGTAAGAAATGATTTTTTTTTTTTGTCAGAAGGAATTTTCCAGGTGAAAATTCATGGTTGGAAAAACTTTCATCCCATGTTTACTGTCTCATCTTTGTTCTCACTTACTCTGCTGTGATTGACACAATTTGGTCAACTTCAGTGCATCCCAAATGCAGACATACTCTGGCAGTTCTCTGCTGTCACTATTCATTGCAGCTCATCCTGCCTTTATGCTGCATCAAGTGCAGGCTACTTGCCTTAAGGCTGAAGGCCCTTCCCTTCCCTGTCTATCATTTGTTTAATATTAAAGGCTTGATTCCCACAGTCTGTCTGTACAGGATGCCAGCTTTTGTTGTCTACTGTGTTTTCTATGTGCCTACTATGTGTTTTCAAATACACATTTGCATGCTTTCTCTAAAAATGCCCCTTATCCTTGGGAGTTGGTCCTCTGAATATATATTGACCTCCTTGGAGACCCTCTTGCTAACTTGCTTTGCGTTGGTGCCTCCAAAAACTAATTCTGGTGTGCTAACATGAGTAGTTACACCACTGGCCAGTATTGTTTTATGGTTCTCTGGTACTCCACCCTTCCTACCCCTTTCCTACCTTAGCTCTTCTCTCCACTGGTGTTGTGTTTTATATTTAGCTTGTAATATCCTGAGGGCAAAGGATGTACTTTTGCCCCATCCAGTTTCTGGTTCTATGTGCTTTGATAATACAGTTTATTAATAATAATAATAATAATAAAGTACCATCATCTGTCCTGTGGACAGAAGAAAAGCTTCATTCCCCCCTCATCGCCTCCATGCCAGTTTTAGCAAAGGAGAGGGAGCACAGTCAAACAGCAGATAGTTTGTAGTCTGGATCTGAGCATACTTAGAGCCTTTTCACAGTGAATACTGCAAGAAGTCCTGTTTATTTCAGCATTAATCACTGTGAACAAAAGTGAAAGAATTTGGCCCCGACTAATGAAAGCCAGCAGCGCTCTGCTGTTGGCAAAGTGCGGAGCGATCCTTTCCCAGAGCTTCAGGAAGCTGAAATGGAGAAGGATGAACAGATAGGTGCCAATCTCTTGATAAACCGGGAAAGAGTGAAGCTGCCTTATAACTGATCCTCGTTAAAGCTACCTTAAAATGATGTTAATTTGCATATGTAAATAACAAGCAAGGAGAGAGTGCCAGGGAACAGGCTGGAACATTTTGTCCTCGTTCACAATGATTCTTATTTTTCTGTATCCAAAACATTTGTTTGTTTACTTAGATGTCAAAGAGGACACCTACTCATATGCCCTTGGTGCTTTTCACATAACTTCAGCCACAGAATTAGTATGCAATTCACCACAGTCTGCTATTAGGAAAACAAGCAATGGAAAACCTCCAATCTTTTCTTCCTTTCCAGTGGTAACCCAGACTTACAACATCACACTCAGGACATTTAGCCTGTGATAGAAAACAACTTCCAGAGCTCTAGGACCCCCAAAGATCATTGCCAAAGTTATAAATATTACTTGATGTATTTACAAATAGGCTGGCTGAGCTACTATTTGAAGCTAGAAAAGCACAGCCACGCTGTAGAATACACTTCAAGGAGCTTCTTTAATTTACAGTCAGTTCCTGAAGAATTAGATGTATTATAAAATCTGGTATTGCACTGATTAGCATCAGTGATCCTGTAGTAGTACTAATTGATTTCCTCTTTTGCTTTATTATTGCTTTTTAAGAGATATAAGCGTAAGGAGCTTGTGTCCGCTAAACAGCACGCAGTAACCAAGGATGTACTCTTCCCACGTTTTCCTCTGCAAGACGCACCCTGTTTTGTTCGTCTACAAGCAGACAAATATTGTGAAGTGGTTAAGCTAACAAAAAATCCTGGCTCACCATAATTAAGGACTAGAGGGGAAAAAAAAGGAAAGAACTTGTACTTTTATCGTAGTCTTTCGGTAGTTTACAAACGGCAAACCAAGATGTAGTCATTTTTCTCATTCCTTAGGCCTGATTCTGTTCTTACCAGATGCATGGGAGCTTTTACAGTGACTTTATTAGGACTAGATCAGGCTGCATAATGGAATCTGTAACAAATTAAAACCACACTGCTAATTAGAGGCCAGATTATTTTGTAGTATCAATCAACTTGGCGTTTAATCACCATGGTGATTGGGAGGCACTATAAATTGCTAAATATATAATTAGAACATCAGACTTCTGTGCCACAGTGGCATCAGAGCACGGGTGTAAATAGCTTAGATTTTCCCCCAACATTTTACATGCTTGCAAGATTTTAAGACAGACAAAATGCCACTTTCATTCCTGCCAATATTCTGTTATCAATGAGAAAAGACAAATATCATACATAGTTCAGCTTCTTCTAAGGCAACTGGGAACATCCTCCTTTCATCTTATCATATACAGGGGTTTTATTGTGGTTACTCTAAAGAGAACCATTTTGGTATGACTAGTATCAAGCAGGAAAACTGCTGTTTCTGTGGAAAATGGGCTTTCCTTGTCTTTCCCCCAGAAATGTTATCCATCCTTGTTCAGGATGTCAACACGTTTCAAGCTGTAGACAAGAGCACTGATCAGCTGGCTGCTTATGCACTTAACCAACAGCTGAAAATGTGTGGAGGGAGACCAGAACTTTACCGTTTAGTCATGCTTTCTGACATCCTAAAAGGAAGCGAAACATCTTTGACCTGTGAATGATCCCTAACACATACCTTTCTTCAAGCAGGCTGTGTAGAACAGCTCTTACTGTAACTGCTACTACTAGGTGTAATACATCAAAAATACCTGTGTTGGTAACTCGACTCCTGAAGAGGTGACTATGATTAAAGACATAAAATAGGAACGGGCCAGTTGCTGCATGAGGTATTTTCTCATTACTCAGTTACACAGTTTCTTTGGGGAGAAAAGTACAGTATCTGATCTTGCTGCTGCATTTAATTTTCCACAGTGAAGTACCTGAAATTAGTAAGATTTTTGTCAGTGCCTGCCACAGAGTTTAATCTAGGCTTGCCAGTTCCATTCTGCTGCTGATTATGAAATCCAGCCGTATCACTGGAGTTTATTTTAGCAACCTGCGGTGAGATAGCACAGTATTAGCAATTGCTAGTATCTCATTGCTAATTATCTGCTTTCAGTAAACCTGGAAGTCTAGGGACATTTTTGATAAAGTAACCTCTTCAAAAATGGTGTAGAAGGGAAGAGAACATCTTTTGTTGTATTGCTACATTCTGGTCATCACAGAAAGCAACTGAAGAGTGGGAGATCTATCTTCTAGACAGGCTGGACACGGTAAGAAGGAGCATTCAAGTGTGGCTGCCAGAAAAGCACGGATGAAGGTTACAGCACTGGCTGACACTGGTATTTGTGGGTAGCGACACAGCAGTATGACACAAACCCTTTAAAACTGATTTTATGATTTCACCTTTAGACTGTGTGTCACTGCTGATCTTTATAGGGCAGCGGAGTACAATGTCAGAAGTGAATTGCTCGTCTCTACCTCGTTCCTAGCGGACAGGAACCCATGGCAGAAAACAGGCATCGTAGGTTTTGTGTACCAGTAATGGCTGCGTTGGTAGGGAATTAAATAAAGTGAGGCAGAGGTCAGAGGCAGATTTACGAGGGAGAGGAGCTGATTGTAGGAGCTGTAATCCTCTCTTCTCCCATTACCATCAGCAGGTGTTTGCTCTGGATCATGGGATGTGGGAGTATTTACATAATTATGCTGACCTCTTTCCAGATCTTGGATGCATCCGTCCCTGGAAAGGCATCCCTTTTCTTGTAAGAGTTTGTCCAGTCATTTGGAGGACGCTGTGGGTGGAACTGCAGGAGGAGGAGTGACATACAACATCTTCACAAGTTCTCGGCCAGCACATCGTCTCCGCTATATCAGATACAGTAGAGTAGTTTAAGATGAACCTTTTAAGAACAGGGACGACAGAAAACAAATTCACATCAGAGAGTAAGCAGAAGATGTTACGAAAACTGAGTGGTGACATGGAATAAGCCTGTTTGTTTGCTTTTAGCTTCCATGGGTATTGCTGGCATTGCAGCTACGGTTTTAATTTAAACAAGATGGGGATATCAATGATGTTTAACATGACTGCTTTACCAGGGTATTCAGCTGTTTCGGTGAATGGCACTCACTTTCAGGAAGATCAGCCTCTTCATTGCACATCACAAGTACTCTGCAAAAAGACTAAGCAATAAGCAATGGTTTGTGACTAATTAAATTAAGTCCCTGTTGTTCTTCTCAGCTATGGGACACTGCTGACAGCTGTGCTGGGAACCATCCACTCTGCTTGTGGACAGGGTAGGGAAGGGGACACTCTTAAAACAGTATTCCCCAGATTGCAGAGGAAGCAGAGACCCAAAAATGGTTTCCTAAATGGGATAAGGGCCCCGATGCTCCTCTCTGGGTTGTCCAGGGATGGAAGACTCAGGATTCCTTTTAGTCTGCGAATGTGTGCAAAAAGCGGCTGCCAGGGTTTAGTTTTGAAAGCTTTTAGGAGTGTAAGCACTTTTTGAGAAGAGGAGATGCTGCAGGGGGGGTGGAAGGGATGAAGTGGGGAGAGGGAGGTGGGAGGTAAGTGGGTGGAACGCAGAAAAAGGGGGAAAGAGATGGGAGAGGCTGTGCTGCGAGGACTGTGGCTCCAGCTCGAGTCGAGAGTTGATAAAACAGACACTTTGGGAAAAAAACCCCAAACAACTTTCTTTTGGCAAAAGTCGCAGCGTGGGTTAAGCACCTATTACAGCTTGCGGAGAAAAAAGAAAAGGCCACCCGCTGCCACCCAGTTTTCGTGTCACCTCGCTGACGGTGACCTCTCCCGGGCGCGGCGGCCGCTGGCTCCTGGTCCGAGGGACCACCGAGCACGGCCGGCGCTGCTGGGCCCGGGCAAACTGAGGCGGGCCGGCGGCGAGCGGGAGCCCACGGCCGGGCGCTGACAGCGGAGGTGGCCGGGAGGTGCTTGGCCGGACGGTTCCCACATGAAGGGTCCCAGGCACGGAATTTAGGAGCGGGGCCCGGGGCTGCCGTTGGCGCCTGAGCCCGCGGGGCGCAGGGTCCCGGCCGGGCCGGAGGGCGGGGGCGGCCATTTCCCTCGGGGGCGACCCCCGGGCCGCAGGCGGGGCAGGAGCCGGGGCCGGACCCCGGGGCACCTTCCCCGCCCCGGCGGGGGGCTGAGGCGCGCGGGGGAGGGAAGGAGGGAGGAGGGCGGCGAGCCGCCGGGGCGCTGAGGGGGGCTGGCGGCGACGCTGCTGCCCCGGGGGCCGGGGCGGGCGGCGCTCAGGTGAAGTGTCCCGCCCGCCCGGAGCGGCGGTGAGGCGGGCTGCGGCGCGGCCCCGCCGGCCCCATGTGGCCACCGCCGCCGCCCGTCCCCGGCGAGGGGAGCCGCCGGCGGCGCTGAGGAGCGGGGCTGCCCGGGGCGGCATGAGGAGCCGCCGAGGATGAGCAGCCAGCGCCGCCCGGCCAAGGCGCAGCTCCGGAGGTCGCTGAGCGAGCAGCTGCGGGACTCCACCGCCAAAGCCTGGGACTTGCTGTGGAGGAACGTCCGGGAGCGGCGGCTCGCAGGTCAGTCCCGCCTGCGGCGCGCCTGAGGGGGGACACCCCGGGGCTCCCCGCTCCGAGGGGACTCCCTGGGGCGAGAGGATGGGGGCGGGGGGGCACCTGCCCCGCTGCCGCGACGGACCGCGGAGACCTTTGGGCTTCGTGGCGGGGTCTGCCGGCAGGGATACGGGTGGCAGCGGCCGGGCAGGTCGGGCTGCAGGGAAGAGGCGGGGTGCGGGCACCCCCCCAGCACCTGCCCGGTCCCTGGCGGGCACGGTGGGGATGGTGCCACAAGCCGTCGGGCTCGGGGCTGAAGCTGGAGGTCGCCCCACATCGGAGGCACCTTCTGAGCATCTCAGAAAGGAAGAGGGTTGACTTTGCCCCCGGGAAGCGGGCTCACCTGCTGGTCTGATCAGTTTTCTAAGTCACTTGCAGGGCCAGGTGGGTTCCTCGTAGGGTTTGCATGCGGAGGACCGCCAACTCCCAGAGAAGAATGGTTGGTTTGATTTCAGGTGCTTTTATAGCTTTAGGTCACCTAACTGCTCTGGAAAACCAGGCTCCTGCAGTCTCACCAACCCCAGGTGGAGACCAGAAGGACACAGAGCTCCAGGAGGTCGGGTCGCAGTTAGAGCACTGCTATCGCAGCAGCACATTCGCTGTACGTGTGCAAAAATACCGCTAATTTGTGTCTGTAAAATACTTCATGAATTAAAAGATCTAGAGGGTACAGGCAAGTGCAAGGTAAAATTATACTGGAAAACAATACATCAAGATTCATGCGCAGAATCATGTATAATGAAGGCTAATTTGTAAAGATGGATTCCTCTGCCACATCCTACAGCATTGTTAGGAGTTTGGTGACCTTGCCTAGGGCACTGTGACATGCTGGTATTGTATAATACAGAGGTAAATAGTGTATGATATAGGTGTCTAAACTGTGTCTACAGCGCATTATTTCTTATGTACATACAATTACAATAACAGATAAAAATTGCATGGTAATTTTCTGAAAAGTGAATCTCAGGTGGGTAGCTTCAATAATGAATTGCTAATTTTGTAGTGTTATGGTTACCCAAAATATTAATCTGTCTTTACATGTAATGTACTTATTCCTATATTAATAGCAGATGCCAGGAGACATTCAGCAGGGATACTGTTGGCTATTTTTTTCTTTTTTGGTCAAAGACAACTATTGCTTGATTGAGCAAGGGACCTGGGCAGGCTGCCATGAAGCTGTAGCCAACTTCTTAAAGCAACTGGGTATTAGAATTGATGGAGTCAGACTTTTTATTTAAGGTGGATAGAATACTAATGTCGTGGGTTTATTCACTGCCATAATTTAAGTGCTATTCATAATATGCTGGTGAGACACTGATACACACACCCTTTAATTAAATGAATTATCTGACAACATAACAAAATGTGTACAAATAACATCTGTTGATTCCAGAGATGTTCTCTTGTTCAGACGCTTTTATGTCTCTGGGATTTTTGTCCTTCTTTTTATATTTATTTGTCCTTCTGGCCCCCATAGCTGCAGTGCATATTTCTATGCCTCTTCTTCCAGCTTTCGTTAATGAGAAGGCAGGGAATTTAAACTGATCTAAATGTCTCACTATTTGCTGTTTGCCAGGCCAGCTTCTTCTCTATCACAATAGATCCAATCCCAGTCAGGTAGGTAGTTGCACAAGTTCCCTTTTTTTCTCAGAGCTGACATTGTGGTTGAGCCCTGATAGTCAGAGCAGTAGTGTAACTGGTAACTAGTGTTTAAGACCAATGACCAAAACAAAACACAGTTTTAACCATCAGTGTGCCATCATTATTCCAACCATCAAGACAAATAAAGGTTTGTGATTAAATCATCATTGTGATGATGGCTTTGCAGGAACTTTTGGTCTATTTTAGTTTTTTATCTATTTGTTAAGGCTGCAGACACTAGTTGACCAACATATACCTGTAAAGAAAGTAAACTCGAGACAGCTTAATTCATAAAAATGAGATAATTGTTGGGGTTGGATGAGGCACTGGGAGGTCTCTAGTCCAGCCTCGGGCTCAGAGCAGGATCAGCAGTGGGAGCAGGGCAGGTTGCTCAGGGCTTTCCCCAGGGGAAGAGTTTCATCCCCGGTGTCCATGTGCTGGAGCAGAGGGCAGCAGTACACAGTTGGGTAGTGGGTATGTGAGCTGGAGCAAGGAGCTGAACCTTGGCTTGAGCAAGGAGAGAGATGAAGCTTGGCTCGGCCGCTCTCAAAGAGGCAGACAGCGTGGCTGGGTTGCTGTGGGAAGTAACACTGTGCACAAAAAGGCTGATACAGTGGGCTCCTTTCCTCCCTCGCCCTTCACAGCAGAGGTGATGAGCAGCAGCCTGGCTCCCGGCGCGCTCCCGGGACAGGGCTGCTACGTACTGTCTCTTATTCAGGATGGGTCTGTGGTGCCCAGCAGCTCTTAGTCACTCTTTCTGATTCACTGATCGGGATTTGCTTTTTTAAACAATGAGCGTACCCGCTACTGTGCCACAAATGCCAGCCTGAGTTTTTCTGTGCTTTTCATAATTTTTGCAGAGGTAGTTTACACTGTTTGTCTTCCTACTGTGCTTATGGTTTAAGTTGGGTTTCACAAATTGATCAGGAAATCAACCAGAATTTTAACTCCCTTGTTGGAGTGGGGACCTATTTGTCTGAAAAGTTACATAAAATACTGTTGTTTTAATGTAATTCCAAACTTCTGTGCCATTATTGAAAGCCATTGCTTTAGGAATTTAACTTAAGTATTTAACAGACTTAAAAAGTGATGACCCTAAGGTGATTCTGAGATTCCTGCTCAAATCATGACCACCTGTTACAGTAAAACACAACAAGTTGTAGCTGTTACATCTGTGGTATGTAGGTGAAAAGTGCCACCCTCTATCTGGCATTCTTTCAGTTACTATATACTAAAAAAAATCACAAACAATATATTTAAACTTTGAAGCTCAGTACTTCAAAGTCGGGAATCATCAGAGGTAAGGATGGTTTTTGCTGCCTTATTGTGCAGCCTCCTTGCAGTGTAGGGTTGTTTTTTAATGGCATGATCACATCCCCCTTTTTTGCACAGAGCTTTTCTGCCTCATTCAGCGCACAAAGTAAGGATCCCTACTGATGAATCTGTTAACCTAAAGCCTGGTCTGCTGCAGCCTTTTCAAATCCTGGACTGAGCACAGAATTACAAATTCCCTCAAGTGCTCAAGAGCATGGTGCTTAGAAGTACTGAGTCTTGCGTACTTTGTACCATTAATCTTTTAATGTTTAGAAGCTGTAAGGTTATGTTGTTCCCGTTTTACAGATAGGAACCAGAGGCACAGTGAGACTGAACTCAGGACTATCAATAATTCTGAGTGTTAGAACTTGAATCTTCTACTTTAATATTCAAATTATGGCTGTCAGCGTCTCCTATTGTGCAGCAATTGTGCAAATCAGCCTCCAGGATCTAATTGTACTGTACCCAGGGAATGAGTAACTTGCAATTCCTCGCAGTCTGGTCAGATTTTGTTTCAAGTGACTTGCTGAAAACCAGACAGAAAGGGTTGGAACCGCAGGGGCACCATTTACTTGGCATAGTCCCAGAAACACGATTTTTTTCCTGTGTGCTGTCTCCCACCCTTTCCTGCATGCCTTCCAGCATCTGCAAGAGATGTAGCAGCAGTCCTGCAGCTGGCTTAGCTGGGTACGTGACTCTGATACATGACTAGATCGTTGTCCATCATCAGATGGGATCTTGTGCGGATGAGGTAAAGACTGTCATAGTGCCTAATGGGAGGAGGGCTGAGTTAGAATTAAACAGGTGACTTAATTTCTGAGATGTCCTGACGTTTGAACACTTGACTTTGTGACCCTAACATTCTTCTAATAATAGAAAGTTTTGTCTCTAATTTCCTAGGTTTGGCTTTTAACTGTGGCTTAGCAATCCACAGATTGCTGTTGGGATTTCTGCTCTGTAGGGCTGCGACTGCTTTGTCCGCAGCTTAGATACACCCTCAGCCTTTTTGCCAAATCTCTTCTCACTTGAGCTTCGTGTCCCACAACACTCTGTATTTTCTGTGTTCTTGAAGAGGTTACATCCCCATTTGATTTCCTCTACCTCTTCAGGTACAATTCATCTTATCTCTTCATTGATGTCCTCCCTACTGCCCTACTGCGACAGCAGTACAGGACAGGACATCCCCAAGCACTGTCCCAGATCCTACTTTGCTGCAGAGCTCTCCGGGAGCAGCTGCCTGGGGTGATTTTGGGGTAGGATCTCAGATGCTCCTACCCTGTTTTGGCATTGTCCCAGGTAAATGGAATTTGGGGGCAAATTTTCAGCCACATATTCAGTGGTTTGCTCGGACTGAAATTCCAAAGTTTTATAACTTGGCCAAGTTTGGACAGATTTTTCTGAGACCAATGCTAGAGTGACTCTTGAACCTTTGCAGTGAGGGTACAGGTTTCTGTTTCAAAGAATGAATCATAGAATCATAGAATGGTTTGGGTTGGAAGGGACCTTAAAGGTCATCTAGTTTCAACCCCTGCCATGGGCAGGGACACCTCCCACTAGGCCAGGCTGCTCAAAGCCCCATCCAGCCTGGCCTTGAACACTTCCAGGGATGGGGTAGCCACAACTCCCCTGGCAACCTGTTCCAGTGCCTCACCACCCTCACAGGAAAGAATTTTTTCCTTATATCTAATCTAAATCTACCCTCTTTCAGTTTAAAACCGTTACCCCTTGTCCTATCATTACACTCCCTGATAAAGAGCCCCTCCCCATCTCTCCTGTAGGCCCCCTTTAGGTACTGGAAGGCTGCTATAAGGTCTCCCCGGAGCCTTCTCTTCTCCAGGCTGAACAACCCCAACTCTCTCGCAGCCTGTCTTCGCAGGAGAGGTGCTCCAGTCCTCAGACCATCTTCGTGGCCCTCCTCTGGACCCGTTCCAACAGGTCCATGTCCTTCTTGTGCTGAGGACTCCAAAGCTGGATACAGTACTCCAGGTGGGGTCTCACCAGAACGGAGTAGAGGGGTACAGCCTGCTGGCCAGCACTAGTTTCTCAATCAAGCAGCATGAAAACGTACAGAGGGACAACATACCATGGACCAATTTTATCTTAGAAATGGATGACCTGCAGCACCAAAAATTGAAACAGGAGCATGAGGCAGGCTCATGATTAAAAGAAAATTTTAGTCCAAAGAAGCCAAAATTAAGATCTTTAAATGGAAAGGTTTAGAAGACCTACTCTTCGGTATCCTTAACTGTTCAGGAAGACCTTATAACTGATTTCCAGCTACAAGTATCTCTTCAAATGTGACTTCAATGCATTTATGTCAGAGATGAAACTGAACATTAGCTGAAGTAGGGTAGAAAATGGAGAATAATTTGTCCAGCAGAAAGTAATTGCCACATTCAGCACTTGGCAAAGATGCCAAGGCAATGCCCCTTCTCCTCTCAAAAGTAACTTGCGGTTGGTTTGTGGGTTACTGTGTTTTTATTGGGTGCAAATGAGCAAGCCTAAGTTTGTAATTGCACCTCTGGCGACATGGTCCTCCCTGGCACCAGCTGATCTGTTGATCCTGGGGAATAGGGAAGAGAAAAGTGGGTCTTAAAAAACTAGTGGTCACAACCAGAACTATATAAATTTTAGCACAGTTTTCAGTCATGCCTGTATGGAGGCAAGAGCAGCCATATTTCTGGAGCCTAATTAAAGAAGCTTCAAACCTATATGTGCCTCATAGTTTTTAGTTTTCAGTTAAAATGAAACATTTTTAAGAACTTACTTTTGCAATTTTGTACTCTGTGAAGCAGAACTCTTTATTTCTGCCATCATGTATCCTGAGGTCAGTGTTAGGAGAGCCCAAAGGAAACATGTACTAGGCTCCCAGGTCCTCCGAGAACCCCTGAGCAAAGGCAAGAGTCCCGGTATGGGGCCAACCTTGAGTCGGCTACATCTTGATACTATTCTATTACTGAAATTTCTTCTTAATTAAGACCTTTGTGTACAGTGCAAAAACAGCAGGTTCATCTAATTAAATCCGTTCAGGAAAATAGTGTTTTGCCAGGTCAGTTTTCATTAGGGAAAATGGGAGATGTTTATGTGAAAAATCTGCTATTTGTTGTGGCCAGTTCGGTGGGCATACTTTTATTTTCTGTTTTACAATCATACAATACGTTTTTAGAAAGTAAAGAGATGTTGCAGTCTGTCCCCCCACCAGTGCACTGGAGAGTAGAAGATGCCGATTCTCATGTATGGTGATAAGATGTATATATGTAAATTCCCCTCTAACCTGACCCCATCAATGGGAAAAGACAGTCTTTTGTCAAAGAGGAAAGTTATGAAAGATGTTCTTTATCTGGGATGGACTGCTTCAGGGAAGAAAGAGAGTGAGTTAGGAGTGATTCATTTGGTCAGGCACGCCAGGAAATTTTCTGCTCTTGTATCAGTCCTAAAGAAAATGCAGCATCAAAAAAAGTAGTCATTGCTCATAAATTATATTAATCATGCTATATTTTCTATATTAATGTTAGGATTTTGTATGTGAATCTCTTTCAAGTATGTAGATGCTCTTCTTTGCATGCAAGTTATGTCAGAATCCTGTAATTTCCATCTCCTTCCATAGACATGCCCTGAAGACCAGCAGTTTGAATCTGAAAAGGGGGCGATGGTGGCAGAATACCACCATTGTTAGTACTGCTGCTGCCGGGTTCTCATGACCCTCAGCAACAAGAAGTTAATTCCAGAAATACAATTACAAAAATACCAATATGCTTGACCTGCCAAGTATTTCTGTATCAGCATGAGACTGCAGAGGGGGGTGACAGAGGACTCCCCACTGTCTCAAAGTCCAGAGAAAGATGTGATTTTTCTCATACCCAGTCCCGTGGCTCCACTGCCATTTGCTGTATAAGGTTCGGAGTGACTGGAGGAGTGGCAGAGGTTCCTAGGGTGACAACAACATTCATCTTCTGGTTTTACATTTAATACATAAATTCTGTATTTGAACAAGTCTTATTTCCATCAAAGAGAGATGCATCAGAGATTATTTTCCTAGGAGAAATTCAGTTTTGATTACTTAATTTCCTAACATTATGAGATAGAAAACTCTGCTGATAAATTGGGGAAACAATTTATCAACCAGTGCTGGTAACAGAACTGGATACCGTTTGAATCGGTCAGTTTTTATTTGATAGCTATTTAGAAATGGTTCTTGAAAGGTCTCCTCCTTTCTGTGGCTTGGGTGTTCACTGATTTCGATGACACATTAATCTTTAGAAAATGCGCATGATTTTTTTTGTAGAAAGTTATGATGTCAGTCCTTTTTACAGTACAACTTTCTTGTTTTGTTTTGCTACTGACTTGGTGTGGTTCCTTGAGCTTCCACACGTTCTTTCAGTTCTCAACAGACAAATATTTCTGCTTATTTCTCTGCACACATATGCGGCCTCAATTCATTCCACCTGTAGCTGTTTCCTATGTGTCTAGAAGGCTGATAGCTCGTCAGTATACTACACCATGCCTTTATGGAGGATTCCTGTAAGCACTGTAATTATTGCTGATGTTTGCAGACCATAATAGTGGAAACAAATCATAGTACTAGTTTTCCAGAAGCAGTGTGTATAATATAATACTGTTTAAGTTCCTGTGTGTTTAGATAGATGTGTTTATTGGTACTCATATTTTTCTATGATACATAGGAGCTCATATGGACTGATACAAATACTTATTTGTCTGACATTAAACTGTAATGGCGTTTTTCCATCCCAAGATTGCTTCTTAATACCAGTCATGGCATATTAAATTATGTATCTTCTCAGTTATTTCCTATTAGGTGTTTTGTATTTATTCGTATGACTGTAATCCTACAGACCACTTTCCATATCTCCATGCAAGTGACTTTATTTATAATACTAACTATGACAGAATATTTATATAGAACATCTATATGCACAATAAACTTTTAGCTGCTAAGTGAACACCATAATAATTCCCATCAATACAGCCTTGTTGGTGGTGGCCAGCAAATTCCTAAACATGGGAAATTTCTGGACTCAGTAAGGCCCTGGAGACTGAACTCCCACTCTGCTGCTTTACCAGCTACAGAAGGATGTGGTGTTTATTTTCAAGAATCAGTGAAGTGTCAGTTCTGAATTTTGTGTTATCGGTTTTTGTTTGAATAAAAAAAACTCTTCAGAAATGTCCCATATGGTAAAGTTTTTAAGGATTCTGAGAACGTAGATGACTTACCAATTTGATTTGTGCAGTACTTGCCAGGCAATGGTATTATTTCATAGCAGTAGTTTGACTTACATTTGTCATCTTGTATTTTGTATTTCTTGCATTTCTTGTGAGATAGATGTTCTGTCTTGCTCTTCGTGATTTCTTTTGGTTTTCTGTCATAGCATGGCCAATTCCTGTGGTGCTGTATATCATAATTCCTTTAAAAATCATTTATTTGGGTCACAATTCATTGAGAAACGCAGCTTTCACTTAAATTGAAGCATATTTTAATAGGAAATTTGAAAAGAAAAGCTTGAAAATGTGAACTTCAGAGTCTGAAAAGACAGAAATAAAAAAAAAAATATTCTGTAAAATATCATAGTTTTAAGCCAGCCTTATTATTTTAAAGAAGTGATGCCTGTCTTATGGTTCTTGAAAATTCAGTTTTGGGAATATTATTTTCAATTAATAAAGAATTTGTGATGATTTCTTCTGATTATTACAGGCTTAAAAGTATGACAGTGTAGGAGGTTCCTTGACTGACATTAAAGCACCACAAGAAGACTGCACTTCTGTAGCTCCTTTGCACGTCCTGTTTACAGTTCAAAAATGAAAATATTTTGACAATCAGACCCTCCTGGTGCAGTTTATATTGCAAATAAGCAAAGATTGAATGCACACAGATATGAGTGCAGCAAGTAGCTGTGGTACAAGAAGGGATCAGGAACAACTGCAATTCATGGCACTTGATTCCAAAAAAACCCAAAGTCTGAAAATCAATTTAGTTAATTTATGTAATAATCAATGTCATGTGAAATACTCTGCCTGCTGTTCCAGTAGAGGGCAGTAATTCACATACAGTAGTATCAATTACTATGTGTATACAACGTGCATCACAGAATATTAGACACAATAACCAGTTTTATTAAGACAGTGCAATATTCAAGGCATACTAAGTCCCTCATGGATAGAGTGCCATCCAGATGTCTAATTTTCTGTGCTTTTGCAGCAGGACTTAATCACATTTAATTACAGTACAGTTTATGCAAGTTGTACTCAGCTCACTAAACTAAATCACCTCCGCATGCCCCGATGCTACATGCAGAGGTGTGCAACACATGCCCCCAGTTAAATGCTATAAAGCCCCCAGTCTGAGGGACTGTGACACAGTTCTTACATTATTTGGGTCACTTAAGGCAAGCAAACATGCCAGAAAGTATGTGTTTGGCTCCCAAGGGAATCACACGAAGTGCAAAACTATGCAGTGCAGATATGGCCTCTCTCACCTGCCCGGTGCTGGTCTGGAGCAGCGCGTACAAACGAACTCTCCATTCTTTAGCCCAGAGTCCTGAAATTGCTGCCAGCAATTACTAAACTTAGCAACGTAGAAGTAGACCAAAGTTCATGAGCATTAAAAAAACGAGACATTTTCAGCTAGCATGCCAATCAAAACTCAGACATACTCTGCTGTATATGATCACCAGAGTGAATCGTATTTCAATGGATAATTTCACTGAGATACTGATTTTTTTTCTCTGTTGCTGCTGAACAGCAAGTATGTAGAAAAGCTTTTGAGTCCAGAAATCATTTTTACAGATCCAGCAACATCCTGTAGTACAGTGGAAGAGAAGGCCCTGAAAGTTATAATCATTTTGTTTCTTTAAGCTGTAAGAATTAATTCCTAATCCATTTCAAAAACACTACCACTTGAAATTTATGCTTAGCTAAAAACTGTTTAAACAGCGAGTATTTCTTTAGTAGCAAGATAAATTCACTAACTCCAAAATAGCTTTCTTAATTCTTTCAATACTTTACAAATTTTTCTTGTCGCAGATCTGAAATACTGTGGGAATAATCAGTTTCTTCCGTTGCTCGAACTAAATGAATGGCACTGGTGGTCCGAGAAGCCAAGCAGCATGTTTTCTGGGGAGGAGGGACTTGTGTCCCAGGCCATGATGATGTGGAAGACACTGAACCATCACAGGTCATTTAATACAGAAGCACTTTAAAAAAAATCTCAGAACTAGAGTATTGGTTTTGTCTTAGAAAGAATTTAAGGGGAATTACCTTCAGCACAGAAGCATGGTTCAAATGTACCTTGTATCACACGTAGATCTGTCTGAGTCTGAGCTAAGAATAGCTTGAAATATCTTTGTATTTGGTCTTTTGTTGATGAAATTTAAGAAGAAATTCAGGGTAACTGCCAGCTCCAGGAAGGGGATAGCTTGAGGGAATGTTGAAAGGGTTAAGTCAAAACCAGTGTTACAAATTACACTTCTCTCAGTCAAAATACTGAAAAATTACACTTAGCATTACAAAAAAAAGGGTTCCTAAAGATTTAGGAACCTCATGCATTGGTTCATAGCTTGACTTCCCTAAAGTGCATTGCATACATATGTGAGTTTATTTTGGATTCACTGCCTGGAGGAGTGAGGACCTGAGCATTTGTCCCGACTTTTAGGTTATTTTCAATGTGCCTCCCATTCCTCTAGTAAATGCACCTCCATTTCCCCACTGTAGTCCCACTCATCCTGATCTGAATGACATGCTGTTTCATAGCTTATCCAGAATAATGCTGTGGTAAATTATTTGAGACTGTGCATTGTTTCTGTGTCAGTTGACTGCTGAAAGAATATGCGATTGGCATCTCATGGTCTTGCTCATTTTAAGAGGTCTCTTTAACATAAGAACAGATTTTATCTAAATAAATCAATTTTACAGGGAGATTTCAGCCATTGGATTTGTAGTAAGAAAGAAACTTTTTATTTATGACGTTGGAAAGACCACAGCTGGGAATGCACCCATTAATAGACTCAAGCAGATGGATTCTGACAAGTCCGTGAACTATTCACACTATTTTTTAGCAAATATTTTGCAGCAATCTCAACTTGCAAATGCTACTTCAGAAACAAATATGGAACTGTCTGTCTGTCTCAAGGCACAAAACAAGAGTCATGAGTGACTTTAAAATACTGTGGGTTGAGTATGCATACACTAGAAATTTAGGAAGGAGTGCTTTTAATGGAGAACCATTATGCCTTGATTCAATAAATGTTTTGAATTATAAATAAAGTCATAGAGGGTAGGGTGTCTTTATAGATGTAGTGAAGTGAGGGCGTTCAGCAAAGGCTGAAGGTTTCAGAACAAAACTTGTAATTTGATTATGGCATTAATTCAGCAGAGCACGTAAATACTTTGTAAAAACTCATCTGTTTCATTGCATTTAACCTCTAAACCAACAGCATATTCTTTTTAAAAATCTTATCTATTAAATCAGTGTGGTAGGATGTGCGAGTTCATCAGAAACATGAAGGTACCAGAACATCCGTATTTCTGGCATATAATAAAATAGAGGACACTACACCTAATCTGATTCAAATAGAGATCAAATACATTTCAGAATCTGGGTTAGACAAGACACCATCAAATAAAATTGACTCTGAAACATCTGTTTTGTTTTATACAAAATCATAAACATGCGTAATTACAAGACAACCTAAGCTGTTTCTTTTGAAGGCACCCTAAACGACAAGGACAGCAGGACAAGTGTTACAAAGCCAAGGCACATGCATTAATCGTGGCATGGCAGAATTTTAAAGAAACTATCAAATTCAGAGGGGTTATAAAACAGCTGGGATGAATTGTAGGTAGGAACTGTTTTAAATCTCTGGATTCTAGGTCACAATAGAGGCTATAACACAGAGCACTCACTCGCTCTTTCACTCCTTTGTGCTGCTTTCTTTTAAGGGAGGACCATGACTTTCAGAGGGCTGGAACCATTATCTCTTCTTTTATGGAAAGGATCAGTTGGTGCAATCGTTAGGGATCATGAAACTGGGAAGAAGTTTATTGCTGTGACAGATCGTGCAACATATGGAAGGAAGTAAGACGTTCTCCAGAGACAGATTAAGTTTTTGCCAAGGCATTTTATTGAAATTTTGGAAAATAAACAGGTCATTAATTGGGTTCAGATTTAGCTACTGTGAATTGTGCAAAGATGTTGCAAACCAGATGCTTTCCCTTATTTGTTTTTACAACCGTTTCTATTTATGGATGCTCTTATTTAATGACTTATTTCTTTAATAGAGGGCATTGTTTTGCACCGGAAGTCTCATCTCTCCATTAGCTTTGCCAGTAGGTGCCTGAGTAAAACATACATGTCCACACAATGTCAGGGAATGAAACAGTCAGCAATACCATGGTAAGTAGGAAATAATCAGTAGGAAGTTGGGGAATACAGTAGTTATAGTAAAGTTAACATTTAAGCACGTAGCAGTTTTGAGACTCTCTCTTTGCAGACCCTGCTAGTCGAATGGTAGAGACAAAGACACCCATCCCAAGGACAGCATCCTAAGACCTGGCTTGCTGATGAAGGTGTGAATACAATCCATGCCAGCATTTCCCTGGCTTTCCTGAGGTCTGAGCCACAGCCACTGGCATACCTGTCAGCCCTGTTGAAGCACAATTTCAACTTGATCTCCAGATCAAGGCTGGATCCAAAAATGGGAATGTAGCAGCCAAGTCAGCTAAGCTGAAACGACTCATGGAAATACTTGAGAAAATAAATCTTCATTCCTTTTTCACTTAGGTTTCATTTAGTCGTTGGAGTACAGGCATGTTATGCTCTATCCACATAGTCTTGATTTATGGTATAAATAACATACAGGGTGAAAAGCATCTGCCCTGACTTGAAAGCAGCGAGTCTAGCGGGGATGCCTTCTGAAAGGATTGAGCGAGTCACACAAAGTCCTTTACAGTCAAGACAGAAATAGGTACCTCTGAAAGCAAGTCCTGTCATCTGAAATAGGTGTGTGAGACAAGGGGGATGAATTGCCCTGCGGTGGTGCTCATTTCTTTCCATAATCCTAGCCAAGTGACAGCACCAAAGACCTGCCTGCATCAGTGACAGGCGGGGAAAAAGCCATCTCTTCAGCTGCCACCTGAGTGCATTTGATATGGAAATCAGCAAGCCACTAGTATTGCAGAAGTTTAATTTTAGAGATTGCTGCTTATGGCATCTCTGGCTTCGTTTTAAGGTACCTGCTCAAGTGAGCAAAGCAGGAGATCGAGCTGACAAGGTGCCTCTGACTTCAGTGGCACTTGAACACGGGCTTTAAGTTATGTGTTCTGACAGTAGCCAGCAAGTGTACCTGAACCTCGCATAAATGTATTTCTCCATTTCCAGCTTATTCTGGGGAGGCAGATTGTGAATTACACATCTTTAGAAGACATAACAAATATATCGTAATAAAAGCTGTGTGATTTTATTTGTGATCCCGGGCTGGTTTAGCTAAGCAACAAGGGCAGCAGCCATGCAGATTTTGTACTGCATGCTTTAAAGTGTGTTTTAAGGTTCACTTTTTAAACTACTAGTTAGTTATCCCATGTATGAATATTTGTTGTATTTAGTATAGTGTCCTTAGTGAGAGCAAAAGTCTGCCCGCCTCAGGTATCCTGTTTTTCACAACAGCTGCTAGTGGGTAGTTAGGAAAGAGTATAAGGACATGACAAGTTTATGGTATGACCTCTTAGCTTCCAGGTTTCAGTAAACAGTCTTTGCTGATGTTGTTAACAAGGCTGCCAATTAGGAACAAAGTAAGAGGGAGGTTTACGATGTGACTGTACACTTCCTAGCTAAGCTACACCTAAGCTGGTGAGACACAGAGTCTGTTTCCCGTTTGTAATCTTCGGGAGACGTGTAATCCCTCACATCACAACTGCTATTTTAAAAAGTTATTTTCAAACCATTCACAGGTGTCCCCGCCAGAGTTGCCTCCCTGTCACATGAACTTTCACTAGTCTGGGCAAAATGAGAACAAAGTTTATTTTTAAAGTAATACGGGTTTACTAGTGGGCTGAAAGCAAAATATTAAGAACTCCATTTGGTTTTAATTTATCATCCAATTTATTATGTTTGGTAACATGTTATGAACCAGTGAGTATATTATTTGTCATAGGTTCCCCAGGACATAAAAGAAGGAAAAGTAAAGACTGAAATATATGCATTTCTGGTTCATTCTTTTGCAATCCAAGTACAGAGTACATACAAAGTACTTTAAAGACAATTCTGATCTCAGCTACGCAAGTTGAAATCCTGAGCACTTATAGGGTAATAAATAAATTCTGGTTTGGAGTAAAAGACCTCCACGGCAGCGTGGTCTGGAAACTCTTCAGGACCCAGTTTTGCCTTAATTTCATGTTCTTATAGCTGAGAAATCTAATAGAATGAGAGGGGAAAAAAAAATAGGCAAACATAAAACAGGACTAACCTTTTTCAAAGGTCAGGTGCAATTTCAGTTCTGCAATTTTTAGTTGCCCAACTTGAGATACTTCAAAGGAGTCTTACGTTCAGACTGAGGAAACCAAAGCTCCCAGGAAGTCAGAGCTTTGCAAGTGTCATGGAAAATCGACCCAAGATGAGTCGTTCCTTTTGAAGGTTTTGGCCGAGGAATTTTTCCAGTAAAACTACATTCCATAAACATGGAGCAACACCTTAAGTAGACAACAACAAATGAGGAACACCGTGGAGTTGATCTGAAAGAGCGCTGTATATTCAGAAAGTGGGACAGGGAGGAAGCCTGGTGGAGGGACTTGATAGGATGCCAGGATAAACAGAGAGTAGACGGCAATATTTTCATCACACTGGAATCGAGAGAGTAAAAAAGAAATTCACGGCTGATATGAACCTTCTCAACCAACTCTCTTGGTCTGTCTGTTTCGAACAGAGAGGGAATCAACAGAGGAGAAGAAGTCTTGGTAAGTGGTTGCTGGAGGAGGGTGGAGGATGTGCAAGGGAGTGTATAGGTGTGCAGAGCTAGAGAGGGGAGAGGTGGAGAGAGAGAATATGCTCCAAGGCAGTACAAATGATATGGGGGGCGGGGGAAGAAGGAGGGAATGTCTGCTGGAGAATAATTCACCCCGTCTGCATTGCTGCAGGCTCTAGGCTCTCTCAGGTCCTTCCTGCTCACTGGAAGTGTTTTCCAAAGGCAGGCTGTGGGGAAGGAGGAGCAGGCTGCCTGCTCTTTCTCAGGAGAAGCAGCGTGGTGGCTGCCAAAGGAGCTATGGGAAACCCTTTCCTCTGCATTGCTCCTGCTATCTGGCAGTCTTCCACTCTGTAAAAAAAAAAACAAACAAACACCTGCAGCTTGTTGGGCAAAATAACTTTATCCAGTTAGATACATCAGCTCTATAATGTCTATACAGCACACTGCAAACTGTGAGTGAAAGAAAAAAAAAGAGTGCGAGAAAGAAATGCGGAGTCCAGAAATGGAAAGCTTAAGGTGTGCACAGAGCAGTTGATCACTGGGAGATGGAAAATCATGGTCAGGGATTTGTCCAATTCATGAATATCTCTTTATATGGTAAACTGTTACCCTGCTGGTTTATTGTGGAAGGTCTGTTAGGGATTATTGTGGGGCTTTTTTTAGGAAAAAAAAATATTATAAGTGTTTGATAGTCCTTAATCTTCTGATATGAAAAAATAATTTGTGATTAAAAGCTGTGGGCATCATGTGTTCTCTTTCAGATATACAGGATAAATACTGTGCTGTACAGAGCAATTGATGTAGATTGCACTAAATTCTAGCTTTGGATGAGAGATATGTTATACATGCGTGTCCCATTTTTCCCCTTTCCCCCGGCTTCTTTATGTATGAGGTTGCTATTTAGGCACCAGTATGGCTGAAATTATGCAGCCAGATAAGTGTGCTAGTGTGTTGGTTGCACTTGCAGTGGCACGGTGGGTCAGTCTTAAAGCTGGGCTAGTGACCAAGTTCACTGCTCACTCATCCATATTACTTTCTGGGCAGGGCCTTTTCTCTGGTTCTGGGATGCCCAAGCTGGTAATCTGAGGGAGGGAAGAAAATGTCACGTACACCCTGTTCTCCAGGACATGGGTGAGCATGTACCCAGATGTCATGGGGATAGACCTGAGCTCTGTGCTGGATTCAGTGCCCTCACTCACGCTGGCAGCAACAGCATGGGACTGCCGTGTGTCAGGCCAGATGGCACTGCACTGTCCCAGGGATGCTGACTGCCACAAGGCTTAATTCATTTTGCTTCGTCAGGGAGACTGGACAGTTGGAGGTAGAAAGGGTCACTTCAGCTTCTGCAGAGGGCATCCCTCCCGGGAACACTTGCCACCCTGTGTGACCCAAACTCCCACCACACACTGGCCAAAACCCCAGCTTTCTTGGGTCTCCATGAAGAGTAACCAGCAAAGGGATGGCTTTGCTGTACCAAGTGGCTGTCTTGGTGGTGATGGCTTGGGGATTATAGAAAAAAAGGAGATACTTTAACTGTTAGCTAACAAAATACTTTATGTGCATCCTGCAGGGTACTTCCTTGCGTGCAAGGCTCCAGTCCAGCCCTAGACTCAAGACCCAGCTTATCAGTTGGCATGTGTTGCTCTGTAGAGCCACATGTACAAACTCTACATCCTTGTTATGCAGTATTTACAAGATCCGATAACACGCATTTAATAATATATTGGGAAATCTCTGGCATTCTGCAAGTTTAGACAATGTCTCATCTGAAGGAACCCACCACAGGTGTAGGACCATTTTGAAGGGTATTTATTTTCTCCTTGGTTCATGCGGTTACAGTGGACTTTAGCCTGCCTCCAGTGGACTGATACTGCTTGTAAGGAAAATGAAACTGCCTACAAAATTATATTTCCTTTTTTTTACATATAGGTACCAAAGTAGTTAAGCAAGGCAAAGATTACTGTTATCAGTCAGGAAATTGGTACAGAGACAGGTTATACAACTTCCCTGAAGTCTTACAGCAAGTCATGGCCAGGTGGTCTTGTGCCCTAACCATTGTGTCAGTCTGCCTCCCTGGACCAGGGACTGAGATCATGCAATGAACATTCATTGATTTCAAGGAGCCTGGAGAATTTGATGTTCCCATGCACCAGTCCCATGCTGTGGTGTTTGAAATAGTGTTGCTAAGAGCTATTCTGTCTGTCTTGGTTTTGGGTTTTTTAAATTTTTTACAAAATCTAACTTTGTCATTGTCTCTCTAGCACAGAGAGATGAAAAAAACCCTCTCTCAAAACCAGATCAAAACCTGAATATTTTCTCTCGTGCCCATTTCATCACCATGACACTGGAGTCCTGTTGAAAAGCAAATAAATAGTGAAGCCCTCACATGAAGTCTGTGAAGGCATGAATCCTCATCTGAGATAGGAAGGTTTGCCTGTGGTTCAGAGTGACACCAGCAGTAGGGCTGTGTAGGGATTTACAGTGTATTTGGATAACATGAGAAACTAAGTTTATCTAAACACTTCCTTATGTTATCACTGTGTTATCCAAACACTTTGTTAGTGAGACTGGGAGATGAGGATGTGTGTTAGCCCACCACTACTTAAATACACTTACACAGTTCCTGTGGGTTTAATTTTTGGAATTTGGGAATAGATTTAGCAGATGGAGTCGCACTAAGGGTATGGAAATTACTTTTAGCTCATTCTTTTGTCATAATACTCTCTGAATGCTTTGGCAGAGGAGGTCTGCCACCTGAAGTGTCTTCCTCTCTTTTGACTTCTATTTTGACCTCTATTTATTATCCGATTTTTTTTTTTTTTTTTTTTTTTTTAATTTACTGTTGAGAACCACTGTCTTTAGGGAATTCACACTGTGGGATGCTGTCTATTCTTGGCTTGGGAAGAGTTCAGCTGAGGCCAGTAGAGTCTATATTCATATGCTGGTGTGGTTTGACTGAGAAAAAATGTGATGTTTAAAACTGAACAGGAGTGAGACCATAACACCTAAATTAGCAGCCAGGCAGTGGACAAAACAACCAACCCCTTGCAATGACTTTACCCACTGACCAGGAGCTCCTGGTCCCTTCTAACCCCCTGGGAGAGCAGAAGGGACAGGAAGGTCACATCCTCTGAGCCCATCATTGCAGCCAACAGACCACCCACCGGCTTACACTTCACCAGCAAATGTGCCAAGAAGACACTGAGAGGTTGTGCCCAGGGAAATACCGGCTACTCTGCAGGCTCCAGCCACAGACCGCTGGTTATTTTGATGCATTTATGCACCAGCAATGCTGTTGGGATCCCATTTTTATATAGTCCACAGGGTGGGTGCAGGCTGGTTAGCCCACACAGGAATACACATCAGCCACTCCAGGTCAGACCACAGCCCCATCCAACCCACTATCATGCGTTGGCCAGCCAGGAAGTCACAACTACTTTGGGAAAAATATAACACTGGGATAAGCATGTAGTGATGCTGTGTATGTTATATATCCTACCTGCATTCATGTGGTTCAGGGAGGTCCTGAGCCACAAGCTGGAATTTTGTGCTTAATGGCCCTTGCTGGATTTTTCTTTCAGGAATTTACCTCGTCTTTTTTTTTAACTCTTCTGACTTCTGGCAGCCACAGCATCCTCGTAACAATAACTTCCAGGGGTCAGCTATGCAAATATGAAGAAACATTTATTTTCATTCACTTTGAACCTGCCTTAGGTTCAAAATGTTCTTACTGTTCCCAGCTTCATCCACTGCAAGAAGACCCCAGCACTGCCAAGTGGTGGGCAGACCTTTGTAACAGCATAATGATGTTTGTTGGTTTGCTCTCCATTGCTTTTCTAAAAAGTTTTAAAATCCTCTTTGCTTTTTTGTTCCTATTAAGTGCTTGTATTGTATTTTCATAAGCCTATCCAAGATCTGTTTCCTTAGTGATAATAGTTCCATTAAATCCCATCACTCTGCGCTTTAGGGTGTTTTTTTCTTGGGTACATTTATCAGCACCCAAAAGCTACAGTTTGAATGCCTTCTCAATCAATATCCTAAGAACCTTCCGTGTTTCCAACCAATTTCTATTTTGACTTCCACATTAATTTGGTATCATCATTATTTTTTGACATCTCACTACTCAGTCCCTTTATAAAAATCATGTATGGATAGTGGACAAAACAGGTTCCAGTGCTAATCTCTGTGGGAGTCCACTGGGAACTTCACACCATTGTGAACATGGAATATTTACTACTGTTTTTGTTTTCTGTCTTTAAGCAGCCATTAAGCCACAAGTGGCCTTTTCCTTTTTATCCCTGATAGCTGAACTTCTTTATGATCTCTTGGCAGAGGATTTTGGAGGAGCCTTTTTGAAATCGGTTACTATTCATTTTGTTGATTTGACATCCCTGAGCTCCTCTATGGGAGGACTGATGAGAGGAATCACTTCAGTTGTCTTGCCATGACCCTCATCTTCTTGGCTTTTTGCATGTGTCCTTATTTCTCTAAGTTTGCCTGAGTGGCTGGTGGGGCAGTTACCTCCTTTTTCTCCCTACCATCCTTTGTGCCTAGAAACACTACTGTTGTTGTTCTGAGCCTGCATATTATTTCTAATCCTCTGCTTTTATTAGAGCTGCCTTCTCTGGTTTGGACAGGCCACTAATGCTTTTGTAATCAGGAGATGCGTTTTATACCAGTACTATTCACAAAACGTGGATCTTAAAATGCAAATGGTTTATCTTCTGATGCTGCAATGGGGATGCTGTAACAGAGGAAAAGGGTACAATCAACTATTCAGAGGCCTCTTCTCCTGGTTTGAAGTTTATCAAAGGTGTCTATAAGCCTGTCTTTCATGCATAAGAGAAAGCCTTGCTTAGCAGTACTCATTTGGGGATGAAGGGATTGAGAGCAGCCTTCCCGAGAAGGACTTGGGGATACTCGTAGATGAAAAGCTGGGCATAAGTTGACAAAGTGCACTCACAGCCCAGAAGACCAACAGTATCCTGGGCTGCAGCGAAAGAAGTGTGGCCAGCAGGTCGAAGGAGGTGATTCTGGCCCTGTACTCTGTTCTGTTGAGACCCCACCTGTAGTACTGCATCCAGCTCTGGGGTCCTCAGCACAAGAAGGACATGGACCTGTTGGAATGGGTCCAGAGGAAGGTCACAAAAATTATTAGAGGAATGGAATGCCTCTCCTATGAGGAAAGGCTGAGAGAGTTGGGATTGTTCAGCCTGGAGAAGAGAAGGCTCCAGGGAGACCTTATTGTGGCCTTTCAGTACTTAAAGGGGGCCTACAGGAAAGATGGGGACAAACTTTTTACCAGGGCTTGTTGCAGTAGGACAAGGGGTAATGTTTTGAAACTAAAAGAGGGTAGATTTAGACTAGATATAAGGGCGAAATTTTTTACAATGAGGGTGGTGAAACACTGGAAGAGGTTGCCCAGAGAGGTTGTGGATGCCCCATCCCTGGAAGCATTCAAGGTCAGGTTGGACGGGGCTCTGAGCAGCCTGATCTAGTTGAAGATGTCCCTGCTCATTGCAGGGGGATTGGACTAGATGACCATTAAAGGTCCCTTCTAACACAAACTATTCTATGGTTCTATGATTTTAAAAACTCACTATCAGACAGTTGACATAGCAGCTGACTTGCCTCCAGAACACACCAGGATCGGGCTTTCCAGTTAAACGATCCTCTGTTGAAATGCTGTGCAGCTATTAGCTGCTTCCATCCCGCTTCCCAGCTATGTCGAAATCTCGCAGAAACTATTTTCCTTTTGCCCCAGTCTGATTCCTGGCAGCCCCAGACAAGCCGCAGACCCTCAACGCACCGGCACAGCCTCAGGAAGACAGTCAAAGTGCCGCTGAGCCAGGGGGAAGCATTTCTGGCTGCTCTGGAGGCCCTGCTGTTTCATACCCTGTATAAATGAGTTTGCAGCATGTAGTAATCCCAACTCAGCTCTCAAACAAACGTCTGCGTTCAAACATAAAACATGTTCCCTAAACAGTGGGCAATGAACTTTTTCCTTTAAGAGTCCTGGTCCTAGAGACAGGATTCAAAAGACGTGAAGTAAGGGAAACCCTCATCATAAACACAGCTTTGGGCTTCCCACATATGACTTTTTTCCCTTCTTAAATTTGAGGAAGGAGGAATTGCCTGCTGTTAACACTTGAGCTGCTGTGCAGACATCTGTAAAGGCAGGTACAGGTAAGATAGGGTATCCAATATCCAGTTGGATATAAGATAGGATATCCAATATCCAATATAGGATATATTGCTATATAGGATATTGGACTTTTGGCCGCAATCCAGGAAATATATTTCCAAGATATAAGATAGGATATCCAATATCCAATTGGATATAAGATAGGATATCGAATATCCAATACAGGATATATTGCTATATAGGATATTGGACTTTTGGCCACAATCCAGGAAACTGAACTAATCTTCTACCTGCAGGATTATAGAAGGGAATCCAGAGATCAACAAGTTAAAAGCAGATGCCTGATTTTTTTTTTCTTCTGTAACTTGAAAACAAGAGTTTCCGGCTTCTTCTAACTACATGTTGCTAATGTTAATACCAACTGTGCTCCTCCAGTGATTAGGAAGCTGTGTTGTTCTCATAGCACCAGTGCTTTCAAATGAAGAGAAGCCATCAAGTTGACATTTAATTTTAGATGCGATACAACAAGATAAGTGCGACTAACAATAAAAGGGAAATGGGTCATGACAGGAAGACCAAGTGGCTGATTCCTGTGTGAGAACTGCAGGTTCAATCCAAGTAGGCACCATGGACCTGTCTCACAGTTAATTAGGAGGAGTGCGTTACAAGACATGAGTAAAGGGTTCTGTTATATGTGAATACAAGTGGGAAAATGCTGTTCATCTCAATTCACCCTCAACTACCCCACTGCCTATAGCATTGCCTCATGCTTACATGAGTAATCCTCTAAGGCCAAGGTGGTGTTTAGAAACTCACACTACCCAGAAAAGCTGATTGTAAGTGGATAGTTCGTTATCAGATATATTTTAGTGTTTCTAGAGTACAGCGCACTGTTGTCTCCAGCTGATTAAGGCACCCCGCTCTCAGTGAAATGGAAGCCGATCTCAAGTACTGCCTGTGATAGTTCAGATATGGGTAGCCCTGGGGCAGGCTTTTTCTGCAAATAGCTTACTCTTTCCCTCTCACACCGAATGCAATTTCAGGTAGGAAAGGTAGAAGAAAGACATAAAAATCAATGAACAGAAAATCAAGTGTTGCAGTTCTGCCTATGAACACATACAGAGAAGAGTACGTATCCTTGAGTTGACTTTGTCAATTATACTAATAAACACTATGCAGGTGTCAGCAGTGCTGTGCTTTATTAATAGAACTTTAAGTGAAACTTCCTGATCTTTCAGAAAATTTCAGTATCCATCAAATCACTGTTTGTCATGTTAGATGTCTAGCTGTGACACGTAGGTATTACACTATAGATATAAGTACACACTTTCCTGATTCAGGTTTAAAATCACTAATTCCAGCTGTGGTTTGAAGGAAACTCCATTCCTGCATGGAACAGTCGCAACATGGGTATGTGGGGTTGGGTTTTCATCTCATGGGCTGTGCTGCTGTTGTGTCGGGCAGCGATTTCAGGTGTGTGCTGGAGCTTCCCCGCAGCCTTTGTAAAATGCACAGAGAAGCTTTCATCTTTAAGCGCTTTTATGAGATGCATTAGCATGAAGTTCAACGTTGCTCTATTAACTATTCCAGAAACAGTCTGTAGACTGAGACTGAAATATTAATTAGCTCCCTTATATAACTGCTTAGGCCTCTGTAGTACTTTTTGTCTGAAGGGTTGACAGCCAAAGGGGTTTCCTTGTCTGAACGATGCATTTTTGAAAATCAACAGTGAGTGTCAAGGCAGTCATCAAATGAAGAGACAGTAGTTTTAAAAGTATGCAACGAGGACTACTTCTTTCCTCCACCGTGCACAACTTCAAGCACTTTCAAACGAGCGCCGCAAGACCAGCTAACTCTTGTTGTTTCTTGTTTTATTTGACTACTATGTAAGTGCTGGAGCGGAGCCAAAGAATTCAGCCTCGGCAGAGGCAGCGCAAGGCAGCGCCGAGCCTGGAGCAGCCTTCTGGCTCTGGAGTCGTGTTTGGACCCTCGTGTCCGGGAGGAAGGGAAAATGACTTTTTGCAAGAAAGACAGGAAAAACTGCAAAGGGAGGCTCCTCATTCTGCCCTTTGTGACCGCTGAAGTGTGCTGCTGGGGAAGCTGGGAGGGCAGCTCTGCCCCATTGCTCACCCTCTGTCGGGGATGTGGGAAGGACAGTCAGCCACAGGAGCACTGGGGAGGAGCACTGGGGCTGGTGTTTTGCTCTCTATTACAAGCATATAACTAGGTTCGTTGAACCCTTAATGGACTTGTTCCCCAGTCAGTACCTTACTGAGGCTCTTTCCTTGGTTTTTGTTTCTTTGGGCTGGCTTTTGAAGCATTACGTTTCTGTTAAACCACTTCCTAGTCTGTGGGAATATAGCAAGGAACAATGCAGAATCCCATTAGCTGAAAAAAGTCAATGCATTTCCAACAGAAAAAGAAATCCCTATGAAAATTTAAACAGAGTGCTATGAAATGTTAATAATTGCTTTTTCCACTAGCAATAGCATTTTATAAGTAGAATTAGATCAAAGGACTGTAGATTAATCAAATAAGAATTTCCCCGCATGGTGGTAATGTCTCTTTGGATAAATACTGTGCACATCATTGACACTCAGGAGTCTCTGGGATATTTATTCTTCAAAAGACAGCAGCCGAGTGACTGACAGGCTGACTTGGCAACCTGGGGTGGGAATGGAAACCATCCCTTCCCTGCTGCTCGGGCTCTTTCCACTTGCACCTGCATGGCTCGGCTCTCCTGCCTCTCCACTTTGCACAGCAAGGGAGGGAGGAGATGGTCATTCCCATTCTCTGGCTGCCAGCGACCAGCCTGTTTGGGAATATAAATGGTAGTAGTGCCACCTCTTTTGTCTTGAGTTTGAAGTCCCTGCTGGGAGTCTCAGAGAAGCCCATACAGCCACGCCTGGAGCAAAAACCATCAAGTACAGGACTTGCGGGTCCTGTGGATGGTAAAAACAGGCAATGGAGGCTTTCAGTCTAGAGCATTCATTTTAAATTTCTAGTACACGGAATTACAGTTCTGTGTTTTACGGCACTGCAGAACTCCCACGTCAATGAGGAAAAAAATTCATAAGGTGTAACGAGAACAGATTGCATCTCAGTAAAACCCTGCCCTAAGGGGTTTGCACAGAGTGAAATTTTAATGGGTAATTGTGAATGAGACAACTGTCCTTTTTGCCCCTCATGTTTAGGTGGCTACCTCTGCCCTTGCAAGCTAGCCTGACCCTGTCCTGTGCAAGCAGGCAAGTCCCAGACAATGCCACCCCATGGCCCTGCCCTGGTGGGCAGCATCGTTCAGGCTGGGAGGAGAACTCCATCATATGAAGGCACGTCGTGATGTATTGTTGGCCTCAAGGCTGGAGAACAGGACAGAGACAATAATGTCACCGCCAAATGGAGTCTGAGGAGGTCAAGATCCTCCGTAAGTTGGGATGGGGGTCGAGCCCCTTCTACCTAGGGCTTGCAGCCACTCCAGCAGCAGTTGGCTCCCCGTCCCCCAGCTTGACACTGGCCTTGTGGGAAGGGATACGCATTTGGGAGGTGGCAGCATAGTTCCTGA
The DNA here is from genome assembly GCA_947846985.1 of Fratercula arctica. Classification (NCBI taxonomy): domain Eukaryota; kingdom Metazoa; phylum Chordata; class Aves; order Charadriiformes; family Alcidae; genus Fratercula; species Fratercula arctica. The sequence continues at coordinate 25,316,573 of CANTUZ010000001.1, read as the reverse complement.
TCTGTGCAGGATCCATGCTGGCCACCCCACTGCCTCCCCTCTGCCTTCTCCTGCCCTGCTGCCTGCACATGGGTTTTGGCAGGAGCCCGTTCAGCTGGGTTGGGTGGGAGAGCCTTGTGAGTCGTCGTCATTTCCAGCTTTGTGATACTATGAAATTGATCTCCAGCACTGTGAAGGTGCTTCCCGTGGGCCAGCGGGGCTTGTATCAGAAACTGTCTTGATCACAAAACTCCCTGGCAAGAGCTTTGCTCCTTTAGAAACCAGCTCACGCTTGGGGTGTATTAAACAAAAATATTGGTATTATAAAATGTAATGGAAGATTGTTTGGCAGGCATACTAGGAGGGCATTTTCAATATATTTTTACTCAGATTTGCTGCCTGCTTGCTGATAAAAATTCTGCTTCCATTTGATTAACTAAAGAAATGACATGTTTTGCAAACTCAGTGGTTGATGTGTAAGACTGAACAAAACCAGATGCCCCTCTGTCCATTAAAAAAGCCCAGAAGTTATGGGGACAAACCTGAAGAATAGAGTCTCTCCATCTCCTTCCCTTCTCCCAGGTTGTGACCAGTTCTTGGTAATGCTAATATTAGGGACTCTTGGGTCTTGTTTACTGCTGAGTGCCTGCTGCTAGGTGCTGTTGATTTATTTTTTTTTCATCCCAAGGGCTTCATTTGTTCCAGCGCTCGTTGTACCGTGTGGTTTTGAGGATTCAGACAGCCCTTCCGTAAACGGACTTTTTCTTGGCAAACAGGGGTATGATTTTTAGAAAATTAGTGAGGGCATCTTCTGCAGAGATGAGTCGACAGCTGGGCGGTGTGGAGCGGAGGAGGAAAAGGTTTTCAGCCACCTTGTGTACTCTGAAACAGGCATTCCCAACTGTCTTCAACTCTTCCCTTCTTTGCTTTTGGAACCAGCCCCTCCGTGCTGGGTAAGCGCCATCCATCCAGCCGGGGCTGGGGCAGGCTGGCTGTCCCTCTCCGAGGCTGGGGCAGGCTGGCTGTCCCGCTCCAGCAGGCTCCACTTCCACAAGCTGGACTCGGAGCGATTGGCCCGTGCAGATCATGTGGGAGAAGCAGGAATCCTGAGTTGTAGCTTTTGGCACTCCTTTTTCTTTTAAAGCGCTTGCTCTTTTCAGCTCCCTAGGGCTTGTTTCCTCCCTCCTTTCATTACCCTGATTATAATCTGGAGTAGCCACAGCGGCGACCGACGGAGTGATTTTAAAGGAGCAGAGATGTTTAAGCAGGTGCCCAGGACTTCTGGCACCGGTTGTTACTACCTAAACTCGGTGTCACCTGAGGGCCAGGAGATGTACTTGCGATTCGATCAAACCGCCCGGCGCCCTCCCTACAGGATGAGCAGGATTCTCGCCCGTCACCAGCTGCTGACGAAAATTCAGCAAGGTGAGTTACTGGCAGAAGCTCTCCTTAGCCTGGCGTTGCCACAGGGTCTGCAGGTCCCTGCTTTAGTAGGAGAACAGGTTTCAGTGCCTCCTATTCCAGGCTCTTTTCCTGTCTCTATTTTGAACTAATGTGGCTAGAGTCAGAGCTTGAAACAGTCATTCATACCTTCCTGTTTCTACACATGCACACATACACAGAGAACCAAGAGACAAATGCTAGTGCATGAGTGGCTATTTAACTAAATTATCTTTTAATCATAAACTGTGCGGTAGCTTAGGTGCTGAAGTTCGTCTTTTCCAACTGGCAGAGCAGTTACTGGCAGCAGTACATCTGCTCCGATTGCCACAGGTAAAACCTGCCAGTGGTAAAGCACAGAGAGAGAACAGATGATTATCCAGTTAAAAACAAAGCAGAAGTCCAGAGTGGCTGGAAGAAGGCAGCTGGGATAACATGCTTTGGAAACCAGCATGTATAACTGTCAGAGGATTAGAAAACTTGTCACATGTCCTTAAAAATAATTGCTGACTTGGCTTTCTGCAGCTGCTTATGCAGTTATCTAGGCAGTCATTACAGATGTATTGATTTTCTTTTTCTGAATATATATCCGCAGCACTAAAGCTAAATACAGATTGGCCTCAGAACAAATCCTTTGGCCTGTGCGTGCAATTTAAAATCATCTTCAGAATCGCTAATGCAAAGGTAAAAAAATAAAAGCCAACTGTACGTATTTTTCCAGATTAAAAAGCAAATCAATACATAGTTTTATATTGATCATAGTTTTGTATAGCATCCTGTTTCCAAGAATACCACTTTCCAAAGTGCAGAAAAACGCAGGAAAAGAGTATGTCATGTGTTTGTCATGAAAAAAAAAATAATACTGAAGATAACAGACACTTTCTTGACAGCTTGCAAAAAGATGTTTGATTCTGCTAACTAGGGGAAGGCATAGAGTTAACATTGTTTACTGTCATACCTGGCAAGTATCACAGAAATTGGTGTGAGCTTCTGACCAGCGGCAGTTGAGTGGAGTGGCTATTTCTGTGTGCTGCTTTCCAGTAAGATTCTTTATATCTGTGGCCGTCAGACTCTGGCAGAAGTACATGGATATAGCGATGGAACTCTTATTGCATTTATAAAGAAAACAATACGTAATTCTTTGGCCAGCTTTTAAAAAAAGATGAAAAAGATAGTTTCTGTGGCAATTAGGAAAGCGCAGTTGTTTGCAAGGCGGTCTTGGGAACTGGTTGTGTTTGAAGGATGCTGGTGCTCACTGCAGCTCTGATTTCAGGAAGGATATTATGTCATTCTGTGTACCCAGTGTACAGCCTGGATTGAGTGGAAAGAAAGGGTAATTGATTTCTCTCCAGGTTTATTTGAAAATGTTTTGGGTGCAGTGCTAGTACCAGCTGAATTTTCAAGCATCAGCTGTGGATGGGATGGATCAACACAGCTCCTCTCTCTCATGGTGCTGTTTAACGTTCCCTCTTGCTGTAACCCATCAGCTGTCTGGCACAGCCAGGGCTGCCAAAGCCACCCAGCGGTGCCGAGGCTTTTGAGAGGCTGTGTGGTGGGACAGGGAGGAGTTTCTGAGCTGTAGCTTTTCTGCCTGCAGCTCGTTGCATGGAGGGTTAGTCCGTGGTAGATCATCTCTGCTGCCCTGCCACCGCTTTCCAACCTGTCCCACACTGCGCTGTGGGAAATAATGTTTGTATTGCGCCTTGATGATGTGATATATGTTACAGTTCAGTACATGAAATACTTGTGTATTTTGAATCACTAAGAATAGATTGTTGATTCCTTCCCTTCTTTTATTGATGGAAAACTGGCGACAGAGTTTGCTGTTGTTTGTGTCAGTTCATTAGCAATAATGAAATTAGGTGTGCAAATAGATGCTGATGTCTGTGTATGAGTCCATATGTAGGAATATACACATCTAGCAGAAAATCATATGCAAGGTACACATCTTTTCTGCAGTGCCCCAACTACTGAATAATTTATTACCAATAGCTGTGTTAGTAATACCAAAAAAGCTGAGTCTAGCTAGCATAACTCAATCTGAAACCTCCAATTTACACTTAATGGATTAAACCCTAAACCCATCAGAGTAACTGACAAGATTTATAGGGGGGTTCGCTGGTTGAGTGTGTCTCCCTCTGTGCCTGCCTTGTTCAGTGTGTAAGCGGAGTGAGGGTACTGCAGTCAGTCCCAGTCCCAGTCCCAGAGGGTACTGGAAGGGTACTGTAGTATGGATGGAGGAATCAGCCTGTCCCTTTAGAGGTGAGTGAGTTTTAGCCCATTGGCAAGTGGGATTCACTACTAATGGAGTCCCACAGAGCAGTTTATTACAAATGTATTGAAAAGTAAATCAGGAGATGCAAGATGAAACCCAAAACTTGCTTTCAGTCACCGAATTCAGTAGAGCATGTAAATCATTATTTAGACTCCTTGAATTCATATGTCCTTGAATCATACATTTTAAGGCCATTAAGACAATGCATTTGAATGCTGCTACCCAATTCTTGTGTTAGCTCCTCCCCATCTAATCATTGCTTGAATTATAGCGTATGTTTAGAAAAACATCCAGCCTGCATTTTAATATTGCTGGAACGGTGAATCCTGCCTGGTTAATTGCTTTGCTGAAAACAGATCTGCCACATGTTTAAGTGTTGAGCTGCCTTGGGGCTTGTTTGAATACCTGCTCTCTACTTCTTGTGCAGGTATTTTTCAGTTGCTGGTTTTCCAACTGGAGGCACCCACAGTAGGAAGCACTGAAGTTTTTACATCAGGGATATTTTTCCTTAGTGAAAGGAATGATTTACAAAATCGTAATGTATACAATTTACAATGTATGGAGCACTCAAAGCTTCCATTCCAGGGTAGGAACCTAGTTCACTAATGCAGCATAATAAAACGTGCTGCATGTACTTCTGTCTTTTTGGTCATTAGCTGCATGTACTAGTCCAAACGATGCTAAATACTCTATCATATTGTGCAATACAACTTTTTTTCCTTCTTTACAAACACATTTGCTGAAGAATCGTTCCTTTGTATTTTCCTTTGGTGTTAGTTAAAAATAAACTAAATGAGTCATTAGAGGAATTATGCTATTTAATCATTTCTAAGAAGAAAACCACCACAAGGGAAATGAAAGGAACTAGGCTGTTACTTTAATCAGATCATACTTTGAAAGTCCTAAATATTTGGTTTATGTATACCACCGACTCCTTGAGGCAGAATTATGTGGTGGCCTGTGAATGTGAGTAGCAATTATCTGTCTGATATTAAATAGGTATTTTCAAAATGTGGTCTTTTGATGATTCCCTTTCCCCCATAAGCCCGTTAGTTTCCATGCTGAAGGGGACACATGCCTCAGCATAAAGGAACAGGGTGTAGCATGCTTGGTCTGAGGTATTTATTCAAACCGTGTATGCAGTAACGGTATGAGAATTCATAAATGATTACTCATGTTCTCTTTAAATAAATAAGCTGGTGACTTTCAAGAATTTATATTACATGAGTCACAAAGTTGTTCTTTCTTTCAGAGTACACGGCTGAATTCTGGGGAGAACAGAAAATACAAAAAGTAGCTGTAGGTAAAAAGATATGAAGAATTAAGGCCATACTCTGAAAATGTTAAATTGAAATCATTGACTGTGCGGTACAGGTAGAGTGTAAGTCAAGGTGAACAAAGCCACATCTGCCGCTGCACAGCTAGGCATCGCCCATAAAGAAATGTCCCCATTCATCTGTAGTAGAATTTGATTCTGAGACTGCCCTTTCAGTAAGAAAATTATATGAAGAAGTAAAAGGAAATAAGACAAATTCCTATTCTCCATGAGTAAACTCCTGCCCAGAATGAGTAATGCTCTGTGATTTGTCTCAGTTCATGGCCACAGGCAAGAGCAGTTGAAGAGAATTGCTCGATGGAGCGATGTCAAAGCATACTATAACTTTTCAAGGCAAACTCTCTGTTCAACACTCAGCAGATGTTTTATACTCATATGTTGCAAGTTCAGTTTTGATCTTTTTTGAGTACCATTACCTCTGTGTCACCTGTGTTTTTCTGGTTTGAGCAAGTGTTAGAGGTACAAACAAATGCTGTTTTCTGTCTACAGTCTTCCCTTTGGAACTAGTTCAACATGTTTAAGTCTTCTAAGCATGAGTACAGTTTGTGGAAAGCGTTACGGAGGGATGCTAGTGACTTGGCAAAAATTATGCGTTCTACGTGACTTTAAATTTCAACTGTTAAAGTAAAACAAACCAAATATCAGCAATAGACAGCTGTGATATACTTCCATACTCAAAGGGAGAACTTGGAAGTCATGTAAGTGAAAATGTTGCAGTCATAATCTGCATTAAAAAAGCCTGGATCACATTCTGGATGTACACACAGGTACACAGTACTTGTCCATCACTGGAGATGGGAAACGGGATATGCTTATGTAATTAAAGACTGTGGTTTTGTTCAGACATGGAAAGAGAACAAAATATGATTGTTCAGGCAACATGAACCATAGCATTTCCCACATTCTGGATGCTGGCCACTTCACCTACACATCTTTAAACCTCCTTATCCAAACCCAGGGTAGTAAAAGATTAACCAACGAGATTCAGCCTTGGTGGTAGTGATGCAAACACCTCCACTTAGGTCGTCTCTGACCAGTGCCAGTGACCTACTGCCTCTTGAGCTTGTGGGATAACTCCTGGCAGTAGCAGTTTGTAGTTCTTGTTCAGCCGCTGGTGCCTCCACTTGCAGTGGCACTGTGACTGTGCACCAGCCCAGGCATGCAGGAGAGGACGGGTCTGGGGCTGGGGTGGCCTGGGGCACCGGGAGGAAGATCTTCAGCTGCAGAGCTGCCTTGCAGAGGTCAGATGGGACATGGTCCATCACCCTCTCCAGTGTCAGACACGTGTGGGGCAGGCGTGTGCTCACACCAGAGGGATCTTTGGATCCATTAAATAGTATCAAGTCTTGACTAAGTCTGTGAAAACTGTGTTTCTTACAGCATCTGAAGGCCCATTAGAAACTGAGACCCTACATCACATGAAGCTTCTTCACCACAATCTTTCCTTCTTTACACACTGTCTTTCCTCAAGTTCTTTGCCCTACACTTGGAGAAACTAGAGTTCTTCAATTAAATTGTAGGATTTCCTTAAAAATATTTTTTTTCTAAACTTGGACTCTCAAATGGTTGAAGTATTTGTGTGAAGTATAAAGTGTGAAACTTTCACACAAAAAATGTGAACATCCTGAGGGGTATTTATATACTCAAAATTCCCTGATGTGTGTTTATAAAAAAAGTAATTAAAAAAAAGTAGTGTGAAAGATTGCAGTCCAGCTAATTAAAGTTTAACAAAGTTGTACTTCATAGACAACGTGACATTTGAAAGGGAGAAACCTTCACTGGAGCCAGTACCTGTCAGAGAGGTTTAAAAGCTGAAATTATCAAGAAATATCTGTGTGGTATGTATCAAGAAATGGCCTGTGTGGTACTGCAGATCAGACTTGGTTATGATAGTGGTTCCTTCTGGCCTTATAACTTCACAGCCAGTGAGTGCTGGTGACACTTCTGCTGACGCATGCAGGTTGGACACCAAGAAGGAAATCTTGGCTGTTCTTTTAAGTTAGGGGACTTTTGCTCTCGATTTCACTGAAAGCAGGATTTCAGCCAAGGTGAAATCTTAACTTGGGACATTTTTGTTTTGAAATTGCTTGTGGTGAAATGAACAGCTGTAGTTGTGCTGTGTATCTTCTGTATTGATCACTGAGGAGATTTTTAATTTTCACATTAACCTTATTGTATAATTAGAGCCAGTAATGTTAAAAGACATTTGACCCAATAAATGCAGGATGTATGTGCAATAAAGGAATAATTGGTGTGCTAATAATTATATTTTTTTTAGTTTAAATTTAGAAGAAGTAATGAAAAGTCACTGGGGTATATAAAATGCTACATAACAGAAGTAAAATAGAAATTACTCACAAAAATAAATTAATTAAAAGAATCTGCACGTAGCACTTTTGTTACTGAGAGACTCTTATGTCTGTATTTATACATAAATCCCTGAAAATAAAGTGCAATATTTCTGCCCTGAGCACCATAAGAGTTAATTAAAAAAATCTGCAGTTTTAGGTTCCAGCCAGATATTGTTTTCCTCAGTAGGCAATAGATCCTCAAGGACTTATTTTTTTTCTCCATTTTAGTTCAAATGCAAGCACTGTGAAGTCATTGATAGCATCTTAGCCATAGTCATTGTTTTTATCTTACTTGTATCATACAATATTCTCAGACTTTTAGTTGTACTTAAACAATTATATGAGCTGTTTCTTCTAGGGCATCACATCTATTTAGATGAGGACCTAAGCCTCTAATGGAAGGGACTGAGAAAACAGGTCCCGTGTAGTTAGGTTATTAGGTTATTAAACAGTTGTCCATAGTTGAGTTTGTTACACCTTGCAATAGCTGCTTTTGAGAGTAAAATGCTGAATTATATGGCCTGTGGGCTTGATCCAGTATATGCTAGTTGTGTAATTTCTTATTTATACTTATTTTATAGGTATCTGAACGTAGGCAAGTCAGTAAACCCTCATCTTCATGCCTCGTAAAATTCTCATGTGTGTGCTTTTGCTTAAAAACCTGCTGAGTTCCCCCTCGGGTTCAGTTCAACAGGTCAGCTGAGCTTACTACAGCAAATGATGACAACACTAATTGCACACCATAATATAGTGGGGGAGAGGAGGGCTTGAGCACCTTGAGCTGGACTATTTAGAAGCTATTTAAGAGCAGACAGCATGATTCAGAGAACTGGGGAGCATTATGGTTTAGCTGAAAAGAATGTGCGTGACTCAGTCTGAAAACACGTTGTGGCTTTTCATCTCTCATCTGTTATAGGTCTGAGGAGGTTAGTTCTACTGAGAGAAGAAATTCACTCCGTAACACTTCAGACTACATGGGGTTTTGACTAACATACACCCGCAGATGAGCAAAAGTTTCTGTCCTTGTGATAAGTTAGCCGAACTCGGAGAAATAACTTAGTTTCAAATATGGGCTGTGGAGTACATCTTAAGTAAATACTATCTGCCAAGCATGGAAGCTGCTGTGCTGGAACATACCAGACGTTTTGCTTTCCACTCAAAGTCCTTTGCCAAAGAAGGACTCAGCCCTGCAACTTACTCCGATGAATCTTCCTCTGTACTAAAGGAGCAAAATAATAAATCCTAATAATGTCAACTGGTACTGTTTTAATGAGCTAGATATTACAGGCCTTTGGCAATAGTTGTGCTCTCTTTTAATAGGATTGTGGTTGGAGAAAGGTCTGTTTGTGTGAGGAAAGTTTTCAGGATTTGGAAGCAAAATCTGTCTATATATTTATTGTCTCTCTCATTTAGTTCTATGGCCTAAAGGGTATCTTTGTTCCCTCTTAATGTGTCACTAGCGTCTTTCACGGTTTGTTTACTTTATTGATTGTGCCATGTTTAGTTCTAATTCTCCATCGTTAGTGTGGTTTAGGAGTATGGAACAAAGCAGTAAGTTCAAAATGGAATGTCTGCATTTAATTCTAGCTCTTATCCTCTTTAGTCACAAACACATACCCGTCAGCATCGCCCACCCCCAAAACCTGCCATCTTTCTGGGAGATGTCTCAGCTTCCTTCTTGAAACCACATTTGCAGGAAAATATGACGCCCTCTCATTAAGGAAAGGCATTTACTTGTAGGCTGCAGTACAGCTTCTACTGCCGAATGTGTCCAGAAATGAGGATGACAGCACAGCTTTTACTCTTCCAACACCTCTCTACAGGGGAGCTGCCACCTCTGCAAACCCCCCAGCACGTCCTGAACCCTGTGGTTTTTCTCTAGATCTCTAACAACTCTTCCCCCTCCCTTACTACACGCATCCTTTGGGCCAATACTTCAATGTGGATTATCCATGTTATCCACAAGCTCCTGCATGAAGATGTTAGGTGTGAACACGTCATGATCCTGTGTTGGTACTAGGCTTACAGCAGTAAAATGTCCCTCTAAGTCGGAGTGGGCATGTCTGAACTGATGAATAAGAGGGATGGGAGGTGAGTTGGACTATCGCTGAGCAGATGGCTCCCTGGCTCTGTTTTGGCCTTCTCCAGCTAGCTCAACCCAGAACCAGTTTATGGGAGACAGGACTAGTCCTAGGTAATGCGGACATGAGCCAAGCAATGCCACTTGATCAAAAAATCAGGAATCAGGCAGTCTTTCATTGAGCAGTGTAATTGTAACCGCTCTTCCTACTGCCATGGAAGATGTAAAGCAAGGAGAAACCTTGCTCCACAGGTCTAAAAATCTAAACATTAATGTTTCTGTAGAATTTACCCCAAGAAAAGTAAAAATTTCGTGCTGCAATGCAATTTTTAATGCTTTGAAGTTCCTGAAGAAAATATGCAAAAGTAAATGTATCTTATTGTGAACTGCCGTTCCATTCCTCCATAAATGCAGAAGTAAATTCTGTTTTAAAGTCTTTTTCATTATTTCATATTATGCAGCAGACAGTTCTCATTAGCTAACCACAACCCCGTTCTTCCTTTGAAATCAATATCGCAAATTTGTGTAAAATCAGAACGTACAAAGACTACTCCAGATAATTAGATTGTATTGCTCGTCCCAATAACTACAGCATCATCGAGCATCCTTCCAAAGGACCTGAGATTTGAAAAAGGACCAAAGATGTAAGATGACGTTAGATTTGAGAAGGAAGAAGTGTCTCTGTCAACACTGGGATCACACGAGCTCAGAACTCGTGTGAAAGGCGCAGTCCTTTTGCATCATTTTGGCTTCAGGAAAAGGCAGAACCATTAGTTTTTCCTAGTCTCCGAGTGGTATGGGGGTGGGAGTCTGGACAGGACAAGACTCTCAGAGCCGCACAATGTGGCTTTTTCATAATATATTTGGCAAACTCAAATGTTCTGTGAGATGAATCTAAGTTTTGTGTCTTTAATTGCATCTGATGGCGGCAGCTGAATATCTAATCATTTTGTAACTTCAAAGATAATGGCTTTCTCTTCCTTCAAACATTTATCTGAGGAGCATAATGTAAAATCCAAAAGTTAATGCTTGGTACAGACAGTGAGGCAGTAAGCCCTTGGCTTTTAATTTTTTTCTTTTTAGTTTTACAGCTATATTTATGTATATTTCTGAGGACTTTTTAAAACTGTCATTATGTCAGCTTCACTTCGTTAAAAGCGTGGTGATCTGCCTAGGTCTTATGCAGAGTTAAAGGGAGTTTCTTTTCTTTTAAATTCAGAAAGCATCGGACTATATCTGGTTTAAATGTCCCCTCCAAATTATTCAGAATACTTTGCCCAAAACCGCTTCATCATTCAAACTGCTGATTCTGCATTAAAACCAGACACCCCTGCCAAAACCCGAACCATTGCAGCGATAGCTGCGTTTCATACCGCTGTCTGAGCGATGTAGCCTGGATTGAATAATACCTGCGCTGATTCATGGCCGGGGTTATTATATCTTCATCCAGCGCTTCACGCCGAAAGCCAGAGCTGCCTTCATCCTGCCGATGCCCGCTCAGACATCACGTGAGTGGTGCTACCAAAGGGGATGCTGTGGCCGCGGTTCATCTCTGACCTACTTCAGGCCATCCCTCCCCAGCAGCTCGCAGCCCTGACGTCCTCGTTGAGGGGCCGCGGGTGCCATCGGGAGGCGATGGGGTGCCCTTGCACCGGCACAGGGGGCGCGAGGCTTTCTCTGTTCGGACCAAGAACGATCTATTCACCAGCAGCTTCTGAAGGAAGGAGAAAATTTCCCGTGACATTTTACTACTGTTTTATGTGCAGCTATTTTTGGACGGTGCTGCTGCCACTCACGTCAAACGCTTTGTGTCTTTTGAGTTTTCGCTGAACTGCATAGTAAGCGTTTCAGCTCCCGGGTGCATAATGGCAGTGTTATACAAGTGGCCTTTCATCTTAAGATCAATTCCTTAATTCTGGCCTCTGAAGTTTAAGAGGAAACAATTGCGGATGCCAAAAAAAAAAAAAAAAAAAAAAAAAATTAATTATTTTTCAGCAATACTTATTTTCTCTTATACCGGGTTCTGAAAGTCTATTTTAAGACTGACAAAGCAGATGATGCATATTTCAAGGCTGTCATCTGGCTTCTGACATCCACAGCTGAGTTGTTAAACTGGGTGAGAGAACTGGACTGTCATTGGAGGGAAATTTAGTACCTTTTCCATTATTTGGATTATCTTTTTCACTCTGAAGAGTGCAAACCACTTTGCACCTCAGGTGCTCACGGAAAGCCAGCAGCAATGAGAGCTGCATGGAGGGATCGCTTATGTTCCCGTTAGCCCTGTTGTACATTGCTACCTCCCACAGTCACTAGTCCAAGGGCTACTCATGACACGTGGCAGGTGGCCTAGAGCCCAGCGCATGTCCCACAACCCACCCATGAAGAACTGTTGTGGCCCCATCACTGCTGGCAGCCAAGCTTGCCAGGGGATGGAGCTCAGGTGCATGGACATGAGACATCAGGTGGACTAATATGAGAGCAGAGTAAGATCATGTTGGCTGATTGGACTATGGCATAGAAGCTGAGAAGCCAGAGTTTGCCTGGTTTTATCTGTCTACCTGTATATCTGTCTATCTTTGTGTAGATATTTTTATAGATATTCCTACATATATTTATGTAATTTTATAAGCCTAAAAGTTAGATTTCTGAGGGCACTAGGCATATTAATTACAAAGATTTAAACAGTTCACTGTCACTGGAAGTTGCAATGACGCAGAATTTTCTCCTCCACCCAGAGCACAGGGAGTGCTGCTCAGTACCAGACCCAGCAAGCCGCCCTCATCTTTCAGCAGAATATCCTGTCAGCTCTTAGAGGTGTGAAACAAATACAATTCTGTAGTCATTTAACTGATTTATATAGAAATTAAGATTTCAGAAAGTATAGAAATCAAAAGTTTTAACTCATGCAACTATCATTTCACCATCCTGCTTTGCTTTATTCTGACAGTACTCCTGTCTGCACTTTTCTGGCACTGGGGGAGCTGGTCTCCAGAAAGCTTCGTTCATTAGCTCTTTGATAGCCTCCAGTTACGACTACAGGCCAGGGTTGCTCAAGGCATCCTCGTCTGGACTGGCTCTACAAACAGCAGCCTGCAAAACATGCGATATGGAAAAAAGAGTGTATATTACTTTATCATGGCCCTGAGTTGGGAATGTTTTCTGCTTCCTTGACAATAATGGTATTTTGGACTCGTCATGCCCTGACATCAGAGGTTTTAATTCAAAAGAATTATTTTTTCATAACTAAGAGCACACAGGTTATTCAAGAAATCATTTGCCTACTTGACTTTAACAAAGTAATTGTGTGTTAATCAGAAATGGCTCAGACCTTTGAAGTTGCATTGTTGTAGGAAGTTGCATTTTAGACCACTTCTGTGGTCTTTTTCCTTTGGTTAAGCAAAATGCTGCATTGCTGTGGGACTCTCCTTGGGCATGTGGCCTACAGTTATTGTACAGCAGGAAGACAGTCTTCCTCAGCCACCGTGTATGAAGTTATGTGAGAACTAGAGAGAGACTGTAGTCTAAAATTCTGGAAGTATCCCATCTTAAGCTTTTTTTTTTTTTTGAAGACCAATATAAAACTACTGGCGTTTTCATTGTAGCTCTATAGAGCCATTTACTCCCCATGCTGGCAGGGCTTTTTATAGCTCCGTAGTGCCTGCTGATGGATTCTGAGAGCAGAAATTTCTTCAAAACACACTGGCCCCAATAAAGAGAGAGTGTAGCTTTTAAAATACAAGCTGAATACAGCTATCCATTTAAAATGAATCAAAAATACACCACCCATTTTTAAAAAGTTTTCCTTATTGACTATGTAGCAGCTGGAAAACTATAGCAAGTTTTAATTATCTTCAGAAAACAAAAAGCGCTTGCCAACACATGCTGGTTATTATCAGCAGCTGCTGTATGCTGACATACTCTTTCAGCTCACATGAGGCTCAGCTGTCTTAAACAATCATTGTAAAATGTAAAATAGATTTATAGTGATGATAATTTCTTGTTAGATACTTAACTACTGATGTAATTCGTACTGAATTTGGGTTCGCGTCTTTGTTTAAGCTGTAATAAAATTACATAAAACCACAATTAATGTTTCATGTAAGAGGTGCAAATAGCATGCAACAGGAATTTAAAATGTTGAACTGCACTGCTTTTTTAACAATTCATTAAAAAGAGCCAAATTCCCTGTTGTCATGGGTTTAGCATTTGTGTAAATGTAAAATTTGACTTTCTGCCTTTAAGTAACAATTACTACAACTTTATCACAATGAAAAAGATACAAATTAATTGGGTGATTTAAACAGAAGTCTTTATCTTTTACATGTCATCCTTCTGTTAGCAGAAGTGGAGATCTTTATGGCAGTGGCTGTTGTCAAATCAGATGCTGCAATTTTTTTTGCAATTTTTTTTAATGACATTAATGTACTCTTCAGAATCTGAGACACCAAGAAATATATGCAACATTTATCCTTCAGTGTCCTGTAGAAAGACACATAGGTATGGTAGATTCTTTTTCAATATATCTACAGCCTGCATCTTCTCCAAACTGGAAAATTTGTGATTAACTTGATTTTCTATTACCGTATATACTCCGTGATGTCTTTTAATTTTGCACTGACTAAGTACAAAAGGTATCAGACAATCCAAATCTTAACCTGGAGGGAAGTGTTACAGTCAGCAGACTGGAGTCTTGACATTTTAAGGAGTTCTTCAATATGGATTAAAAATAAGCATGAGACTCTACATGGTTGTATTTTACCAAAAACTTTATTGACTTTTGGACTTGAGTTTTCATCCAATATGTTCTTTAATCAAATTACAATCTACTGAAATACTGTTCAGATTCTAGTTTTAAGTAGGACTCAGGTGACATTCACTCCTAGAAAACAGGCAGTGTACATATGGTTACATACTGTCTTCACACCACCTACATAGGGGGCATTTTTCTTTCCTGTCTCAGAGCCCCAGAGTTCAGGCCCCTGAACAGATCCCAGCAAAGAAAAACACCATGCCAAAACAAAATAGCTCTAGTTTGCAGACAAATAATCTGTGCAGGAGCATCACAGTAGCATCACAAAGTGCATGGAATACACCTGGTTGTAGTCTGGTGTTCAGAAACCATGACTGCTGGTTTGGTAACAGTCTACTTCACTGAAGCTTATTAAAACCTCCAAAACTTCAGTGAACAAGAACCTCCCAGGCATCAAGACCAAAGACTTTACAGAATCACAGAATAATTCAGGTTGGAAGAGACATTGGGGGTTCATCTAGTCCAACCCCTGCTCAAAGCAGGGACAGCTAAATGGGGTTGCTCTGGTCTTTGCCAAGTTTAGTTCTGAGTAGCTCCAAGGACTGATATACCACAACTTGTCTGGGCAACTTGTGCCAGTATTTGACTACTCATGGTGAGTTTTCTTTTCCCTTATATCTAATTGGATTTACAGTGCTGCAGCTTGTTTCCATTGCCTTTCATCCCACAGCTGTGTACCTCTAAAAATTAGAGTCTGGCTCCACTTTCCTGTTAAGTAGATGAAGCCAGCAATAAGGTCTCCTAGCCTTAACCTTTTCTTCTTAAGGTGGGACAAACCCATCTCTGCCAGTCTTTCCTCCTATGTCAAGTGCTTCAGCCCTTTGACCATCTTGGTGACCCTCTGCAGGGCTTGCTTTGGTATGCCCAGGACTTTCTTGTGCTGGGGAACCCCAAACTGAACAGGGTGATCTCATAAGTGTGGATTAGAGAGGAACAATCACTTACCTTGATCTGCTGGCTACGTCCTTCCTAATGTATTCGCCCAGTATGAGGGTGGCCTCCTTGGCCAAAAAGACACACTGCCTACTCATGTTCAATTTGTTGTCCAACAGGACCCTTGAGTTCTTTTCTGCAAGGGCTGTCCCCCTCCGGTTGGCCCCAGCCTGCCTTGTTGCAGGTGGTTACTCCATCCCAGCTGCAGACTTTACATTTACCTATGTTGAATGGTATGAGATTCCTGTCAGCCAATTTCTCCAGCCTGTCAAGGTCACTTTGAAGAGCAGCTCTCCAGCACATCAACTACTTCTCCATAGTTTGGTATCATCCGCAAACTTGCAGAGAGTTTATTTTATTCCGTCATCCAGGTTGTTAATAAAGACATTAAACAGTATCAGTGCAGTATCAGTCCCTGAAGGATGCTGCTAGTAACCAACCAGCAGTTGGACTTTGTACTGCTGATCACAAACTGCGAGACTAGTGGTCCAGCCAGTTGTCACCCACGTTATCTATCGTTCACTGACCTGGTTTGACTATAAGGATGCTATGGGAGACCGAGGCAAAGACAAGCCTGCTCGTTCTGCCTCCTTCCCTAACAGCCAGCAGAGAACAGCCCATTGGTTATGGTGTACTTACACCATGTCTATGAATGACCCAAGCTCAAGATCTTGCCCACATTCCTATGGCATAAGCAATAGTAAACCTTTCTCACTTGTAGCTCTTGTCCTCTTCAGTTTTATCTATAATTTAATAACTATATGTCAGCACAGATAATTGAACCAGGAGCTCCAGCCTCATTGATCTATGCCATAAGTCCTGCACTGCAAAGTCAATCTCTTTAAACCTTCCAGTTCTGTAAGGTACTCCGTATTGTATCCATAATTCATTGAATTAAACTAACCTGCAGTTCCTCTGCAGTCTTTAAATAGGAAAATATGAGAAAGCAGAGAAAAATGCATTAACTCTGCAGCCTTGTTTAGTTGTGATTTGTCTTGGAAAGCTGTTGATGTGTATTCAGTCAAATCCAAGGAGTTGATGCCATTTGAATTAAATTGTTTTACACCAGTCTGAGGCGGTGCAGATTAGTTTAAGAAAATACGGGGCAAAGGAGAGATACAGGGCGAGATAACAGGGGAGTGGCAGGTCTGTTCCACCCGTCCCAATATCATTACTTCTCGTGTACAGCATGAGGTGGGGCTGTGCCAGCAGAGCAGCCGAAGAAGCCACAACTGAGATAAAATATAAGGCAAAGGAGGGGTAAGGAGACACACAAGGTGGGTCACTGCTGTCACTGCCGCAGGAGATAAAGGAGTCCACCAAAAATACCCAGGACTGCTGAATCAGAAGTTGTTTTTCAGCCTGACTTCTGAGTCTTGCTCTTGCCAGCAGCAGTGTTTAAACTGCTGTTACCCATCCAGGATTACAAATGTGACTCAGGTAAATGAGGGCAAGTACATGCAGGTCTCCTGCAGGGTTGTACACACAAGAAAGTCAATCTGCATGGTTTTTTATTCCTGTGAAAACAGAAGAGTTTGGAGCTAAAAATAGGCATCTGGTTATTGCTATCTACCCTTTTTTATATCCTCTGCCCCAATTCCTATCAGTAGAGGAAAAATAAAAAACGCAGATAACAAATGCATATAAAAAACATTACTTATTCTTTCTAGAAAACATTTAAAAGGCTATCACAGATTTCTTTTTTATGATCAGGGTAGATGTCTGGAGGAATTAACTTAGCCAGATAAACAGTTTTATTGGTTTTCACTGTTGATGGCTTTAATAATAAAGTAAGTCTTCTTAAAAAAAAAAAAGCTGTGAAGTACAGGCTTAATGTATTTTGACCTAAAAAAGCCTGAAGGTTTAGATTATAAGGAGTCCACTGTGGTTCTGCATCTAGAAAACCTGGAAAACCTTACTAGAGTCTCCTCTTAAATGGAATGTTTTGTACCACATCAAAACCAGAAACAGTTCCCCTGGCTAGCAGAAATAATTAGGCTTACCATTTACTAGAATCATAGAATCTTCATGGTTGGAAAGGACCTTTGAGATCATCGCGTCCAACCATACACACACAAAAAAACCCACCCTAAAATCTCTGTCACTAGAGCATGCCCTGAAGTGCCAAATCTACACGTTTCTTAAATACCTCTAGGGATGGTGACTCAATCACCTCCCTGGGCAGGCTGTTCCAGTGCCTGACCACTCTTTCAGTAAAGTAATTCTTCCTAATATCTCATCTAAACCTCCCCTGCCGCAACTTCAGACCATTTCCTCTGCTCCTGTCATTATTCAGCTGGGAGAAGAGGCCAACACCCACCTCTCTACAACCTCCTTTCAGGTAGCTGTAGAGGGCAATGAGGTCTCCCCTCAGCCTCCTCTTCTCCAAACTAAACATGCCCAGTTCCCTCAGCCTCTCCTCATATGGCTTGGTCTCCAGACCCCTCACCAGCTTGGTAGCTCTCCTCTGGACACGCTCCAGCACTTCAATGTCCCTCTTGTAGTGAGGGGCCCAGAACTGAACACAGCACTCAAGGTGAGGCCTCACCAGTGCCGAGTACAGAGGCACCATCACTTCCCTACTCCTGCTGGCCACGCTATTCCTGATACAAGCCAGAATGCTGTTGGCCTTCTTGGCCACCTGGGCACACTGCTGGCTCATGTTAAGCTGGCCCTCCACCAGCACCCCCAGGTCCTTTTCTGCTGGGCAGCTCTCCAGCCACTCTTCCCCAAGGCTGTAGCGTTGCTTGGGGTTGTTGTGACCAAAATGCAGGACCCGGCACTTGGCCTTATTAAACCTCATCCAATTGGCCTTGGCCCATCGATCCAGCCTGTCCAGGTCCCCCTGTAGAGCCTTCCTACCCTCAAGCAGATCAACACTCCCACCTAGTTTGGTGTTGTCTGCAAACTTAGGGTGCACTCAATCCCTTCATCCAGATCATTGATAAAGATATGTGTTTTCAAAGTAAACATGATTTTAAAGATGTGTTTTTCAAACCTCCCTGACCCTCCTCCCCGGACTATTTAAAACCCTTGAGGTAAGCAGAAGTGAGAGGTGTTCAGCACCCTTTGAAAACACTGGGAGCATCTCTGGAGCGTGGGATCTGTAGCTGTTACTGCGATTTAAAGATCAGAAGATGGACATAGCAAAGCTGAGAGATTTTGATGGAGGATAGATGGTAACAGAGCAGCAAAGCCAGAGTTACAATTCCAGATTCCCCAACGCTGTGTTCACACTGCCTTTCCAGAATAGAAGAACATACAAAAGGCATACCAGCACTAAAATAATACCATTTATTTCATGGAGCATTTCACCTACAGGTCTTTCCGAAGGAACTGGCGAAGATACTGGTATGGCAGTAGCAAGGTGACAGATGTGGCAGCCATCGGGTGCATAAAATCTCAGCACATCAGTAAGACGGTACTGGTCGAGGCAGGTAGCTGGCGTGGAGCACCCTGGGGACAATCCCTGACCTATTTTAAAAACAACAATACTGGCTATGACCTGGGTGCTGGTCTGGAAAAGGGAGCAGTGAGCTGCTCAGCCCCCCCGCACTGGGCAGTGTCACTGGACATGCAATCCAGCTGAAATGCATGTTCTTTGCCAAAAAGGGCTGGTTTTGTCCCTGGCCGCTTCTTCCCTCCCTTGGACTGAGTCTGGTAAAAGTACAACTGCAGGATGACTTGCATCAGGTCGTTTGCCCAAAAGAAAATAAATGACTGTGCTTGTATGGTTTTATTACAAGTGGTAAGAATATGTGGCGATGGATGGGACTGCTCCTTTTCATGTCAATCAGCAGTATTCTGAATTAAAAGCAAAGTAAGACTGTAGCTATACAAACAATGTAGACAAAGGCAAAAAAGCAACTCGGTATATTGGATTTGTTTGCACATTTCTGATGTGTCCTTATTTCATAACTCAGCACAATTACTTTAAGTAGACATTTCAAAGTATCTTAGTTGGAAATCTAATTAAAACATAGCAAGGTTATGCATGGAACAAATTTAAAATTTTAGTTCCACATTCGTGTAGAAGAATCCAGAATAAAATGGTTTGCCTGGATTGTACTGCCTTTATTTTCTGTGGTACACTGATGTTTGCAACTCTCTTGATTACTATTGGAAAGTGGTGTTATTAAACAGGGTCTCTCGTTCTTAACAAAAGTTCCCTAGAAACTGGCAGGGCTAAAGGATTTAAAGGTCTCATTCTGAAATGCAGATCGTATCTTTTTATTAAGAATTTCTTCATGGATATTGGAAATGTAAAGTTGACATTTCAAGAGAGATCAGCGCAAGCAAAGCACACAGTGTTTCAGCAGAGGAAAGCCAGATTCTCCTGGCATTATTCATAAAGAAAAATATTGGGAGCTCATGTGAATCAGCAGGTAGGAGGCTGCAATGTGCCAGTAATATCATAGTGCTCTTCAGCATGCTTGGGAAATGCAGAGATTCAAAACAGGTCTAAGCTCTTGATTTAATTGCTTATCTTTCTACTAGTCCGATTTTCCTCCTCTATTTGCTTTACTTTCTTGCCTTATCACTGTCTACCACAAGAAATAACAACACAGATTTTGGCCTTATATTTTGCATCTGCCTACAGAGATAACTTTCTGTAACTGTCATTTTCATTTTGGTATTTTCCCCTTCCTTATCACACTACACACATGCTACCTCTTCCAAATCTTCTTACGAAGTAGGCTAACAATGTGCTTTTACATGTTTGACCAACTCTAGTATGCATAAGATCACTAATCAATAAAAAGAAGCTGTCTAAACAAAATCTTCATATTTATTTTTAGTTTATGTACATTTTATTTCAGTGTTTATGCATATTTTAATTTGGTTGCGCAGAGTTTGCTTGTGTAGTTGCCCCTTTCGCCCTTTTTTCTTCTCCTCCTGCTTTCCTACTCTGTAAACAAAATGAAATGGAAATATGCCCATAAGCTGATCATTTTAAAAGAAAAACCACAGATTTGGAATGTTTTCATTATATATCCACTGTAGCTAAAAATATGCAGTTTTATATTTGGGAGCCTACTTTGCTGCACATTTACAAATTGGAGAAATGAACGCTTGTCTGCAGACACACTCCTGAGCAAAAATAACACGTTCCCAAGTTGGTGTCATTTGGGGAGGCTGCAGTACAAATTCCCCAGCAGCTGGGAAAAGCAGGACTGGGTGCAAGGCAGCACCGACAGAGTTTCCCTGACAGAGGGGAACCCAAGGTGAGCCTCTGGAAGTCCCTTTGGGTGGCCATGTGCTCTTCTGAGCAACAGCCTGACCCTACAGGGACACTACCAGACAGACCTCAGGAAAATGCCCCCGTTTCCTAGGGTTAGGGTGATTTACTTCATTCAAGGTGTTCTCAGTTCTTTTTGCTTTAGCGTGGTTTCTTGTCCATAGCTTGTTCATGTGCCCTTGCCCTGAAGCAGTACACGAAGCGATCATACTCGTGGGAGTGTGGCTGCTTGTGAACCACACACTCATGTCTTCCTTTGGAGTGCGTCTTCCCATAATGTTAGATACTCAAGCACTGTAATAATAAATGTGAAATTAAAACTCACAGAAGGTAGACTGAATTAAGGATCCTAGTCTACCCCATACATGTTCTAAGACACTTGAAACAAGCCATGATTCAGCTATACAAACACAGCATATATGCTCGGTATGCCCTGAATAACTCTTCCACGCATCACAGAGAAGATGAAACACACATATGTAAGACACTCTCTTTGCACGTGAGAATTCTGGAGGCGCTCCACCAGCAAGGCAGCCATCAGTCTTGTGTTCCTTCCTCTCTCCCACAAGGTTTATTGCCAGTTCCACCTGTGAATGTCCCAGTTCAAACCCATGCAGGAGATCTTGCTCTGCCCTGTGGATGCCCAAGGACAGCACTCCAGGAGGTGTATCTCAGGGGGCTCTTAGCACCTTGTCAGCTTGACCCCTCAATAAATTGTGGGGCAGTTTATCATGGGGCACCGTGGTTGTCCCCGTTGAGCTTTTGGGTAATACAGTCATTGAAAGGCCTTTGGCTGTTCACGCTATTCCTTTCTGATCATTGTAGCTGTGGCCGGGTGTGGAGCCGGTGTATGGAGATGGATTGTTCTTCAGTGGGTTGTGCCATCTTTGCAGCGCGGTATAGATGCAGTGTAGGAGGTATTTGTGGGGTATTACAAAACGTCTTGTGACCCGAGACAGGAATGGTGAGATCACGAGCACTGAATACTGTTGGGACCGCCGGGGCGGCAGCTGCTGTCGGTTGCAATCCCTGTGGCACAGCTGCATGCAGACAGGAATGTCTGGCACGGAGGGAGTACACCAGTGAGGGGATTACACGGTCATGGAGATTAAGACAACCAGGAATGCATCGAGTAGCTTTGCGTAAGGCTCTTGAGGTTAGCTAGAGGCAACCGTGCAGATGCAGGTTTTGAACATCACCCCAGCCTAGAAGTTAGGTGCCATCACTAAACTGTGACAGGTTTAAATAGAGGCTTTAATGAGTGGCTGCCTTGGTGCTAGAAGTCAATAAGCAGTGTCCCTGTGGGGATTTGAGAGAGGACCCAGGGATGGTGAACATGGCTAGTATGTATGCCAGTATTTGCCTCAAGAAGAGTTAATTTAGCTGAGTTGGGCTGGTGGTGGCATTATTTGTTTGCCTTGAGGAGCACATCAATGGAAAGGATTGCAGATACAAGGTGGCCCCAAAAGCAGGTAGGAAAGGATCTGCTGGCAATGTGCATGGTGCTGACATGACCAGGAGGTCTGGCATTTACCTGCTTGAGGAGAAGGAATCTCCTTTTACTCTGAAGAGAATAATTACCTTTTCAGTGTCAGTGCTTGCACTTACCTGCTGCTGTTGGGTGTGAAACCGCCTCCTGGGATGACAGCCACCAGAGGAAGAAAATCACATTGCAGTTTGGTTGGTAGAGTGCACATTTGGCTGTCTGAAGGCTAGATGGTGGTGCCTACAAAGCCTGCTAGATGCCAGTGTTCTCAGTGTCTTCAAATGCACCCAGAAAGTGCAATTTTCATCACTGTAGCTGCTCAGTACCACTATAGCAGGGAGTGCAGTTCTGTGTGATGTTGCAGTTGTTTATTTTGACACCGCTTATGTGTCCCTATATGAGACTGAAATGACTCAAAGCTCTAGATACAGGTTTGTGCCTCTTCATCTTAACTAAGCTTTCAGAGACTGATGTAGTTCTGGGTCATAACATTTGATTAAAAAGTAAGTAAGCACTAAAATACCAACATTTCGAGTGTTCTCGTAGCAATTAAGTGGTGCGGAATAGGCAAGAAAATTGGGAAGTGCAGTGTCCTTTGTAAGCTGAGCATCAAGCGGTGAGTGATAATGGAAGTCTCCAGCAGGGATGCTGCCATCAAACACACCGTCTGTAGAGCCAGGAACTCCGCATAAAAGCCTGGCCTAATTTGTCTGATCAAAGCTTCTTGTCAGATTCAAGTGCAGACTTTCTCCACCTAGGCTCTTTGTAGGACAATGTGGGTGTTGTGGGGGGAGTGTTCAAGGGCTTGTTCGACGACTGCCGAGTGCTATTTGTTTAATGCCAAACCTCCTGAGTGGGGTTAGATGTACTTGCCAATGTCAAATATCTTAATCTGAGCCCTAAATGCTGCGATAATACTTTTCTCAGATGCAATGTCCAAGTTAGGCAGCCTGTAAGTACGGCAAGGCTCGTGGCTTAGGGTATCTTATTAATGAATATCATTGCATTGCATATTAACTGCCTCAGCAGTGTCCTTATTAAAAATTTAACTTGCTATTTCTACAGTAAACATGATGATGTTTGCTTAGCAATAGATAACAAGAACTAGTTCATGAACAGCAGAGCCAGCGAAGGCTTCTTTGTGGTGACTTTGTACGGTGGGGTTGAGCTTTGTGCAGATTTTCTTTGGCTTAATAAGGATCGAATTTGTGCCGAAGCCTTTTCTTTAGTGAGCCACTAAGAGGCTCTCTTTCCATTACCCTGCTGCTTATTTTCACTAAACTTGTAAGAGTTTAATACCTTTGAGCCATCTGTCTCTCTTTCAAATCAGCCAATTCGTTCAAAAGTTATTGGGGGAGGCGATGAGGAGCCTGACACAGACAGACCAACATGCAAAGCGTGGTCCTGCGAGCGGCGTTTCCTTAGGAAATCAGGCTAAATATACATTGCAGAACAAATTCTTAGAAGTCTCTGTGGACTAGATCTCCTTCATATAATTTTCTGCGAGTTTTAAATCAGTAATTGGCTTATAATAATAGGTAGAAGACAATTTCAGCTTACAAATGGGAACCTTCCCCTAGTTTTCAAATGCAGCGTGAGAGAAAGCCCAAAACAAGGCCTGAAACAGCAACGGTATTTGTTCAAGAAGAGCCTACTCAGTTACAGGAACCGTCCAGCTGTGGCAGTGGGATCTGCTTAGAAACCTGCGCCTAATGGACACGCCAGTCTGACTTGCCAGTTCGCGCACTTCTTTTGCAATGCCATTATTTACATTTCATCGTGGCATATCTGTCCAGGAGCTCTGGCGTTACTTGGGGAGTTCAAATCTGCTCGCAGTGACTATGGCTCTTAAATCAGCCCATGTCAGCTCAGGGTATAGTGCTATTTGCATTGCAGCCACAGCCCCGTTGCTCCAGGCTTTCAACAGCCATTTGACAAAATAAATTTACTGCCTCAAAAAGCAGTAACAGTGGTGGCTCTAGCCCTTATCTTTATGCACCGCGTGTAGTTCCACCCGAACAAAGGAGGTTATGTTGAGCAACCGCATGAGTCATTGTAGGATGGAAGCTGAGTGTAGGCTTAGGGACAACAGTTGGTTACAACAGACGGGAGGAGCACGTGCTAAGAAAGATATGACTGTCGGCAGTTGAAAACACAGCAAGGCCAGAGGCGCGTGATATGTACATATGGCTTATGATGTGTACATATACAGTGTTTCTTCCCTGCTCAGTAATTAAAAGATTTAAAACATTGTCTGCTGGGAAATTTAGGTTTCTCATGTTAAGAAGTGGTATATAATTGCATTAAATGGTAAAATGACACTGTCATATAACATTTGTCTCCACTTTGCCCTATATTAGGGACAAAAATATTCTTAGGTCATAAATACCAATGGGCCTTAGTTATAATTGTATAGTTGCTTCATTATGTTACTGTAATGCCGCAGGGTCGTCTTCATGACCTTATTGAAAACCCACACCCAGGGCTGACTGGGAGTGCCTAGTGCTGGACTGATAATCCCGCACGCACAGGTCACCATGGGTGCTCTTGGGCATCTAAAAATGGACCTGTTGCTGCAAAAATTCAGAAGTTATGTCCAATGTGCTTTTCATACGGAACGTGGCTACCATAGCAAATACCCTGTATGTGGAGCATCTGATGTCCCTGGTCAGAGGCTGAAGCAAGCTGGGACTTCTTTCCCCCCGGGGTGCCGTGTCCGGACCCGAGGGGCCCGTGCATTAGGTGGCACCACAATGTACACTTTAAACCCTTTGGGCTGCTTACCCATTTGTTACCTCTACACTTTCTGATTTATTAAGTAATGATGTAAGTTCCAGAACATAGTGGAACAGACACAGCGATACAGGCTTTCAGCATTAAGTCCGTTTTGTAATAGTTTTATGCCTAGAAATTCATTTAAGATCTGTATCACCGCCAAGACTGAATCAGGACCAGAGTCCAGCTGTGTGAGGTCCTGGGTGTATTTACCCAAGCGCAGTGTCTCAGGCACACGCAGTGTCTCAGCGCATCAGGTACATACGACATCTCTTCCTTACGCCTGCAATGAGCAGGTTCTTTCATTTGGTGGCAACAGCTTAATAGGATTGCAGAAAGCTGTACGTGCCAGTCATCCCACTGCGGGGTAATTTCTAATGACCTGCCTCTCTGCTGTGCCTCGCTCGTGGAAGAAGCCATCACGCAGCTCATCAGAGTGAATTTAGACCCATTTGTACTCGTCTGTCAAGTGTCTGAGCTCTTGTTTAAGCATCTCGCTTATCACGGCCAGGAGGTACTAAAGGTTACTGTTGTTCTGTCTTTTTTAATTATAGCAGGACAGTATTTTAATAAATGGTGACAGAAGTAAACAAGCATCAGAATAGAAAATGAAGGATTGTATTATACCAGAGCTATTGCTTAGCATCCCACAAATCAGTTGGCTGGTAGTTGTAACATGTTATTGCTGGGGACCTGCATTAGCAGTAGCCTTGTTTCCAAGGCTTTGATATATACAGCCAGTCTTTGCTACCTTATTAATATTCACAGGATGAGAGAAATATAACCATGAATATGCATCTAGCAATAGACCATTTGGGAAAGACACAAAAGTATTGATTTCTATTTTACTGTGTTCAGTGATCATTCATTTCCCCGCACCAGTTGCCATAATTAAGTTAAGGCTCGCTCTCCTGAGTGTGAACAAATGATATCACACCACAGGGTCAGGGGTTTGATGTGCAATGAATAAAATCAGATTTTTAACCCCAGCTCCCACCTTTTAGGGAAAGTGAAGACTGTAACTCTTTAACTCTTTTCATGCATATCAGGATGGGATCTGAATTGTTGAAAACCTGGGAAATCAATATTGTCTGACACGATACAGTGACTGAGCAGGTGGGTGCCCACATCGTTTGGTGCTGATGCTCCCTTTACAGGGCTTGGTGTCCCCAAGATCCAGACTCTGCTCAAGCCACCCGCATGCTGGGGCAGATGCAAGTACTCAGGGGATCCTGACCAGAGCAGGGGTGGTTACAGCTCCCACGGAGAGGCTGGGGACCAAACTGAACATCTCAGACTTTACATTAGTTTCTTGCTCCAGGTACTCTGTGTTGCTGGGTTTTCCCGCACTGACCCCAGTGAGAAAATCAGGCATTATCAATGCCGTTCTGCATGAATTATATTTTGCCTTTCATTTCTTCATGTCTCTGAAACCAGATTTTCTTCTGACTTGGCGTATTCCTTAGAGCTCAATGAGATCTTTGAAATATTTTTCTAATCTTGAGCAATTACAGAGCTTTTTGGATGCGGCTCCCAGAGAAAATTGTCTCATATGTGTGTCTGATTTGAGAACAGGTAAACCATTTGAATTTACATTTACATGCATGAAAATCACCTCTGGGCTGAGATTAAGCCCAGAAAGTGTCAGCCCCAAAGGCACTATTTTGACAGAACTTCTAGGAAATGTAAATGAGGGTTAAGAACTGAATTTGTTGTTGAGCAATTATCTTCAAAGTAACTAATACTAACTAATCTTCTGCACAAAATGATGACGTTCTCTTGTATGGCTGCAAAATCCTCTGGTAGCTGCAGTCATGGGATACGTTCAGTTGTCAGCAATGGAAAAAAGGGCTGAGAACAGGCAGGACAAGAGCATGGGACAGTGGCTGGAGACTCAGGCTTTGTAGAAATCTTGCAGCCAAAACTGAGTGAAGCAACGCCTGGTAGGAAGGGCTGCACAGTCAGGCTGGGGGTGGTTCTTTGCCTTTGGAGGCTGAGGATGTTGTTCTCCGGTGCCTTTGCCCCTCCCAGGATGGTTCAATTCAGGTTTGAGCAAGTAGTGTCAGTGCCCAAACTCATGTTCAGACTCGGGTCCAAATCTTTCTCAACCACTCTGCTCAACTGTTAGCGTGTAAAATGACAGGCTGGGTTTTCTCTCTTGCAGTACGTTACTAGAAAGGAAGGGAGTGTCCTCTGCTCTCAAGAAGAGAGAGGCTCCCTTCGTATTTTACTCTCACTGATGATTTATTACATCCAAAGAATTGCTTTTTCTTCTTAAGCTGCAGCTTTGGAAAATTACAATTCCACATTTCCAAAGCCAATTTAGTTCTTGTGGTACGCACTTTAATAGAACAGCTATGTTAGGGACATCTCTCTGCAAGAAGTACCACTAATTTGAAAAACTTTGAATAAATCTTGCTGAAGTTTTCTTTCAGTTTTATGATAAAAAGTATTAAATGTATATTAAAAGGCAGGAATCCAAAATGTAATACTCATATGTCATTTAAATGACAATAGTATGAGTTAAAGGTGTGCTTGCAGTTTGAAGATAAGAGTCCTGCTTCTTGCAAATTAGCTAATAGAAATGGTGTGACTAAGAAGCTAATGCAGTTTAAGAGAGCTTTCTCATTACAGTAAGAAGGAGAAAACTAAATTTTGCTCTTGCTTTCATTTTACTGGATTCATCAGCAATTGGAAAGCTGAAAAGAGGAGGTACCCAGCTCTATATCCATCCTGGGAATACAATTCAGTATTAGGAATATGACAGGCTCCTACTATCACCGAAGAAAGAAGATTGTATCTGTAAACTGTTCCTCACTGGAAGCAAAATCGTACTTTGTTGCTTGGTTTCAGTGTCTATGGTTCTGGTCTCAGTGCTGCCCCCTTTCCTAGGCATCTGGCATTCGGTGATTTGTACGTTTCAATTAGGTTGCTATAAAAAATGAGTAGCTTGAGGGCACTGGTTTATTACTGGTATCCAACTCTGTTTTCATTTACTAAATGACATTCTGAAAGCTTCTATTCTGAACATAATCACCTTAGGGTATCCACTGAGCACAGCCTGGATGATTCAATTATTGCTGAATGCTCTTCTCTCCCCAGAACATAGGGCTTCGCACATTAGCAGCATGTTTAGTGTTTCACAGTTGTTCTCTTTGCACTCATCAGGGTTTTCCCAGGAACATACTGGAAGGATGCAACTTGCTGCTGCTTCTTGAAAACACGTTATCTTTATGTCTCTTCTCACAGTAGCTGAGTTCTCCAGATGAGCGTGTTAAAGCTGATGGACATGGTTTTTATTCTATTTGTTTGCAGGTACACTTTCCCCTTGCTGTTTGTGAAATCTTTGCATACTTTTCATAAAGCTAAATTACAGAAATATACAGGGCATCCTTCATCCATATGTCAGACAAAATTAGTTTCCACAAAGTTTTCTTGGGAGCTGGTATGAATTTTAGAGCTGCAACAGGTCTGCAATTTACAGGTCAGAGCAGTCAATAAATTTGCAGAGCTGTAACGATGAATTTTATATTTGAGAACAAAAAGTTGAAAAGAAGGAACATGTCAAAGTTTACATATCCTTGAAAAGCCATGAGGAGTGAACGTGTTAGCAAGTGCTGAACTTCAACATTTTTGATTTTGTACAATTTTCCAAATTTCTGTTTACCTGGTATCCCTCTTTTAGTAGATGCTTTTGAGTTACAAGAGAGCAGCCACTGGCTGAACTGCCATGCATTTGAGGTTTTCCTTAGCCATTATTGAAAATTAGCTGATATCAGCAAATATCCCAGGTAATTTTGTGCACCTCTCTCTCCTGACCCCTCAGCTTCCGCTGTTCCATTGCCAGTACTATTCCACGATATCCCTGGATGTGTGCTTCTCCTTCCTGACTAATCTAGGTACACACACTCAACACAAGTTTGAAATCTTTTTTCCCTCTGCTTCACTACTCAACACCTCAGCCATCTCAGCTACCCCAGCAGCTCAATCCAAACACACACCCCAAAGTGTTACTGGGCATAGTGGTCTTTTAATCACTCAAACTTAAACTTACTCAGGCCTTGTATGGTGACATGATGCGTTTGAAACATTTAGTGAGAGCATGCCAGATTTGACAAACATCTGGTGAACCAAGGTGTCCTTCAATAGCTCAGCTGGTGGGCTGCGGGGGGAGCCAAAGCTTTCAGGGTGCCCTGTGCCGGTACAGATCCCCTGTGCCCTAGTGAGGAGCCTGGAAACCACAGCAAAGACTTCGATATGTGCAGCTCAGGGCACTTCTGTTTATACGTGGGTCTTCTGAGTCCATGGGCTTAAGACAGGTGACCTCGAAAAACCTCAAAATTGTCAAGCCTGGAGTTCATGACAGGTGCTGGCTGCTCCTGGTTGTACTCGTCAATGAATTGGCTCTTGATTTCATATCAAAGAATGTGTCATTGCAGCCTTGTCCTTCAGATGGGAAATCAAGAGGCATTGGCAAAGGCTGAAGCCAAACACTTTTTTCCTGGTGTTTCTGAAAGGTTAATATGTTTGAATTTCAGTTTGGAAGAAAATGTAGAAAAATCACTTTTGATCCTGATCAAAATTAAACTGAATTTCTGCATCTCCTGCATGTGGTAAATAACATAGGCACATACCTTCCCAGCTGCTCAATAATCCCAGAGGAAACAGAAGAATGTGAGAAATAATGGCAGTGGTCATGACTCTCAGGAGGAACAAAAGGGCCTCTTGCAATAGGACAAGGGGTAATGGTTTTATGCTAAAAGAGGGTAGATTTAGACTACATATAAGGAAGAAATTTTTTTATGATGAGGTGGTGAAACACTGGAACAGGTTGTCCAGAGAGGTGGTACGTCCCCCATCCCTGGAAACATTCAA
Organism: Fratercula arctica; assembly: GCA_947846985.1. Taxonomy (NCBI): domain Eukaryota; kingdom Metazoa; phylum Chordata; class Aves; order Charadriiformes; family Alcidae; genus Fratercula; species Fratercula arctica. The sequence goes on along the minus strand of CANTUZ010000001.1, from coordinate 25,286,994 downwards.
GGTCAGCCTGGAAGGGGCTCTGAGCAACCTCATCTAGTGGAAGATGTCCCTGCTCATTGCAGGGGGGTTGGACTAGATGACCTTTAAATGTCCCTTCTAACCCAAACCATTCTATGATTCTATGAAAAGCTTGACAGAATATGAAGCAGAGGTGGCCTTACTGAAGACCAGAAAATCTGTATTTTTTTTCCCTTTTCTAACCTGAAAATAGATTTTTATTTCTAGTATGAATGGCATACTAATTCCCCAAGGACTGATGTTTGCATCCATTCAAGCTTGGCAATCAACAAAAATGTATTAGGCCTTAACTTCTGTTGCTTCTGTAGTGCAGTTGGTGTTGTGAAAAAATGGGATACAAGAGAAGTCAAGGCATAAAATATGAATTGAGGCTTTATGAAGGCATTGTTAAAATCTTGCCATCTGTGAAGAGACGAGGTTTAATATTTCTGCCATTTGCAATTCAATGAACTTGCACCAATGCAAATCTGATTAAATCAAAGGGGTAGTCAGTTCCAATTATTTTTATTAATGACCACAGCTATAATCACTGTAAACACAGAGTTTCTGACACTTAATAGAAAGATTTGACCTTGTAAAGCTTAAACCCATTAGTTCATTTGGCCTGGCCTCCTGTCTCTCTCATGGCTTGTGTTGAGAACACAATTTGATTGTTTAGCATCAGCATCCTTCCTCGAAACTCATCCTGTCTTGCCTCAGAGACAAAATTTAAAAAAAAAAAAAAAAAAAAGGCAGAATCTACCATATTCCTTGGTAGTTTGATCTAGAGTTAACTTCTCTTGTATGAAAACCATACACTTAACTTTTAATTTTAATTTGTTTGTCCTCACATTCCAGATGTTCTTTTGTGCTCTCTTCCTGGAACGAAGAGATTTTCACTGTCAGGTACCACTGCACTCTGATAAAACTGTTTCTCAAACTTTTTTGGATAGGTGAAATTACTGCTGCTCGCTATGCCATTACTTTATCCAATACTTAAATAATTCCTGTGGCTGTTTTTTGAAACCTCTCAATTTTTTCAAAAAGGTTGTCAAAGCTATCCCCAGTATCCATCTCTGATTATTATTTCCCTGACGTATCCCTAAGGATCAAATTACTCAGTTATTTTTTTCCACAGCATTACACAGCTATGTCTCCACTCGGTCCTTTTCAGAATCACTGACATCATGATCGCAGCATCTTTTCGAAGGATGCAGTCTCTCACCTGAAGAAGGAATGACTTTTACCTCCTAAGGGCAGAGGCTCTTTGACCATATCTGCAGGGATGGAGGGTAGGTGAGAAGGTGCAGTAAAATTACAAATTATGGGGGAAAAAAATAATTTTGTTTCTAAGGAAAACTTGAAAATCCCTTTGCAGTAGTCATGGGGCAGGGTGCCGCATTTTGAGCTTGACAGTTGAACAGTGTTGAAATGGAGGAGCAGGAAACAGAAAGGAATTCGGGTGGGAAGTGAGTAGCACGTGCCTCCCATCTGCTGTGACAGTAATATGTCAGGTTTATTACTCACAGTATGGATACACAATGATACTGCCCTGATATTGGTTCTGACATGTTTTTAGTATGTTTGTAGTAACCTCCCTGAAAACTGGTACATTTTAAGTTGAAAATCTCTTTTCACATGCGTTCCAGTCAGAGTCAGTCTCTTGAAAATCCCTTTAAAAAGCAAATGACAGGCCTCTGAAAAGAGAGACAGGAAAATCTTAAAAGCACTAAATTCATCAATTTGGAATAAAGGAAGCTTAAAACAGACAACATCTGTTGTTTTCAATCCCGTGGGATCTTCTGCTTTTTTTTCCAAATCCCAGCCCTTAATGAAGAGCAATGACAGATTTAGAAAGGAAAAAAAAACCCAAAAGGTTTATACAAAATTAGAAATGTGTCTGGAAATCTGAAATCCTTGAGTATGTAAGCCAGCGTCTGCTCCACATCTTTCTTTACTAATGGAGAGAGGTCTGAGTACTGTGTGATCACAACAGTTTTCAAATGCTACCATAGATTTACTCAATCTACATTGGGATGAATATTGTCTGGATTTCAGTTTAATTTTTAATGGCCAAAACCAGCTGCAGAATATGGACCCAAAGGTTTTTAGAAAGTTGGGAGGTCTTCGCACAATGCTAAGTGGAATTGCCATGGCATGTACCATAGCACAGGCTACTAAAATAATTGTGGGATCGCATAAATTTCAGGGAAATGCAAAATGTTTCCAAGAATAACCAGGTTTATTAAGCTATTGCTAGAAATACTCTTTTATGGTCAACAGATTTTTTAATACTAAATTTCAACATACTAAGTAGATGCATATGTAAATCACATTCTGTCAAAATAGCTTCTTGTCTAAACTTTGTTTTCTTAAGGGTTTGGAAAACTTCAAAGCAGTTCTGAGGTACTGAGTCAACATACCAATGTCTTAACAATGTCGTAGCTGGCACTGCAGGACTCTTCAAGTATCCTGTGATTTCCAGCTTGAGTGTTAGAAAAGGAAGTGTAAAGGGGAGGATTCTGAAAATGGCTATAACCCTTCACACTTTCCCTCGCTGCAGGTATTGGAATAGCCTTTTGGCAGTATAAGCTTGTCACATGCACCAACACACTTTTGTACACTGTGCCATGAAGCCAGACCGTGAAATTGCTGAATTATATAGAAATCTGGAAACAAACTGTCCTGCTATTCAGATTTCTGGTTTAAGAGCAGAATAAAGTTGATTGTGCATGTAAACCTGAGCTTTTCTGCCATTAAGTATAGCCCTGAAAATTTAAATTCTATCCTGCTTGCAAGGAAGGAAAGTTCATGCACCCTCAGCTACGTGAGAGAAAATGAGGGAAAATCTTTAGGCGCTTTGTTAGCAGTTGATGTGGACTGGAGGGATCTGTCCTAAGTTATCGCTATTCCTTGGTCAGCAAGTTGCACTGATCGCAAGTGCCACTGAACCAACATCCCTTCCCCTGCTGAAAAAAACAATTGCCATCCTTTTTTCAATCAGATTTGCCTCACCTCTGTCGTTCATGCTGTTTTAACCTTTTGGCTGGACCCTGCTGCAGTCCAGTGTGCAATTACCTTCTTATTCAAGGCAAATCTGGCAGAAGCCGACCCTCCCTGCCTGCTGCCTTTGGGTGCCACACAACATTCAAGCACTTGTTTACCCAGTCGCAAAGACCTGTAAACTACAGGTCAAATTAACCTTAATGAATCCTCCACCTTTTGCAGTCCAGAGGCGCTCAGCTGGGATGCTGAAACTTTACGTCCCAGGGAAGAAGATTTTGGAGGATGACTGCATGGCCCTCTCCGGGGCTGGTCGACCCATTGGAGTTCACTCCATGCAGAAAGAGCCATGCAACAGAGCTCTTTGCTTATAGCCTCCCTTCTTCCCCTCAATAATTACATTTGCTTAGGCAAATGAAGAGCTGGCAGGCTGAAATGTAGGCTGAAAGGCAGGTGGTGCTAAGGAAGCCCTTCCCTTTGCACATACATACTATTACATGCCTGTAGCAATAGTAATTCTAATTTGTCCATCGGCTGCACGGGGAGGTACTTTCAAGATACACATCTCTCTTGAGCTCTTTCACAGAATCTTTACAAGCAACTTGTGTATGGAAAGAATTCAAAAGCTCTGGAGCGCCTCACAGCTACATTTGTTAAAGCAATTGTGTGTATGGCTATTTTTTGTTAATGGACTATAGATTAATGAAAAACTTAGTCATCTAACTTCAACTCTATATTTCCAGTCTTGTTAATGCTGCTACCACATCTCTGATACAGCAGAGTCACAGTGGTACAAGGGAGGATTAGCTTGATTCCTAGCTTTATTAATGAGGCTGATATAGTTATTTTATTAAGGTCCTTCTTATTTTAGCTTGTCTTTGACTGCTCTGAGAGTTATGTATGCAAGTAAAAAGAAGGGGCATTTACTCTGGGGTAAATCCACCCACTCAGTTTAATGTTGACAGCTTTATCTGGATTTAAGCCACGGTATATCGGATGCAAATCTGAGCTGACTTCTGACTGCGAGCACGTAGGATTTCTTCTAGTGAATTTGGTATGGTCTCAGTGTTTGCAGTAGTCCTGTAAGTCTAGACGGTTTAAGGTTCATTCGCTGTGCAAGCTGACCATCTGCTCTCAGTAATTGCAAACTCACTTCCAGTATTAATAAACTGTTCCTGTGTTCTTGCGTATCTCTAAAATGCCTCAAGCAACTGTTCCTTCCTCACATGGAAAAGTCACAGCAGCTGTGGGATTCACAAGGACTTCGGTGCTTGTCTCTTGCTACGCTTCTGGCAGCAAATTGCAAAGTGCAAATAACTTTTCTAACTGCCTAATAACTGCAAACCCATTAAGTGTAACTTACGTGACACCAGAAAAAAAAAAAAACTTGCTTTAGAAGAGCCCTAATGGGATTAGCGAGTATGCGAACACCTGGGGTTGCTCTCAGGGCTGCCTGCTAACTGGAACATGTTAGAGATAAGGACCCAGCTTCTCCTTGAGCGTTGGCCAGAGGAGCTGTGTGGTGCCCAGCAGAGTTGGGGCTGGAAGTGTGAGGTGGGGATGCGCCTCCCCATCTCTAGGCACCCCCCTCACCGTCTCCTTTGTATGGTGAAAGGATGCTCACGCCACTTCCCCCATTTTTCTTTTGCTAATAACCCAACAAAATTCTGTCTTCTTAACAAAAAACTGTCTTCTTTATGAATGCAGCCACATCTGTCGTATTTATTTAGCCTCCTTTGATAAAGGACCAGTCCCAGGAAGAGCTCAAGGCACTGCTTTGCACAGTGCTTCCCTGAGCACTGGTTTGGGAGCTGCAGTCACAGCATGAGCTCCAGCGTGGGCGTCCCTGGGCCCTGCATGGGGACAAGCCAAGCACCACAGCCGGAGGGTCCCCGTCACCCATCAGGCCATGTGGGGAGGATGGGCAGCCTCAGCCCACCAAGGCGAGGGGGCATCCACCGAAACAGTCTCCTGCACCTACCACTAAGTGTCCTTGTAAAATGGAAAAGCCAACATCCTCTTCCGCACGGAACTGCCCAAGTTGCATATTTGGGTGCAGACTACCTGATGGCTAGTTTTTTGCAAAAAAAGCTGTCAAATGGCAAAGTGAGACTCACATTTTGCTTAAAACCTTCATGCTTTGAGGTACCCATCCACCAACCAGAAGGGACTTAAACCCACAGTCCTCGAATCTTGATAGAATATATGACCACAGGGTTGCCAAGTACTTGAGGGCAATACAAGGAAGAGGCATAAATATACAGTTTCACTCAGGTCATTGGTTTTTATTGGGCTGCCCTGAAATAACATTTTAGGAATTATGTGACATAGTTATGCTGTTTAATGATCTATGGCAAAAGCGTGGAAAACATTGTCAAGACACAAAAGTATTTAATTAATCCAAACGGCAGAAGATAAAGGGACTTAAACAGGACATAATTAACCTAGGTATATGAAAAGCACAACGGCAGATGAAATTCAACATTGCAGAAAGCAGGGCAATCAATAACGGCAAGGAATAATCTGATCTACATTGACCCTTTGCAGGTTTCTAGATAACCCGTAACAAATTAAGTTTGCAAAAAGACATTGAAATCTGATTTTCAGCCCCAGGCTCTGTAGGGGCTTTGCCTCCTGTGAAAGTCGGGGTTTAATGTTCTCCCTTAGAGCACAGCTGTGGGCAGGTCTCGTCTACAAATTTTTGTTGCTGTCATTCTCCAGCAAACTCTGCTTGTTAAATCCCGCTCATGCTTGGCGTCCTTGCTGTTGACTGCTGCAGCTTTGCCATGCTCCAGTGAGTGATGTCCAAAAGGAAGAATTGATTTTAAAAGTGGCCCATGATGCTTGACTACTCATTGTTTACCTTGGGCTTGTCAGGGAGGAGTCACCGGCCAGATGCACTGCACGCTCCTCATCCTCATCCTCATCCTCATCCTCATCGTCCACCTCCTCCTCCTGGGTGTGCAGTTGCAGGTGAGCAGAGGTGGCTGCCCTCAGCAGGTCCTGCTGCTCCCACCAGCCTGCCAGGGCTGGGGTGCCTTACTCCGCGAATGAGATTTTAAGATATTAATGCCAGAAGAAAAAAAATTCTAATTTTTGGTGTTTCATATTCCTCATCTCCTTTTCCCTGGGTTCGGACAACCGGGGCCAGGGCAGGCGTAAGGGCTTCACGGCCTCTAGCGGGCAACGGCCAGAGCTGCAGGACTTCCTAGCCGCTGCATAAATCCAGGGAAGACTATTTATTTTTAAATCAGTATATGTTTTCCCTGGTTCCCTATGGAAACAAGGCTTATGCAAACACTCCCTCTGTGTGCGCTGTCTCCGCTTCACACCCTCAGCAACGCTGGAGCCTGGTTTCAGGTTAATTTGCCAGAGGTGCAGAGATTTCACAACCGGTTTGTGTCAGTAGCTGTGCCTGCATTGAGGAGAAGCTTTTAACACTTTCTAACAACAAGACTATTACTGTACAACTTCACATAGTACAAGACACCAAAATACAGTGTTGGAGAGAGATTATGTGTATGGGAGAAGCTGCTTGGAAATCCATTGTGAATCAGGCTTATTTGTTCATGTGCTCACAGAAGTCCTGACCCTTAATTTTGTTTGAGTGTAGACTCAAGAGAACATCATGTCTCTCCCATGGCACTGTCCTGCTGGGAAGGGAGAGGGGAGACACTCCAGGTTGCTGGTACTGCCCAGACCATCACCGCGCACCGCCTGCTTCATCCCTTATAAATCTAAACGGGTGCTTGAAAGACAGCCCGATTCTTGTCTTTTCTTTCGGTTCTTAGCTTCCCCGCTCAGACTGCTTTATAACAGCAGTCATTAAAAAATGCTGCAAATAAAAACGAAGCTCATAGATGGATCCTTCTTCAGAGTTCAAACAAGCTGTTCCCATATGTCAATAAGAACAAAGGAATGAATATTCCTTTGACCATGAAATAAATCCTTTAGATTACTTAAAATGAAGAAAAACTTTGCTGAAAAGTGGTGCATGTGTGGTATCTTTTCTTCTCGTTGTTTTTGCTGGGCTGTAGTAAAGAAAAGAGAAAAGACATGTCTGGACCACAGGCTCGCTTTGGGTTAATCCAACAAAACAGGCAGTTCTTCAAGTGAACAAGAAGGAAGCGTATCGTCTCCTTCATCATGTCTCACTTTTTGTAGCATTTCATTTTCATTTGAAAACCTTTTTCGCAAGGCAGATGTTGGATGTCTTGCTTTACTTAGAGCATCTAAAAGTATGTTTTAAACATATTGAAACGGGTTTAGGTTGACGTTGTAGGAAGGTGACCTCTAAGTGTCCCTGAAGTGGTTAGGATCTGACTTCTCATTTTAAAAGCACTTATTTCTCATGTGTTAGAAACACTTGAAATGACAAAATTACTGGTAATGACTTTTCTGAGTTCGTACCACAAATGCCAAGCCTGCAGAGATTGAAAATGACTCACATGGAACCATTCAGCTTTGTCCTTGGGTACAGAATATCTTGCAAAGTGGGTTTTTTTTCTCTCATTTTTCCTAGAAGTGATGTTTGAAAACAAAACCACAGTGTGGCCTTTTTGTGCTAGGAAGTCTTTGTTGCTTTTGCCAAGAGAGTTAGAGGAGGATCAGGCCGAGTGTGGCATCATATGCTTTTGGTACACAAAAATATGTCTAATTGGGACCATCTTAGGAGGTAGTAGAATGATGTAAATGAAATCAAATCTCGGTGTCTCCGACTCTTCTGAAAAAACCCTTCTCTCTCTGTTCCCTTGTACTCAGGCTCTTCATTTTTAAAACCCAGTAGTGGCCTCTGTCTTGGCTGCATGGGCTGTAAATGATAGTCCCACGTGTCGAGGTGGCTTCCCAGCACTGACATACGTAATCAAGACCCTTACAGCCAATCTCACTTCGCAGGAAATGACTTTGGGAAAATCCATCATTTTCTTTGCCCTAAGCCGCCTAAAATACTGACAGTTTTTGTATTTCTTACATTTTTTCACCCTTTGTGAAGCACGCTGAAAGATCTGGAAGACCATGGTGATAAAAATATGAGTAGTAAAGATTTTTGTGCATGTATGTGATGAAAGCAAACAAATTTGTCAATAGTTAACTTACCAAAAAATCAAACGTTAGTTTGTTGGGTTTCTGAAAGGTCAAGGAGACCACGTTTCATACCTCAAGCATGATGAATTTTGCTCAAAAAGAGTCTTTATGTTTTTAAAAAAGAAATTTTATGCTGTGCAATAGTCACAAACCAGACTCTTGCTTTTTCTTCCATTGGTGTGAGGATGGGAGAACCACGTACTGACTGGCACCACTAACATTGAGAATTCATGTCCGTTCCCTAAGTGCTTGTTCAAAATAAACCTCTGATGTCTCGATTATGGCCTCTTAAGCTCCAGAGCAGTTCCTCAGATAAATTGTCAGCGTGTAAGCATTTTTTTCTGCTGATGTTTGAGGCAGGGCTGTGCAGAAAAACTTTGTCTTTTCCTGTTGCTTAGAGACAATCTTCCCCTGTGATAAGCAGCACCTTTCTTTATTTTAACGAATCCCACCTTAAAATCTCTGGGAAATGCATGGTAATCTGCAAGAGGTGAGCTAAGTCTTCTAGACTTGTTTGGAGTTGGTTTCGTTGAAGGAGGTCTTAGGTATATGGATGCGCTCTGAAAACTTCATGGTTTTGGTAGAAATGAAAGAGGAGGTTCAGGGACACTTGGTTCCTCCCAAGCTCTAGGCTGCACTAGTATAACTAGTAAAAATCTTGCAACAGGAGAGTTGCTTTGTGGACAGTTTTGCTTGTCTTTGTTTTCATAAGTATGGTTATGGATTTTTGCATATGAATGTAGGAGTTGAGTTGCCATAGGGTACTTAAGGCCTGGCATATTTCACTCAATGCACTTTCTATGAAGAGACTTTCGGATGCTGGGAGCGTTCTGGCCATAATTAAAACATTTCTGCATTTAGATGCTGCTTCTTATTTCTGATCTGGAAATGTATTTTTGTCAGACCTCTAAGAAAATTAATATCAGAAGCATGTCAACTCTGAGATGCCATATATCCTACTGCATTTAAATTGATGTATTTTACATAGTCTCAGATCCTCCCTGCTTATAAACAGGGTGTTTGGGATTATAGTTGTCTTGTCAGATAAATTATCTGGAATAGTCACAGACCTGGCATTGAGTGAGATATGATGGTGGAAAATCTATACTTAGGGCTGTGGCGCTGTCGGTGCATTAAGTACAGCTCCAGTGAGAGATGAAAGAAGTTTCACCCTGGGCAGCGACCGTACCTGATTTCAGAAACATCAACAGTCCAGCTAGAGCAGTATTTGGAAGGAGGCCCTTGAAGTTTTAGGCAGTACAGGATGTGTTCCTGGCCATTTCCTGCTCCCCAAGCCAACGGTAAGCTAGGACTTGGCTGGGTATTTGGGGAAGGGTCTGTTTCCATAAGTATTAGTGCTTGAAACCATTAAGTGTTCCACAGCTTTTTTACAAGAGGAGTGATTACATCCTGTCGGCAGAAATTACTCCCGCTATTTAATTTGGAAACCATATTTTTTGCCTCCAGTCTTGTACTGTTGCACTGCAAATAGGAGCTGCATTTTCTGCCCAGGGTGGTGGCACTTCTCTCCGACATGTGCATGGGGGATGATAGCGGTGGCGATGATGTCCCTCGGGGGTGACATTTCACGTTTCCCTGTCACTGAGGTCATTGTAAACGGAGCAGGCATGTAGCTTCAGAAATCCAACTTTTCTTTGCAGCAACAAAAATAACTTTTCTGGCTCTCCTTTCCCTGCAGGAGGGATCCTGAGCCAGCCCCTGGGTGCATTGAGTCTTGAGGCAAACGCTGATGCTGAACTTTTCTCTCTTACTCTGTCCTTTTTAAGCCTTTTCTGTACAGAAGGAAATTAGCACTCCAGATGATTATTGTCTGTTAGTGGTGTTTTTAATTACTGATTTTCAGGACACCCAGTTAACTTTCTACTGAAAACAAGATTTTTTTTCCTTCCCTGAAACAAGCCAGTGATTCACATTCTAATATAAACTTTTAAAAAAAGTTTGACTCATTCAGCAATTCCAAGAATTTTTATTTCTGAGCTCTTTGAAACATTTGAATGAAGGAATGAAATACCATGCCTCTGCCATGCATGAACTGAACCTCACGTTAAATGGGGCTGCTGTCATTTAAGTGTAGTAAGTGACATTTTGGGGCCCCTGGAGATGTTTTGTCCCACAGGATCACTTTAGCGGGAGCGTACGGCTGTGGTCTGTCAGGTCCCAGCCTGCGGGAGCGGAGGGGCAAGGAGGAGATGCCACTGAATTGAGCACGACAGAGCTGGTCCCTGGAAGGGGAAAATATTGGGGAACAGAGCTTGCTGAAAAGTGTTGGGAATCAGGATGGGATTTATCACCGGGTTGGATGAAACCAAAGCAAACTGCTTTGGGCTGGGCTCTGGGAGCCCCTGCATTGCAGCCAGGCAGGCGGGTAGATCAATAGTGGCTCGGTGGCGTGATGAGTAAAGCAGAGAGGCGCTGCTTGACTTTCGTAAGTGAGACTCAAGCTGTAGACTTCAGAGTTGAAAAACATTTATGTTGGCTATTAAAGGGAACACATGTGACACAGAGATATGCCATGTAAACTCCAGAGATTTTCCAGCAGGAGAAAGACTCTGAAAAGCTAAATGAGTAACAAGTATAAATTAGAGAGGTTTTCCTGAAAAATAAGTTAGGTAATACATATTTTGATCCTTCAAAGAATGTGTTTTATATTAAAATGCGAAAGCGTATGGCTTTCTCATCAGGTGGAGATAGTGCAACTGTCCTACTTTACATAACCACTGCAATAGTAAATGGATGACAAATAGTTCAGGATGCCTTTGCGAAATGGCAATCTTAGGTAAGAGCATCTACTGCATGAAAACTGCCCAGGAAAACAGTCCTCACTCAACATATTATCATCAGAATTTTCTGCTTTAGATGGAAAATTTTCAAATCCCTTTTTTTCTTTTGATTTTGCCTTGAAATATCCATTTTGATACAGACTTTCAAACAGTAATAACCCAGATATTATTTTTCCTTTCCCTTGCCTTTTTTTCTGAAAGCGCATCTGTGTTACGCAGCACCTTATGTTCCCTCATCTCTGTAACTTTTCAAAATTTCATAATCTTTAGGAAAGAGTATGTGTGTGTTTGTTTTTAGGGGAAACCTGAGGACAAGGTTTGCCTGATCCTGGTAGCACCAAATAAAACCTTTGTCTCGAGTTCTCCTCCAGAATCTGCCAGGGTTAGCGTGGGACATGCGATAATAAACCGGGATGAAAGGGAAGCGGTGAGCGGTGGGGCAGCGGCTCTGTGTGCCCTGTCTGTGTGGGCAGCTGGGTTTGCGGTTGTGCGGTGGTTATCGGCGGCGTGGTACCGTGATTAGAGGACAGCAGCAGGAACTGCTGGCATAATCTGGGAGGCTGGCAGTTGTGAGCGACGGAGGAGATCAAAGGCTTGAATGTGTTTGCAGACTGGAGAATAATTGCAAGTCACTCCCAAAATGTGGCGTGGCAAGGCACCCCGGCCATCTCCGGCAATGTATTTCCACAGGAGAGGTGAGTACATGGTGATGTGGGGCCCCACCTGCAATGCTGCACTCGTTTCTCATTCCCCATGACCCAGCTCCTCTTCAGCTTGTGTTCGTGGAGGGGAAATGGCTTATTTTATCAAAGGAGATTGAAACAGTGGCTGTGTTTTAGTCTCCTGTCCGCGGGCAGAACAAGGCTCAATGCCTGTGATTGGAGGGTAAACACCAATGAGGGAAAACAGCCTTTGAGCTGCAGGACCATGTAGCCCACCTGTGAAGAAGTCTCAGCTGGAAATGGAGCTCACAACCAGCAGAGGAGCGAGGCTGCAGATCAGCAGTGAGGGGGAGATGTTGGGAGACTCGAGTGCTCATCTTCGTAGATCAGCATCTTCATCTTGCTCATCCTTCCAGCAGTGTCCTCATATCTGTTGCTTCTTCTCAAGGGGCTGAAGGTGTTTCCATATCTATCTAGCAGCTCATGCATGTTGTCTTAGCAAACTCTGGCAGGAAGAAGAAATAATGTGTTCCTGAGTATCTTAAGAGTTTTAAGATGCAAAATATAAAGTTTTAAATAATTCTGTTTACCGCATCATATGCAAATACATAGCAGTCAGAGTGCCTTTAAACTATTAAAACTTTTCCCCCGACAGCCTCATGGTAGAATGCTCAGCATATTAAATTTATTCAATTCCCAAACAGAGTCCAGGGCCAAGCAGGCGTAGCCATCCTGGTTGCACTGAGAAGGCCAAGCTTTTCTATTTACAAGCCACTGGGGGAAAATGGCAAGTAATTTGTTCCTCCTCCTTCCCTCCCGGATGCGGTTGTGGGGAGCTGAAACTTTTTGTGAACGTGGTGTTTCAGTAGGGCCAGAGGACCAAAGGGGCTGTTGGACTTGAGACCTCGTGGGGGCCTTTCCAACCTGAATCACCCCAGGGCCCTGTGATTTTATCATCCAGCTTTTTTAAGGACAAGGCAGGGCAGACTTTCACCAGAGCCCGTGGGGCTCTGCGGTTGCTCCCTCTGCCATACTTTCATCACAGGGTCTGTGAGCACTGAGGTCCTTGGATGGAGTCCTAGCTCCTTGCAAAGCGGCTCTTTACATCAAGGTGAAAGGTCTTTCTCTGACAAAAGTCCACCCACCCAAATGTTTGCTCGTGTTTCTTCTGGTGATTCCCCAAGTGTCAGCAGAGGGACAGGCTACAGGTCTGAAGGCCCAAATTAAGATCTTCCCCAGCAGAGCTTTCTTGCTTGTTGAACACCTGGGCAAGGGATCATCCTACCAACTGAATAAATCTGCAGATCTCCAAGTCTTTCACTTCATATGACATTTCCTAAGCACTTTTTAATGAGACTAATTAGCAACATGTGATCTCTTGTACCTGACCTATGGAGTCACAGTTTGGGAAGCACTCTCTGATTTTTTATGGCAGTTAGAGCTGGTATCCAGTCTCAGCAGATCTCATTACTATCTCCAGGTGAGGGTGAAGTGAGGGCTGCAGTATCTGCACAACAGTGACAGGAAGAACTATCCTACTGTCCTTCATTCCTGGGGCAACATCTGTGCTACCAAACCAAGAAGGGTCAGGGATCCCACGGCGAGGGGACATAGGCTGACTCATGTTCACACTGCTTAGGAGAAGGTTGGTTGGAGTGGTCAAATAGAGAGCCAGAGAGAGAACCAGCAAATAGCTTGCAGGTAAGCAGTGCAGATGATCTGGCTCCCAGGACCTAAGCTCATTTCATGTCCATCTTGTGTTCAGCCATACTGGGCCATTGTGTTCACAATTGCCAAATAGTGTGGCCCAATAACAGAAGATTTGCAGAGGGAAGCAGTCCTGATAAACCAACATCTATGCGAGCACATTTTGCTGGTTTATTGTGGATTTACTGTAGTTTGAGCCTGTGAACTGAAGGCTGACTAGTGGTGGGAGCAGATCTTATTCATCCCTAAGGACAGCGCACTGTCTGGAACCAAAGCACACAGAGAATGATGTAGATTCAGGAGTAAATATAGTTCTTTTTACCTGCAGCATGCTTTTTTCCTTGTTATTCAGGTGATGGTCAAGAGTCTCAGGGCAGAGAAAGAGTAAATCTTGCCCTATATGTGCCCTAAATATTACTCCAGGCAGTAGACAAAATGCTTGGCAAAAGTCCTTGGAAGATCCCCATCCCAGGTTCATGTAGTGCATGTCATACTGTGGTATCAAGTCTTTAATCACCTCTTACAGCCTTTGCTAAGAGATTCAAAATTCTGTTATTATTCAAATGGGTATGTACCACTGATTGGTCTCGTTTATGGATTTTCAAGTACATTTTAAAGGTCAAGCAAGTAATTTTAATCAGTCGTGTGTGCTTTGACAGCTGATAAGCATTGAATGTGCAGCAGGAAAAGCAGGTTAATTATATTTGCCATTAGATATTTGGATCGGGCGGAGGCATGATGCTTCTCCCCTTCTCGTTTCACTCTCCGTCATCAAGCTGCTGGCACTGATCGACCAGTGCAAGTGCATCCACAGGAGAGCACTGTCGTTGCAGCACTTCCAGTCTGAGTCACAGCTGCTTGGACAGGGGCCCAGGACCCGTGTGTCTTACGGCTGCTGATTAAGAGAGTAGTAGCTGCATCAGAGTGGTGCTGCCCTCAGATCAGAGCATTCCTGGCTACTTAACCCATACCGCATTCTTCTAGGCTGCTTGGCTAGTAACCATTTGGAAGTTTGTTTGGCGTAGGTGTTCTCAAATTCTTAGGTGCAGGCCACTCGTGCAGTGGTTGTGGAGGGCTGTGGGATCACAAGATGACAACTGAGTGTCCTCAGTTACTGTCTGCAGAATTGTAAGCAAAGAAAATGGGAGTATTTGCCTGTTTCCACAAATGGCAGTCACAGACTGGGAGCAGGGCTTGAGCTTGGGTGCTGTAACGTCGGCTTCTGCCATATGAACCAAAGAGGTCACATGAACTCTGTTGCTTGTGGGAGCAGGAGTACGTGCGGGGACGGGCAGCCAGGCTGACCACCCCCAGAGCAAAACAGATGAGATCCTTCAGCTTAGGAAAAAAAAGAGAATTAAATGGGATGGGACAGAGCCGATGAAGTCATCTGTCGTGCGGGAAAAACGGAACTTGTGAGAACGTAATGAAGTGGTTAGAGAATTGGCGTAAGTAGACAGAAGTGCTTTTTTTCATGTTTTTCCACTACTTTTTTGGAACAAGTTAGGGTTGGGCAGAAACGACGTCAAAAAGGGACGAGATCCACTCGTGCACAACTGGTGACACAGTCGTCCAGCTCCAGCTCCTGGCCGGGGAAGCCCCCAGGTCCCTGCTTGCTGGGATCCGAGTGGCACACCTGGGGGAAAGCCGGTGCCGGCACAGGCCATGCTCGCACCTTCCCCGAGCCGCTGGTGGAGCTGAAACTCGAGGGGGTCCTTGATCGAGCTACGGCAGCAGCTCGGCTGCTCGTCAGTGTGGGCAGCGGGCAGGGGACTGTGTGTGCCACTGGGACATGAGCAACTGCTAGCGAGGAAGGAGCCTGTTTTAGCCTTTCCAACACTTGCAGACGGGATGTGTCTCTCACTGTAGTAAAACCCATGAACCCCAGGATTTTGCAGCCCATTCAGACTGTATCAAGGTCTGCCCAGTCATTTTTTAATTTCCACAGCACGGTCTCTTAAGATCTGGAGGGTGGAGGATTAAAACAATTTGCAGGTTACAGAAACTCGTCTCTGTTTTGCTCTGTTCATGGGAACAAAGTTCGTAGTGCTGGTTTTATGGTACCACCTTGCTTTTATACTCTACGCTTTGTTAAACATGATAATGAGTTCAGCACTCTATAGTGCACTCGGTGCTGTGCAGAAAATAAAAGTATTTCCTGCCCACACTTCAAAAGAGCTGCTGCGACGGTAAAGGCTCTTTCAGGCTTGGGGCTGGTAGCCTAAACAGTATGTACGCTGGGTTAGTCTGTCAAAAAGCTCCATACTGTAAATGTAAATTTATCTTTGTAAGTATGACAAGCTCCTGTTCAAAGCGAAACATTATATAAAGGAGTTCAGCAAGGCAGTATGTTTTACCATATTCCCCCTCTGGAACAGAGAGGAGTTTTGTATTACATTAATCAGCCTCTGAGCCCTGAAGGTCACAATTATCTGGCCACTATTTTTCAGTATTAGTGATTTTAGTACACGATTAACTTTCATGTGTGCATCATTAAGATGAGCAATTGTTTTTGAAGTTTCAAATAGAGCAGCAGGTCTTAGCTGTAGTATTTGCCATACTTGCTCAGCCACTGTTAAAAGGGATGATTTATAGAAAATCCAGCTGTGAGTTTTCGTTTCTTCAAGAGCGGGAGGCGGGACTAGAAACCAACCTAAAACCAAGCGGAGCATTGATCAGAGTAGAAATGATGTAGAGCACAGCTCCGCAGACAACAGCTAAGCATCGTGGAAGTATTAGCTGGCAGCGATAAGGAGGCGGAAGCAGCGCTCGGTGACAGAGGAGCCATCTGTCAGGAGCTGGGAATCCGATTTCAAGAGAGCAGAAAATGAAGTACAGAAGAAAGTGATTTTGGTTCAAAGGTACAGTGAAGCCTAAGGATATCTGTGGACAGTAAGTTTCTATACCGTAGCAGGGATGTTTAATACAGCAGCTAGTACTGTTTGGAAGGGCTTTTCAGCTTTGAAAACAGACATAAGTAGCTCCTTTATAAAATAGCTTTTACTTACAGTTTTTTGGGTTTTGTTGTGTTGGGTTTTTTAAGATGTAAATAAGCTTATCTGTTTGCGGTGGCTTGTTTAAAAACTTGTAAACAAACTTTAAAACTGCTGGTGTCCATCACTTCAGAGGGTGGTTTTGTTTAATAAGGTCATCTCCTGTCGAGGATAAGATTTGTTTGTAACCTTTCTGAAAAATATCTTTGAAGAAATGACTGCTTTGGCCCCAGTTGTGAGGTGAAAAAGGGTAGGCAAGAATATTTTTTCTGGAAAGGGGAAAGGAGTTCCCACCCAAATAGATCTAAACTAACTGGAACTACAGTGTATAAACACCCCGGGGCTAAATCCTACCCTCACTTACACTGATGTAAGTTAGGTTTAAGTCTACTGCAGTTAATAAAATTACTCCTGATTTAATTAAGGATAGAATTTGGTTGCACATTTCTTAATAATGAAAAAGCCCCATGGTTCTTTCCAAAGTGCATTTTATGTTAACAGATTTATTAAGGACTTGCTTTAAAATATGTTAAAATTAATTGTAAACTCACATTGTGATGCATCTTCTGTCATGTGTTTGTATCCTTCTTTGAAACTAGCACAAAAGCCAGCGTGAGATATTGTAAGCAATCCTATTATTTCTTGTTAGCAGGTTCTCAGATAAGGTTTGCAATGCTCATAGCTTCATGCTTGTTTCAGTTCAGTGGCTCGTAGTTGGGGTGATAGGTTTTAATCCCAAAATGGCTCAGGAAGCTGCAGCTGGGAGCCATAAGGAGATATTAGCTGTATCAGAAAAGCGTCAAAGTTCTGTACAAGACCCCGGACTGTATTATTGGGAACGAAAGTGTTCTATTACAAATTGTACAGAAAAATTACTCTTGTTGCAGTGGTTTTAATGTACGAGTTAGAAGCAGAAGCATTGGCTGCTGACTGAGAAAAAAAAAAAACCACCAACAAAACCCACTCACTATTATGGCCCAATATGGATGACAAAACACTGTAGCATGTGTGGGAAAATGGCTGCAGTCCAATGTCTGGAACCATTTATCTTCTGGTAGAGTCTGGAAGATGACTGCTTTATGCATTTTACAGAAATCCCTGCTGATTGATTTCATTTACTTAGGGGGAGGGGGCACGGTGACTGATGGCAGGGACAACTGGGGGGGAGAAAAAAAGTGGATTCTTTACATTATCCTGACATCCTGTTCTGGTTAGGGTTGTTGGCACCTTCAAAGGGGACTGGACGGTGCTGGACAGCCCAGTATGTCCTGCCACTGCTTTTGCCACTACACACAGCCAGAGGTTTGCTGCTTCTTTCTGGGTCTCAGTCAGCTAAAAGTTGCAGATTCTGCTCCCACTACCGCTGGGCACATTTTGGAAATTATGATGTGCAGAAGTCTGAAGGGGAATGGACAGAAATGGACCCAAGTCTCTAGACGGCCAGTAGCTTGGGTGATGATGGGCACTGCTACTGAAGAGGGAGGAAAGAATTCGTGAAAAGTCTGTTTTCAGCGTGCAGGGCTTGCTTGAAATAGCTCATCCCGCTTTGGCACGTGAGATCTGTACGCTAGGATGATAATACAGTTTTCTTTTGATGTTTGTTGCTAAAGTAGCCACAATTTCTGGTGTTTATTTATTTGGAAAGAATAAAGAGTTTGTCAAGCACGGTAGAGACAACCGGGATGTGCTGTACATCAGCATCTTTCCTTTACCTGACTGTTATTTTTGTGTGTGCTCTGCCTGCCTGTCTGTCAAGGTGTTTGCTTTCAAATCAATTAGTCTCACATCACGACATGACAGTCACTTGTTATATAGCAGGCATATCTGCAGACATTTGCTTTCACGTCGCAGGGAATCAGTGCCAACATTTTCATATGATGAAATGAGAGTGGGGGGATACATTTCCTAGTCAGTGCACTGCTACTGTGTTTAGGTTTAACAAAAATTGGGAGAAAACGGATCTTTCAATTGACAACAGTACTTCATTTTGCACCCATCAATCTCTTCGCAGGATCCTCTACTGATGGTTACAATGGCATGTCCAGTGCAGGGTCACATAACAAACTTGGAGAAAGGGAAAAACATTGTGCCTCTCCCGTCACATCCAGTTTCACAAACAT
Source organism: Fratercula arctica (assembly GCA_947846985.1). Taxonomy (NCBI): domain Eukaryota; kingdom Metazoa; phylum Chordata; class Aves; order Charadriiformes; family Alcidae; genus Fratercula; species Fratercula arctica. The sequence continues at coordinate 25,268,626 of CANTUZ010000001.1, read as the reverse complement.
GACCACTTAGTACGGTCAAGGCATTCTTCTTCATTGACAGAGTAGGAAAGAAAGAAAGACAGATCTTCTACTTTACCCCAACCGCTGAGGAAGCTTTCGCATATTTATCAAGTATTTTTATCAGACTAGTAGGGGCTATTCATCACTGTGCTTAAACAGCATCCCAGGAACAATCCCAGCATCACCTCCCTTCCAAACAGCATCCTGTGTATTGCCCTGCAGCGTCTTTCAGCCCACCGAGGTTCTTTGGCTTCACCAGTCATCATGCTGTCTTGATGTGTGCTCGTTTTCTGTGTCTGTTTATTTCTTGAGGATGTGCTTAAGGCTGTCAGACATTTCTTTATTACTCATGTGTTGACCTCTGATTTGTAAGTTTACAGGAATTTAGATTAAGTGTAACCTTTTCTACTTTCTTAATTTTCTTAGCCTCCTTTTCGGCCACTACCTGTTTTGCTCATCCTTCCAGAGAAGAGTTTCTTGTTGAGACACTCCCAGAGAGGTAGCTGGTTTTGCTCTTGATTAATTGAGTTTGAGCCTTTCCTGCTTTTTGGTAGATGTAGTCGAGGAGGGCAGTGGGTGGTGCTATGGGTTTCAGGTGAAGGTACCGGTTCTTTTTGTCAGGTATGCCACTGAGAGCAAATCTAGTGCCCCGGTGTCTTCTTTAGAAGATCTGCCTTTATCATGATCTGCCTTGAGGGGGACTGCCTCCCTCATCGAGAGGACTCTAAATGAGATAGTGCTGGTAAATAGATCCAGTGTGAGTCCAGTGTCTCCCTTTAATCTTGCATTTGAGCAGGAGGGGAAAAAAGTGGTCTAAGCCAATGCAAACCCCTTTTTTCATCCACTGGGACTGCATTCTCCTGCTAATTTGCAGCATGTCTGGGGACAGCCAGCCCCCGACCCTTCCTCTTCTGCAAGGATTTGTAGGATGGTGTGCACAGGCTCCATCCGTTTCTGCTACTGCCCGCATGGCCCCTACGCTATGATTAGTCAGCTCTTAAGTCTCTTCATTACCTGGAAACATCCTCCATGTGGCCACTGCAAAGGTGCTTTCCTGAGTGCGCTACTTCTTACAGGTAAATCTCAGAACGTATTTTGCAGACATTACATATTATTCCATTTTTTAATAAATTTCACCCTTTGGTACTTTGCCATATAGTACATGACAAGCATAGGCTGGGCGGTAGAGCTACAGCTGCCTCTTGTTCTCTTATCAGATATTGTTAAAAACAGAAAATTAGATTAAAAAAAAGGGGGGGTGGGGAGCTCTGTAGGCTGTGGAACATTATAAAACCTCCTACTGAATGTCTACGCAAGACACACGGCAACAGCAAAGCTGTTATGTACTAAATGAGTTTGCAGTAGAGGCCAAGTGAATGCAATGCATATGTGATTTACTTATTCGTTTATAACCGCAACCTAGAATCATGATTTTTTGCTGTCCCATAAAAAGGATGACTTAATGTGACCCTATAAAGCCTTCAGCATTAAGTGGCATTAAGTTGACGGCTACTTGTTTTGTACCTTTAGTGATAAATTATGCATAAATCCAGCAGGCTTTGCTTGTAATGTACTCATAATCCTCGCAAGCAGAACTGCCACCCAAATCTAGTGATCAAGCATGGTTTCTTGAACTCAGCAGAAAGGTCACCTCATAAAAAATATGGGGGTATAATATTCAGGCCACCCAGGCAATTTTTTTTGGCTAGGACATTGCTTTAATTATGTGATTGTAAAGTTAGAATAGTAACAGGATTCTGATTTAAGCAGATAAAAGCCAGGGGAGCTACATTAAACTCAGTTTCCATCCACTGAACACATCCAGATGACCTAAGCTCACTCACTGTTTCAAGAACATTTTTGCACAGAGGGACAGACAGGATGGGCTGAGGTTGAGTCCTGAATGTTCTGGGGTTTGTGTATTTAAATCAAGCCCTTAGCATTGTTTTATTCCTTAATTACCTCTGGTTTGTTGATTTATTGATGCTTTTGAAGGCAAGTAGACTCAGTAAAGCATAATCATCCTGTGTCACGTAAAAGCTTCTGTTAAATCTATGGACATAATAGACAAAAGTAAGGGATTGATTGAGGGGACTTTTGTGGAGATGGTCTTCCACCTATGGGTAAAAGCAACAATCGCTGTCTTTTAAAGGTGGAATTGAGTTGCTGAATTGCAAATGAAATGGAAGGTCTTGTGAAATCACTGGTTAGTGCTGTCTCAGTTCCTGAAATCTGCCAACACAGCCAACAGTTTGGGCAGAAGGTGAATGGGAACTGATGGTCCTGCAGAAGGGGTTGGTGGCTGGAGCATCTTCATGGAATGCTGTGGGAGGAGCAAAAACCGGACTTACCTACTCTGTATGAATAGGCTCTTTCATTTGGGAGTGACTTTGGGGGAAACAGGAGTGCTACACGCTTTATCTTGTTATGCAGGCTCTGAGCAGGGGTGAAAACTGCAAACGGCAGTCCTTTGCCAGCCGTGACCCCTGATGTACAGCTGAAAAAGTCACAGCATGGTCCCACCTGACTTACTTTTGGGGAAATATTTGGAGCTTGCACCTACCCTCTGCTGCCTGGGTCCCCAGGACCCCCATACCTGCATCCTAAGCCCCAACTCCAAAGAACACCTCTGCGTCTTCTTTTTCAGTGCAGAGGAGCACAGCATCCAGGCATTACTCCTTCCCCCTGTGTCTTTCTGTGTCTGTGTGTCCTGGCTTGGACACACAAAGCAGGGAATGGGTCCTCTCTTGTCAGAGGAGAAGGATTTAGCAAATTATTCATTCAGGAGATGTTGGTTTGTCACAAGGGTACATGCCTCCCGTGGCTAATGACCTACTTGGGCAGCTCTGTCATCCGAATTTGGTTTGCAGGAATATGCACACGGATGACCAGGAACAAATGTGGTAGGTACAGGCACAATGATGTGCACATCTCATGTGCTTCTGAGACACTGACTTCAAAATATAGATGTATGTTAATATTTAGCACTTACATAGTGCATTAAATCTCCATAGGCTTGTAGGAACATGTCTAATTTATACATCCAAATTAATAGAAGAGATAATCACACATAATAGTCAGTCTTTTCATCACTTAACTCAATGAAGAATGAAGACACTATTTCGTTTGGTCTGTAATTGCTTATACATACCTGAAAATACCATCCCATATTCTCAGTTCTTTGTAAAAACACCACGAGTTTATTGTTACAAGAACATTTCAGACAGCTGTATAATGAGTTAACTTCACATTTTAACTAAACTGAAAACTAGGAGGCTGACCCAGATCTCAGTGGGATATCTTCATTGGAGTTTTTCAGTGAACTTAGGTGCTGAACAAGTTAAACTAGTTCATTTTAAAAAACTGTTTGAAAATCATCTTTCAGAAAATAGTCTTGAAAGCCCAGTACTGATAATGAGCGTGCTGGCAGACCTTTGAGCCAGCAGTCAAACACCCTCATGCTTCATATTATTTATCTATATTACATTTATATTGCCCACCCGAGCTTCCAGAGCGAATTCAATAGACAGCTATAGTTCTGCCTTAATTCCTCAGCCCTGGTTGCTATGGCATCCAAGTTAGGAAAATATCTGCCAGCTCCAGGTGGCTGAGCACACAGATGGATGAAACATGAGAAGTAATTTAGGGAGCCATGAAGTGGTATCCTACGACTAATGCGTGTTGTCCATGGTTTTTGCAAAAAGGGGCAAGGAGTTGCGAACGCTACTGGGAAACCTGGGCTTTATTTAGCTATGGTGAAAAAAAGCAGCCTGTACCAGCAACCTACATTTGTACCGAGAGGCTCTGCTAGTGAGCTATGAAATAATATCCTGAACTGTTCAAATTAAATACAAGTTTAGACATTAGAAGGGGCTTGCTGGTATCACCTGTAGTCATCCTCAATAGCATTGCGCTCTGGGATTTGTTCCACTCAGCTCAGAGGGTTTACAGTAGTTGTGAACAGGGCAGCAGAACAGAGCCTTCAGGTTAAAGACAGATATAATGAGAATTGTGGGTACTGTGCAAAAAAATACATTCTTACTTACAGTCTTGGTACTGAGAATTTGTCCCTTGAGATCTGCATAATGTATACAAGTAGGATCTACAAATTCAAACTTTTTAGTCTTAACTATGCTCAGGATTGATATTCAGATGCTTTGGTAGAGTTTCTTCCTCCATCCAGTTGTCACTGTTTTAAGTCACTTTAATAGAAAGAATTAATTTTCATTGAAAGCAATTTTTTTCCCAACATTTCTTTGTTTCCAGTAAGAAAAGAACAAGAACAAAGACTACCAAACAAAATACAACTTGTCTAAAATCTCATAAAAGCTCTTAACACAAGAATCTATCAAGCCTGGGAAAATATGTGTTCTTTTGTAAAAACATATTTTTCCTTGAAGTCACTGCTAGATTGCAAAAGTTCACATAACATATTGGTATGTGTATGTGTTTATGTAAGACAAACCTCTGTACTTCACTTTCTGATGTCAGTGTTGCCTTGGCAACTGTATTTTATTGATTAGTAGAATATATGTAATTTGATTCAGAGCTGCATCATCTTACAAGTTCATTTTTCTTTGTGAGAAGTGGTTTCATTTTCTCATTCTTGGAGTAAAATTATTTTTCAGGTATGAGATATAACATTCTTTTGATCCTTTTGGAGTTGTTTCTGTGGCTGTACGCAAAACCCAACAAAGTTTGACAAATGCACGCTGATAAAGTCATTGAATACTTTAGCTACTGATACATGCATTTCCTGTTAAAGTTCTTTTGCTGTATCTGTTAACCTAGTGTCTTATCTCTAGCTTTACTGGTAACCAACTGGAGACTCTGTCCATGCAGTTCCAGTTATTAGATACTCCATGGTGGTTTTCCTCCAGAGATTTCAAATTCCAATTAGTAATACTCACAGGATCTCTTTAATCTAAGTACTATTACAGAACTTATTTTACATTTAGATAAGCTGAGATATGGAAAACTTACCCTCAAATAAAAGTAATTCTGAAACAGTACTGAGAGTAGCTCCTGAAATTCAACAGTTTTTTACTTTTGTTGTAGGTTTGTCAGGTCTAAGGGTTAGTTCCTGACTTAGGACAGTAGCGTTTAATGAACCAATTGTCCCATTGCCAGTCCTGTTTCTGTGAGTGCTGGTCACATTTGTGAGAAGTCGTGACCCTGACCTGAAGACCTTTCATTCTCACACAAACCGAGCAGGGAAGAGGATGGAAAGCGTAGGTGGGATACCATGTCTCGGTTCAGATGGTGCTGTTGCCTGATTACGTGCACAGCAGGAGAGATCCACATAGTTAGATTTACCAAATATCCTCCTGGTTTTGGTTTTGTCCTTTTCCCCGGTGTTTATTTGTTTCATGGTTTATGAGTATCACGGGAGCCAAGAGCAGCCAGACTGTGCAGCTTCCCGGATGAAATCAGGCAGGGAAACAATGAGAAAAAAAAATAGGGAGGCCGAGGAGAAGGAGGAGAAATACAAAAAGTGGATGGGAAAGTTATGGAAGTTCAGCCAGATGTTGATGTAAAAGCTGTCTTTTTTATGGAGAGCTGAAAGCATAGCCATTTCTGCAGTCCTAATATTAACAATTTACAAATTATAGCAGTGATTGTATTTATATGTCATACAGAGTGTAAATGATGGGAATGGGTTGTCAACACACATAGGAAAACAAGTCTGAAAATCTCTAGCACTTTCTTTAAATATAATAGTTCCTGACAATTAAATATCCCATTGGTTGTTATCTAAATATTTATCTTCGGTTAAATTACAAGAAGTCCACAGTCAGAGAAAACCCACACTCTTCTGTTCTCTGTCTTAAAGATGAAATTACGTTCTACCTTTGAAAAAGCACTTGGTTTCTGGTTTTATTCTGTTTTATTTTTGTGGATAACTTTAAAAAAAAAAGAAAAAGAGCCTGCCATTGACGGCAAGCAGGGACAAAAGCACTGTTACTAGATTGTGGTTTTGAAGGCTGTTTACCATGCTAAGTCAGAGACCATAATGTGAAATCATGTTTTTAATCTTTTGGATTAAAACATTCAACAACAGGCCTTCCTAGCAACAAGGCTCCACCTAACACAAAGCCTCATTTGCTTGCAAGGATCCTGCAGTTTTACATGGATTTTCTGGGCCAGTCTTTGGCAGCAGCAACACTAATTTATTCCAGATGAAAGTCAGGCCCACTATAATTAGCAATACCATGGTATTTTTCTGAGAAATCAAGAAACCTTGGCATTTGCTAGAGAGGCAATGTGTCTTGCGGAGAACCCAATCTATTTAATTCAAGTTTTTAGGTACCCAGGGTTAAGCAGATGGTCCAGTCCATTTGTCGTAGCTGTTTACATTCCTTGTACAGTCTAAGGAGAGCAGCGGTTGCTTAACTGAAGACCTGCAGAGGGAGACCCGTTTTCCCTCTCCGTCCATCCACCCACCCAAGGATGATTCAGTCTGCCTCATTCAAGTAAATACCTCTTCCATTGGGAATACAGAGGAATAATAGGAAATAAGTGCTGGCACCTCCATGCAGTTGGGATCCATTTACTGATTTGAAGCTGGATGTGACTTATCTTCCTCTTGCATAATAACCCAAGAATTAGAGCACTCACCCCAGAGGGAGGAGGTCCTGGTCTCTACTCTGAGTGGACTGAGCTCGCATCTTCCACATCTAACTCAGAGGAGCTAAATTCCTGCCTTCGTAAGATGACCATCCGTAAGTCTCTGTGGTTTTGTTTCTTATCCTTTCCTTTTCTGCCTGTGTGAGGACTGTAAACTCTGTAAGGTACCAACTCGTTTGTCATTGAACGTTTGAGCAGCGCTGACTGTTACAGGGTTCTGATTTTGGCTGAGGTTTGTCATGAAATACAAAGAAGAGTAACACTTGCGCAGATTTCTCCCTTCACACCACAAGAAATGCTCAGTAAAAGCTTTGTTCTGGTAGATGCTTTGCGTGTGTTTGACTGGTATTGGTAGTAGATGGGCTTTGTACAGCCTTTGGTTGTGACATGGTTTGTGGAAGGGAGGATGAGTCTCCAGAGATGATGAATTTGATGTGTATTTAGGGAATGGCTGGCTGCTTGTTGGTTTTCTATGGGCTTGATTATTACCTCATTTTTTGTTGTCTCTTCTAGGGACATTTGTGCCGGAGCTTAGTAGATGTCTAGCACTGGGAAATATGATGCTTCAGGGTCCTTTCTTGCAACTGCCTCTTTTAGGAACTTTTCAGCATAGGCAAGTACATAGCTCAGGGCAGGGGTAGGCTGCAGAACTCCTGCTCAGTGCAACAGCCCCTTAGCATCTTCTTCTCTTGGAGTTTCTAAAGAAGGAAGGGGTGGGAGGAACGGGGCTGTAAGGGCAATGTGAGGGACAATGCTGTGATGACATTATGCAGTCACTTCTGCAACACTGGCGAAGAATGCAGCAGTGGTATGTTCCTTGTACGAGTCATTGTGGAGCTGCCAAAAATTGGAGCAGCCCATTGACCAGTGATGAGTAGTGGTTGACCTTTATTCCCACCATAGAGAATACTGTAAAATTGAGCTAAATGAATCGCTTTCTGAGCACTGGCATCAGTGTGGGCTAGTTTCCTACAGATTTGGATTCCTTTTCCACTCCACCTCACTGAATCCAAGTCCTTACTTCCCTCTTCCCGTGCAACTCCATGTATCTCTCTCCCATCCCTTATATATTTGTCGGGAAGGTAATGCATACGCTGTGGCTGGTGCAGAGTGCTGTTTGCTCTTCAGCCAACTGTCTGCTGCTTCTCAGCATGGATAGTGGGTCACCCCACAAATGCCTTTTCCTTACTGGAATACTAATTTGTATGCTTTTCTCTACCCAACACCAGCTTTTCTAAAACATAGTATCTTTGAGACCTGTATCCCCCTGTCAGATATGATTGACACTGGCCAACAGATTCTGAAATTATATTGGGGTGCAGGGAGGTGTCTCAGAGAGACGTGTGACACGAATATTATTTCCTTAGGAAGCAATACTAGAAATACACTGTAATATAAGCAGAAATTAAAAGCATTATGAGGAAATTAGTAGGTGAAGCTCTATGAGTTGTGTTGTGGAGACAGACATAAAAGGATCACATTTTTAGGTTTGCCATAAAATCTTTTACATAATTATAGGGAGAAAATTTTGAGCAACTCATCATAAGGAATATATGGGACTCACCCTGCCAATTCATCCATAATGTATTCCAACCCAGCAGATGGATAACCAGGGATGAATTTGGTCTGAGATTATCAAGTATAGTAAACAACTATACAGCTTATAGAAGACTAAAAGTATATCAGTACGTTGCACTTATAAATTGACATTTTGGTCATCCCCTATTTGACACCGTTAGAGGTATTATTAACTCTATGTAGCTTCTATTAAATAACATTTAAAAGAGAAATAAACTTGCATATAACATCTCAAGCTGTATTAAAAATGTATGTACTGTCAAGGAGAGTTTTAGAAGTTCAGAAATGCTGTGTTTCATCTTCCATCTCCTTCTGTGTCTCCCTGTCTGCAGTTATAAAAATATCACGGCTCACACATATGGTTTATTCTTCACAATATATTAAAAAAAAAAGAAAGATTAACTATGAATGAGCTGGAGTCTTTTCCATTGTTTTAGACCTTGTCTTGAACTATCCAAGGGCAATTCAGCTACTGGCAGTTCAAGAAAGGCAGCTAGAGATGCTACTGGCTACTCTTGAAAACTAATTTTCTTCTTGAAAAATAGATTGATACAAATTGTTCACTAAAAGTCACAGAAATGGAATATATTACAGTGCCAAAAATATTTAGCATGTGGAACCCACCAAAGTATTTATAATTTAGGATTTATCCTTTGCTTTCTGACCTTGGGCAGCTTCCTCCTAAAGCTGTTCTAGTATTTTTTTATCAGTCGAAGTCTGCAGAATCATTTCCCTGTTTCACTCTGTGGTGATCCACCGTAATACCCTTGGGTAGATCCTCAGAGTGTCCACTTGGCGTAGGATTTTCTTGTGCTGTCACCACTTCTAAAAGTGGGATTTAGGAGAGTAGTGGCCAGAGACTGGCTTCAGCCTGGAGAGGTGGGTCTCCCCAGTTCCCCCAGTACTCAGTGGGGAGAAGCTGTTCAGAGCAGGAACCTAACATTGCATTGCTTTAGTTTCCTAAAATGAAGTTTTTTACTCCCAATGTATGATGTGTCTAGTCTACAACTGTTTTCAATTTTGAGTTACCAGGGAGAGGAACTCTGTCTTACTCCATGTATGAAACGATTCTCAGTCCTCAGTTAATGCCAATGTACATGTATTGTCTCCTGTACCGAGTAGGACTTGTGTACACATACGCTTCAGGAAAGAAATCTTTGTATGAAAAGCTTGACCCAAAATGTTGAGTCTCAAGGAAAGCATACTCTGCTATTTGCTCAGCAGGTCATATAGTTTCTGCATGAGAACAATAATAAAAATATACTCGTATTTATTATTTATCAAATGAGACTTCTAGTGTGTTTTCACACTGTTGGATATCACTGCAGAGTCCATCTGAGGTGATACTGGGTCTCCTCAAGGAGGGAACACAAAGCACCATCTTGGGCTGTCAGAGCAGTATCCTTATCTCACAGGACGCCCTCAGGGAGCAGAGCAACCTTGGAAAAACACCTAACTTGAAGGCCATGAGCATTAATCAGAAAGCCCTTCAGTGCTCATCTCCTAGACTGGCGGAAAAATAACCCTCCTGAATAAAAGAGCACAGTACTAAAAAAAAGCAATGCCAATATTATTCCTTCAGAAACTTGATAGAAGTTAAATTCAGCTTTTGAAAATGTAACTTCTCTCAGCGTGGGTAGGGATGTGAGGACTTTCCAAGTGGCAGAGTGTTCATGCAGGAAGAAACACGGGTGAGCAGGGAATTTTTTCAACAGGTAAAGCACTGACTATGTTTTCATCTACAGTTACAAAACACTTTAGGGAGAGAGTCTCTTGCACCCTAAGGACAGAATGAGATTTTTAAAAGGGACAACATAGAATCATAGAATCATTTAGGTCGGAAAAGACCCTTGGGATCATCGAGTCCAACCATCAACCCCACTCTACAGAGTTCTCCCCTACACCATATCCCCTAACACCACATCTAAACGACTCTTAAACACATTCAGAGATGGTGACTCCACCACCTCCCTGGGCAGCCTATTCCAGTGTCTGACCACTCTTTCTGGGAAGAATTTTTTCCTAATGTCCAGTCTAAACCTACCCCGTTGCAGCTTGAAGCCATTCCCTCTTGTTCTATCGCTAATTACCTGTGAGAAGAGACCAGCACCAACCTCTCTACAGTGTCCTTTCAAGTAGTCGTAGAGAGTGATGAGGTCTCCCCTCAGCCTCCTCTTCCTCAAACTGCATGAACCAGTATGTACATTGGGTCAAAATATCTTCAGATTAGGGGCATATTCAGTATGAGCCCAAATTTGAATACTTCTGATGTGTCTCCCCCTTAACCCTCTTGTCTTTATAGTGAGCCAATTGGGAATTCTTTTAGGACATCTTATGTATTTGATTGCCGGTCTGCATTTTCCTATTTGAATCAACATATCATCCTAAGGAAATGATTAAAGGGAGGAAGAGACTTGGTAGTCTCAAGGTAGCACGTGCTCATTGCAGATGAATTATTTACTTACCCTACTTAAGTGTTTTAGTGCAAATGCCCAAAATGGACAAAGGAAGAGATGACTGTAAGGTTATCGTAGCGAGCTCCTGGAAGCTTCTGTAGCATAGACGGTCACATTCATGTATCTGAGAAAACAGGAGGCAGCAATGATATTCAAAAAATAATTCTCAGAAGTAAGAATTTGGCCATCTGGAGATTGCTTTTTAGAAAAAGATTCTGACTATAGTTAGGATGTAGGATTTTAGGAAAAACATAAGGTCGGAAACTAAAATAGTTTCTAAATATACCCAGTTGTGCTTTTTATTAAAGGAAATTGCCCCTAACTAGATGTCCCTGCGAGTACTGTGAAAGCATGTGCCTCTGATGTACACAACAGCAAGCTACGTATATCACAGCTTGGAGTCAAGGTAGATGCCCAGTACTGTGTGCTTTTAATTCTTCGTGGCTATTGCAGGTATTTCCAGTAGAAATTTATTTTTTGGGAGGCTGGCTGAAGAGATCTAAAATTCTTACAAATTTTGTATATTTATGGATGAAGTATTTATGAAATAAATTCCTAGGTAATTCCAAGGTAAAAACCCACAGTAAAGCTATGCATTACAATTTCAGTTAAGGATAATCTTCCATCTTAACCTTCCTGGGAACTCATTTGTGATGCTGTCCTTTCTTATTTTTCCATCTCCTGAAAGCCATATTTGCCTTAGGGGTACAGTATCATCGTGGTAAAGATGAACTAGTGCTACTGGTCTCATGACTGACTGCCGTACTTAAACAGCACTGATAGCGCACAGCTGTTAAAGGCTGCTTTGGAAGGGTTTTGACACTTACTACAGATGCTAATGCCCTGATCTCTTCCAAAATGATGGAGGAGAACGTTTTGCCCTTTTCATTTCAAGGCATCATGAAGTCTTGGAGACTTTTGAGGCCACTTGCCAGATGTGATTAAAAATTAATGGAGCAGAGCAATTGTACCTCATCCCCCTGACAGACACCTGAATAACACCTTTTCCTAAGACTACCTTTTTAAGTGGTTCATTTTCCATCTGTATTTCTCTCCTTTCTGACCACAATGACAACTTCCTTATCATAAAAAATGGAAAACAATAGTAGAGGACATTTAGGGATTTTTTCATGTAATTCCCTGCAAAATCTAGTTGGATTCTGTGCATTGCACATAGGGTCAGCTACCAAGACAGACTGTAAACACACGTAAAACTGAGTCAACAGGTATTAATTAAATGGGGAAGCAGACAGGCCTCAGTTCGGTGGTACAGGAGTTGCCTTCAGTAACGCCCACACTCAACGTGGGCAAATTGAAATGTAGGAAACTGTATTTTGGGATAGGCCTCCTGCATTGCTTCAAAGCCTGTCTGCATTGGAAGAGAGAGTAAATGTCATCTTTTCTGTGTGCTATTACCTCAGCCTCAAAATATTTTAAAGGAAAGGAAACAGAAGAAAGCAGGCATTGAGGAGGCGTGCAATCTCTTCATTGAGGCCTTAGGAGGTCATTGGGGAGTGTTACCGCTCAGGCTCTCAGACTGAAGACAAACAATAATATGAGACCAAAGTAATACTAATTAATGCTTCTTTACTACTTTACGTATGCTGAGCATTGCAGAGACACCAGCTAAATGTAGAGACTTGGTTATACGTAGAGAGATTTGGTTCTTCAAATCCTGTCAATCTTTTTGAACAGCTATATACAGAATCATAGAATTGTTTAGGTTGGAAGAGACCTTTAAGGCCATGATGTCCAACCATTAACCTACTACTTCCAAGTCCACCACTAAACTGCGTCCCTCATCACCACATCTACACGTCTTTTAAATGCCACCAGGGATGGTGACTCAACCACTTCCCTGGGCAGCCTGTTCCAGTGCTTGACAACCCTTTCAGTAAAGAAATTTTTTGTAATATAAGTGTATATTTGCCTGAACATTTTTGTCAACAGAAGCAGAGGAAAACAGTCATAGTGATCTGTGAACTATTCACAAGGTTTTGCATAGAAGAGCTTTTAGGGCTAAATTCTGCTGTTTTCACTCATCCTAAATAGGAGTGTACTCTTCAGGTTATTTACTAGTACTGAGAGTGTCTGGTGTTTGGCAAAAATGATAACTGTGAAATACTGTTTTGGAGAGGTATTTATGACAAAAATTATAATTTGGGGATTTTATTTATTGGAAAGAACATATTCCTGGCTGGTCAGACACACTTCTTGTTAATTGTGCCCTGTACACGATAACTATGGTCTGTTTAGAAGAGCAGTATTTGCCTGACACAAATATTGTTCTCTTAAGAGTAGACTTTCATGATAATCCATCACATTATGCTGACGTGAGTACTCACAGTTACTCATAGTCACTGCAGTTACATAGTTCCCCCCAACAGGATACTGTTAGGTAAACAGTGTTATTTGAGGAATTGGCAATTTTCTCTTCTGTATTTCACCCAAAGTGTATTCTTAGCTTTTCATTCACTGGTATTTTTGCTTTCCTGGAGTCCGCTCTTCTGCCTTCATAAACTCACAGTTGTGCGGACTGCTCATCCAAACAAATCTGTGATCGTTTGGAGAGACCTGCTCTTTCGTATTCATCAGAAGAAGTGAGGGTTAACTAATCTGGGCACTGCAGCCGAGGTTATCCTCCAGCAGCCTTTACAAACCATGGAAAGCAGCATTGTATGAAATGCCACCGTTTCTGTAAGCAAGGATGCAAATGATGCTGAGATGCCAGCAAGGCAGGAATATAAGCTACCATTTGCAGGAAAAAATGAGAAGTTTACTGAGTTTCTGATGAATAGCTACAGGTGCGGCAATCCAGAGGTAGTTAAGTGCAAGGGCTGGAAAAGCAAGCAGTGCATTCCAGCCACAGTGGCCGAACACTGCTCGAGTTAACGTCTCCGTCTGAGAACAGAGCTGGAACTGTATGATCAAAACATCTACTTCGGCATAGAGTAGTAAATTTGCCACCTAGCCAGTTTGAGACCAAAGCAACCTGTTTAGTCAGGTGTATCTCGGAGCATATATTTTTTGGAGTTGTCCTGAATCCAGGATTCCTGTAAGGAAGAGTAAATATTAGTCCTGCAGGTTTCGGCAGAGAGTGGATTAGTTGAACTTCCGCTTCCCACTTTGGTCTTATTTTCTATGGTTAATTTCAACTTCTTGGATGAAGTCTTTTTAAGATAAAAATGAGCATGGTCATTCTTGGGAGGAGAAAAAGCCAAGTTAATTTTTTTTTTTTTAAACTGGTCATTTTACAGGATGTGGCTGCAGTTATTATCAGTCCAAAGTACATGAGTCAGATGGTGGTATTATCAAGTAATTCCTTACTCTTTTTTTTGTGTAAGATCCACTGAAGGAAATGTGACTGCCTTCACAGACAGTGCAGTTCAACTTTTTCCTAAACTCAGTGACCAGAGCAAATGGAAGAATGAAATTTGGCAGAGACTCACTGAAGTAACCCCAGCATTAATGGGATAGGTGTGGAAACCAAGACAATAAAAAAAGTTGGAGAGTCAGAAAGAAGAGGTATACTTATGAAAATAAAAGAAAGAGAAAAGGAGCCCAGCAGTAAGGAATTGTCTATTTTGTTGAAAATACAGGAGAGATCAAAGACGTAAGGGTTTTTTTCAAATCTGTTTCTTATGTAAGCAGTACGATGTGTCCCGTGTGGCACAATCCAGCAACGCAAAGCAAGCAAGCAAATAAATATTAGACATGCTTAGGTGCAGTGATTTTAATGACACAAATCTGTTGAAAATCCAGATCAGGAAAGCGATCTTATTCAAGACAGCACTAAACTGTGGAGTTGGACCCCTTACAGCAGAAGTTTAAATTCCTCTTTTCTTCAGAAGACGATGACTTTAAATGTATCGCTTGATTGCGATCTAGCTTACAGGAACATACTCCTATAAAAATATAGCATTAGTGGAATTTTCCAAGTCCAAAAATAATTTAATGTCCAAACACTTATTTTATCTGATTTATGGCTTCACAGCCATGTATAAGCCAGTACTGCCAAATAAAATTTTCTTTACTGTGACATGTATGCAGTTCTTCTTCAAGTATTTGGAATGATGTCTAACATATAAATTAAGCGAAAGTTTCCTTCTAGAAATATTCAGCTATACTTATATTTTTAAAGTCTAACTTCATTTTTTACATTTTAAAAGTGTAACTTCATTTTTTACAGTGTCAGTGCCTAAACATATATATATATATAAAATATGTTTCACGAAAGTAAGGACACAAATACATGCAAAAGTTGTGTAGTCATGTCATACAAGGTGTTTTTTTTCTCAATGTCATTGTAAAAGTGCACTCCAATAATTTAACAATTTCATGGAATGAATATCTCTCAGGAAACCAGTCAGACAAAAGCGTTAACAATGAATTTGCCCTCAGGTTCCCCATAGGTGCTTGTGTTCCCAACACCTATGCAGAGACATGTAATGGAAATAACATTTGTGTAAATTCCGTTTAGTAAAGGTGCACTGGCTGATGCCAGTAAATGTTAGGGCACTTCATCAAACAGTAAATAGCAATGTGTGTCTAAGAATTGATCATTTAATGCAGATGTTGTCAGAAGAATTGAATAGATCATGACGTCCTTTTTGTTCTTTCTTTTTACTTAGTATCGTATACTGTTGCTTTCTAAATCTCCCCAGGCTCTTTAATAAAGAAAGATTTCTTCTCTTAATTTGGACAGCTGTGTAATGAGGGTGCTAAATCATCCTCAGGGATGTAATCAAAATGATCCTTCTATGTAACAATTTTCTGTTTTCCCTGCTTAGTGTAGAGCAGAAGGACAGATTTAGGCGATTGCAGTCTGTTGCACTGCCTTAAAAACTAAGCATTGATCATTATAATATAATAGTTTTGAAACTGAAGATCTCCAGGTGCCTTGTAAATAGATCCATTTCAAAGGTCAAAATATCTGTTGTTGTAGGTGTGGTTACAGCCCTTTTCAGCTAGAAAAATCTGGTGCAGAAGGATAATTTAACAGAGTTACAGGATTTTATTTGCCCAATCCAAATCATAAACTAGCAGTAGAATCTGAAAAAAAAAAATTAAAATCACTAACCTCTAATCTTTACTGTTAGCTGCATAAAACACACCAAACAAATAACTGCCTGACTCTAGAGCCTATTTATAAAAAGTCCTGGCATCTGTGCACCAGCAGTTTCCATACTAGCAGCGACTGTGAAGCAGCGGCTTCATTCAGGAGGTGCCCGACACAAAGAAGGGGTCTAAGAGGAAGGTCCTAGACTGGGATCTCACCAGGTACTGCCCTTCCCTGCCTGCTGGTCAGGCTCGTGCTATTAACCCCCGAGTCGCCAGTGGGTGTATTTGTTCTGGTTCCAGGTATTACTGCTTGAAGTCAGTGAGGTGGAGGGAGACCTTTATTCTAGAAGAACTCTCAGAAAAGGGTAACGATCCTAACACCTGTACGGTTTCACCCTTCAGTCAAATGCTGTGGTCACCAGTGTATACATGAATTGAATCAGATTTCCTATTTTTATTCTAAAAAGAGGCAATGGCAGGGCAGAACTCCAACCTAAAAACATATGCTCAGGTATCTCTACTCAACAGGAGGGACTTCAGCTAATGTTATCCCTTGGAGTTTTGCCGAGCTGCTAATTTAACTGCTCAATGCATGATAAAGTTCCTGTAGTGACACAGTGTTAAGTGTCGCAAAAGAGCGACTTAGCTTAGAAATGGTGCAGGGAGTGACATGGAAGTTCAGGCAAGCCGGGTGGCTCGTTCAGGGACACTGCAGCATCCTCCTGGAAATGACCTGCCCCTGCCTACTGAGAGCATTTCTCCTGCAAACAGACTACATGCTAATTTCCCAATACACCCTCAATTTCCAATGTATAATAGCATTAATGACCTTGACAGAAAGCATTTCCTGGGGATTAATAACCATTTGAGGTTTAATGACCTGAGGCTATGCCTCAGGCCATCAACTCCTCCAAGCTGCTCATTAAATCCTTAGGGTACACAGTCTGCTTCAATCACTCCTGCTTAAGTATTTGCTCAGTGTCACCTAATAACAATATTCTCCCTGAGGTATTTCCTCTTCAGAGGCCCTGGTGTTGGGAATGTGTTTGTCCTTAAGCCTTTTGGGAAAAGAACTCCTCATTAATTTTTTAGGTGACCGTGTATTACAAGTCAAAGCATTTGCTTAAGCAGTCACTGAGTTTCTGCTGTGATGAACACAGTAAAAATGAGACGTATAAATTAATAAATTGCACCTGGAAATATGAACTACTTGTTTTAGCTGCTTACAATCTCATAATCTAAATCAAGAGACAGTAGCCCCCCCCCATCCTAACACTGGTGGTTCAGACAGAGGTAATTTATTTGAGAGGTGATATGGGACAGGTTGCCACTTCCTAGAAAAAAGTGGCTTTATTCTAGCTCTAAAGGATACCTCGAATTCAGATATGTGCAGAAGGAACAATAGAATAGAGAGCACATCTGCCTGTTGGAGGAGAAGTGCCATTGCTAGGCCAATTTCTTCCCGATGAAGTCATAACTCAAAGATGGTGTATTGTCCTGTGTTGTGGTACATACTTGTGAAGGGTGAACTTGTTTTTCTGTCGAAGATTTTTCATTTAAGGGAACATTCTTCCCACATCCAGATGGCATCAAGTACAATTGGATCTTAGTTAAATCTGCTGCTGTGGTGTTACATCGTGTTCCCTGTTTATTTGTGTAATAGTGCGGTGTGGCGTGCCAAATAGGCATGGCACAAACAAATTGCTGTTAGAAATTTCTTCCCAAAGTTTCTAAACTGGAAGAGAAGCAAAGCCCAGGGAAGAAGGCAATCAACAGCAGTTGTAGGAAGCCGATACAGCGAGCAAGGTGCAGTTATGTGTCTACAAATCAGTTGTATCGTCTTCACATCAATTATAAGAATCCTCTGATGAGGCTTTGCAAGCATCACGTTCGCACATTAGTCCCCATCATTGGCTGAGGAACCAGTTGACTTGATACATCTAAGGAGAGCTAGGAACAGTGCTCTTAGGGCCCTGGAAAGAGGAGTTGCTCACCTCCCTGGGAAGACCTGCCCTCAACCTGACTTTAACTTAGAACTAGCTATGCTGGCCCTGTGCTTTGAGCTAACATCTTTGTCCAGAGACAGCCCACGTTTTTAGGGAATGAAAAGCTTTTTTTTCTTTTTTTCTGGCAAATTCTAAAAATTAGAAATGCTTGGAGTTGTTTATAAGCTTAAGATATTTGAAGAAAACCAGAATACCAAGAATGTATAGTATCAGCTGCAGGGGAAATCTTGATAAGCGTGGCTTAGTTCAGGTGAGACACACATATATCCTATAGAAACCAGAAGGTGAATTGATGAATAAGGCACAGATGGGGTGAACAACTCAAGTACTTACTTCCTTGCTTGTGTTTGAGATTAGTGGATTCTGAGGTCAAGTAACTCTAATTCAATGACATGCTTTGTGTGGGAAATACATGCTGTTTGTGGTAAACATAGAGCACCTACACAGGAATGTTCCTACATAAATCTCAAATCCCTTTACAAACACGGATACAGATCATTTACGCCTCACTGCAAATGGAGAAAATCAGGTGCAAATAGGTAAAATTACAGACCTTAAGTCACACAGTACATTAACAGGAGATGCATCAAAGAAGAATTTATTTCATCCCGCTAGAAATATGTCTAGCTTTATATGCCTGTTCCTCCCAAATTCTCTGTATAGTCCTAGAGAAGAATGAGCACTTTCTGGGCACAAGCCATTTTACCTTTTTCAGACATTAGCTTTCAGGTAAAATGAATATTTTCATGGAAGTGCCTCTTTCTCTCCATAGCCTTCGGGAGCATCTTGGATGAATAGCTCCAATGCAGTTGCAGATAGGTGAGATGATTCCCACCCTTTATATCCAGACATCCCCATGCATACAAATAAATCTTCTACAAAGATGACAAAATAGCTGCTGTGAAGACAGGTTAACTAGATATTTAAGCTTCTGACACATCTTATTGAAGCCTGGTTTACAAAACCAACCCCTCTGCTGAGACCTTTACCGTTGTGTGGACCAAGCAGGTCTGCTGTTGACCCAGCCTTACCTCTGATTCTCCTGGCTGCTGTTGGTTTGAGACAAGCATACAGCATCGTTCCCACATAGATTTTAGGTGTAGGAACACACTTCTGGTGGAATTCTGTTTGGAATTTCCTTTCTAAAGTCCGTTGAGAATTCAAATGAGAGCCAGATGAGTTTTTTCCTGTTCATTTAGAAGAAAAATGCAAAACATCATGAGAAACTTTAAAAGTCCAGCACTCCCTGAAAGTGCTCACCACAATAACATTTTCCTGAAAAAGGTCTTTCCAGGGGGATTCGAGCTTGCAGGTGATAAACACTCATTATGTTTTTCTACCCCTGATGAGGAAAGGCCAGGTCGGTAAACAATGAATGAAGGAAATGCTTTGACATACATCCAACAAATAGCAGCTTTGTAGACTTAATTTTAGGCTACTTTTAGCAATTGACTTTGGCTTGGAGTTGCAGAAAGATTAATGAAAGTCCCGGTTCTGTTCCCTAAATGGAGCATCACAGTTATTATTTTCATCTTTTGCCAGTATTTCCTTCCCTGCACATCCTCCAGCACAGGTAAACCAGCAGAGTCCAGGCTGGTTAGACTGGGTTATTGTCTGTCTTTAAACGTGAAGCTCTAGCAGAAAATAAGGAATTGTAATTTTCAGTAGACCAATGTGATTCCTTAGTAATAAGTGAGCTTTCAGAGCATAACGCGGTGGCAACAGGATACCACGGGTCCTGGGTTTCTAACTGCCACGACGGTGTAAAAAAATACTGCAAAATACAGCCCATTTCCAAAATCAAAAAACCTTTATCATGTGTTCAGTTTTAACCAGTGGTTTCAGAGCAACATGTGGGCTCTTAAGATGGTTCTTTAAAATCTTTAACTTCCATTTTGCTTAGATTCCATTGTCAGATTTAGGTTTCTCCTTTTGAAAACTGAGCCAAGTGTTTTTACAGTGAAATCCATAGTAGAGACCATCTTTTGTAGGCAACTGCCTGTTTTCTGCTTCTGTTTCTGTCTGGAGAACAACTTATCTCATCATACTTCTGGCATATCTGAGGCTAGACCCTGCCAAAATCTGAAAGTGAAATAAACCATCAAAAAATGTCAGATTCTTAACAGTGCAGACCAAGGTCAAGTCTAGAAAAAGGCTAGACTTGGAAAATAAAGTACTTTGCCTTTTCCTTCAAAGCGTACCTAACTGATTTTCAGTCTTTGTGTTTATCTGCATATCCCATTAGTGTAGCACCGGACAGCCAAAAATGGCTCATGTCCTCAGCACATACATTCATTCTTCTGGCCTTGAGGGCACATAAAGCCAGAGCAGCCCCTGGATCCTGCTCTTCGTGGAGCACATCTGGAAATGGGGAACGGCCCCGAGCTGATCTCGGAGGCGGCACAGCCACCGGCAGGGAGCTTCCAGCTGGCACTGGTCCTGGTGGCCCTGTGCCCCTGGGGACGGCTCCCATCTCACACTGGAGGTGATGTCCAAAGGCGGGAGGTGTCCTCACGCACTCCTTCTGGGCAAGGGCAGCTGCTGTTGATCAAGGGCTTACTTTCCTCAAGACCAAACAGAAATTTTGCCCAACAAATTGAACCTCGGGCCCCAAGATTTTGAATAGCAGCCATCTCTCATCTCTTCTTTAAACAGGGTATTTTAATGCTCTGCAGAATTACAGTACAAGGCACTCTGCCTTCCATCTCCTTAATCCTCTGTAAATTTACTTCTAACAGCTACTGCCAAAGTACAGTATGGCACTCGCACAGCACACGCTTCTTCAGCGGTGAGCACAAAGCGGCTTCTGTTCAGAGGGAATACGTTGCAAGCCCATGAGTGACACACTGTGAGTGCTGAAGATTATGAAACATATTCTGAAACTGAGCAAGCCATAAACACTTCATTTTTCAGAAATAGTCACATTACTTCTGTCATTCGGCTTGGCAAACATATGTACGCAGACCTTGGTGCATCCACGTAGCACACGTTGAACAAGCACCAACTGCTGAAACAGCGGCGCTGCAGAGTTCAGAGGAAATATTTCAAGTATGCGCTTCAACACTCTTCTCGGGTTTTATGAAAAACTTTGTTTATTTTCACTTCACTAGCCTCTCTCTTGGACTAAACTGACCTCAAGCTATAGCATGGAGTTATATTCGTTGATCGCCCAGTGAATGCTCTCTAAATGATCAGGAATCAGGTCAGGGCTTAGGACGACTCCAAGTGGGAAATATTTGCTGGAAGGGCAAGTGTTTTGTGTCTGTCTATGGCCATTGCTCCTGTGAAATAAATAAGTCTAGAGATCAGCCGAAGGCTGGACCAAATCCTTAATAGCACCAAAAAACCTCTCCTGTTTGATATCCAGGACACCTGATTGCTGAAGTTGCAAAGGAAAGAAGACCTGCTCATGCAAGGTAGCTATGTGGTCCTCATGCAGTTGGAGTGTATTTTTGAGCATAGCGCATGCTTTAACATATCGAGTCTCACAATTCTCCTTCCACGGGAAGGAAGAACATTTTTCGCCTTTTCTAACTGAAGTGTAAGTGTTAAGTGACATGTCACATTTCCCACCAAAAGTCTAGCTGAAAGGGAATTAGTCATTTAATGACTGGTAGCACTGTCTAGTGACCAAACCATCTTTGCCCACAGTCAGGCAAGTAATGATTCATGCCAGTGAGAATGTGCTCTCCAAGAATCAGAGCAAAGGGACTCCATCTGTGAGATGGCAACTGAAACTGTCCCATTAACTGTCCCAAATAGTTGATTTCCCATCAACTATTAGAAGATTAAGAAATAGTTGAAATTCACCCAGCAAGTTAAAAAGTGCCAGGGTCTGTATTTCACTGGCATTTGCAGAGCCAACCCGTCTGTATTCCCTCCTGTTATCCCACTAGAGACAGTGACATGAAAATAGTAGGTTTGTGATTCAGTAGCTTTGGTGTCTCCTGCTGTCTACCCCCACAGACCCACTTTCCTGTACCGGCAGGGAGCAGGCACTGATAGGTCTCCAGCCTTCCTGTTGTCTTCTTCCAGGGTAATATATGCCACATAGCTGAAGGGCAGACTCCAGCTTTATAGAGTGATAACTGCAAACATCTAACTTACCTAAGCTCTTTCATGCTATTTGATAAAAGAGCAATTTATGTCTTTCCTGCTTGTAGCTAAAAATAACAGTAAAAAAGTGTAGAGTGTTGTTAGTGCTGGGTGGTGCACTAATTATTTCTTTGCTAATTCTGCTTTATTGCCGGTAATGATTATTGTCGAGTAATTATAGGGTTCCTGTGAATCTGGCTTCCATTGGCTCCGTGGTGTAACAAGGGTAAGGAAATGAGAAATGTCAGTACTATGGATACCCAGTGTTATTTCTGCTATAGCAGAATTTTGTATTATAGGCAACAGCTATTTTGTACAGTGGTTTTAATAGCTGGAAACAGACCTAGGTGAGCTGCAGAATGGAAAGCCTGCATTTTCACTACATTAAAAGTCTGCTCTCTACTTGAAGGAGAACATAAAACCCCAACGGCCTTCTATAAAAAAATGTACAGAAAGGAAACTAGAGACTTCATCCAAAATGCTAAAAATAATAACTATACCGACATAGCCAAGTTGTCTGTTCCTTCCTCCCTCCAGTATGAAAGAATAAATGTTTATGTACAGCTATCATGTAGGAATTGATTTAGCGTGAGTTGAGTGTGTTGCTCTGCAGCCATATGAACTCCAGCTTTCACTGCAAAGGGGACTGAACAAAAGAAAAGGATGATTTGTGTGAACAAAAATCCTGGAAGTGTTTTAGTTCAGATATTCAAAACATTTCAGTTCATTGGTAAAACTGTTTGCTCTGTAATCTTCTCCTTGTGTTTTCAAAATGCGTTTAGAT
Source organism: Fratercula arctica (assembly GCA_947846985.1). NCBI lineage: Eukaryota > Metazoa > Chordata > Aves > Charadriiformes > Alcidae > Fratercula > Fratercula arctica. Next base: position 25,246,019 of record CANTUZ010000001.1, on the reverse strand, counting down.
GTGTACGTGACAAAGTGTGTAGAATATCCACGTGCTGCAATCCTGATCGCTCATGTAAATCCATCTGGACTCCTCAGCACAAGAAGGACATGGACCTGTTGGAACGGGTCCAGCAGAGGGCCACGAAAATGATCAAAGGGCTGGAGCACCTCTCCTACAAAAACAGGCTGAGAGAGTTGGGGTTGTTCAGCCTGGAGAAGAGGAGGCTCCGGGGAGACCTTATAGCGGCCTTCCAGTACCTAAAGGGGACCTACAGGAGAGATGGGGAGGGGCTCTTTATCAGGGAGTGGAGCGATAGAACAAGGGGTAAGGGTTTTAAACTGAAAGGAGGGAGATTTAGATGAGATATCAGGAAGAAATTCTTTCCTGTGAGGGTGGTGAGGCACTGGAACAGGTTGCCCAGGGAAGTTGTGGATGCCCCATCCCTGGAAGTGTTCAAGGCCAGGCTGGATGGGGCTTTGAGCAGCCTGGTCTAGTGGGAGGTGTCACTGCCCATGGCAGAGGGGTTGCAACTGGATGATCTTTAAGGTCCCTTCTGACCCAAACCATTGTATGATTCTATGATTCTGTGTCTGCAGCCACCCAGTAGTAGAAGGCAGGATCAGGTGAATCAGTCACTGAAATTGTAGAACCATTGAACAATGGAGGTCACCTGGTCCAACCCCTGCTCATGGCAGAGACAGCCATCTGGCACTGACACAGGATCAGTCCAACTCCAAAAAGGAAGATGGACCAAGTTCAGAATATCCAGTTAAAGAAAATAATGTTTGTGTTTAGTATTCATTTACTGATTTTTCATTTCTTCATGCAGTCATGAGAAGACATCCTGACAGCTTTCATTAGTAGTATTCTTGTAGTAAATAGCAGCTGGAAAAAAGCATTAATCATAGAATCATTTAGGTTGGAAGAGACCTTTAAGATCAAGTGGAACCATTAACCTGCCACTGACAAGTTACCACTAAAGCATATCCCTCAGCACCACATCTACATGTCTTCTAAACACCTCCAGGGACAGTGACTCAGCTACTTTCCTGTGCAGCCTGCTTGATAAACCCTTCAGCGAAGAAATTTTTCCTAATATCCAACCTAAACCTCCCCTGCACAACTTGAGGCCATTTCCTCTTGTCCTATTGTTTGTTACTTTGGAGAAGAGACCGACCCCCACCTCTCTACAACCTCCTTTCAGGTAGTTGTAGAGAGCGATGAGGTCTCCCCTCAGCCTCCTTTTCTCCAGGCTAAACAACCCCAGCTCCCTCAGACGCTCTTCATAGGACTTGTTCTCTAGACCCCTCACCAGCTTCATTGCCCTTCTCTGGACCCGCTCCAGCACCTCAGTGTCCCTCCTGTAGTGAGGGGCACAAAACTGGACACAGTACTTGAGGTGGGGCCTCACCAGTGCCGAGCACAGGGGGACGATCACTTCCCTCATCCTGCTGGCCACACTATTTCCGATACAGGCCAGGATGCTGTTGGCCTTCTTGGCCACCTGGGCACACTGCTGGCTCATATTCAGCCAGCTGTTGACCAACACCCCCAGGTCCTTTTCTGCCAGGCAGCTCTCCAGCCACTCCTCCCCAGGCCTGTAGCGCTGCATGGGGTTGTTGTGACCCAAGTGCAAGACCCGGCACTGGCCTTGTTGAACCTCATACCATTGGCCTTGGCCCATCGATCCAGCCTGTCCAGATCCCTCTGTAGAGCCACCCGACCCTCAAGCAGATCAACACTGCTGCCCAACTTGGCGTCATCTGCAAACTGACTGAGGGTGGCTGCACTCGATCCCCTCGTCCAGGTCATTGATAAAGATATGAGTGTAATATGAAAGTAGATATCCATGAAGTATGTTAAACTTCATTTTATAAATGATTTTTCACTACAGTCTCGAGGCATGATGAAATGTTAATACTGTTCGTACACTTCAGTGATAATAATTACCGTATAGTTGTGAATCAGAAAAAGTCCGCTGGGTGTGTAGGTACAGTTCTTGCCTGTACAATGTCAGCCCTCCTGTTACCGGATTGTGTGCAGATGACAACTTCTTCCAGACTGTGTGAACCACTGACATTCTGCTGCCTGGGGTTTAGATTTTTCAGAAGAAATACACAGGACATCTTTCTCAATAGGCCCTTTCATGGAAAGAGCTAATAAGGAAACAGGGGGATCTAAAGGTAGATCTGCTTGTAGTGTTAATCAGCTGGTAACAACAGATAATACCAGTAACATGAGGTGGGAGCTCAGCACTTCGCAATACGTTCACTGCGCACAAGCCATGGGTTCGGACCTCTGTCTTGAATATTTGAGCTCTTCTGTATGTGCTATATTTTATCAATGTTTCTTGCACTACAAATTACTCATCTCACACAGAACTCCAAAAGAAAGTGCTTTAATCTTAATTATGATAAACAAGAACTGAGAAGTCTTTCTTATTAATACATCAAAGTATTCTCTCCAAGGGGAGTTAGTTTCATATTAATGTTCAGTGTTTAATATAAATTCACAGCATGAAGACCACCTCGGATCGGTACAGATTCTCTGATGTATATCTGATTGCCCACATGTAATTTGAACATCTACAGCACATGAAGGGTATAATCAAAGAATAATTAATATGTTGATAAGGAATTACGTTTTGTTCTATACTTATCTGCATATTTCAGACAGAAAGTTTACGATGACGAACATCTATCTTTCGGGGTATTGTTTACGTTTTCCATCAGATTATAACATGAAGCATTCTCCTGCATTCCATAGTGCCTTTCATCTGAGGAGCTCCAATTACTGTCTGACCAATTAACTTCAGTACCACACACATGCAAACCACGTTGAGTATTGTGGAAAAACTGAGGCGTTGAAGTCTGGAACTTGGCCTCCGGTTTAGGACACTGAGCTTGAAAACCCTGACTTCCAGAGACATTAAATCTCTGTCTTTAATTGAAGTTATGAGTACCCTTGAGAGCTGAAACTAATGCTCATCCTCTTGGGAGCCCTCTGAATGTCAGACCACTCCAAAGACCTTGTGCATCTTGAATGCTGCTTGGATTCAAGCTGTTTGCAGATCTCCCCTAGCCTTGCAAGAGATGACATTTTTCAAAACCTTGCAAGGACGGAGGGTAGCTGCAAGCTGCATGTAGTGAGGTCCATCTGCTGCTTCCAAATTCAAACCAGATCTCAAGGGCAGACTACCAGACAAAACACCTTGCACAATTTACGTGCACTGAAGAAACATACTTTGTGTACAGATCGAAGAATTTACTGCTCCTGAAATTAAAGTGTTAGCAATCTAATCAAAGGGTTAGTCCAGGTACAAAGATAATAACACTATAATTCCAAGTATAAAGTTATGGCAAGCTTCCAGTAGTGGTACAGTTGGAATTGAGATATATATACATATATATATATATATATACTTACTATTAGCTATAGCTCTCCGTGGTGTTACGCTTATCCTTCCTATGACTCTCTGGGTTCTAAAATCAATGGTGCTAGTCTTTCTCAAGAGAAGAAGGGGTTTAGAGGAGCTTACAGCAAGCCTTCATCAGAAGTTCTCCAATAGGAGAAGTATGATGTTGCTGGTGGAGATTTTTCCCCCTTCACAGTTGGGCCAGTTTAGGGTTATTTTTACACATTTCCTGAAATAGTCACAGAATCACAGAATGGTTGCGGTATGAAGGCACCTCTGGAGATCATCTTGTCCAACCCACCTGCTCAAACAAGGCCACCTACTGCTGGCTGCCTAGGACCGTGTACAGGTGGTTTTTGAATATCTCCAAGGATGGAGATTCCACCACCTCCCTGACCAGCATGTACCAGTACTTGGTCACCATCACGGTAAACAAGTGTCACTGGGCACCACTGAGAAGATCCTGGCTCTGCTCTCTTTGCACCCTCCCTTCAGATATTTATACACATAGATAAGGTTGCCCCGAGACCTCTTCCCCAGGCTAAACAGTTCAGCCTCTCCTCATCTCTCAGATGCTCCAGTCCCTCATTCATCTTTGTAGCCATGTGCTGGACTCACTCCAGTAAATCTGTATCTTTCTTTTACTGGGGAGCCCAGAACTAGACCCAGCACACCAGATGTGGCCTCACCAGTGCTGAGAAGAGGGGAAGGATCACCTCCCTTGACCTTCTGGCAACACTCCTCCTAATGCAGCCTAGCATGCTGTCTGCCTTCCTTGACAGAAGGGCACATTGCTGCCTCATGCTCATGCTGGTGTCCGCCAGACCTCCAGGTCCTTTTCTGCAAAACTGCTTTGCAGCCTGTGGGCCGCTCACTTGCTCTTTTACTCTTCACAAATAGTGATCTAATAGAAGAAATAAACATGAATATGTTACAGGAATATATAACATTAATATATGATATGAATAGGTACATGTAGCTACAATGTTTCAATGACTGCTTATTAATGATATCTATTCATTATGGAACTGTCAATAGTACATTGTAAAAATCACTTTATAGCATATCTGGGTGGCAAGTGAGCATACACTTGATGCTTTTCTAAATACCAGCTGTAATCAACATTTCCCTTTTCAATATGAGCTCAGTATCTATTTTGGTCTTCAGGCCACTCTTTGGTCCATAATAAGTAGAAATTTAGATGCTGACTAGATCTCTTAACTTGGGAACCCAAAGGCAAAAACTCATAAGAGTCTGCTTCCAAAATTTGGCCCATAGCTACTCTATGAGTCACCAGAAGTTTTGGAATAGATCCCAAGGGATGGGATTGTTACCCCTTCTCTACCTATTTGACAATGTTCCTTCCACATTAAAAATACAATGTATTTTATGTTGGAGCCCTGAAAGACTTGCATTTTCCAGACCTTTATCCAAACACATTTTTCAGTGGACATACAGTGCTCATGTACCAAAGCCCTGTTAATTCCCAAGTCAGCGGTGCTCAGCTTTTGAACGGCAGGCCAAATAGGTGGGAAGGGCAGTGTGGTACTGTGGAACGGGTGGGTGTTACTCTGTCCTCCGAGTCTGTGCTGAGCCAAGACTCATGGGGGCTGTCAGAAGGGAAGAAAAGGAATATAAATCCCAGTGGGGAAGGGGGAGGATGTGAAGGGAACCAAGCTCTTAATCACTTCTGCCCATTAGCAATACCAGAGTATTTTTCCTAAGACTAAAGGGAGGAGAGCCTGGTGTCCTTGTCAGCTCCTAATATATATATATTATTTGAATTTTATCTATCTCATAAATCCCGTTAGTAGTTTCAGCTGGATAGAGTATTCTCCTTGTTTCTTGTCATAAACTGCTGCAGCGTTCTTTTATGCAGCTGCCACATTTCATCCTAATGCAGCTGCATTTCACCCAGGGATGAAGTGATCCCTATATATAACTTTCGCATCAGCTTTTATAACCGTTTAAAGTGCCTCAAGATGAGATGTGGGATGCAAGCTATTGTTTTATTAGTGTCATCACAAACTGCTGCATTGTACAAATCAATTGTAAGCTAAGAAGAAAAGTGTTTTTGAAGTGATACTTGAAGATAGGGAGAGATTTTTTGGGTTAGGAGGGATTTAAAATCCTGTTTCAGGAATTTAAAAAGAAGATGGCACAAAGAAAGAAACAAACTAGCATGGAGTAAGGCTGTATAAACTGAGTGGACATGTGGGACAGTGGGTAGCAAAAATGTCAGAGAAATGTATGGCAGAGGATTAGTTTTAAGTGACTTTGGAGTGGAAGACATGGAAAGAAAAGGAGAAAGGGAAACCAGCAATAAATAGAAATTAGCATGATGATAAGCAGCAAACAAAGACCTTGAGAGGACACCCAAAAGAAGACCTGCGTCTCTTGTTTTTATCGCATAGCTGAGCCATGTAAAGTGGATGTGACTTTTCAGCATCAGTTGGCACTACTAAACATCTTTGCTGTGTTATTAATATTCTGTCTGAGACTTTCAAATGTTAAGACAACTTGATGTCCAAATCTCATTGCATTCTTAGATGTAGGTACCTGATTGTGCTGAACAGCCTGTACCTCAGCAGAGGGAGTTACTTACAAGTCTACATAATGGGAGAATTCCCTGGGGAACTGATTTTATGCTAAAGACTCCTAGGGGAAGTGATGGCTGTCTGGAAGAGCAGCTAATTACTCTGAGGTGAGAGTCCCTCAAGTTATTTCTTGCTCCTGAGGTCTTTATCTGTCCCTGTATCTATCCCTATTGGCTTGTTGTGGTGGCTGCTTCATTGGCCCCTGCAAGTCACCTCTCATATTAAAGAGCTTGTGAGGTGAAGCACATTGTACAAAGGTCTCTCCTACACTGCAAACTGTTAGTGTTTTCCCTATTGTTGAGATGCTATTTGCATATCTGCCTTCATGTTATTAGCACGAGTGAAACCATTGTGTTATATACCTAGCTCTGGTGAGATCTAGATGTAAAAAATGTTAATACAGGCACAATGTTCCCAGACCTGCAAAGTTTCATGCTTGGTGAACCTGCTATAAATTTCAGGCCTACCAGTTTTACCAGTATCCCACTAATTTAGGAAAGGAATTCAGCATAATCCTTTCACACAAAGGGGAGTTAGGTTCCTAACTGCTTGCTGGAATAACACGCCTTTCTTCTTTCTTCTTGAGAGATGCAGCCTTGCTCAAGATAAAAGCCTGACAAGAAGTCTTCCATCTGGGCTGTGCAGAATTTGTTTGTAATAAGGAAGGACTATGTCTGAGCAATGGCAATGTCAGTAACTCAGAAGGAAAAGCTACATAAGGGGTCATCTAACCAGGAAAAAAAAAATCTTGTAACACTGTCTTTAGTTTGGTTTCATTTATTCCATTCTGGAGAATCCTTTTCCAAATCTGTGGTGGTAGCAGTGAGTAGTCAGATAAGACTCCATCTCAGTATTAAGCCCACTCACCTCCTGATCCCAATGTCTTTTGGCAATGAATTTTATAGATTGCTTTAAAAAAATACTTTATCAGTTCAGATTGCCTTCCTTCTTTTTCATTCCTCCCTTTTCATTAATCTCCCTGTCCTTGTGCTGCAAAGTAGAGTGAATGGAAGTTCCCAGTTTGCTATTTTTGTATTACCCCTGATTTTGTACCCTTTTTGTCATAACCCTTCCTTATTCATCTGCTGTCCAAGGTAAACAGTCACAATCTTTTCATCTCTCAGCATATGACATTTTTTTTCATGACCATAAATAATCATGCTTCTCACTTTCAACCTTTCTAAGAAGTCAGAGCATGAATGGACATCATCTGACTATTATTCACCAAGTGTAAAGAATTACACATAAAGAAACTACTCATGAGCTTGAAAGGATCTTTTTCTATTGACATTTGAATTATATTCAGCCACAGTAGTTTAAAAGGTCCATATTTTATTGTATTATTACTGGTACCACAATATTCTGCAAAAGCTTAAGGTCTATTTAAATAGCACTTTGACAGCTTTATTTGTTCCTTGCTTGCAAAACATAACCTTGCCTCTAATAGTAATTATATGGCATGGTATAAAATAATTCCAATGAAACTCCACTTTTGAAAACCTTATTATCAGGATTTATTGAAGAGTATGCGCTGTAGTGTAGTAAAATCATATAAATTCATTGTATGCTTATGTTTTATTTTATTTATGATATATTTGTACTATAAATGGTAATTTTACTGGTGCATGGTACAATTACCTTTGCTTTAGTATTGGAAAAGTCCTACAGTATGGAAGGGAAAGGGGCAAACCATTAGACCTCTACCTAAACACGTTCCCTCAAATAGAGTTCTCAGGAAATTATGCTAAAAGCTTAGATAATTGCAGAGACACCAATATCCTTTGCACAGAAATTTATGTCATGCTATAAATAAAACTTTAGAATTTTCCCTTTTAAAGAATTCTGGTGGGTACAATGCAACATGAAAGGTTGCAGAAAATTGAATCTGTCTTTATTAAATTGCATGGGACTTCTTCCTTAGGGAATATGAGAAGTTTTGTATTTTAACATGATCTACACCAGCCTGCTTGCAGTAGTGAAACAAGGTGGTAATCTAGTAGTTAAGGTATTAACCTGCTCCTTGCAAGCTATAGATGTGAGCTTCTGTTTTGCCGTGATTTTCCTATGTGACCTTGGAAAGTCATCTTTTCTCATATTTGTAAATATTTTCCCATTCTTTACTTTACCCTACTGTAGTCTAATTTCTTAGCTCTGAAGTAGCTTTGCAAATGCCATTCAGTGGAAACTATCAGCCTTCATGGTTACATAGTAGTTGAGTGACAATAGAGTGATGGGTTTGAGTATCAGAAATTTGGGATTTGGTCTTGTCCAGACCAGATTTTTAAGGGTATTAGTAACTGAGGAGTGATACACATAGCCATATTTTTTATGGGCAGTTAAAGGAGTCAGGCACATAATTCCCACCAACCTTATCTCTAATCTGCTTATGTACTTCTGAAGGGCTTTAAATCTCCATCTGTAAAATAAGAATAAGAGTTACACAAATAAGCATCCCAAAGACTGTGAGATGTAGGGGCAGGAGAATAATGGTAGCCATTGAAGTATCTCAGACTGGGCTTCAAGAAGAAGCTGAAACACATTAGACCTGTTCTCGTACAGCTTCTGCCTGAGCTGAACTTCCCTGCAGATCCCATCTGCCCTTGTGAGTGCTCTTCTGGGAAGACACCAGGGTGGTGACGTGACTTGTTGGTGACATGACAGGTGTACGTGGCACAAGGGATGCATCAAGACCAGCAAGGCAAGGCTGAAGCTCTCTCACATAGTGTCTACAGCTGCCTTGAGCATGCCTCAGGTGAAAGACACAATCAATGTTTCCTCCCCAGGAGCATTCTCTGGTTCACTTTTCACACAGGTCCACAGCAGCTCCTGAGACTAAAAGGTGTTATTAAACCCAGGGTTGAGCTGAGCCTCCAAACTGACCCTAAAATGCCAGGTAGGTGTTGTTCCGGAAGATGCAGTACAAACTCTGTCATCCCAACAGTTTTCCTCCTCTTGAAGGAGAGAGTAAGACAAGGACCAAAAGTTAATGTAAAACATAGCACCAGACTAACCACTGCAGCCTGAGAGCTGTAGCCAAGCAGTTACTCTACTCCCAAACAACACTTGCAAGAGTGAGACCTCTTCTACCTAATAGACCGGCTTGGGATGGCCACTGGAGCTCACTGATGCAGCTGCGTAGTAAAATGCACTCCTTTCCAATGACTCAATTAATCATTTTCTCTCGCACTCCCAGATATTTTATCTTAAGTCCAGTAAATTAGATTTAAGGGGTGAGCAATATAGGGGGAATAAAAAAGTGAGCATTAACAGTGATTTGTTACAGACAGATGAATAATAAAGGTTATCACATAAAGTTGACGTAAACACAATAGATGGGGTAATTATGTACCTTATTTATTCTAGTTGCTATTTCTTTCACTGCATTGTGCAAAGGGATATCTGAATCTTAGATAAAAAAATACAGTTTTAAAAAAGGGAGAAGCACCAAACCAGAAGATAGAAGAGACAGAGGGAGAGGGGCAGAAAGGCAGAAACAAGATGAAATGCAGAATTCTAGACAGGAAAAGGGAAAGGACTGTAGCATCTTGGTCTTAGAACTGATATTCATGGACGGTGTAAGGTCCCAAGCTAGAAAATTTACTTACATGGTTTTTTTCTTGACAGAGCAATTTTCTCCAAACAACTTTTTAGACAGTTCTGCGTTCCTTCATTTGAGGAAGGACTGTCCCAGTGGTTTGGTTTTCTTGGGCTCATTAAAATGCAGCTAATGTGGATTAAACAGGACCATTACAGGATCCGGGTCAGATTCAACAGCAGACCATTCCTGTTTTGGGGGGGTTAGTTTTCTGCCAGGTTGGAGGGTTGCGCTAGATCTCTGAAGGGTTAGCCAGGAGCTGGCGTGGCACAAAGGGAAGCAGGAGGAGGAGCCAGCTGGGGTGGAGCAGGCTTGGCAGGATGTCCCCTTTGGTGGCTGCTGGAATCTTCCTCTGGTGTTGGGCACTGTCAAAGCAGTTTGTGAAGAATCAGAGAAAGTGTTGGGAGAGAGAGAAAGACTGCAAGAAACTGACTCCGTTTCAGCCCCAAAATAGCCAGAGCACCCACATGGTCTGTGGGAGACAAGCTCAGACCTGCTTAACATTAGAGATGGACTCAAAGCCAAGTCCCAGCTGTGCTCTGAACATCTGTCATGTTTTCTGGGTGAACCTTATTTTGCTTTACTTACATCCTAAATAAATAAAACAGATCAGAGATTTGCACTTCAGTCTCTACTGTGCGCTATGTGCTTTGGGCTACTGTCTCAGCGTCTGATAAACATTTAATTTAATACACAGTGGGACAACTCTAAGAGGAAGGTTTAAGACACGGTCCCATAGGGGGAAAGAAAAAAAAAGTTGGCTTCGCTGATCAAAGAAGTGCGTGACAAGGTTTTAAGTCCCTGCTTGCATATGGCAACTGAAAGGTTTTGTTGAAGCAGGGGCAACATCTGGGGGACCTCTGGGGCGAGACACGAGGAAGGTCAGCAGCAACTTCTATGCACAGGACACTTTTGACATACCTCTTGAGGAGAGCAAGTAGATGAGGGGGATATGGTGGCCATGAGGAGATCATCACCCCACGCTCCCCAGAAATGTGGCTGGACGGCTTTTGCATGTGTGGATCTCAGTTATAGCGCGCTACTGGTAGAAAAGTGAAATGGAAAAGAGAAAGTTGTTTCATGTCAACCTTCAACTAAAAACTGAAAAAAAACCTCTGAGAATTCAAGTACTGTGAGACATACTGATGCTTGTCAATATTTGTGACTGAATTATTATCTAGCCTTAATAATGATTGCTATTAACTGCTGCCCAAACAATTGGAAAGCAGTAGGTAAATTATCCCTGACTTTTTTCCTGTCAGCAGAGCAGGGCAGTAGTGCATAAGGACAAACCCACCATCAGGTGCTCTGGGGTGAGCAGCCTTCTGGTCACACCAAGGGAGATGCTGTTTGCGGGTCAGTGGTGGCTCGCGTTCTTCTGGGAAAAGCTGTGGCTTCTGTCAGCCTTGAGTGCAAAACCATGAGCCACATCCTCTCTAAAATCACTCTTTTCAGTGTGACAGCCCTTCTCTGTGCTGTTGACAAGCTGCCTTGGAGCCACCTGTGAACACATGTAGTTTTCCAGGTCCTTCAAGGTTGCACCAAGACAGTGCAGCTGCTGCAGGCTGGCTGAGACCCCTGTGTTAGCCTGGACATGGGAACAGAACTGGACCAACACTGCCAAAAGTATTTCTGCAGCCCTTCATTGACGGCTTCAGCAAGGTCTTTTTGGTGCTGTACTCATCCCTTCTCAAACAAGTCTTCACTGATGTTTAACTAGCAAGTAAAAAAAGCAAATATTAGAGAATGTGCACAGAAAGATAAGGTTAAACTGAACATCTTGAATTATATTTTAAGCATTACAATATCCAGTAATGAAAGCATCTGTATTGCACTCTGAACTGCAACTTGAGTTACATGCCCAGAGTGAGACAATAGAAATCACTTTTGGTGGCTGCTGAGGAGTAACTCCTTGGATCTGCCTTTTCACACAAACTGCAGGAGGGGCCAAGAGGGGAATGGCTGGAACAGGTGTCTTTAGCCAGTGGAAATACACTCATATGAGCAAAGTCATATTTTTGTCTGGGCCAGCAGCACGTTGTAGTTCTCCCCTCCTGCCCTCCTCTCAATAAGATGAAAGACAGATAAGGGAGGAAAACAGGCACTGGTACATGTCCAAGACCCAGGATCCTCAAAGCTGACTTAAGAAATCTTATTTGAGGGGGAATCTGTTTGTTTGAGATGATTATTAAGAATATGAGAATACTCCCACTCGTTTGTGGAGGGAAAAAAAAAAAAAACCCAAACAAAAAACAGTGAGTGAGATTTACTTCCTTGGTTGTCCCCTGCAATTATTCACCCATTGCAACCTGAGATATTTTAGATCTCTCTTGGGCTGCAGGAGGATTCCTCAGCAAGCTCCTCTGAGCAGCCAACTGCAAAAAACATTGAAATATGATAAGCATATAAGAGCATTAAATGGTAGCATTCTCCATCACCCACAGCCTCTGTTAGTTGTGCTTCCAGGCCAGATGAAGCTATAATGTACGTACAGCTGTTCTGAGTTGTAATGGGAGTTTTGAAATGGGATCGATTCATCTGTGTTTCGTGAGATTGAATTAAGCAAAAGAAAAAAGTATAAAGACTTGTCTTTTTTCCAAGCATTCAATAAAAATATTCAGCCTCACTGGAACATAATAGAGATGTGCTTTCAGCACACAGATGTGCCGTAGTGAGAGCCACATTTTATGTAAGCTGCTCATGCTTTTGCACAGTATTAAGAACTGAGTGTACTTTCAAACTCCTTTTTTTGGCCTTGACATGAACTAATGTCAAAGCAAATGAAGACCTGGTGGTAAATCCTTTTCAGCACTGCTAATGGTTGTGGCCATTGCAGAGCTGTTACTGGCTGTCTAATCGTCTTTGGGAAATCGGGCTTTTATATGTAGACCTTGTGTTCTGGATTTTGATTTCCGCAACAAAATGTGCTGGCGTGACTCAGTATTTAGAGGAGCAGAAAGGTGTGCGGGTCACTTACTGCAGTGTATGTTCAAAGCAGGTTTTGTGGTGACCTTCAGGGTTATAATGAGCGATTTGAACAGAATGACATGGGGAAAAACTCATGCCAGCATCTCCTACTATAAAAATGCATTTTTTTAGAAATGTAGAAAACAGATTTACAATTGATATTATTTTTTTTTCAGCATAAGAGCAACTTATTTTCTTTTTCCAGTTCCATTTCTTGTTTTATATTTAGGGTTTTGTATTATGGCTGCCTAGATTTACAACCACAAATGTGCCAAAGCCCTTGCCTGGTTCATTCAGGTTGATTAATAAGCACCGTAAAATGTCTACTTTCTTCAACACCTGCACACTCCATTCCTTAGCATTTTGCAAATGTAAGAGGTGCAGATACGTGTTTTGACTTCGATCTTGTAAACCACAACTGTGCAAGTGGTAGATCCTGGTCTAGATCTGGGCAGCAAGGAGATGTTGCCCAGGTCTCCCCAGAAACCCACATTTGTCTGGGTGAGCCTCTGTTTTCAGTTGTTCCTCCAGTTGCTCTGGGAGCAGCTGGACATGCAGGCAGTGCGGGTCCTGGGCAGAGCCGGATCTGTCACGCTGCTTTCCATAAAATAAGCCCATCAAGCTTGGTAAAAATTGAGGTCCCCTACTGTCAACATGCATTGGTCATCTCAGGGGTTGGGTGCATAACCGTGTGTGTGACTGCTGGAGTGCACAAAGTCTGTTTCGCTGGAGACACTTCAAAATTTATCGTCTGTTTTTGTGTAGCTGACATTTATTTACTGCTGCTTTAGTAATTGCACAGAGTCAGTCTGCCTCTCCTGTGCAAAAAAGCTTCAGGTCTTACGTAGTCCCCCTCTTGAACATGATTTTCTTCCATTCCCTCACACTCACCTATCCTTACTATCACCCCCAAAATAAACAGGGACTATTCTCTTGTCCAGCTGATGATTCCCCCACCTCTTCCACGGGGGTAGGATACATCTTACCCCATGAAAGCTTTTTGGAAGGGGAAACCCAGTCCAGCATCAGCTGTGTCCACACTTCTACATAGTGGATAGGCGGGGACAAGGTGACACAGACTGATTTCTCTCCTCACTGCTTAGTACTAGCCTTCTCAAGAAAAGATCTGTCTTGATAGATAACTGAAACACTCGAAAACAGGCCTGGAAGTGGATTAAAATTAAAGAGTGAGCAGTCTGGGGTCCAGTGCTTGAAGCTACTGCCTGTATCCATTTTATTTAGCCGCACAGACATACCTGCTGCTGTTTATCCTCCCTCTCTTAGCAGCCACATGAGAAAAGTATTGTCAGTAGTTGATTTATCCCACCTATTTTAGACACTACTTTAAGGGGAAAAGATCACCCTTTGGAATTAACTGTCTCTTTATTGACTACGGAGGGAGTCTACATAAAGGAGTTCAAATGGCTTAAAGGTAGGAAGGCGGAAGGCGCATCCTACCTGGGCAATTGTCCCTTGAGTAACATGAGACCTGCACTGGGGTTTTCCTGGCAGAGCTTTCAGTGGCTTTCACATGGGATTTTTCTCTGCAAGAAGTGTCAGAGCAGGAGAAAACACAGTGCATGTTCCCTGCCACCTCATTTCCACACTGCTTCGTCTTCACCTCTCCCCAACAGCTTACCCTTGGGGGAGGATAGGACACATGACCGTAAACCTGGATGAGCAACTTCTCCTGCTGCATGGAGATAATTAACACTTCCTCCCGGTCACCAAGCGGCTATGCAAATCTTAGGGTCCCGTGGAGGCGGGTGGATTCCTTTAAGGGACTCTTATTTTATTTTCTGATGATATTAAAAAATACTTCAGATTGATGACAGTACTTCTAAGCAACAAACAGCTACTACCAAGTCTCTTTGCTATTTCCTTATAATTAAAATAACTTCTAAGGCAAAATAACAAAGTGTGAACTTTTTTCTCTTTCTGCTCAGAAATCGAAGCAAAGGAAGCGTGTGACTGGTTACGTGCAGCTGGATTTCCCCAATATGCTCAGTTCTATGAGGGTAAGTAGGTTTTTCTCCTCTTGGTGCGGTACTGAAAGTGCACTGGGCGCTTGCCAGGAGAGCTTGCAGTCAGCCAGCTCTACATTTGACTGAGTTACAGCCATGGCTGGCTGTTTCACAAAGCCTCAGCTGCTGGAGTCATACCAATGCCTAAAGAAAAGTAAGATTTTTGCCCTCATAGCCATGGGAAGACAAAAAAAAAGAGGGACGTAGTTTGTGTAAATCTCAAAGGTTAACAAAAAACCTGAAATACAGAGGTGTCTCTTTTTTTTTTAACTTCCTGAACTATGTCTAAAAATAAGATTGAAAGCACTGAAAGTTACTGAAAATTTCAGTTTACTGAAGTTACAGTCTTACTGAAAATAAGGTTGAAAACTCTGCAAAGTTACCAAAAGTGGATAATCTGAGCTGCGTTTTACATTTGGAAAGCAAGAAAAGCCAATATTTTGATGCTAGCTCAAAGCAAATGGCCGTGTCCCCTTTCTAGCTGTAGAGTTCATGCCCAGGGAGGCGGCGTCCCCGAGGGCAGGGCGAGCGGTCGCACTGCTGCTGCCTTCAGGAGCAGTTTGGGGACTGGGGCTGGGGTTTTCCTGCTCTCCCTTGCTCAATGCTGAGAGGGAAACTGCAGCTCATCCTCGTTTTTCCCAAACTGCATATTCTCTCTGCCAGAGACACAGAGCCAGCTCAGGTCCGCTCGGGCTTATTAGCCGAAGCGCAGCTCCGCCAAACGCCGCTGGACGCCTTCAGGGTCAGCTTGGGTCTGGAGGCAGCACGGCTCCACGCACGGAGCGATGGCCAAGAAACCTTGTGGGTCAGAGCCAGCTCTGCTGAGAGCCGGCTCAGACACCGTCCATCCCCGCATGTGGGATGGACAGGGACACCTCTGCAACTTCTGATGGCCAGCTGAGGTCCCTCAAGGCTCAGGTGCTGGCTCCTGACGGGCCGCTTGGGTGCCCGGGTACTGGGAGCATCATGCAGAGGTGCTCAGGTGGCTCCTCAGGAGCCAGGTTGGCTCCGTTAAACCCAGCAAGGAACTAAGACTAATAAGCCTGCCAAAGCTGGCATAGATGTGTGTCTACCACAGTCCCTGGGTGCCCAGTAGTACTTTTATGTCTGCCTTGTAATCAGCGTATCTCAGATACTGACTCCCCCAGGGAAAGGAGAGCCCACTGTCTGCCCAATTCAAAGGGAGGTTCCCTCCAAAAAACAACCTGTGCTGGGCTCCCACAGTTCCCATACAGTCAATATGCGCTCTAGACACTCTGTATCTTGGAAAACAAAGTCCTTTTTACAGGCATCTATTATGTCAGTGTTAAGCACTAGTGTCTGAAACTGCTGGCTGTAGTTCCTGTATCCCGGCATCCTGCTGCGGTACCTAAGCATGGCAGAGCAGTCTGGAGAGCAGCCACAGCGCTGGAACCCGGCCCACCATTATGGATCCCACTAATGTGTTGCAGCCATGTCACTTTTCATTACAAATGGCAGCTTCCAGCACACTAGCCTGGCTTTTTAGCTAATATTGGGGGTTATAATTCAGCTTATTTTTTTGGTCTCTGTTACTCGAGTAACCCTTCGTCTGAAATGGTTGTTATTGGGAGTTGTGTTAAAAACAAAAAGCACAGACCATTTCTGTTTCATGAGAAGAGTCTGTTCAGCAAATAATTCATTAAGTCACTGTGATGGGAATGGAGAACCTTGTTGCTCACGTGGATAAAGAAACTGCATTGGTAATTCTCTAATCTCATTCATTTGGGCTAGGCACTAGAAGGAATAGCTAGCGATTGAGTATCTTGTTAAAGCCAAAATGAAATGATCCTGCTGTCTCTTTGGTGCACAGGACATGCAACTGCACTTTTAACAGGAAAAAATAATAAAGTGACTGAAAAGGGAACCAGAGCCGAGTGAAATCGGTCATACTAGATTTCAGTGAGCAAGCACACGCAAAGCACTTTAGATGTAGACGATGTGTTTTCATTTGAATAGCAAGCAGTCATCTTACTATTGTGTCTCCTTTTATAGACTCCCAGTTTCCCATTGACATTGCTGCAGTAAAGAAAGATCATGATTTTCTTGACAAGGACCTTGTAGAACCTCTTTGCAGGTAAATAACACCTAAAGTTTCTTTTCTGATAATGTAAAAACATAACCTGATTTGTTAATTGTTAGCATAGCAGCCGAAGCAGCAGCAGAGATGTTTGCTTGTCCATGTGAATTAAGCAATGAGATCTATAGTGATACCATTCTGAATTAATGTCTTTGACGGAAAATCCTGGAGTAGGACCCACACAGTCATAGAAAACATCACATGATTTGAGAAGACCCAAATCCAGTGGATTTGAAACACCTGCCTTTTAAGAAAGAACTAGCAGTAGTACAAGCAAACCCTGAATAAATGAAGGAATCACATTTGAGTTGCAGATTAATAACTCTTATGTCCGAGCACAGCAGAAAAGATAAAACTTCATTGCATAGAATTCAGCAAGTACTTTCTCTGGCAGCAGACGTGGTTTTCATGCTTCTGTGATTCCCTTGGTACTCTCCTTTTGGCACCAGTAACAGAAGTGGGACCAGAACCCCACAGTACAGCTGCTACAACTAATCACTGGCTTGCCCCTCTCAGAGGCCTTGTGTTTGCTGTTTATCTAGGTTTTTATACTCTGTCTGTGATGAATATACCGTATTGCATTGCTCAAGTACTGTCCCTCAGGACTCAAGAAGCAGCAATTCTGTGGCAGTTTTGCAAAACCACATTGCAGAGGCATTGTTCCCCTCATCTTTCTCCGGTCCTCAGCTCAAGCTGGGTTCTGCTCCTCTCCTCTTTAGCAAGGACAAAGCAGCATCTGGCCTCTAACCAAGCAGGCTTTATTACATGTTATGGAAACTTTCACAACACCAACATCAAGATAATTGGACAAAACTCTATTTCCCTTTCTGCAACTGTGGCTAAAGTCATCAGAGAATGTATGCCGTTCCACTGCACATCGTACTGTGCATTGCAGGGATTAATGAGTCTGTGATGCAGCACTGTAGAGAGGGTTTCTGAGAACCACAGAAAACAGGGCTGGAAGAGAGTTCATCTAGTCCATCTCTCCATCCCAGGCTATGCCGTCCTTCCTGGAGAATCCAGGTAATTCCTGGGCGTAGTTGTCAGCATGCTCTCCCAAAACTCCCTTGCTGCAAGTCAGACCTATTGCTTCTCGTTTTGTCTATTATGGTTATGGGGAACAGAATACTCTCTTTCTCTGTGTAGTAGCCTTTGTGTCTGAAGACAAATCACTAGGAAAGATTTGGATCCTTCAGCGATTGGTCTCAAGGATGCCGGGGAGCAGAATAACTGCAGACTTGATCGGCTGCTGTTCTGTACAGCTTGGTGGGAGGAATTGCTATGCCCATGCTCAAGAAACCTTCCTCCCACGCATACATGCATCCCCCTGCTTCAGTCTGGCATGGTGTAAGACATACTTTGCTGTAGTTTAGGAGCTGGAAAGTGGTTGTGGTAGGAGGTTGAGATCTCTTCCCCTCTGCCCTCCCCTACAAAATTGTAAGACCATTGAAAAGTGTAAGTATGATGTCTGTCCCTGACCCTTTCTCTTGAGAGCAGTGAGGTACAGTCATCGCATAGCTCTGTGGCTCTCCCCAGGCTGTCTTCTCTGAAGCAATTAGCAATGGTAGTACTTCAGTTATGCTCACCAGGCATCCAACATCTGCACAGCTAAATGGGAACAGCTCACCTCTTGCTCCTCCGGCCTCTCTGTAGACTCACACATACACCTATGACAATTCTGCTAGGTTGATACATGTTTATCAGGATTTCTTTGTGAGCTGAACAGCTAGAGACTGGGGTTTTTTTCTCTTTTATTGAAAGATGAGATTTTGGAAAATAAACTAGCAGCTGGAGAGATGCACTTATGTGACAGAATGCTTTATATTAGCCTAAATCAAGTGATACTACTGAGACCTGTAGTACACAAGCATAGACACAGATCTTTTCAAACTATTTAATTCAAAGACAAAGGGGTTTATGACTGTCTAGTAACTTTTTCTGGAATGATTTTATTCAGAAGACAACACCTGTTGACTTTCATTTTCATTGGGAGTTTTTAAACAGTTTAAATCTAAAAAAAAAATAACACCTCTTATATTAGCCAGGTAGAAATACAAGTGTTATGTACAGATTATGTTTTCAGATTGCAGACACTTAATTTGCTGTAACTCAGTAGCTCCAAACCTTTAGCTGAGAGAGACTCGTAAAAAGCCATTGTGCCAAATGTCAAGGTTCAGGTTCATCAGAATCAGTAAACAGTGCCAGCCGCTGCCTCCAGTACCAGCTTTTTTGCTGTAGTAGTTATCAAACCAACATCTTCCAAGTTTTCTGGGGCACTGAAAATCCTCACAGCTGGGCTGACCACTGTGGTCAGTTTTCTGCCCTTGCTTTCCTCTGTGGTGGCGTTACTACAAGGTGCATTCCAGTATATCACACAAGTTGCAGGCTTGATGCACTTCTGTGAAACAGAAAGTTAAGAAAAGGTGAGTTATCATTTCTGTATGCACCGATTCCCAGGTCGGGAGCCAAACTTCCATTCTTCAAACACCCAAAACTGCTCTTGAAGCTATGCATGACCAAGCCTTCACACTGACTAATAATGCATTCAGCCCGTTGTACTGAGCAAAATGGGGTTCTTATTTTCATTTGGAGGGTAATTTTAAAGCGGGAATGCCAGAGAGGCTAATCAGTTTCAGCAGAGTTTTAGCTCTGAATGGTAATGGTTCTAGTATAAACACTGAATTTCTCTGCTCTTGTGGGTTGAAATCAGACTCTGAACCTCATTTTATAATCATTTTTCTTATGGCACTCCAGTATACAAGACAACGTGAGGTACAGATGCAGAGGAACCTTTTCTTTTTTAAAGGCAGCTGGTAGTATTTTAGTCAGAAAGCCTAAGACTCCCTCTTGTAAAGGATTTCAGTGACCTTTTTGAGATATTCTAACGCTCCTGCTGTTTACAATATCATTGAAAATTTGGCAGAGTAAAGACCAAATTTGAGGCCTTTGGGTTAGAGGCATATCTATCCAGAGATTCCACTCAGATTTTATTGAGTAGCAAACAATAGAAAATTGCTATGCAATCTGCAGGCGAACGCTGTCAGCCTGCCAAAATAATAATTGGGCATGAAAATTTTATAGCTGGATGTCTGTGTCGTTTCCAAAATAGCAGCAACCAGCTCTGCTCTGGGAACTTTTGTGGCTGCTGTGATAAGAGGGTGAGAAGGAAAAGCCAAGCCATGTTGTATTTTTTGTATTCACGTAAATACAGTGACTAAGAATATAAAGAACAAGTATGTAACGGTCTGATACATAGGTCCCTAAAGCAAGCTCTTAAAATTTGGACTGTGCCAAGCAGCCAGCAGCCTCTTTTTCCATAGCTAGTGTCTCTTAGATAGCTTGTAAATAATCCAAAGGTCGCTGTACACAGGACATCCAGCCATTAGAGTTTTGAAGTGGTGATTGTATGGTCAGTTCCATCTGCTGAGTTAGATTGCTCTAGGTGCTGTTAGGAGATAAGCCCGGCTCTCCACATGCAGTATGGAAAGCCCTGCTCTGAAGTCAGGAGAATGTCTCCTGCTCATCTCAAGGAGCGCTAACTCAGCTCGTGTGAGTGTGCAGCCTATAAGGCCTCTCAGTCAGTTGCGGCCATGACCAAAAAGTGATAGGACTGGAAAACAATATATTCTCTTCATGCACAAAACTGGTGGAGCAGGGACATGCCAGTGCCCGCTTTGCACACCAGCCCTGCCGGTACTGGGAGGACCTTTATTCAGTGTTCAGACCTCATAAGAGCGCAGCATGAGGAGTTGGGTGGCCTCTTCCCAAATTCCACTGCACCAGAAGAAGCCAGCTAGGGGCATGTGTATGCAGCACCTAAAATTGGCTAGGAATAATGATAAAACAAAGAAATAGTGTTGTGTTTCCCTCAGACAGGAGTTTATGGAACCATGTAATATGTTTACCTGATGATGATCCATAAGAGAGGACATTTGCAAACCTGCAGAGGTTGGAGACACCATGCTGTTCATGCTAGTCCTCCCCCTGGTGCCTCTGATATACTTTAAGGCTTTGGGACAACACCTCCTCCTGCACGACCAGTTGTTGCCCCTGGCTACATTCCCCACCAGCTGCTTGGTAGCAGCTGCAGAACAGGTCCAAGGGAATGCATGGAGCTCCAAGTCACTTTAAAGTTGTCTTCCTGTTATCTGGATGGCTCTTCAAGCAGGACAACAGGTCACCCACAAGGTTTCTCAGCTAATCGATCTTGCGTTGCTGCAGGTTTGTATTTATTTGTAAACACTGCTTAGTGCTGTACAAGATGCGAAAGTCAGAGATCTCCTGCTTCTGAAAAACTTCCATCATAAGGGTTATTAAGTACAGCACTGGGGTTGGGATTCAGAGCCCTAAATACCTGTGTCTAATGCCATCTCAGGTCTCCTAAAATAATCTCAGACTTCTCCATGGGCTGGGTGGACCAAGAGGACCTGCAGCAGCTGAAGGCCAGGCTTGGTACTCTAGGGGATCTAAAATAGCACCAGACATCTCCGTTTGGGCACGTGAAGCACTCCGCTGGTATTAAAAGTATTGTATCAAGGGACATTTTTAACATAGACATGTTATTTCACCATATAGATAAGTGCTAAACCATAGAGGTAATGTTTACCTGTGATGGCCTGGAGAAGAAATAAAATTAACATCAATGAAGCACTTCCTGTGGTAAATATTTTGCAGGCTTCCCCTAAACACTGCAGAGCTTTCCAGACAAGCATTCAAATGCATCCGGGATGACTTGGTTTTTATATAGCCACTTCTCTTGCATTTATTTAATGTTGTTTCCTACCTTTTCTCAAGCCCAGATTTTGTGTTTTGTTGACATTACAAACAGGCAGTCTTTCCCCATGTTTTTAAGCAGTGATGTGAAAGTGTAGTGCTTCTCTCTTGACTGGGACATTAGCGACAGCCTTTTGTAGCCAGATATTTTTATTTTTGTTTTTTGAAAGATGTGTTGAGAACTTGGCTGTCAGTCATCTAACGACTTTAAGCAGATGAGAAAAACTTTCTGCCACTGCTGGCACATCAACACGGCGTAAGAAGTTGAAACAGACTGGCTTTGATTGGAGTTGTTAGTACCAGGCAGGCTCACAAATATCATCATTAGTGCTCTAATTTCACTGGCAAATCTTTCCACAGCACTGAAAGAGCCCCAGAAAGCATGCTGATGTTTTGTAGATGGGTGAATTTAAAACCTGAAGTTGGGCCCCTGGCACCCAGTAAACAGTAGTTTTGTTTCTGATGAAACGAGTTCTTCATAGCAAGGCCAGGTTAGAAAGCAGCCAGGACAATGATGTGGCTTCCCAAGCCTCCAGTGTAAGTAATGATACTCACTTTTACAGAGCTGACCGCTCAGTCTCTGCTGAAACGATCTCTCTCTCAAATGCCATTAGCGGGAAAACGATGGCTTTGGATGGTCCTGTTGGTTTCACCATGTGCTTTCTGCACCTTTCTGTGCTGCGGGAGCAGCCCCTTTCAATAGAAATAGCACGGCACTTCCCGCTGTCGGATGGACACATCCAGAGGTACCTGGGTGCAAACAGGGCGAAGGGTACGGCCAGGGCTGTTGCTTCCTCGTCTTCCTGCTTCTGAAATGGGTGCCTTGCTCCTGGGTTTTTAGAAGGCAAATGGCACCACAGTGAATGGATGGAGCACTGGCCCTGTGCAGGGTCTCCGATCTGAGCCTCCGGTTCACCTCTCGGAGGAAGCTGTCTCCATAGACAGAAAGTTGAGTTGGAGTCCTTTGAAAATGTGTCTGTATATTTGGAATTAATATCGATATGCAAATTTAAACATTTCACACTCAAAAGAAGTGCTGAACATTATTCACCCCAGGGCCCCAAGAAAATGCAACTTTGGGTTGAGAAATTCCATGTTTGGGCAAAAGATGAGCTTTGCAATAATAGATGTAATCCCTGAGGAGGAGGATTTGTGGGCTGAAGATATAGCTACAGAGCCACGAAGCCTGAAATTTATTACAAGAACGTTACTATCATGCATGCAAGGGTGTGCTTGTGCATGCATTATACTCACATTAATATGAGGAGCACAGGACTTTTCTGATACGGCATAACGAGTTTATTGGCATGAGTTAGGGAGGAGTATTTTATCTACAAATGAGCAGGTGATATTTTGCGAGGGAATTTTTTTTAAGGAAGATCCATATTTGGCGGGCTGGTTCTGTACTAGCGGTGGCAATTTGAAAGGACTTCTAATATTAGAAGTCCCGGGGAGGAATATGTTAATGCCATAATGTTCTTACGCTATGTGAGAGACTACATTGTTGAAGTGATACTTTTTTTTTCACGTGTCCGAGTAACTTATCACATACATTTCAAATGTTATCAGTTCTGAAGATTTGCAGCCTCTTCCTGAGACCCAGAAGCAAGAGGGGCAGCTCTTGCTGCAAAGACACAGGAGATGCAGGGAGCCTACAGAAGAGTGTTGCGGGCACATGGCTCTCTCCCTCCGCCTCTCTTTATTTTGAAATTCAGCCCTAAATCTGGAAAATGTTCAAAGTTGAACATATTTAAATCTGCTTTTAGAAGATGGATGGTTTCATGGATCAGGACCTTTAAGTATAAATAAAAGTAATCAATTATGATTAGCGTGGTAGGTTCTCTATTGAAAGAGTGTGTTTTCTTGTCCTCTGACTGTCTCTGCACATGGGCGCACACACACCCACATTCACTTTCCATCTTTATCAGATTATCATTTCAACCCACTATTGTCATGGGGTAGCCTTGGATTTAAGGAGCAGAAGCTTTACAGAGTCCCTGATAACATGATTACGAAAATGGTCAAAAATAACTAAAAATATTTATTTCAAGATGTTAGATATGTTACATGTTGGGTGTCTTAACCTGTCTGTGAGATCCACAGGTATGGGAAAGGAACTGTTGGCTGTGGAGAAACGTTTAACTAACTGCTGAAAGTTCTTTATGTCAGTTTTTTAAAGGAGGTGCTAACTGCCTTGAGGAACTGCATTTTTTTATTTTGTCTTTCATTAGTCCTTTGAAATCCCCATTTTAGACCCAATTATGTTACAGTCCTGCAGAAGGCAACTTACCTCCTTCTTCTCTTGTCATTTCCCCAGCCATCAGAGGTGTTTGTTTATACCTGTTTCCTTCACTAAGTACTTAAATGACTATGAGTTTAAAAGCAATGTATAAAACCTGGCTATCAAGTAATGTGAAGCTAAGATTCCCTTTTAACGCAGTGGTCTTATAGCCTGGAATAATATGACCAGTGTCATTTCTGAAGCTTGTTGTATGCAGTTGGCACCCTACAGGCAGATAAGAGAAAAGCTTTTGAACTTATGAAAAGTCGTGCCCTTTAATCAGAGGCTGCTAATCTTTTGAATTTGCTTTGCCTTATAGACGACTGAACACACTGAACAAGTGCGCCTCAATGAAACTCGATGTGAACTTCCAAAGAAAAAAGGTAAGGAAACTTCATGAACTGTGCTGGCTTTCCTCTGGCTTTTGTGATAAGACCTCCCCAGTTTAGCCTTTAAGTCAGTAATGCTCTTAGAAATAAGTGTATTTGACTTTGACACTAAGTGTCAGCGTTATCCAGACACATGATAATGTGAATTGCTGAATCTTGAAATTATAAATAAAATAGAAAAAAACCTGTGACTAATACAGCAGGAACAATACTATGTGTGTTAACAGGGCACACACAGTACTTAAAACTGTACGTATGTGCAATTCAAGTTAGCGAGTGAAAACACAGTGTGGTTTCATTACGCTGGCTTGTTTGCCAACGCCATGTGAGTACACAATGGAAAATCCTGCTTGGAAAAAATGGCAGCTGCTCGGATGAAAACAATAGCTTTTCTTTATTTCTTGTACTGACTTATTCCTGGTTAAGAGTATGAAAATAAACTCTGTCATTCTTACAAGCTCCTGTGTAACATGGGAATTATTTGAGCTTAAAGGGTTTCGGGGAGGACTGCAGAAACTGCCTATTGATTTTGAGAGTTTTGTAACATGTTCCAGTGTTAACTGTTGAACGTTTGGTTTTCTGGTCACCAATTCCCCCAAGCCCTTCTAGTAGTGTACAATGATAGTTGCTGGCTCTGGGAAATCTTGGTGTCTGTTTTTCTTTCCTTAGAGTGTTTGTATCATGCTTTTTAAAAACTACCTCCAAGGGTTGCATTTTTGGTGTCTTTGCAGATTCAGTGAATTCACACTCTATTCACTGTTTGAGGGAACTTGAACAAAGAATGGTTTTAATGTCCAGATATTCTGCCTTCGGCACATGCCGAACATTTGTTCCTCTGTGTACGTAGCCTCTTTAGCTTGCGTTTTGTCTGTTCACTGGAGCCACAGGGACCTCTTCTCTTCACTGCTTCAGACCTGATGGGTTTTTTTGTCTTTGATGAGTGCCAGCACTTTCCACGTCAAACACCCACGTCACACCTAAGAGAAGGAACAGTAACATCCCCTGACTACACGATAGCTTTATGATTTGGGCAGGTAGGCACTATAGGAAGAGGCTGAGGTCCTTCAGTAAAAGCTAACTCAATCGATTGTGTCATTGACCTGCTCGGAGCGGTGTCTGGTTTGCGTCCATGCGCCCGTGTACTTGTGTTCAAGCAGAGACACTGGAGCTGCACTCGAGACAGAATTACAAAAAGCAACATATAGGTGAACACTGATTGTCCTCTGGAAGTTCTGTTTAGTTCCTGTCCTTCGTCTCTTCAACAAGTATTTTGGGTTTGGTGTGAGGTTTGTATGCTTGCTTGCTTGCTTCTTTAAATGTCTGATTATGTTGGGTTAAAAAAAGAAGGATTTCCGTGTTATCTTTGTTTTTATTAATTTTTGCTTCCACTCCTGCCTGTTCTGAATGGATTGAAGCCCTCAGCTGCTCTACTTGCAGAGGACCTTTAATTTGCTATGGAAGTGAGACTGCCCTACTTGGTATTCTTTCAGGGGGACAGACGCTAGTTGGGTCCATACCTGCGCAAAGCCAGAGAGAAGCAGAGCACAGAACAATATAGAGAAAGAGGGGATGAAGGAAATTTGGGACAACAGATACAAAGCATGTGAAAGTAGAAGAGAATGTGGGGGAGAGAAGAAGAGGGAGGAGAGACTGCTGACAGAAGGAAATGTAAATGCAAGTGTAAAAGCTGGAAATTGGGGCTGGAATTGAACACTGAACCAAGTAAACTTCTTTTTTTTGCTGTAGATATTGCCTTTCCTAATAGTCTCTGTGGTGATCTGAACAATGAAATGCAAAATCAGCTTGCTTTGGAGGTTCAGCGTAACAGGTTTGCACAGGACTAATGCAGCTGCTTGAGTGATTCATCAAAATACGGCCAAGCGAGCTGCCAGGCGAGGTTACTGTGAAAGCCAGCACGGGGTGAGCGTTCCCCACCGCCCGCTCTCCCACCCCATACATTCACGCTGTGGGCTGCTCTCTTTCCCTTGGCTTCCTTGAGATGCAAGCAGAAATCCTCATGTGTGTGTTGCAAATATGTCCGTAAGCGATTTGGACAGGCAGAGATTAGCCTTTGGATTAACTGCCTTCTGCAGCTGTCGATTTATGAGAATTCCTGCCCCCAGCTGGAAAAATGTGGCAGGATTCCACCGCAAATAAACCCACTTTTTGCCTTTTGTTAGCATCCCTCTGTATCTTAGGCAAGTACACCCTCAGTCAAAAAGCTGTACTATTTTAAATCAACTGTGACAAATCTGTGAATCAAAACCTCTTTCTCTTTGGCAAATGTTATCAGTCACTCCTCGAGAAACTTGCCCCTTCTCATCTTCCCAAACATAATGGCATTAAATGGACTTTTGAATATGCTCCAAAGCCGTGCACTTGATTTCACCCTAGGTCAGTAGAAGTATATAGTCACTGCTCCAAGATGTCTACTCCGCCTGCGTAAGATGAATCGTTGCTTTCAGACCTACTCTTGATCCACTGTCCCCATAGCTGGTGACATGTCAGTTGGCAAAGTGCTCTCTGCATTTTTTTTGGGACAGTCTCGTTTGTCAGCGCACTCTGATATGTAGCAAGAACAGTGGGTCATTCAGGATGTTCGTGGCTTCCAGAATTTCTACTGATTCCATCAAAAGAAAAGCACATTATGTCACAGGACTCGCAGTGCAGATGAATTTGGAGTGAGTCACCTTGGCAGCATTTCAGTATCCAGATATTTGATTTGTCTGATTTTGCTTCTGATGAAACACAAGCATGTTTCGTTACCAATTAAAAGAACTATACGAAACCTTTTTCTAATTGAGCTGCAAATTTCAACACTGAAACCCCTCTGTATTTTCTGAGTGGTTCTTAGGGAGAATGTAATCCTATCTTTGTTGTGGTTAGAGGCAAAACTTGTTTACTACCAATATCCATTTCTGTTCATCCCTACTTTCTCAAAAAAAAAAAAAAAAAGATCGCGAAACTTATTTTCCTCTAAAAATGATTTAAAAAGTACATTCACCACTGAACTGAGGTTTATTTCTGTCTCCTACTCTGTGCTCTCCACTTGGTGTTTTTCACAATGTCTCTACCACTTTGGCTAGTTTAATCGATTCCAGCTTGTAGAAAATACAGGCTAAATCCCGTCAGTTCATACAGTAATGTCAGTGCAGCTACAGGGATTTGTGTCAGCCAAGAATCTTCTTTAAGGTCCCTTTGGCATATTGGGATGTACAGCAAATAAAAAAAAATGTATTTTTATCCTATTGGCTAGTGCCATCAACGCTTCAGCAATGGTATGCTTTGTAGATATAATTACTGCTACTAAATATTTAGAAGTACATACCCTTGCGGTTTTTAAAATATCCACTTTGTGGCACTACTAAGACCACAATAGATGGATTTTTAAGTGCCTGAGTCTGTGCAGTCCTTTGCTCTGTATATGCATATAGCAAACCGTGGAGCTAAAATGAAGGTAGAGCCATTTCTTCCCTGCAGACAAAATGGCCAAAGCGGTATTAGCTTTTTCTAGCCCCTTTCCTGCCGCTTCACTAGCCGCTTAATTTTTTCTCTAGCCAGCAGCAGAGCTAAGATCTCCATTCGTTCCTGTGAACTCACATCAGCTGCAGGAGCACTGCACACCTCCACATTAACAGATAAAAGAGGAATGACTAACCCCAAAATTTCATAGCTATAGTTTATTTTATGGTTTGGACATGATCTAAAACATCTGGCCGACTTGAAGTGATAAACTGGCAAAAGCTTATGGCACACTACTGATCCCAACCTTCGTCTTTTGAGGCTTCTCATTATTTAAGGTTTTGGGGGTTCTGGTACAATTTGTTTTACATTTTTCAATTAGGCAGGCCAGCAGAGATCTAGTCAGAGATGGGAGATAACTTTACCATCAAAACTTCGTAGAAAAATACTTCTAATAATAGACTTTCAAAATGAGAATTTTTCCAGTCCCAAAATAGTCTTTCTGGTTTAGCACCTCATTTTAGTCTGACAGCCTGTCATATTTTACTGCCTTCATACTGCTTCCAAGAATGTGAAGAGCTGTTTGGATGTCATGTAGGTGAAGTTAGTTTGTTCTGCTTTAAAACAAATGTACAAGAATAATGCAGTATAAACTCGGTTCAAAGTCAAGGGAAGGATACTCATTAGCAACTGCGGGCTTCGCATCCTTAGAGAACGGCGCGTTCGACACTGGCTGCGCGCTTCATGCTGAAGATCTATCTTTTTTGTTTGAGCAAACAGATGAGAAAAATGTCATAGGGAGAGCTTTTTTTTATGCAATTTTTTTTCAGGGCGTATGTTGACTGCATTGCAGAGTAGCTCCTGGAGCTGCCTAAACATCAGCACAACTCTGCAAGCCCCAGGCTGAGGGATGAGACCAGGGAGAGCTGTGGGGCTGCTGCTGCCTCGGGAGGGGTCGGGGGAACCCAGGGACAGCGGGGCAGGCTGGAGGCCGTCAAGTTTGGGGTACCTTTGATTGCAAAGGCAATGAAGATAGCGGTTGCCACTGTAGGGAAGCTCACCTCAGCTGTAGATGCTGCCCCATCTAGGACTGAGCCTGGCTGCTCCTCCTCCTCACACCTCCATGGTTGCCTTCTTTTGCCTGGGCTCAGACCCATGCTAAGTGATGCCTACAAATATTTTATTTTTACTGTTATTTTAAGCATCATGGGTATTCATCTGTAGTTATGTTCCGGAAACATAAATCCTGTTAGATGTACCTGGTCTGTGAAGTTTATAGATGTTTACTTAGTTCTTACTGCAAAACTAAGTGCAGCACTGGATATTTGCTGTCTTCGCTTCTTAAATGTCTCACATTCCTGTAGTACCCAGCTCCTTAGGGAGCATTAGGGACATGGTTTAGTGGTGGTTTTGGCAGTGTTAAGTTGATGGTTGGACTCGATGATCTTAAAGGTCCCTTCCAACCTAGATGATTCTATGATTCCTTCCCAGTCTTTACCGTGTGTATCTTAACACCACCCCCACTAGTCAGGATCCCTCTACTTGGACCTTTTTCTAAACAGTCACTATGGCCATCAGTCCTACACAGTTCAGTACACAGGCAGTCCCCCCACAGAAGCCAAGACATATTGATGGGACTCATGAGCTCCCTAACATAGAGTAGACTTTTATTCCTTACTTGTTAAGATGCTCACGACAAGTCTTCACGGTTAAATGACAGAGGCTGTTATGAAAGGATTGATGACCAATCTTTCATAAACTAGGTTCAGGGAGACCTTACCACCTGTTCTCACGTGGAGCAGCACAATCACATTAATTCAAATAACAAGTAAAAGCACCTGCTTTTAACATGTGCCACTTGCTGTTTTCCAGAGTGAAGATTCAGATGAAGAAGACCTCTGTGCTATCAGTAATAAATGGACTTTCCAAAGAACCAGCAGACGATGGTCTCGGGTGGACGATATTGATGCTTTGCTTCACCGATCAGACAGACATGGATCTTCTGGGGACATTAAAATGAAAAATACAACAAGCAGCGAAAGCGTCCTTACAGATCTGAGTGAACCTGAGGTCTCATCTATTCACAGCGAGAGCAGTGGGGGAAGTGACAACAGGAGTCAATCTGGCATCAGCAGCGCTGCCAGGGAAACCTACGACTGCTCTGGCCAGCATGATGTAGAAAGCACGCTGCTGCAAGACACCACTGCGATAAACACCGGCCTGTCCCCCAAGGACAACCTGAAGAATGAGAAACCAACACGAACCAAAGCAAGAACCTTTCTAAAACGCATGGAGACACTAAAAGCAAAAGGTGTGCATGGAAAACTAAAAGGCTCAGGAAGAACAGGTCCTTTAGAGATAAGTGGGCCTGTTCTCCAGTATGAGCCGAAGTCCTTGAAAGACATGCACTGTGTACAGATAGTCAATGGCGATCTCCAAAACTTAGGACAAGATTCAGTCAAAAGAGGACTTTCCTTTTCTGCCAAATCCAGCAGTGACAGCAGTCAGTCCGAAAACAGCAGCAGTGGGGTGAGCACACCATGTTTGAAGGAACGCAAATGCCATGAAGCAAACAAGAGGGGTGGGATGTACCTGGAGGACCTAGATGTTCTGGCAGGAACAGCCTTACGGCAAGTGGTGGACCAAAACCGCAAAAATGAATTTCATTCCCAAGAGAACTTGGTTGTGCATATTCCCAAGGACCACAAACCGGGGACCTTCCCAAAGGCACTTTCTATTGAAAGCCTCTCACCTACAGACAGCAGTAACAGTGTAAACTGGAGGACAGGCAGCATCTCTTTGGGAAAGCAGAACTGCTCTACTCCAAAAGAGTCCGGATTGATGGCTTGCTGTCCTAAAGAGAGCAGAATTAGTATTTATGACAATGTGCCAGGTTCGCACTTGTATGCTAGTACTGGGGACCTCCTGGACTTAGAGAAAGATGTCCTTTTTCCTCATTTAGATGACATTTTGCAACATGTCAATGGACTCCAGGAGGTGGTAGATGGCTGGTCAAAGAATGTGTTGCCAGGTCTGCCAGTTGACGATGTGTCGGTCAGGGAATCTCCATCATTGCCTTTCCAGTCGCCCACACAGATCACACTTGATTTTGAAGGAAACTCTGTCTCTGATGGCCGGACCACACCGAGTGACATGGACAGAGATGGAACATCCCTGAATGAATCAGAAGCCACTGGTGTTAGGGACAGGAGAGACTCTGGAGTGGGAGCATCTCTCACAAGGCCAAGCAGGTAGGTAGCAAGATCTTGTACACAATTCCACAGATTGTGAAACACAATATAATGAAGGAGAGGCGCTCAGCCTGAGAGTCAGAGGGTGCGGGGTACCATACTCATCCTGTATGGGGATGGGGACTTCCCAAGGAAAGGTGGGACTTTCAGAGAAAGGATATCCTGCTAGGGAAATTCTTATGTGGAATCAATGGAGCATTGGTTTAATAGAGCAAACTAGGGCATTTTTTTTTTCTCTCTGGATCCATCAATTATATAGTAGGACCCTGTAGATGTTGTGGGATGTATTTTCAATTTGTCTTCTAAGTTATGCACCCCAGTATATGCATCAGTAGGCTTGTGCACTTTTTTTTATGCACTGGTCTGCTTCAAAAATGCGTCCCTTTGTGCTCAAAGACAATTCCCCTACCGTGCCTCAGTCCCTTACATGACTGGATGAAATGATGGGATACGATTAACTTGTTAATAAAAGTGAAAAAGGGATTTTGTTAATAGTTTGCAGACCTGTTTTAAGTCAGAGGGATGAGTTCCTGTTGAGCCAGGGAAGCACAGTCCTGGGTAAAGGCCCTTGCGGATCCATACTGCTGTGTGTGGAGTGGCTTTGTAGTGCAAAAGCAGGGAGAAAATAGCTGGCATTTTCTGATCTGCCGTTACTCTTGTCGTGTCCTCACAGAGGATTCTGCCACACCGTGGTTTACTGCTGCCCGTGCTTGCTCACCACCATCACAAGCGAGTGAACTCCAGGAAACTGCTGAGTGAATGAGCAGTGCCAGAGTTTTTAGGATTTGAGCCAGAACTCCTGTTTAGCAAAACAAGAAAATGAAATGAGGAGGTTTTTTTCCCCAATATATCCAGTACGTAGAGAAAGAATACTGGAGTAAAGAGAAGATGTGAGTGGCTCAATAGCTTGGTGGTTACGGCTCTTGCCAAGGAGACACAGGGTTCAGTCCCTTCTCCAACAAATCCTTCAGTATTTAATAATAGAGATATTTGGAGAACCTCATCTCCAAATACCTTGGTGGTCAGGCCGGTCCCCTGGGAGGCGAGGGACCAGGCATCAAATCCCGGTTCTGAGTCAGGGAGAGAACATTTGAATGCGGATCTCCCACATGCTGTTGGAAATGTGTGGGCTAAAGGGCATGGCAGGCAGCACTGCTTCCCTGAGCACAGGGATGGGACCCGTACCCACTTGTGAATCTGACATTAAAAAATGAAAGCTTGGGCATTTCCAAAATGAAAGAGATTGAGCAAATTGTTTTATTCGTCTCTGAGCTATATTGTCTTTCAGTTGACACACCACGAGCCATGATGTGTGTGTGTACGTTTATGTATGTTTTGTATGTTGCCCAGCCCTATCTCACAGTATACCATAGACACCTTTTTCTGCCCGGTTAAAGCAATTGTCTGATTTTTCTATTGTTTCTTTTGCTGAAGGCGATTACGATGGCATAGCTTCCAAATCTCTCATCGCCTGAGCCACTCCGTCGCATCACTTCACATCAGCAATCAGTCAGCAGCCCAACTGAATCTGCTGCAAAAATTCTCTCTGCTTCGTCTTACTGCCATCATGGAAAAGTACTCCATGTCTAACAAACATGGCTGGACCTGGTGAGTACCATCGATAACTGGGAGAGAGATACTTTTAGAAGAAAAAAGTTTCTTCTAATTCTGTTATTCTGATAGTAAATTCAGTAAAGGCAATTAGGAGGAACAATTGACTTAAACTGTAGAATTTGAAACTGTCCCCTTTAATCCGTCACTGCCTAGTGACTCAGTGGCAAAGTCAGAAATAGATCCTGGAGATCTGACTTCATTCCTGTGCTCTAACAGAGAGACAACCTCAGCCTCTCTGACAACACTCCAGCTCCAGAAAAATAAACAGGAGTAGGAGAGAGTGATTAAAAGTAGGAAATGTTTACAGTAAGTCTTCCCCAAAATTCATTTTGTGATTCGAAAAGAAACAGCTGCTGCTGATACTTCATGTATTGGTTTGTTTGTGCTTTAAAAGCAGGGTTACAGGAGCAGTTACAGGACTTTCCTCTGCAGATCAAAAGATGTAAGCTTTAGCTTGGACTTGCGTTAGAAGGAGCTTGCAGCTGTAGCAGCTGTAACAGCTACCTGGTCACTCAGAGAGTGGAGTGAAGGGCAGAGGGACATGAGTCCTGACAGGGTGGCTCCTTCTGTAGCAACTGGCTGCAGAAATCTGCGTCTTTAATAGTATACGAACCCTGATGGGCCACGCAGACTCAGGTATCCTGGAATGGAAATAGGCATAGATAAGAGATTATAAGAATCTGAGAAATAATCAAAGGGATTACAGAAACTTTCCCTAATACGCAGAGACACTGAGTCCAAAAATAATATGACTTGACATTTACATGGTGATTTCCATGTTCAACGCACTTCACCAAAATCCCACTAAATTCATCTGTGAGCTAGATAAGACAAGTTTGCCTTTAGAAATAGAAAAACAGATGCAAGGATCTACATGTAAGATCCACCTCACTGACATCAGCCGCTCCAAAAGAGTGGCTGTTTAATCTGAACAAGTTGAATCTGAACAAGTCAGGTTGGCTGTCTGTGGGCAGTGGAAAAAGACAGGC
This sequence comes from Fratercula arctica, assembly GCA_947846985.1. Taxonomy (NCBI): domain Eukaryota; kingdom Metazoa; phylum Chordata; class Aves; order Charadriiformes; family Alcidae; genus Fratercula; species Fratercula arctica. Next base: position 25,212,582 of record CANTUZ010000001.1, on the reverse strand, counting down.
AACTCCAAAGGCAACTTATTCTGTGACCAGCAGAAGCAGGGAGGTGATTGTCCCCCTGTACTCAGCACTGGTGAGGCCACACCTTGAGTATTGTGTCCAGTTCTGGGCACCTCAATACGAGAGAGAGATCGAGGTGCTGGAGCGAGTGCAGAGCAGGGCAACGAAACTGGTGAAGGGCCTGGAGAATAAATCCTATGAGGAGCGATTGAAGGAGCTGGGACTGTTCAGTTTGAGGAAGAGGAGGCTGAGGGGAGACCTCATCACTCTCTACGACTACTTGAAAGGACACTGTAGAGAGGTTGGTGCTGGTCTCTTCTCACAGGTAATTAGCGATAGAACAAGAGGGGATGGCTTCAAGCTGCAACGGGGTAGGTTTAGACTGGACATTAGGAAAAAATTCTTCCCAGAAAGAGTGGTCAGACACTGGAATAGGCTGCCCAGGGAGGTGGTGGAGTCACCATCCCTGAATGTGTTTAAGAGTCATTTAGATGTGGTGTTAGGGGATATGGTGTAGGGGAGAACTCTGTAGAGTGGGGTTGATGGTTGGACCTGATGATCCCAAGGGTCTTTTCCAACCTAAATGATTCTATGATTCTATCTAAGGCTGAGGGTTTGGGTCACCCTCCAGAGATGCCTCACTCCGCAGTGGGTATAGAGGCAGTCTGTACTGCCAACTCCGTCTAAATCTCCGTTAGAGAGCTAAAATTCTGTGATTCTATGATTCTAAGATGAACCCGCAGATCACAGTTCTCCTTGTTGCAGCTCCCTGCAGCTAGCTGACAATGTCTGTACTGAAGTGGATCTCACCTTAACTAACTCCAAATAAGCAGACTAGAATAGTGGAATTCTAGATCCTGCTGTTTGTACAGAGGTTTTCCCTCCTGACAAATATTTCTTCAGTTTGTATAATAGGTCTCTAAGGATTTATAAGAGTGGGACTCTAAATAGCTGTAAAGTTACATACTGTACTCCTTCAGTAGGTCATTTAATCCAAATTTTATCTCCTTCCCACACAGATGAGAAAAATCCTTGTCACATTCAGGTCATATTCATCCTTTATTCATCCTTTTTTTTTTTATTTTTAATTCCACTGCAGTCATGACTCCCCCAAAGGGAATCCAGATTGTTCTCATTTTCACCATCATTTTTGGAAGAAAGCAAGCTCACCAGCTTCACTTAAGTTACTCAACTAGAATAAATCATATAACACCAGGGATGAATCTGGTACATAGGGATTTCCCACCATCATTTATTACTGTAAATTGTTAGTCAATAGAAGTACTAAATCATGTAACTGGTAGTATAAAAACCATTCAGCATGTTAGAGAACTGAACCTCCTTTTCTCTCAGATATCCTCTCCACTATGCTTTGCTGTGCCATTCCTTTGAGTCCCTAATGTATGATTTAAACCATGTTGGCTTCAGCTGGATGACAGCTGCGTAGTAAAAGTTTTTTGTTGGAACAGATTGTTATACTATATCTTAGAGCCAGAGGCCATCTACTTATACAAGCTGTCAAGAAATCCATCAATTAAACAGACTGTTAAGTGTCCGTGTATTGTGCATTAAACATCATTTCACCTTCTTTAAAAAAAAGGAGGTGCCCCCAGTTACCTATTTCTGCCAGCAGTGTTACTCAGAGAGACTGCGTAAATACTCTGATATTTTCATGCAGCCTGTTCCTGTTAATTTTCAGGTCTGTGCCAAAGTTCATGAAGAGAATGAAAGTCCCTGACTATAAGGACAAGAACGTCTTTGGTGTGCCTCTGATAGTTCATGTCCAGAGAACAGGACAGCCTCTTCCCCAGAGCATACAGCAAGCGCTACGCTACTTACGGAACAACTGTCTAGATCAGGTATGAACTTTCCTCCAGGGACTCGGTTGATTTTTTCTGAAAAGCCACCCTAAGCAAGCAATTGTGAAGCTTTTTGTACTTAGTACCAGAATTATTTGAAGATTGTTATATCTCACATTAGGCCCACATCTCCTCTGGTGTTTTGAGACTTGGTGCCAATACTAATGGTTTGCCATTTTGAGATTTGTGTCCAGCTACTCTGTTGAATTCTTGTAGCTATAACAGTCCTGCTGATTTGTATGCAATAGCTTACCTCAGAGAACGGCATGAGGTCTTCGTGTCTATTGAATAAGAGCTTACGACTCCCAGCTTCTGCCCATATCTGCACTGCTTATGCTTGACTGTTGCCACTAAGGGTTAACTGCATTCACCATTTCACAAGATATGGTACAAAAGGTTTTATTTACTTAGCCAAGAAAGAAAAGTCCAAGAATAGAGAGCAAACTCAGCAAAATATTCAAAGTATTCTGTTGACAAAGTCAGATATATCCAGATAGAGTTAGGTCAGCAGGGGTTCAATGCCAAAGCCATTACTGTACGTCTCCTTTTATAGTGTTTTTAGCTGCAACAAGCAAGCTGGGAGACCCTCATGCTCAAAGTATTTTAGATTTTTTGATTCCCTTTAGCTACGGAGCAGGGACATACCAAACATATTTTTACTCTTCTTCCCCTAAGGATGAGGATATGTATCTTTATGAATATAGGAGTGGGAGAAACCCCCTGGCTCACTGACTTCTGTCCTCTGCTACTATTGACCTCTTCCATAAACGCTTTTAGATAGTTGCACGTTCAAAAGGAGCAACCAGCATTTTACTCCACAGACTTTGCTGCTCTCCTAGCTCTGACCACAGGAAAAGGGTGGAAGTAGTCAGTTCTGAACCTTCCATTTTCTGATCACCATTCTGGTTGCTGTCCAGGTTATTTTGTTGGGTGACAGTCATTTTCCCCAAAATGGAAGTCTAAAAATTAGATGCCTAGCTGTCAAACACACCTGTTTCCCTTTACAGCCAGTGAGGAGACCCAGGCCCATCCTGTCCTTTCTTTGTGTTGACTATAAAGAGATTCTGTAGCGGTCAGACCTTGTCATCTAACTCCTGGGTGTCAAAATTGAGGTGAAATGAGTTCTGCCTACCATATGTAGCACAGGAGTTGAGGGATGGGAGGAATAGCCTGTTAGAAATGTATTAATAGAAGATGCATAGAGACAACTAGAAGCAATATATCCAGTAGCTAACATGCCTGCTTATCGCTGTGGTAATCTGGGTTTGCGTACTGAGCAGGGAAACCTAGTATTGGAAGAAAAGTGATGCAGCAAGCCTGGAATCAGTGATGGGACTGGAGGAGGAGACACTTGCCCAAGTGTGAGGAACAGGAGATATGAGATAGGGATGGGCTTGTCAGCAAGAAGTAGAATGATAGGAAGGAAGAGAAAAGTGAAGGGGGATAAATGAGGGAGAAAGTAAAATGGAGGTTAAAACCAAAGAGAAGAAAAAAGCTCTTGAGAGATTTGAGGCAGTCAAAAGGAGTGTCCATGGGCAGACTTGGACAAATATCTTCTTCGAGAGGGAGGGTTTAGTTGCTGGGAGGCATCAGAGCTATGTGAAGGGCCATTTCAACTCAGCTTGAGTTTCCACTTAGAGTGGAATTGGGAAAATATGGAATAGAAATTTAAAATACCTTTCCACTAAAAACCTTTCTAGGCCAAAACCCTCCAGGCAATTCAGCTTCTCTGCTTTACAGGAACTCCCTTTGTTACCATTCAATTCAAAGTCTCCTAAGGCCTGAGCAGCCTCCAGTCTCCCCCAGCATCTTGCTTATGTGTCTGTTCCGTGCACTGCAGAAGGCAGTCTGGAGTCTTGAACGGCATCAGAGCCTCTCCTGCACGCACTTGGTAAAGTTGAGGTTGCTCTAAATCATTATAAGGTCTGGCTCCTGGCACTGAAATGTCTAAGATGGTATGAGGAGGCTCACCGTTACTTGTAGGATATTTTATTCAGTTTCAACTTGTGAAATAGAAACTGCTTCGCCTTTGTCAACTGCATCTTTATTTCTGTCATGCATCATACGGCTACTTGCAGGGCAGATGATCCACAGCATGAGGATAATAAAAAGATTGGGCCAGACCAACCTCTGATAAATCACTGGATTTATAGTCCCATTTTATTTACAGAATGAGTCTGTAATATTGCAGAACAGAGCCTAAAACATCTTCTTATATCAAGTGAAGAACAGTCCCCTTTTGTAATCATATTTTTTTCCAAGAAAAAGGGAAATAGGAGTTTGGACAAATATCATTAAACAAAAACAGATATCAAGAGTAGCAGAACGATGTGCAGCAGGAGATCGCACAGGTGAGATTTGATGTCTGACCTCTCGAATCAGACTTAAGATGGAAGTTTTTAAAGGTTCTTTATACCAGCAAGGACACTTTCCATCAAAAGCAGAGAACTGAGCCTCTGCTCTCACATTTATCTACCAGATGCCAAAACTGTATTTTTTGGACAGAATTAGTATGTGTCCTTCTGCATCTTCAGCAAACATTTTTCAGAGGAAAAGGGATTTAAAAAGAAGAGAAAGGGAAAACCAGATGAAAAGAGCCAGATGCTCTTTCTTGTATTCTCTTGTCAGAACAAAGACCAAGAGTTTCACCTGTGAACAGAAATACAGTGCACCGGGATGTACACGGGGCACACTCCAGTTCTCTACTTCATACCCATAAATTTAGCTCAGGAGCGATGCTAAATTCATCAATAAGAAGACATAGAAGAGCCGCTCACAGCCAGTCTGGCATAGCAGTTCATCTCCATGTGAATAAATACATCCCCTCACAGAGGTGCAGTGTGTGATTCATGCAATCGGTGTCATTAATGTGTGAGTTAACAAAAGTCCTAAATACCGTACGGTTGAGCATGGGAGGTGTTCTAGGGAGAGGAGGGAGCTACGTGAACTCTGTGCTGGCAGAAGTAAGCGGCAGGAGGCCAAAAGGCATTTTTTCATTGCCTTTACACATTTTTGTTGGTGGACGCGGAAAGCTGAACTGACCACCAGTGAGACAACGGGCACACAGGAACAGAAGTCTATGATCCCAAACCTGAAATGCGCCTTTTTCATAGGCCTTTCTCAATATTTCACCTTTTCCCCTGCAAAACTGAAGGAAAACAGTACTAACGCTTCCCAAGCGAAACACTGTAAACTCACTTGGGAATAAATAATGTGGTTAAGGCTCAGGAATTCGCCCCGGGGGAATTCCACTGGGGAGAAGGGCGGTAAAAGGGCAGCGCTGCCATGAAGGCCCTTGCAGGCATCATTTCAAGAATTACCACTTCCTTTAGAGTAGAGAGCAAACAGGATAAAAATGTATGTTAGTGACACTGCACAAGTAATTCCTCTGTGCCCCCCGCTTTCAAACTGGAGTTTTCAGTGGGATTTGGGGAACTGTTGGGAGCAGAGAGCAGGAAGGGATAAAAATAGATTTGGTCTTGATTTTAAAGCTCCACCAGCATGTACTAATCTTTTGCCACAGCCATTTATTACTTAGCTGAGCATAATATTTTCTTGTTAGTCTTCAAAATATATACCCAAATAAACATGAGGAACTAGATTCTCAGCTGGAGTAAATCAACAGACAGTCACCCAAGCCAAGCAAGCCACTGCCGATTTATATCAGCTGAGCATCTTGCTTAAACTCTTCAGGCAGCAGGGAAACCACATGCACTCTGAACTCTCCCTCCAGGATGGGATACAGAGCAGCAGAGTTATTAACTCTTACAGTCCCATCACGAGAGCATGCACTTGCCTACAAGACTGTGGCAAAGTTATGACCATCACACTTCATAGAACCATAGAATCACAGAATGGTTCAGGTTGGAAGGGACCTTAAAGATCATCTAGTTCCAACCCCCCTGCCATGGGCAGGGACACCTCCCACTAGACCAGGCTGCTCAAAGCCCCATCCAGCCTGGCCTTGAACACTTCCAAGGATGGGGCAGCCACAACTTCCCTGGGCAACCTGTTCCAGTGCCTCACCACCCTCACAGGAAAGAATTTCTTCCTGATATCCAATCTAAATCTACCCTCCTTCAGTTTGAAACCGTTACTCCTTGTCCTATCGTTACATTCCCTGATAAAGAGCCCCTCCCCAGCTTGCCTGTAGGCCCCCTTTAGGTACTGGAAGGCTGCTATAAGGTCTCCCCGGAGCCTTCTCTTCTCCAGGCTGAACAACCCCAACTCTCTCAGCCTGTCCTTATAGCTCCAGCCCTCTTATCATTGTTTGCACATGTTTCTTTGTTCTTGCCTAGAGGAAAAATAAGCAACCCAAAGCTTTGGTCATGATCTGATGCACCTGCAATAGATTTTTTTTAATATATATATCTCCTTTAAACAACTTCATTTTAAAAACTCATTTCAACACGGTGCTTCTTCAGGTGGGTCTGTTTCGAAAATCTGGAGTGAAATCCCGAATCCAGGCCCTACGTCAGATGAACGAGAGCTCCCCAGAGAATGTCAGCTATGAAGACCAGTCGGCATATGATGTGGCAGACATGGTAAAGCAGTTTTTCAGGGACTTGCCAGAACCTCTGCTCACAAGTAAGCTAGGAGAGACTTTTCTACACATCTACCAATGTAAGTTCCAATATTTTTATTATTATAAACAATTACACAATATCATATATTGTATGATAATATATTGTAAAAAATTTTGGTACGTTTACACTGGGTGGGATTCTTTCTTCTGACTTTAGAGATATATAAAAGAACCTCTCTGCCCTCGAAATCTTTCACTGAGAAATTTTTATGCCACCTAAATGTTTCAATGACAAAGTACTAGCAAATTTAATGGAAAGACAGTGTTCAAATCTTGAGAAGCTTTGAAAATATCAGCTTCACAATCAGAAAGAAGTCAGAAGGACAGGTTGCCATGGGCGTAAAAAGCATGAAGACTTGTGTTTCTTTCAGATTTCTTTAAACTGTGGGCTCCTTTCATGCAGACATGTCAATACAAGTGAGTCTTCTGGGCATGGAGAAGTGGTACTTGTCCATGAGAACATGTGCCTTTGCAGTCCCTCTCTTTGCTGTGACTTTTGATTATTTGCCTTTTCATTATAGTCAATAAAATATACATGAAAGCAACAAGCTGCCTTTGTTTACATCTTCAGCGTCTATGTAAAGATCTTGTAGAGGAAGAAAAACAACAGGATTTCTTCTTTTCATGCCAGCATAAGCAGTCTTCAGGAAAATCTGAGACTGAAATGCATCAGAATGATGAAAATCCCTGTAAATCGGGAAATGACTGTGTATCTCTTCTCCAGACTGAGGGAGAAATAAACAATGAAGAAACTATTGAAATGCCAGAAGAATTAGAGCTTTTTCCTGACAATGTCCATTATGAAGGCCAGTCAGCCGGTGCTCTGGCAGATACAGAAAAGCATACCCGGCCAGCCTAAGCCAAATAATTGGAGGCACTAAAGAGTAGTGTGTCTAGTCTTTTCACTTGCAGACATTTCAGCTGCCAAAACAATAGAAAGCCATTTGTAAACACTGTATAATCCCAGTGCTAAAGAATCTAAGTTACTTCCGTGTCTCCCTTTACTGTAAAAATCTGTCTGTGGCACATAGTCACTAATGTATTTAACATCACAGTGTCAGTAGCTGGTAGAGAAATGCTGTGATCCTGCACATGAGAGACAGCATCACAAATAAATTTAGGGGATTTGGTCATACATGATGTCGTAGGACACAAGTAAACTGAAACAGTTGGTGCCTAGCCTTGGACTATCCTTTCCCCCTCTTCTTTCCTGCTCACAAGTCTCAGGTCTTGTCTGCCTTCATGCACATCAGTGAGAAAAGCAACAGAAATTCCCAGTGGTAATAAAATGGCAGTCACAATTGTTTCCATCATTGAAGTGGCCAAGGAGAAGATTATCCACTAGAAGGACATGTTCTACATGTCCTTGGAAACAAATTACCTTTATACTATAGCTTGATGAGAACTGGGAATGTATAGGAGAGACGGCAAGTAAACTGCCCCCTTGCCGAAGGAAGAAAGATATGGCAGATTTCAGTGTCATTGGCGTTATTAGGTTCTGTAGCCAAAAGGAATCCCCATCTCTGAGCTGGAAGCCTGGCATTAGGATTCACAACAGCGGCAAGCAAATGGTGCAACATTGCTAGCAGACAACAAAAAAATGCTGTAAAAAGGGGCACGGGCTGACTCTGTAACTCCTACATGGAACTGCAGTGGGAAGTCTGAAGAACTCTTCTTTACACTGATCGAAGGGGGAAAAAAGTGCTCGGAAAGATGTTCTTGAACTGCACCAGTCCGTAAAGGATTTCAGAAAGACTTGAGGATGGGTCTGTGTAAACCAAGGTGGGAAAAAGAAAAGATGGGCTCTGTAGACACTGGAGACCAACGTTTGGATGAAGAATGAGTAGCAGTGGGGTTTTTGCCATGTAACCAACAACAAATATATTTTTCTGGTTTAGACATTACTGACAAAACTCCTTTCACAGAAAGAAAAACGTTGCAAATTGCTGGGATACCAATTGTATTTCATAATGTCTGCAATTAAATAAATCTGTAGCTGGGAGTTTTTCTTCCCCTTCATCCTGTTTAACAAATTACTAATGTGAAGTTAGGAAGGATTTTTCTTCTCTTAGTGTACTGGCAAGGGATTTCTGATTTTCTGGGACTCAGTGAAGATCTTTTTCATATATCCAGGACCTTTTTCATATATCCAGAACGGCTTGGTTTGCTGTAACACAGAGGATTGGGGATGAGATGATTAGTGTAATAGTCTATATGGCATAGCATTGATGAAATTTCTCCATTTTCCCCGAACTCTCAGTTGCCTGTTGTTAACCTATGATTGAAAGGCTGGCGGGTCATCTTCTCTATGCATCAGACCCACCAGTGCAGCAGTCCAGATGAAGGAGAACCAGGAGGCTGTGCAGGAAGAAAAGACGTGCATGGATTTAGCAAAGGCTCCTCTGACTTCTCAGAAAGACCTGGCTTTGCCTCCTGTAGAAAATCAGAAGCATTGGGCTGTGTTCAGTTTGTCATTCATGTCTAAAAGCTTTTAAAGTAAAGTGCTTGTACAAGGCTAGCAGGCAGAGCTTAAAAGCTGGCTGTTCCCTGCACTGTAAATCTGCTTTCTTTCTTCTTCCGTTCGATTATATGGAGCATATGTAATACCCAGAGGAGGGCTCCAAGTCCAAACTGAGAAAACTTATGGTAGTTTCAGAAATTAATCTGTCTGAGATGCTATTTAAGCATATCCATTACCGCTTTCATTAAACTCTTTTTATGGTTTAGGACACAAGTGTAAGTATTTTCCTGAAGCTTCCTTAAGGCTCTTGAACTGCCTTCCCAGGGGACAAAAGAAACCCGCAAAATACCATTTAAAGACAGGAGCACTGAGTACTGCTCTCCCTTCATAAACTTTAAGTGAAGTTCAGTCCCTTTCTTGGGGAAGAGCCTTTCAAATAAGCAGAGAAATGTTGTACACTGGTTAGGCGAGCTGTGCTTGATGGAGGAGCAAATACCACAGCCCTCCAACAACCAGCTGGTCTTCACCCTTTCGTCCCCTGTCATCTGCCTCTTCAGAAAGCTGTTCCCAGAGTGTGAATGCCTGTGCTAACTCTGCCTTGTTCCTGGCTCCTTATCTGATCTTGCAAGTGACCCCCTTGAATGTCCCTTGCTTTTCCTCAGACGTCCCCAAGGAGCAGCGGCTGCAGGCGGTGCAGGCAGCCATCATGCTGATGTCCGACGAGAACCGGGAGGTTTTGCAGACTCTGCTGTGCTTCCTGAGCGACGTCACCTCCGTGGAGGAGAATCAGATGACTCCTATGAACATCGCTGTTTGTCTGGCACCTTCCCTCTTCCATCTCAATATAGTGAAGAAAGAAAGCTCACCGAGGTAAGTTTCTTCTTGACACCATAAACGGTCATATCCTTAACACAAAATCATAGAATCGTAGAATCATTTGGGTTGGAAAAGACCCTTGGGATCATCAGGTCCAACCATCAACCCCACTCTACAGAGTTCTCCCCTACACCATATCCCCTAACACCACATCTAAACGACTCTTAAACACATTCAGGGATGGTGACTCCACCACCTCCCTGGGCAGCCTATTCCAGTGCCTGACCACTCTTTCTGGGAAGAATTTTTTCCTAATGTCCAGCCTAAACCTACCCTGCTGCAGCTTGAAGCCATTCCCTCTTGTTCTATTGCTAATTACCTGTGAGAAGAGACCAGCACCAACCTCTCTACAATGTCCTTTCAAGTAGTTGTAGAGAGTGATGAGGTCTCCCCTCAGCCTCCTCTTCCTCAAACTGAACAGTCCAGCTCCTTCAATCGCTCCTCATAGGATTTATTCTGCAGGCCCTTCACCAGCTTTGTTGCCCTGCTCTGCACTCGCTCCAGCACCTCGATCTCTCTCTCGTATTGAGGTGCCCAGAACTGGACACAATACTCAAGGTGTGGCCTCACCAGCGCTGAGTACAGGGGGACAATCACCTCCCTACTTCTGCTGGTGCTTTCCGTGTTTCTAAAGGTATGCAGGATAAAATTTTCCAAAGCATCTGCTTTCCAGCACAGGTTACACAGGGCATGGCTTCAGTGAGAGGGGAAAGCCCATGCTGCAGAGCCAGAAGCCGACTTGTACATGCACAGAAGGTGTTTTCACGAGCCCAGCAGGCATTTCTGCGTTTCTGGCTGGCTGTTGTGAATATGCAGTGCCTGCTTTGCATGCAGAATTTCACTGGGGCACTAGTGAGTTTTGCATAAGTAATGTTAACTTCTGTGAAGGAAAAGGGCCTGATTTTGCTCTGGTTGAAGTCAAAGACTGACAGTGTTTTAAAGGATTTTAATATGTAGATTTTCAGTGAGTGGTTTTTCAGTGTGTATTTTCTGGCTACATTCTGGCACTTGGGAAACCAAGTTTATTTCAGGCCACGTTAAGATGGCGTGTAACATGGTGAGTGTAGACTAAACAGGGCATAGACCCTCCTAAACATCAGTGATCCCAACTTGATGTCCCTGCTGATTCTTTTTCCCCCCCATCTGGTTCAGAATACAGAGATTCTTGGTTATGTACCTCTATAACCAGCGTCTGAGCAAGCAGTGACAACAAAAACCACTGTACATTGTGTCTGTTAGAAATCCATTTCAAAATGTACAACACCTAATGCAGGACATGCGTAACCTTTCCTGCTTTTACCTTTGGCACAACAATATCTTACGTAACTATTTTTCCTTTAAAAAAGGCCCAACAGTCTGAGCAATCTTTTGTGATAAATAAAAACTAAAGATAGGCTTTTCTTTCGGGTGTTCTGAACATCCTGCTGCTGTTTGCTTTCATATTAAATAAGATTCAGCTCTTTTTACCTGAGACACTGAATTCAATTACAGAGTAATACAGAAAAAATATGCAACAGGGAAGCCAGATCAGAAGGACCTCAGTGAAAACCTGGCAGCTACTCAGGGACTTGCTCACATGATAATGGAATGCAACAAACTTTTTGAGGTGAGTGAGAGACTCAAACGGCATTATTCATGGCCACATAATGCAGCATCCTTTGAAGTATTTATGTTTGTGCTTACATTTTCTGTCTTGTATTAGCTCAGAGATTGATGGTGCCTCACTTATTTGTAAACTTGCTCCATCTGAAGTTTATTTATCTCATTTCTTTATGACTGTTCCCTTCTAGCATTCAAAGAAACAACTATTAAAAATGATGGGTAATTAGTCTGTGGCAGTTTTCAACCCAAATTAATGGATTAGGAAATCTGAGTCTAATTAAAATAAAAATCAGCTGGTTTAACATTTCATATTATTATAATGCTTTTAGCACCTCAATTAAAACCTATTCATCTCGAAAAGAAGAGCCAATACACTTTATTTCGGTGTGTCATGCCATAAAGTTAAAATTACATAAGGAGATGCAGCCTCCCTGCATCTTTCACTGCAGGTGGAGGAGAGAGAATGCTCCTATCTCCCTTCCCCAGAAGCACAAGGCAAAATTTCTGGGGGCTGGAGGAGTAACACAGGTGTGTTGACAATACAGTCTAATATGGTTCTGCATGATTAGTGCTATTCTGAGCCATGGACTGTTTTCATTACACTACTTTGGCTTCTCATCTTGCATAAGAAGCAAAGACAGAAACAGGTATCCGTTTTACAGCTCATAGGCTCATTGCAGTTGGATGCTGAACGGTCCCTCAGCCTAGAAACACGGTGCTTTAAGGAAAAGTTCTCAGCAAGAGGTTTTCCCTGTATGTTTCTCCCCCCACACCTTCTGTGGCACAGGTCCCTCATGAGATGGTCACCCAGTCCCGGAACTCCTATGTCGATGCCGAAGTGCATTCTCCCACCCTGGATGAGCTCGGGAAACAAGTGGATGAGGAAGGGGGGAACTATCAGATGTACCTGGAAAGTCTCATGCAGAATCTCCAGAAAGAAGCAAAAGAGAAATTCAAAGGATGGGTCACGTGTTCCAGTATAGAGAACACAGAACTCGCCTACAAAAAGGTAATTTGGGGAGATGGGGAAGAAGCAGTAAAGAAACCAAAGCAAAATACAGCCTAGCTATGGGTCACCCAGATTTGTTGCATGGCTAAATACATATCCTTCTGTCTGGTGAGGCACACAAATTTTTTTAAAAGGCTACTAAAAGCAGTTAAAAACATAATATAATAATGATTCAAGTATGAGGTTCCCGGAAAAGGCACAGAAAGCAAGCTAAGGTCTCTAAAATGGATAAAGTAAGTGATACAGCAAACAATGCAACCCAGAGAGTGAGCTGAGACTTTAAACAACAGATAGCATTGCTTGGGTAAGCTCTTTGACTGGGAGACAGGCCAAGTTTTTGACCATCTCCTGGTTTTTGCCAGCAGTTTGGAGAACACAGCCAGAACCCAGGTATTAAAACACCTCTTCAGGCTGCCCACTTGCTTTACTTCACCAGGCCAGACATAATGCCAGTTTTATCCCTGATCCTCTTGTCCTTGTTTCCAGTGGATTTTTGCTATCTGCAACCTTTACCAAAACTTCCAAAGTTGTTCCAGGTTCCATCACTTCTGCAGGGAAAGCCAGACTGCTGCAGCCAGGAGGAGGGTGCTGCAGGGTCCCTGCAGAAAGGAATGCTTTAAATTTTTGTACTGTGCTAAAAATTCTTTGCCCCTGGGGTTTATAAAACATTACTTTGCATTTTTTATTTTACTATTTTTTTTAATTTTTAAATCAATAAGTAATCTAGGTCTAGCACTTGTGTTGCTAGCCCTGGCATTGCTCTGTACATAAGCTTCAAAGTTTCCTCTTTTTTTTTGTTTATTTTATATTTTGCAGTGTTTTTCTCAATATTTAATAGGGGGCTTTTTAATAGTTTTTAATATTTAGATTTTTTTTTCTTTGGTGAAGCGAAGTGGCCCTTCTGCAGGGTCTGTGCAGAAGTGGTGTTCAGGGCTGCTGGAAATGCAATGGCAGGGGGTTGGAACTAGATTATATTTAAGGTCCCTTCCAACCCAAACCATTCTATGATTAAACCAGCAGTGGCGAGCAAGAGAAGGGGGTGTGTTAGGGGTGGGTGACACTAGTTTGGCAGGGAAAGGGCACTGGGAGGAGTGTGGGGCCTGGATGGTAAGGGGTCAGGGGTTCTTAGGGGCCGGAGGCAGCACTACCCCTATTTAGACAGTGACCACCCCTCTGTTTGGGCAAAGAAATCACAGTTTCTCAGGTTTGTAGCCAGCTTCTGTGAGCGACCTCTGCAGGGAAGGACTGCAGGAGGTTGGGAAGGGCTCAGGATGGGAGCATGGTGTGGGAGAGGGGAGGGAGTGAATAGGGGCACGCACAGGTCTGGGGTCAAGGGCATGTGAGACTGCAGCGGGGACTGGGAGCTCCGGAGGCTCCTAGGCAGGAGGACAGGGGAATTGAGAGCTTTGGGGAGGAGGAATTATAACAACATAAAATAATTTAAGGTGGGAGTTGGGTTTCTGGGGATGCAGTCCTGGGTCTGTGGGAGGTGCTGGAGGTTTCTGGAGCACTAACATTGTGTGGTGTATGCGAGGATGCCAAGGTAGGGAGGGGTTAGAAAAGCAGGGCTTGCAGGATCCAGTGCTTACGTTTAACTTGGTTGCTGCCTGAAATATGACAGCCCTAAAACCATGCAGATATGATGTATGTGTGGATTTTAGGATATTCATCTTTTACACAGCCTAGCACTTCCCACTCCCTGTATTGCATGCTGTGGAGGTGTAACAAGTAACAGGAGCTGTGAGTTAGCAAGCAGTCTGTGTGTTCCTTCTTTAAAAGGCATTTTCCCAATACTTCCCTTGCGGCTATTTCAAGGAGCAAACATCTGTGTATCTATCTGACACATAAGTGAATCAACATGTGTTCTGCTCTTCCACCAATTAACCAGGAGAGTTAATTGACCCTCAGTCCCAGCTAGAGCATCAGATTGCCCAAGGTGGTGGCTTTATTTCAGCCCATGGTTTTGGTCTCTCCTTTCATCTGTTTTTACTTCTACACACAGACATATTCTTCATTACAGTTAGCATGCTTGGGGTTGAAAAAGTGCCTGTTACACCAGAAATAATACCGCAACTCCATTGGCGCTATGGGAACTGGTCCAGATATATACCGGTGTGAGAGCAGTAACGTATCACTTCAGTTTTCCATCCGAGACTAATATGCATATGTTTTCACATACAGAAGAGCAGCAGCAATAGCAATAATAGTGATGGTTAGCAGGAAATACGCATGCTCTTAAGCTAAAGCCAGATACCCATACCAAGATTCTGTCATCAGTGGTCCTCTGCCGAACATATGCATATAGATCATGGGGTTTTATGTTCTTTGTTACTTTGCTCCAGGTTGGGGATGGGAACCCCCTGAGGCTTTGGAAAGCCTCAGTGGAAGTTGAAGCCCCCCCATCAGTTGTCCTGAACCGAGTGTTAAGAGAACGTCACCTCTGGGATGAGGACTTCTTGCAATGGAAGGTGGTCGAGAGCCTGGACAAGCAGACAGAAGTTTACCAGTATGTTTTGAACAGCATGGCTCCTCATCCCGTCCGAGACTTTGTTGTTCTAAGGTAAGCTAAGGGCAGTTCTCCAGTCCCATTGCTTCCTGCAGTGCATACAAAGAAGATCTTGTCTTATCTCAGCCTTTGTATCTGTATAATTATGCTTCGAGAGCTCTGCTTCTGGGCAGCAGTGTTGATTTCTCAAACCGAATTAAAATCGTACACCTAAGAGCATGCTGACCTTTTCTCTGATGTAATTTGAGCAGCACATACTCCTGAGGCCATAAATATCATTTCTTCCTTAGAACAGATGTCTGGTAATAGCTGCTGTTCTCTCTTCACTTTGTTTGTTGTCAAAACAGTGCAAATAGAACCCAGTTGTTTTTTACACTGCTTTTGCTGTTCTCTGGGGAATATTTGATGTTCAAGAGCCAAATGTTTAGTACAGAAGATAGTGATGCTTTTAAGCTAAGGTTGTTACATGGTGTCTATATAAGTTGTTATTTTAGACTTGCAGTTGGAGCCTTTGTAGACCAAGAAATGCTAACCCATAAAAATCCTAGTGTGGAAAGAAACAGAAAGGGGCAGTAGATATGTATTCTGACTGTCTTCCAGGGGATGACATCTCTCAAATAAATGTATAGCTGTGTATCAATATCCCAAATTCAATCTCAGTTCTGCCATTGTCTATCTGCCTGTACAGAACAGATAAAAATATTCCTCTTAAGTACCTTCTGCCTTTGAAATCCTGACCCTTTCCTTGCTAGGAGCTATTGTGGAGCTGCTGACATATTTCACTTACAGGGTCATTCCTACAGTTATTTATTTCAGGATGATTTTGTGCATTCCTGTTCTTGGTCTCTGCTTTCTTTGCTTGAAATGATGTGCCAGAGAAATACTAAGCGGTTTTGACAAAGGAAATAGTCCAGTGAGTCAGGGTTGTATTAGCGGGAAGAAAGATTGAAGGAAAAAGATGAGCCCAATAAAATATAATTATAATAGTACATCCCTTTTATGAACTTCAGTATTCTCTTAGAGAATGATAACATGCAGATATTGTCGGTTTGAAGGAAGAATTACCGGAACTCTTGAGGGAAGATTTTAAAAATATTTTCTGAAAGTTCTTTATAATGTTAAAACACCAATTCTCCCATTACTCTATTTCCTTTGCCTTCCCACAGTACACTGGGCTAAATTAAATAGTTTATAATTTTCTTGAATAATATTATTGACTTAAACCAGTGATAAATTTGGCCCTCTGCATAGCAGCAAGAAGATTGTCTGGGAGCAGCGGGGAGGTTTTGATGACCATAATTCTGTCCTCTTATTTGGCACTTAGTTCACTATTAGGTTTCATGGTGTTTTATGTTCTTTAAAGACCTGCTGTGCAGTCACATCAGTTAAAGAAAAATCTTGCCATTGAGTTCTCATGCTTTTCACTAACCCAGGCAGAATGACCCCCAAGGACTGAAATACATATCATAAAACTGAGTCCTGGTGGGTTTTTAAGGGCTGAAAACAGCCATCAGGCAGATATGTCAGACTCTGTTGTTTATCTCTTTTGATTTATATCATTAAGTCTAGAGCAAGGTTAGCCAGCGATATCACAGTCAATTTGATACCTTATGATTGGTGGGAAGTGAATAGTGAAATTATAATTCACCTCTGGGGACATGAGTAAATATATTTTAACAGAGGGCAGTTTTCTCCTTCCCAATCAAACTTTTGGCTGTGAAAGGATAAACTTAGTTGTTCTTTTCTTTTTTTTTTTTTTTTTTTTCAATATGACAGTCATAACAAGGGGATTAGGCTCCCTTGAGAAGGCCCTGATGGTAAGAGGATAGGGGCGATGTTTCATATGCCTGGGATCTGATGCAGCTCTCCACTGCCCTGCACAGGCATCGCTTTTCATTAAAGATTCCTCAAACGTTTAATGTTCATTAAGTATCACAGCATCTCTGTGAGTTAGGTGCCATGGCTGTTTTTACTACTGTAAGACATTTAGAGAAGTACAGAAACTGGCCTAAATCTATATAACTGGGAATAGGGATCATGAGTCTTCTGCAGTCCCTGGGATACTTATTTTCCACATCACAAATGGCCCAAAATGATATGGTCACATCTAAGCACTGCGCAGGCATTCACAGTAGCTAGTTCAGCATTTGACAGTAGATCTGAGGTGTGATGTCCTACTCTCCACGTGTTTCATCTGCCAAGACAGTTCATCATTTTTATTAATGCACAGACACATGTAAAACCTTCTGAAGTCGGTGTCTTCCTACAGTGTCTTAAATAACAGCTCAATTTCATATAGGGAGAATGCAGAACGTTAAAATTATCTGCTGAAGTCCAAACTTCAGCAGTCCTTGAAAGCAGCTTACCTGCTAAAACATGATACTTCCCAAGGTAGCATAATCCCTGTCTCAGTCCATGGCAAGATGATGCACATGACAACACAGCGGGAATTTCTCATTTCTTCCCACAGCATAGGAAAGAGCAGAGGAGAAAGATATGAGACGCCAGAATACATAGAGAATGCTTGCAGAACAAGAAAAAAATACTAAGTATTAAAGTCTAGGGCTCCTGAACTTGGTGGAAAACTTCTGCAGCATGTAAGACAGGCTTGAAACTTGGGAGAGGGTAAAAATGAAAGGACATTTTGTTTTTAATTCACATGCCCTTGAAACATGTTCTGGGAGTTTCAGAAGTCAACGTGGGTAGTAGTGAGGATTTCTGCATTTGTTGTTCTGTAAGTCTGCATGGGTACAATGCCACACGTCAGCCTTTGCTGGATGGCTTATGCTCACTTTATCTCCTTTCTAAAACTTCTGCCTGTCTGCAAAAGGCTGTACCATGCCCTGTAATATATAATAGTTAAAATATGCTCGTGTGGAGAAGCAAAACTTCACCTGGAGCCTGCAACAACACAGATGGCTGACCGTTCCACATCATGGTCAGGTTCACAACTGGGGAACATGAAACACTTCCAGGGACTCCTAGGACGGTCCAGCGGCATTGCAGGCAACAACAAGGACAGGCAGACAAGCAAACTGTATCTTTAATTCTGGTTCTTACTCGTGTGCCCAAATGTTTCGTTACTAAAGTGATTCCGTCTTGAATGTGTTGCTGCAGGACGTGGAGGACAGATTTGCCAAAGGCGATGTGCATGCTGGTGGCCATCTCTGTGGAGCACGAAGAGGCTCCTCTTATGGGAGCTGTGCGAGCCATCGTGATGGACTCTCAGTACTTGATAGAGCCTTGTGGCTCAGGAAAAGCCAGGCTGACCCACATCTGCAGAATTGACCTAAAGTAAGTATCCCACCTGCAGAAAGCAGATGTCCATTCAGAAGGGCAAAAACCTCCAGCTCAGGGAGGAGAGATGTTGGGAACAGAGGACATGGTCAAGGTAGCTTTGCTGCTTTGGAGTCTTTCTGGTCTTTTCTATCCACGAAGTTCATTTCTCTGCTCAGCCTCTACCGCTGTTATGATGTGATCATAGAAATAAAATCTGCTTATTTGAATACTGCAAGGGAGAACTTCAGAGTATGCTTACAATGACAAGTATTTGAAGTCCACACCGCCAGTGTGGGCAGTAGGGAGTAGGAAGCATGGCAAGCCCTTTCCTGCGGGGCACATTTCTTGAGTATTTGAGTTTCTCAATAATTCTCTTTCCATTTCTTCAGAGGCCATTCCCCAGAGTGGTACAACAAAGGCTTTGGACATCTGTGTGCAGCAGAAGTTGCCAGGATCAGAAACTCATTTCAGCCTCTGATTGCTGAGGGACCAGAAACAAAAATCTGAGGAAGCATTCCTGGGAGCGTGTGAGCATAAATCGAGGTCTGGCAGGGAACAGGAAGGCTGAAAGCAAGATCTTATTTAAGCTGCAGAAATCTGACCAGACATGGGTCTGTACGAAGACGAAACAGGAATTTTATAGGAAAGTTCTTTTATTCTGGAGACTTCACTTTCCCCCACCACATAGCCACATCCCTTCTGTATTAATTTCAATTATTGAAGTAAACATTTCTTCAGAGAGCTTTTGTCATTATTACTTTAAAATCAGACTATTGCCATTAATTGTGCGTTACAGAACTCTGGTATTTAAAGGCTTCTAAGAAGCATATTTTAATTGTAAATAAATTATGTACAGTATGTATATATTTATCTATATTATATCTATATATATGTATATGTATAAATTAATTATTTTGTATATAACTCAGTGCAAATCACTTGCATCAGTCGGACCTTAAATGAATCCGTCACTTGTTTCTTAGTGTGTCACTGCTACATAAGCTGTGTTTGCTATTATCACAGGGCTACCGGGCATAATCCATGTGATAACAAAACGCCTGTTGTCAAATATGTTTCGTGTTTGTGTATGCTGTGAGAAGGTACCTGGAAATAGATGTAGGAAGAACTAAGGAGGAGGGAGGCTGCTGTACGTTTAAAAATGAGTGGATCACTTTCACCAAATAAAATACATGGAAATGTAACTGAGATAGATAGACATTTTGAAGGCCATTTCTATTCAGCTGCAGAAAGTTTGTGTACAAGGTGTTGAAAACTTACCTGTTGCCTTAATTAATGGTATATCTGCCGCTAGAGAACCTCACTACGTGCAGCGTTCATAGTAACTGCTCATTCTTGGAGAGTACAAGATAACGCTGTGTGTACTGAGGTGTCTGAAATCAGATCGGTAAGTTATTAAGCTGTAAATCTTTTTTTTTAGCATTTTGTCTAGGTTCTGAGTAAGCGTTTCTGTGTTGTTCTTTCCTTCTCCCATAGAGATGGCTAATTTTTAAGAAACTACAAAGCAGATTTTCCACATCCAGTGGACACAAAGACAGGCAGATGAATACCATGCCTTTTAATATTCTTGCTATAGAAATAACTAAACTTTTTTTAAGCTTTTAAACACACCTTGGAGATTTAAAAGACTAAATGCAGACTATGCCTGGAAAGATTGCTTTTATAGTAACAGCAAGCATTTTCATATTATATTGCACTGATCTGCACGATCCTGCCTCTGTAAGCATCGGTGGGAGCAGGATTAGCCCCTGACTATGAGGAGTGGGAGCCATTTAAGCCTATTATATCATTTCATTTTCAGGGACCTATTATTTTGCTAATGGAAGAATGCTTTAAAAATAATAATAATAATTTGTTGACATTACGTTTGAGGCAGGGTTCTGTTTTGTTTTTAACTAACCTAAGACCAAAAATCGTATTACATCTATGATTCAATAAGAATGTACAAGCCTGTTAATACTGTTCTTCATTATTCGCATTTGTTCACTTTGACTTTATTTATTGCTGCATAAACCAGCTGAGTCATTCATAGCCAGTGTTTTAGCTCAGTCCTTCCAACAAAATCCACTGAGTATGAGGTCAATTAAGCAGGATACATGTCCTACATGAAGCTACAGAGTAAAAGGAGAAGTCTTTTTCCGTGCAGTGGCACTGCCAGTGCTTTGAATCTGCCCCAGGTATGGGGGCTGTGGGGTGGACCACGTGTGGTCCTTGATTGCTGCTAGAGCACGGTCCCACGTGCCATCCTGCATAGGCATAAGGGCTGTGCTGGTGAGGGCCAGCCCTGTAATCGGAGGAAGCGAGCCGTTAGGAGCTCGGGGTGGGCAGGGGCAGGGTGACCCAGCACAGTCATGCCATGGAGCAGCAGGACTCCAAAAAAGTCACTGTTGTCTTTTCCCCCCGTGAGCTGCCTCGCTTTCTGTCTCATGCCCGTTGTGTTGTGCAACTCACAGGATCAGGGAGGTTGGCTGCCCGTGAGCTCCCGCCTCGAGTTTATGGCCGACAGTAATTGCCATGTGCAACTACTGCATGTTTTTATGTCTTAAAGACAGAGGAGCACTCACACCCGTACGTGGCCATGCTGAGCTCTGGCAACCACCAGCCAGCCACAGGCCACCATCGCTGCCCACATCCAGCCTTCCCGGGAGCAAACGGTGGCTTGTGAGCTGGTGGGGCAAGGCCAGTCTGCTGGTTCTAGCAGGACTGCCATCCCAGAAAGCAGCACCTCCTCCCCAGATGCCTGTAGCCATGGCAGCAGGTTTCCTGCCGGCTTTTTTTTCCAAAACACGAGCAACTAGAGCACTTCTGATACATTAGTTGCATAAATGACTACAATAGCATCTCAGTATTAATGGACGCAGAATTTCTGGCCCTGGGAATGGCAATCGTCTGACAGTAAATAATTTCTTAAGGAAATGAAGGGAAAACCTGGACAGTGGTTTTATCCTGTCTGACGAGTCATTGCTCAGCTGGAAAGGGCTTGGTGCCACCTGCCACCGTTAACAAGGTAGGGTTGTCCTCCTACCCTTGCAGAAGCCCTATCATGTGCTTCCAGCATCTCTAAGCCATGTATCAATGAAATAAGATTTCTTTAAAATGCACATTATGTCATGTCTACCATTCAGCTACCACAGTATTTTGTATTGTTACATTGCCATTGAGAATACGTTATGATAATTGCATTTTTAAATGTTATACTCATATCAATACCTCATATTTTTACCTCATCTGTTGGTATCAGTCATTAGTTGTAAATAAATAATTGCAGAGTTGAATAAATTTGCATACACTAAAGAATCCTGTTTCCTTTGTGTGCTCGTTTCATCCATTGGCACGAGAAACACGGTACATTTAAGCCCTTGCTTGCTTTATTGCAACCTGCTGTACCCTAAGCTGTTCTGATATGGGACTTCAGTAATGATTTTGGGCTCAAAATGATACTGTTGTCCATTATACTTATCCTATAGTGTCCTTAAGTACACAAGAGCTTCATGGCAAAGATGTTTTCCAAAGAAGCCATTAAGCTAGGATGGCTGGCTTGGGAAAGGTAAACTCAGGTGCTCAGCAGGGTTTAGGTCCCTGACTCCAACTGAATTCAGCCATGTTTCTGCATCTACGTTCTTTTCAATAACCATCTAAGTCTAGGTTCATAGGAGTGACTATGGATCTGGGATGCTGAATGTTGGATTCACATTATCAGACTTCAGCCATCTCAAATCGATCAAGCCACTGCAAAAGAGAAAAAGATGCAACAGCAGGACAGTGATTCCTGTGGCCTGTCTTACACATATCTACAGATGGAATAAAGGTTCCTTTGGATGGGCCTGTATGTCTCCGACTTTCTCTTGAATTATCAAAAGAAGCAGAGTCTCAAAAAACAGGATGCTGAGCAGGGAGTCAGCTGAGGCACCATTGAGGAGAGGACAATCTTTTATGTCCCGCCATTCAGGGAAAGCTCAGTATTAGACTTTGGACTGAAAGGAAGCACTTTTCTCCAATATTCTGCCATGGCAGAAATGGTCAGCTGTATAAACCCACCCTTTCTTGCAAAAAAATAGAGTATGCAATGCACTCTCATTCCAAATCTCTCCCTCCCACCCACCTGCAGCAATGTCAGTACAAACAGACTGTCTTAACCCTAACCTTAACCAGGATTCACCTCCTGGTATGTTCAGTCTTTATAATGTTGAATTCTTGGGCGTCCATCCTCTCTACAGCACCTTGCAGGAGTCACCTGAAAACCATCCCACTGCTTGATGCACTTGTTAGACGAGAGCACAGGCTGAACATACTGAAATGACTGTGAGATGAAAATACTGGAAGAAATAGCCAGAAGACTGCTGGAGCCTGCAAATCAATTAGGAGAGGGTGAAAGCTGATACTGCTGCTCCAGCTCAATAGTGACATGGAAGAGCTGGAGAATGAACACAGACCTTGCCAGACAGAAAGCAGCACTTAAATGGCATGACCCGCTCACAGTCCCTTGGGGATTTAGTGTGGCCATGTCATGCTGTCCTTGCCAGATGTTTGTCCACCTTAGCTGCACAAGGGCTTCATTTGGGTGGGTGCTAGGCCAGACAGATCATGTTGCTACAACTGCAGTTGCACATTGTGGTGTGACAGGACCAGGAATGTAGGGCATCAAACCCAAATTTAGAACAAGGTGGGTGTTTGGACTTTGTTAAAATGTACAGTTTCAATTGTGAGGCATCTGGTCCCCTCAACATCATGGATCACTCAGCTATACTATGTAGAAAGCTAACATTTTCCCCCAAAGCAGCAACGGATTCAGAATAGATCCCACCTAACGCTGTGTGACTGTAGACTGTCCTGCTCCGGCGTGCAAGAAACCCAGCTCAGCAAACACACGGGTACGTGGAACCCAAGGGCTAACACAGAGCAGGGCAGTGCATCTGGGTTAATGAGTAAATGACAAAGAAAACATTACAACACTGCAAATAACTATTTGCCTGTCTTTTACAGGCTCATGTTGGGGAGGTCTCACACACCCCCAGATACTCTCCCTAAGCCACAACAGGACCCAGAGACCAGAGACTCTGATGAAGGTTAGCATCTCTTGCAGAAAAAATAGCCTGGGCACTTACCTCCTTCTGCCCCTTTGACTCTGAAACGAGGATCTCCATCCCACTACCTTACTACTGACCTCCCACAGGTAGCTATTTTCAACTGCCCTCTTCCCCTGCCTAAGCCCAGCTTGAGCCCAACATGCCCTCTTCCCCGCTTAATCCCGGCATGGAGCATGTACAGGGAAGAGCAACGAAGCTGGTGAGGGGTCTAGAGAACAAGTCTTATGAGGAGCGGCTGAGGGAACTGGGGTTGTTTTAGGGAACAGGGGATGTTTAGCCTGGAGAAAAGGAGGCTGAGGGGAGACCTCATCGCTCTCTACAACTACCTGAAAGGAGGCTGTAGTGAGATGGGGGTCGGTCTCTTCTCCCAAGGAACAGGCGATAGAACAAGAGGAAACGGCCTCAAGTTGCACCAGGGGAGGTTTAGACTGGATATTAGGAAAAATGTCTTCACTGAAGGGATTATCAAGCATTGGAACAGGCTGCCCAGGGAAGCGGTAGAGTCACCATCCCTGGAGGCATTTAAAAGACACGTAGATGTGGTGCTAAGGGACATGGTTTAGTGGTAACTTGGCAGTGCTAGGTTAATGGTTGGACTTGGTGATCTTAAAGGTCTCTTCCAACCATGATTCTATGATTCTGTGCCCGTCTGCTGGCTGGGCTCCAACCTTCGCCCTGCTCGCTCAGCCCAGGCTGCACAGGAGGCCACCAGGCCCAGCCTTCAGGGCAGGGTGATCATGATCAGTGGTCCCAGCCCCAGCTGCAACAGGGGGGAGTCAGGCATTGCCAGCCTGCCAGGGCTCAAGTCTGCAAATGTCCCACACCCCACACTAGGGACAAAATTCCAGGGTGAGGAGAGATGGTTTCCGCTTCTCTTCTCCAAGGAGGCAGGAAGGCAAGCGCAGGAAAATAACCAAGAGCCTGTATCACAACACAGGTGCTCCTCAGCCCCACTGCAATGACAATTCAGGGCCTTCGATCCTGTCCGGGGGGGGTGCAGGTCCAGTAAGACGGGGAGGCTAATGGTAGCCACAGTTTGAATGCAGTGAGCTGCTCTTCTCCTTGAGTAGAGAATTAAACTGCAGTGTGTGGGTCGCTGGCAGCAGTTTGCACGGAGACAGGGTGGGGGCCCAGTTTTCTGCGCCTTAACGAGAAAATAACCTCATTCTGCAGCAAGAGCTTCTGCTCCAGCAGGAGACTGACTGCCCTGCCTGGCCAGAGCAGCTGCACAGAGCTCCACTGGCAGCCAGGTAGAGGATTATGGGTTATTTCTTAATCAAAATACTTGATTCTGCGAAAGGCACTAGGGAAACTCAGCCTAAAACTGCAGGCTCTGCTCTTTCTTTCACCTGCTTGGAGCAGCTCGGAGACAGACACATGGCTGAAACACAGTGCCAGCGCTCGCTACACTGAGGATCTGCAACAGCTTGCGACTTCTGGGAGCAAATTAGCCGCAGGGCCATCTGTCCCTCCCCAGACCACGCCTGGCCCGCTCCTTGCTGGAGCGACTCCTTTTCCTTGAGAGGATACATCTCAAATTACTTTTTTATATATATATATTTTAATTAAATAAACATGGGAACCACAGGTGGGCGAGCAGACGACAGTAGCCCTCTCAGCAGCATCTGCTGGCCAGCAGTGCCCGGCCACGCGTGTGGGACAGATGCTGGGTGCCTGCATGCAGCCTGATCCCAGCCTGCTCTGCCACCCAGCTCCACCTCGCCAACACCAGCTAGGCTTGGTCTTCACGGCAGTAGGACCACAAGCACCACAGCTCGTCTGACTTGACCACAAACAGCAAATCCTTTTTTTCCCCCCAGAATCTCTCAGTTTAGAGACTCGCCATGGGGTCAAGTGAAAGCAGGGAGCTTGTTTATCAACACCAAACACCCGTCCACGTGCCACACTGCTGTCTAACCAGCATGAGCAAGAAGCTCACCATGGCTGTAAGTGCAGACTGCCCATGGGTTCGTGGCTGCTCCAGTGTTTTACCCAGTGTCAGCTGGCTCCTGATGGGGTAGGAACTTGGAACTGGGCCTATGAAGAGAAAGTGCAGGATTTTAGCTCTTTAGCCTGGACTTCTCTTTCCCTGAAGACCCATGTCCCTTTCCTCCTGGCCGAGGGATCGCCCCAGCCTGCACCCCTTACCCAAGTTTGCAGCATCACATCTGCTGCTGTGCAAAAGAGGTAAAAAAACTGATTTAAGGAAAGCTTCCCATTCTTCAGTGGCTGTAGTTTGGGATCCCTGGCGAGCAATAGGGCTGCTGGTGAGGAAGGACGAGCTCTGTTGCTGCAGCCGCATTGACGAAGCATTGGTGGCCATGCCCACACGCAGTGCAGGCCGACAGCTCCCTGCTGGGGCCGTGGGACAGTAAGAGCCCCATTTCAGAGGCAGCTTTTGGCAGTCCACCACTTCCCATGAGGTTGCAGAGCCCGAGCCAGACTGCCCACCAGCATGGCACCAGCGCACACCCGGTCCCACCAGCACTGAACCCACCCCAACAGGGAGCGAGCCACCACACGTGTTTTGTTAGCAGCCCCTTCCCAATCACCAGACCAAACCCTTCCACTAGCATCACCTTGAATGGGGTTTACCACCTGGCCATGCCAATGCCTAACCATGGCCTTATGTCTTTTTAAGCTGGGGCTATGACCCGGTAGTCTCATGAGGTTTTCTCTGCACTCAGAGAGGTGCCAAGACACTTGTAAATAGCTGAGCAGTGACATTCACCTCACTGCTGAAAACACCAGGACAGGGGTGGAAAAGTTTGTGGTTATTATCAATGCAAATAAAAATAATGGTTGCAAATAATGAAAAATTAAATGGGTATCACTGGGCTAAACCAAAATGTTACAATATGGCCTCCTTGGCCTCCCAGTATTTCTTGCCTTGGGCAACCTTTTCCAGCAATCACTGGTATTTATCAGAAAAGAGATACAGTTATTGCATTTGGGTTTTACAAATAATTGAGTAATTTAATCTTTTAAGTGCCTCTGAGATCACTTGCTGTAATTAAAGACAGAAGATGAATGACTGAAGTACAAGAGCAT
The DNA here is from genome assembly GCA_947846985.1 of Fratercula arctica. NCBI lineage: Eukaryota > Metazoa > Chordata > Aves > Charadriiformes > Alcidae > Fratercula > Fratercula arctica. The sequence continues at coordinate 25,186,252 of CANTUZ010000001.1, read as the reverse complement.
TGGAGGACTTTAAAAATGAATGTGTCCTTGACTGCATCTCCTGTGCATTTATATAATGATTATCCCACATTAATATGACCAAACAGATAAAAGGAGAAAATAATAAGAGCTTGGTTGCATTATTTCTCTTCCAGCCCAACAATAATACATCACCAGCTGGAGGAATGTGCCTGTGAATACCAAGCAGGAGCAACCACGTGGTGCCGAGTGCAGGACCCCGTCGCCTCCCGCTGCGAGGTGCAAGGGAAGGCAATATCCACTCACGGATCCTGCAGCAATGTGACAGATAAATGAGTTACAAATGTGTATAAAATTCGCAAATTTCCACCAGAAGTGGACTTAAAGGCTCAGCTAGTGCTGGGAGAGATGACTGCAACGCTGGCAGCTTACTTTTATCAGCATTTATTTTCTCAGCTTTTGGAAATAAGACCCATTCGATCCCAGTGGAGAGAGGGAGGCAGAAGGGTTGCTGCAAAGTAATAACCATCAACAAAAAATCCATAAGGCCTATAAACAGCATTTTGTCTTCTAAATAAACTTTACGCCCTGGCATACCTATGTCATACCTTGGTATTTAGCTCCCCATTTCATAGCCCAAATGTAAATAAATACGTGCCCGAAGAGGGAAGAGGAGGTGGTGAAGGAGCTGGAGCTGGCTCTGCTCCATTCTTCATGGAGCACTAAGCCCCTGGATCAGGTCTGTCCCAGGCTGGAGGAGCGGCAGCCTCACACCCCTCAGGGCACCCTCCGGGCTGACCCGAGAGGCTGCAGCCTGCCGGGAAGCCCTCCTCACCGCCTTGCTCCCCTCCCTTTCCTGGCAGGGCATGCGATGGCCTCCAGCTCCACTGCGCTATTGCCAGACTACAAAACTTCGTCACCTCGTAAAACTTTACAGCGCAGGTAGTTTATACCGTTACACCTCTTGAACTAAACACTCGGTCAATTCGTGGTTCCCTCCGGCGGGAGGAAAAAACAGATTTCTTCCGTCAGGTGTTGTGTTTGTGCGGCCCTGCTGGTTTACAGCACTGCCAAAAGCCTATTAACAGAGCCCCGAGCACAGAAGACAGCAAAGCAACAGCCAGCTCGCTGCTGAGAGCCAAGCGGCCATTTCAGCCAGCATCCCACCAGGACACGCCGTCGGCGCTGCTTTTCCTCCGGAGGCCCCGCCGCACATCCCGCCTGGGAGGCACCTGGGGCTCGGCATCGCTCCGGATGGGATGCGCACCCCAGCAGGGCACAGCCCCAGGGGCAAGCTTCGGCTCAGAGGCTCCTCTGGCTCCTGACAGCCAAACAGGTGGGGTTGAGAAGGCACTGCCCAGGCTCTGCTTCCCTGCAAGGGCTGATACCATGAAAAAATCAGGGAGAAGTACATTGTACATCCCAGGTTAGGGGATGTACTCATCCCTCCCTGCCAAAAAACCCCCCAAAATCTTGTATGTTACTCTCTTAGGAAGGAAGAAAGTCTTTACACTAATAGAAAAGAACTAAAGTAGAAACTAATCCAACTTGGTGTGAATTTGCAGTATTTAGAAAACATCACCACTGTCGTTCCCACTGCTTTGATCAGCATGCTGGTGACAGTGACCACCTCTCCTGCACCTCAGACCTCCATGGGCCTCCTGGGCCTCGGGCCCAGAAACACACTTGGATGAGCTGAGGAGGGCTGGGACTGGATAACGATGCTTCGCCGTGTCGTGTTCCAAGTAACTCTTGCAACAAGGAGAAGGCTTTTGATAATAAAATTTATCATGTAGGAAATGTATCTATTAAGGGACAAATATGATGCAGGTAGGAAGTCTACACATTAGATCCTTTTTTCAAATTTTGTTTTTTTAACAAAGAATATTCAGAGTCCCATGGCCCATCCGCACAGCAGGGGATGTTCCCTCAGCTCCCAGGGTGAGGAACTCATGCATCTGCTTGTGCCTGTGGCTTTTCTGCCCTGCTTCTTTAGTGTTTCCCCTGGCTTCCCTCTGCCTCGCTGGCCCTTTTGCCACTCCTTCACAAATACACAAAGCATCACAAAATAATAGCCAGCAAAATGTCAGCACCCACAAGTGTCTTGGCCGTAGGCTGCTGTTATTTCAACTTTCTGGTTTCTTAACGATCCTAATTTTCTCAGAACCGTTTGACAGTGGTGTTTCTGTTCCACTCACAAAAAAAAATAAAAGCCTCCAATACATCAGATCCTGCCACTTTCACCTCGCCCTGTTGTTCCTTCTTTTTCCAATCTCTTAAAAAGGGTGGGCTTAACCGACCAGCACCACCCGTAGCCTTGTGACGACTGGCAAAGAGTGGTTTGGCAATCCCTGAGGGGCACACCAAAGACGGGAAGAGTTTTCCCCTTTCTTTTCCTCACCTCCTCTTCTCGGCTTTGCATGATTGAAGAAGGAACAAGACTGAACTTTCTCAGCTGAAGCTGAAATCTAGCACCTAAAACTGATTTCTTCGCCTTGAATAAGGACATTTTCACCTAAGAGGTTTTTGCAAGCAGAATGAGCAGATAGAGTTTACTAAAGTGACTCAAAAGCAAACAAATACAACACAAAGAGAAAAGTGAAGGGCAAGTTGTGTGTTTAAGTGTGCTGACACTTGTGTGGCCACTGTCCCATTCCTTAGTCTTGTCCCTTTCTGCTCCTACTTCCTTTAACCTTGACATTTACTTTCCTCAGGATGTTTAACAAGGATGCCACAGACTGACTGCCACAACTATGCTGACAAAGTCCTTCAAGCCTGCGAGCAGCTCTGCTGGAGGAGAAGAGCTGTTAAATTTACTGCAGTGTTACTATGAAATAAGCTATTGCAAGGAACCGCTCTTGTATTGGCATGGTTACTTCCACCAGGTTTTTAAATAGCAATAGTCCCTCTAAAAAACCAAACCAAAAAACAACAACCAACAAAAAATCAAAGACCCAAACCCCCTCCAAAGCCCTAGGTCTGTTGGAAAAAGCTCTGTTTAGACACAGGCCCCAGCAATCTCCAACAAAAGTTACAGTTATTTATACGGCATTGGAAAAGCAAACAGCAACATGAGCTCCTTGCAGAGCTATCCTAAGGGCCTCTCCTAAGGTACTCTGCGCTTCATGTTGCAAACAGAGGGATAGGACAGATTAAACAGTAAAGATTGTGTCACAATTTGTTACGTACAGTATCTTTATTTCATTTCTGAGATTGTTATAAAAACAATATATCTTTCATTTAGCAAAGACATCCTTCCCGCAGTCACTCTGCACAACCTTTTCAAGAAATAGAACAGAAGCTTTGCACTCACGCCACAAACATATTTTGAACAAAAATATAATTTTGTATTTTACAGCACGTTTAATCTGGAGCACTGAGTAAACTGGCAACACTATTTCATTCTAGAAATGCAGTTAAAATCAAGAAAGCAGTCTGCAGAAGATAGTGCATGTTAACATCCATCACATGCAGACTCCAGTTCCTCTTCCGAAAATAAAACACCATCCTCCCCCGAGCTGTCTTTGCAGCCCGAGTATGGAGTCCCCTCTACTCGAAGTCCTTGCTGCTGTCGGCATTTCTGCTCTAGATGCACAGATAGTGACGGGGAAGTGCCAGATCATCGCTCACACGTGGGTATCGAAGGGAAGAGGTGCCCCACGGCCCGCAGCCTGACGGCAGGAGGTGACTGCCGCGTCAGTTTGCATGAGCACACCGCAGTTCCTCTTGGACAGGTACCTAATCTTTGCCTATTCAAGGGCTTTTTTGTTGTTAGCGGAATGTGATTTTTTTTTTCCAAGAAGATTGACAAGAAACTCACGCTGGCCCGTAATTACGTAAAATGAAGCAGACTCCTGAGGCAAAACCATACCATTATCTCCATCGGACCAGCCTGTGTTTTTCCAGGCCCATCATTATACAATTCCTTTGCCGAGAGCTGCGCATGGCTGTGCACAGGCAGCACTGCAGGCAGACTGCTTAGGAGAGGACTTCGGCAACCGCTGTGCCCAGCTTGAGCCGGCCGCTGCTCTGCAGGGATATTTAAAAACTCTTCTCGAGGCGCACTGCGCCAAAGGCTGCCTTATTCCTATGGGCCACAGCACCATGAGCGGATGCGATCATACAACTTCACAGCAACAAATCCCAATTTACCTACAAATTAGATATCCAGCTGGTGCCATCTGCCTGTCGGTGGTTACATATCACCCAGCCTCTATGGGAAGAGCCGGCAGGGTCTCCTCTGTGCTCGGACTGCTGTTTCACACATTGCGCCGTGTCTGGGCCACTAAATAGCACAGGGCAGCAACTCGCTGGATGGTTAATGGTTAGTGAAGTGTCTGGACAGGCCGGTGATCACCAGCCATGGCACCCGTCCTCTTCTGGACTTGCCCTGCCCAGGCCCCCTGAGCCCCCTCAAACCCAGGGGAGACATGCGCGTACGCTCGGCTGCTCAGAAAGATCAGCTCCAAACTTTTGTTTTACGCAACAACAAAATAATTATAACATACATAGATGCACCCACATAACATACACGTTAGGCATGACCTGGCTACAGCTTGTATTAAATGAATGTCACTTTTTGTTATGCACTGTGAAGGCATCTGACTACTGGAGCAACATATTGCAAGGTGATTCATTGCCACGCCATGGAGACAGCCATTTGGCATTTCACACATTTAGGGAGAGCTATTTCTTTGTAATCCACACTGCGCCAGGCTCCAATGCAGAAATATACAGCAGTTTAAAATTTGCTCTTCTTCAGCAAGTCCCACCAGGCTATAAATAATTTTTATATATATTTTTAATACTTTATCACTTATCCTGAATTTTTCACCTTAATCTCGATACCAAAATATATATGAGTGCAAAGACAGACCATTTTAGGACTGGAACTAGAGGACAAATATATTAATCATTATGATAAGATACTAATTCTTTTCTATTTCTATAGATTATTTAAGAAAAAATATAATCTTAAGATAAAAATGAAAGTCATATTTCATTTGTAAGTTTTAATTTACAGTCTAGAATCACAGAGTATTCAGGTTGAAAGGAACCCTGGGAGGTCATTTAGTCATCTACTAGTCATCTAGTAGATAAACATCACATTTAACACAGCATAATCAGCTTTAGTAGATAAATAATTCTTAATTAACACAGAGAACATTTCCTTTAAAATATTCTTTCCAGTGAGTGACATTATTCACATGGCAATAAAAATACAATTACAGCTGAAGGCAATGCAGGCCTAGAGTTAGAAACCAGAGAAAAATGACCTCACTGCTTTGTACTGAGGACACTCCTAATGCAGTGATTCACAAGGCAGGCAAAATAACATAGGGGATTTTTTTTCCATTCTCTCTCTATTCCTACTAATAAACAATGTTGCTAATATTTTGCTAATTTATCCTGCTGAGAGAAAAATGAGAGGCCTGCAGACATTCAGTAATACTTTGGGATGAAATGCTGCCAGAGCCAGTCGCTCAAAGGAGACCCTCCAGCCAACCTGGAAGAGGCTTGGACCAACAACACCTCAGACCCTGGCAAAAGCAGCAATAAAGTGCTGGATTATTATACCAAAAAGCTGGGATTTAAAGGCTCCAAACTCAACACAAATGGCATGCAGGGAGCATCTTAGTAAATTACCCACAAGCTTCCAGCAGGTAAGTAGCTGGGCTGCAGCGGAGAGCCAGCTGTGTGCAATGGGGTGCCCCAGCCCTGCCGTGTCCACAGGCACAGGGTCAGGCACACAGCTTTCTGACAACTGAGACAGCAAAGACATCCCAGTTCCTGCCCTCTGCTTTTTTACTCAGCAAATCAAAGAGAAGCCCTTTCACCCTTCCCATCCCTTCCCATCAGATGGTATGACCCCTGCCATCCCTGGACATACCACTGTTGCTTCCCCCACGGAGAAAGACACAGTTCCTTTAGCTGAAGTTCCCTAATGACATCCTGAAGTCAGATGCAGCAAACCTGAGTAGTAGTTAACCGGTTTAACCAAGAGCTCGCAGCAACACAGACTGGTGTCCCCCTGTTCCTCCCCCTGCAACTGCTTTCAGAAAGGGGGTGTCCTTTCCCCCGGTGCTGCTTTGTGCAATTCTCCTCTGTCTCTGCTCAGTCATGTTCCCTCTTCCAGTCAGGTGCTGGCGCTGATCAAGCAACATCAGCATTAAACTCTAATTTGGAAAAGTAAACCATTTTGTTTGTCCTCAGTCTTCTCTTGGAGAATTTGACATTCAGGCTCTTCCACCACTCCGTGTCTTCAAAACATACTCTCACCTGTCCCATTCGGCGAGGGAAAACCAAGGAGGGGAAAGCATGTGCTCAACAAAAGGTCCCAGGGAAAGTTGTGAGATAACTCCAACCACAGGAATTAAGAACTGGTCATAAACCAAATGTATGGAACCAGAGAAAAGGATTTCTGGAAGCCATATGCTAGCAATCTCTTCTCAGTGTCAATGTCCTGCAGTATCAGGCAATGTAAATGCCTTCCTAGTGCTGAAGCAATCACAACATTGTGCGCTCTTATTTCAGATTTCCAAAGGAGATGCAAGAGAAAGGCCAATGAACGATGTATTCAAAGAGGCAGCTCTATTTATACCTTCTTTCTACCTTTTTGGAGTAGTAAGTAATGAAGAATATAGTAACAATAAAAGCAACAAATATGAAAGAGACAAAGGCTAATAATGATTTTCTGGTTCGGAAGAAGTGGCATTCAGGACACGAGGCAATCTCTTCTGGGCACAGCAACTCAGGAGTTTCGGGACCAGGAAAACCATTATTGTCAATTATTTCTCTGTAATGTTTCATAGAAGGCTTTGGTTCGTATTGATTTGCAACGTAACTGTAGAGACCATACTTAGGAGCAGTCCTGTCATTAAAAGAATAGACAAAATATCCTTGCAGGTTAACGTTATCCAAGGTGTAAGCTGTGAAAGAAAACAAAGGGTTGAAGAAATGAATAAACATCACTTTGGCATTCAACAGCAGTACCATATGCCAGTACATAAAGCAGGGGCAGGGGGATGTTAAACCCACATCTGCACTTCTCTTCCCCAAAATGAGGTAAGGTACATGTACATCTATGAAGTGTTTCTCATAAAAAGTAAGAATCGGTCAGCCATTGCCAGACAGTATGATCTGAGAGTATCCTGCAATTTATTTCCTCGTTCTTGGTAAACACAGCTGTGAGTCCATGACTGTGTTTAATGACCAGCATGGAGCCTATCGTGAAAAGACGGCTCTCTGTTTTATGTAAGAAAGAATACAGGTTTTGGTTTTCGTACACCTGGATTTCTGCAACCTGTTTCTCTGGTTGCTCCTTTCTCCCTTGCACAGCATCTCCTGATGGGGACGGCCAAGGAACGGAGGACATCAGGCTGCACTCCTCACTAGGCAAAAGGCACAGCGACACCAGGGAAAGACATGCCCGTGCTAAGGTCATGTACTGGGATATTGCCAGTGCAAGTGGAAAGGTTATGCAGATCATAGTCCTCTCTTTTTATTGACCTGAGTTTCTGATCCGAGATGACCTGTATTAGTCTTTATTGAGAACATGTCCACAATACATACTGCTAGCTTTGCTACTGGAAAAGGTCCAGCAGCTGGAGCATTAACCTTGAGGCACCAGTCCCGCCTGACAAAACCAATCAATCCACAGCAGCAAACGCAAACTGTGATACTTTATCTCTCAAAATCACTGTTTCTACCAAATTAAAGCAACATCTTCTAGCAGATGAACACAGGACTGAAAGCTAATAATTGGTGAATTTTCATATGCCTCTGGAAAGAATTCTTTCTGCAGCCACATGCAAGACATTTAATACCTCTAACCTCCTTTTCATGTGTAAAACGAAATAATATTTACCTGCCCTTTTACAGAGCTGCTACCCAGGATAATTAGTTTGTGTTTGTAAAACTGCATGTGGATTTAACGGTGTTACATAAATGGTTACTGCTGTTCTTTGTTTTCAATTGGCAAAGATGTACTTTGTGTACAAAGCACTTAAAAATACAGCCTCAGTCCAAAGGGTTCCGCACTGTATTCTGGAATCATTTATCTGCACAATCCTGTTGGCTCCTCTGGAACAATGCAGGTGAGCAACATTACATGCACAAATGCTGCCACACGCAGTCCCTGAAACCAGCTGGAAGGTAGAATATGAACTTTAAGGCAAGAGCACACGTGTACTAAATCCCCTCTCATTCCTCTCCAGCATGACACTGAGGTAAGGACACAATATTTGTAATTCATCTCAATTACTGCACAGGGTCTTGCAAAAAAAAATATGCAAGTTTTGGAGAAACCTGAATCAGTCACGATGCCAAGGTTAAGAACTTGCTCCTTGCCTAAGGACAAGATGGATAAAAGCACAATACCAGAGCAGAAGAAGAAAAAAAGAATGAAAAAGCTAGTATTACTGATGGTCCAAACACTATGGAGGAGTGTATGATGTCAAAAGCAGGAGACTGAGCTTAATGGCAAGTATTATGGCTACTTAGCAGGGACATATTCATCCAAGGCAAACAAGGTGGAAAGATAGGAAAATCTGGCTTACACGTGCTGGTTAGGTTACAAAACATCGGAGCTATTTCCAGGCTGGAGAGGGAGAGGGGAGAGAAGCAAGTGATTGGGGGAAACTGGTACCAGATCAGTACAAATGACAAAGTCCTGTAAAAAACAGGGGGATGTGCAGGTGTTCTGGTGAACAGGAACTGTGAGAGAAGCCCATAACCATACACACTTTGAAAACAAAAGTTCCAAGAACTGGTACGGTCTAAAGTGGTAGGAAGGAGAGAAGCAATACAGAAAAAACAAATTGAAACTGTAAGCACAGATATAGCCAAGATATGCTTTTTAAATACAGATGCAGAAAACATGCAGCCAGGACTTGAAAATGCTGCAGAAGGAACTCTTGGGCACTTAATATTGATGTTCAGTAATTTGTGAAAGAGGTGGAAATTACAGAGGAGGAAGTTAAAGCCAATGCTTAACAGAGTGGACAGGTTGACCTAGCAAATTATGGAACTGCCAGCCATCCTTCACTACCGAGCAAGAGGGTGGAATAGATTATGTAAGGCTTGATAAATAAGAATTACAGGAGATATATATGATTAATGCCAATCACCTTAGCTTTATCAAAAATAAATCTTGTCAAACTAACTTGACATCTTTTTTATGAGATCAGCAGATCAATAAAAGTAATGATGTTTGATGTAATATACTTAGAACTTCACAAGGCAACTGACTTGGCATTATATGGCATTTAGATGAAGAAAATAGAATGTTACAAGGTCAAGGGGAGCCCATAATAAACAGATTTCAACTGGTCTCAACCAGAACTACTAAGTCTAGAAATGTAATTGCAGGCAAGTAGGTGTCACAGTAGGTGTATTTTGACCATGGTCATGGAGATTAGCTTTAAGCACTCAGATATTTAATGATCTTAAATATATCAGCGACACGAAAGAAAAGTAAAACTATTTCTCACAAAGTCTGCAAATAACACAAAGATTAGGGACATAATTTAACTAGTGTAGCAAGCTTTGCACAAGCAAGCAACTGGCATTTGCACATGACCAAATGTGAGGATGTCAAAGAACATGCAGGCCATACTTGGGCAGAGGGGGTTCTGCCTGGGGAGCAGGAATCTATAACCGAGTTTGAAATCTCAGCAGATAACCACAGAGCATGCGTAACCAACCTGCTGTCATGGCCAAAAGGGCAAATGGGCTGCTTAGATGTAGGAAAGAGGAGTAAAAGGGTAAGAGCTTACATTATCCCTGCCTGTGATATAGGTGTGGCTGTGGTAGGAACAGTGTGTCCAGGTCCGGGTTTACCCCTCTCAAGAAGAATGCTGGCCAACGGGAAAAAGCTTAATAATTGAAAGGTTTTAAACGATGTTTTATAGTAAGGGACACAAAGAGCTTTGTCTGTGTTATTTATGAAAGAGATGAATGAGAGAGAGCTTGTTTTCTGACTGTGAATACTTACACAGGTAAAATACATGGAAATGCACAACAAAAAGGCTTAAAGCTGAAGCTAAAGAAATTAATACTAGAAGCAAGATTTATATATATCTATACACACACTTATATATAAAACCAATAAATAATTACCCACTGCAACAGCTCACAGTGAGAAATAGAAGATTCTTCATCAGTAAAAATTATCTCATTTGAGTCTTGTGCTTTTCTTAAAAAACAGCATGTGTTGCATGATATGATGACACAAAAGGCCTCCTTTTTGCCTTATAATTTATGAATCTTTGAGACAAAGACTGGTTTGGGTTCTGAATAGCAGGAAAGAGTCAAGGAAATGGCATAATGAGGTAGGTAGATAGCTGAATTATTATGAAGATCACTGGTGGATAAGATCATTGGTGGATAAGATACAGACAGCTGAGGAACAGAACTCATACCCAGCCCTGAGGCACATCAGCAGAGCGAAGCAATGAAGGAAAACAAGAGTAGAAGTGCAATAAGAAGAAAATCTGACTAAATACATGTGGAGCTGCTCACATAACATCTACTTAAATTTCTTGAATCTACAAAGAAGTTCTTCTGCTGTCTTATGCAGAATACGTGCAAGGTCCATCTTCCTGATGTTTAGTAACACAAATCAATCGTAAGTCAAAGGAAAAAAAATTTGCTCTGCCATGACAACATCTCATTTACGAAGTATTCTACATAGGATTTATTTTTTTTAAGTTAAACAAACTCTATCACACAGTGTATACCAATACTGGGATTTGTAACATACAAACCATCTATGGTTCCTTACCTTTTAAAGCTTCATTGATGTAATTCTCTATGTAATACACTCTGACCTTATCATGCACCATATTGTGGTCATCGTCAATTCCATTAGCCATAACATAAATTGGGACATCACCATACTTTGATTTAACCCACTTCAGCAATTTACGTAGTCCCCAGGGCACTACTGCAGCTCTGCTGGGGGAGTGCAGCCACGTGATGTCATTGATCATTTGAACTTCAAGATAGTGGTCATATTTTAGTGCATCTTCTTTCTCCCAGCCCACGAGGGTAGTAGTGTAGTGACTCAAGGCAAAAAAATCAAATGAGCCTTGAATTAACTTCTTTTCATCTTCTGAGAAATAAGGCAAGTGGAAATTATACAGGTCAACACTATTTCTTCGGTGAAGCCATGCTCTCATTGCCTGTGGGTAGTCACCATTCCCAAAGATGGGCTCCGCAAGCCAGCCAATGTCAAACTCTAAAATTCTGTCAGCAACTTCTTGGTCATTCCTGGAAAAGGGACAAGCTGGTTCTACCCAGTCAGCTTGCAGAGCTATAGATATTTTACCCTTCTGAGATCTCCTGAATTCTTTGTCATAAAGATGCCATGCTTTTGCATGGGCTTTCAACAGGTTGTGCCCTGCGGTGTACGTCAAGTTTTTCACAGGCGGTTCATTCATTGTGATCCAAAATTTGACATGGCCCCCAAGACTCATAAAGCAGAATTTGGCATACTCAACAAAAGCTTGAATTGTTTCTAGGTTTTCCCAAGCTCCACATTTGGCAAGGGAAACTGGAAGCTCTTGATTCTCAGACATCGGTTGCCATAAAGCAACAACAGGAGTGATGTTAGCTCTGAGAAGTTCACTAGCAAAACACTGATAATAATGTACAAGTGTGTGGTTGACTAGAGAAAGGTTACCTAAAGGAAGAATCAAAGACCATTTCAGTGAAAAATGGAAGTGTGTGACATGCATTTCCTGCAGAAGAGAGATCTGGAGCCTGATAGCAGCAAAGTCAACACAGTGGCGCTTGCGTCTGGACGTGAAAACTCCATCCACTTTAATAAGCTTCTTTGTCTGGTGAACATCCCACACATAAACATTAGAGTCAAAAAATTGGGCGGGTGTTGTGTCTACCTAGGTAGAAGAAGAAACATACCAGGTTCAAGCTGTTTGTTCCAGGTAGGTGGGAACATCATAACCATCAGGCACAACTTAGTGAAAGAATATCGTAAATCAAAACATTGCACTTAGCACCTCTCTCGCATATCTGATATGATAACATTTCTGGCTCGTATGAATGAATTAGTCTTCTGTTAACATGTGACACCAGAAAAGTATCAAATCTATGTATCATTTTCATCCTACTTTCCAAACATGCTTATGCTAATGGCCACCATGTTTATATCTTCTCCAGATTGCACCAGTCCCTATGGGAAACAAGGGATTGCTCAGGGATAAAGCACTAAGCCTGCGTCAGATCTCCAGAGAAGCAGATCTTCAGCAAAGACTACAGTAATTTTTAAAATGTTTTTCTTTCGAGATTAAGAAGCTATACCCAAGGACCTACAGAGAGACTGTCTGTTGCAAATTACCCAGTAGCTTCAGTTTCAAGACCACTCCCTGAACGCAGTAAAAGAAATAATGAACGCAACATAATTTCTGTGTTCAGTTCTTCTCCTGACTGTGATGAAAGATGAGTAATGCTCTGCACTTGATTTTTAGCATGAATTCAGTTGACAAGCAAAATTTTTCCTTCCTGCTAAAGATGTCCTGTTTTATTTAACTCATACTGAACTCATTTCCAAATTATTTCAGCAGGCTGTTGATGGCTGAATCAATTTTTTTTTCAGACCTCTAAGTCAACTCACTATGTATCCCTTCAACAATAAATGCACTTCCCATAAGTCTTTAGGGCTTCAGATGTCAGAATTGCCTGTATGACATACTGGAGACAGTAGAAGATGAGCTTCTTAGGGTCCCACAGAATTATACTTCCATTTATTAATGAATATCGCAAACACAATAAGGACTAGAAAACGGAAAAGTGAATTACTTAAAAGAATGCACAGTGTAAAATCTCCTCATTCATACTCTAGCATAACTCTTACAAGAAAGATCCAAACTACAAGATACTGATCCCACATGTGTTTATTTGCCTTCCCCCCCCCCTTTTTTTTTTCTAGTGCAAGGTTCCCCCTGAGTTCAGATTTCCTTGTCCTGCCCTCTGTTTGAAAAGCAGGTGTCAGCCTACAACCAGTGTTCAACTTGTAGCTGAGGTCTGCAGACTGTATAAAGAAGCTGCTGAAAATCAGTTGCTATTTTCTCCGGAGAGGTCAGTACTGTGCTTATAGAAGAAAGTAATAAAAAGCAGCATGTCTGAGGGAAATTGCTTTTCTGGAGAATTGTCCCTTGTAGATTACTAAAGCATGCATTGCCACTAATACTGTGGGAATGCTGTCAAAAGAGTTTTTCCACTGTGATGCATCTACAAATCACAGCACCTAAGCCTTACAGCACAAAATGTTTGAATGGCCTCTTGAAATTAAAATATTCAGCTTTGAAGGTTTGGGGGATGAGAGGGATTTTTTTAACTGTCTTAGGCTGACTGACTCGGCAACTTTATAGCTGTTATCGATCCCAAAGGCAGCAATTCCATTTCCGATCCCTAATTTAGCTAGGAGGACAATGACTGTTGAATCTTCTTGGAAATAGGTGTACCAGGTTAGGAGGCTGCAGTATTTTCCAAAAGAACAAAGTCAGATCTTACTTTTGGAGTGAAAAAATCCAAACAAGTTCCCTATGCTCTACCCTTAAGAAAGATTCTGTCTTTGTGGAAAATTTAAATTAAAAATTCTGTTCTTGGATCAAACCTCAGCATTGGATTCAACTACACCTCTTTATTGTGGTTAGAGAAGCCCTGCAAGCCAAAACAGCATCTAAGAATTACAGAGCCAAGCTGTTACACAGACAGTAACTAAGCTACAATTTTTACACATGCTATGAAGTCTTGAAATTTGAAAGGTTCTCCCAGAGTATCAGATTTAGTTGAAATAAAGAGTGAGTGCTATGAACTGGATCCATGATCTAGCTAGGTGCTATCCAGGGGCACTAAAGGCCTCCGTCAGACACAGTGCTACACAAAATTACACAGAAATTTCATCTAAATCTAATATCATTTACTGGGTTTTTTTACATAGAAGCCCTCTAACAATGGCACTGGGATATATATGCATAAGATGTAGAAAGATGCCATTGGAGTTTTAAGAGCTTTCAGGAAGTTTTCTAAAACATATATTATCACAGTGGACAAATATATTACCATTAAAATTAAGGAAATGAAAAAGTAGTAATTTTTCGCATTTCATAGACTAGGACATTTGGAAATACACTTTAGCAGATCTAATCAACTTCCATTTGAAAACAAGTAACTTCGAGTAACTGATCACATAACGTATCCAGGGAAGGTGAGCATCAGACCCCTTTCAATTTCCGTATATTTTTCCAAAATGTTATTTATTGTATCTCAATCTGACTGGATCTCCTTGGTCACACGCAGAAAGTCTAGTAAAGACTGAAAGAGACAGTGTTTGGCACAAAAGCCTTGTACCCATCTCGTTGCAGCACTGTGGTAATGTATATCAGCAAAGACACTCTACCCAGCAAATTTATCAATATGAACTTGTGCGCTGATCTGGCTGGACAGCCTGTCGGCTTTATCATCAGACTCACCTGAATGTAGTTGTCAACAACTCCCCAAGCAAAGCCACAGGGAAAAATCCCTTCTATGGGTTGGTTTTCAGGCAAAGGTGGGAAACCATTTTTTTCTATCAGCTTTTGATAGAACAAGACAGAAGATTTGGGCATCAACTTCTTGTCGTGGCTTTGAAAATCAACATAAAACAATCCACGTCGAATGCTGTATCCTCTATGCCATTCAAAGCCATCCAGGAGGGACCAGACTGTGTAGCCAAACACATTAACTCCATCGTACCGGATGGCTGAGGAAAGAACAAAACCAAGCTTATCACAGTGCTCATTTTCCTCTGTAGATTACACCACATCAGCAATGTTTGCAGTATTCATGTGTAAGAACAATGCAATAGGGCAGATAAGTTTAGTGGTGGACTTGGCAGTGTTTGTTTTATGGTTGGACTCAATGATCTTAAAGTCTTTTCCAACCAAAAGGATTCTATGATTCTACGATTCGGGGCCTGCCTCAAAGCCCTTTTCAGGGAAGATACTTCAACTGCACTCAGGGAGCTGCCAGGGCACGGGTGCACTGTGCAAGGCAGGGGAGATACCTGGCTTGGCTTTAAACAAGCCAGCTTTCAAAAGAGAAGCAGCATGGCAGCAGTTTGAGCAGTGCTGCTAATTAGGCATGCCAAACCTTGGCCTCAGAGCAGCACACGCGACGCTTGAACTGTTTGCAGCAACTGAGCCAGCGACTGCACTGCACTGCACTCTGCTGAGCACGCACTGCAGCTCGCTCACTGCCAGGCAGCTTACCTGCCATCAGCGCAGCACTACCCTGTACGCAAACAAACCTTACGCTCTTGTTTTTCTCCTTCCCCTCCACTACAAATACATATTGAGAAAACCCCGGCAACACTTTTGGCATGCTGATGAATTTTTATGACCACAGATGTATAAGTAGACGTGAGAATCATAGAATCATAGAATGATTCGGGTTAGAAGGGACCTTAAAGATCATCCAGTTCCAACCCCCCTGCCATGGGCAGGGACACCTCCCACCAGACCAGGTTGCCCAAAGCATCACCCAGCCTGGCCTTGAACACTTCCAGGGATGGGGCAGCCACAACTTCCCTGGACAACCTGTTCCAGTGTCTCACCACCCTCACAGTAAAGAATTTTTTCCTAATATCTAATCTAAGTCTACCCTCTTTAAGTTTAAAACCCTTACCCCTTGCCCTATCATTACACTCCCTGATAAAGAGTCCTTCCTCATCTTTCTTGTAGGCCCCCTTCCGGTACTGGAAGGCCGCTATAAGGTCTCCCCAGAGCCCTCTCTTCTCCAGGCTGAACAACCTCAACTCTCTCAGCCTGTCCTCATAGCAGAGGTGCTCCAGCCCTCTCATCATCTTCGTGGCCCTCCACTGGACCTGTTCCAACAGGTCCATGTCCTTCTTGTGCTGAGGAGTCCAGACATGCACGCAGTACTCCAGGTGGGGTCTCACCACAGCAGACTAGAGGGGCAGAATCACCTCCCTTGACCTGCTGGCCATACTTCTTCTGAGGCAGCCCAGGATGCAGTTGGCTTTCTGGGCTGCAAGCACGCATTGACAGCTCATGTTGAGCTTCTCATCCACCATCCTCTTTATTTAATAATTCTATCTCTTTACATCTTTTATGACATAGCATTTTCCAGCTTAAATATTTAAAGGTTTCTAAAAATATGTGTATGTCAACTGTTTGACTTTCAAATATCACCACACGCTTTGTAGGTCGTTATCAGGGTGTACTGGCATCTGTTAGTATTGCCAGCATTACAGTTTTATTTTAAGATTCTAGATGATACCCACTTATAGTTGTATTAAACACTGAGGTTCAGCAAAATGTTCCTGGGCAAGGCTCAGGTTCAGGAAAGCACAAAGGAGTGTGCTCATTTTAATTATATAATTAGACCCATCCTAATACAGCAACGCATTTAAGCACATTCTTAAATGTTCTTTTGAGCTCGAGTTTGGCTGTGTAGCCAGCAGAGTTTATCTTTATTACTCACCATCTTCTGTCAGCCCAAACTGGGTACTGACTGTACGTAATATTTTCCAGCCTAGTAACACTGAAAGCATTATTTCAGGCAACAAGAATATCAAGATCCTCATTTCCTGGTTTTATTAATGTACCTCATTACAATCAGTTATGAAAGACCACATAGATTCTTGATTGTAACCCTGTTTGAATCAATTAAATGAACTGTGGTTAAATAAGCAATGAATTTGTCCCAGTCTGTATCAGAGGTCATGAGAAAATGTCTAAGGAAATGGAATATTTCTCCTCCTAAAGGCATCATGCTTTTGTGTTTGGCAAATGCCAGTATTTTTCTAACCTCTGCATGCATCCATGATGACATCTGCCGTACCAGCAGAGCAAAAGCCAATGCAGGTCCACTTTGTGAACTAGTCTCAGTGAGAATTTCTCTTTGAACAGCATCTCATCCCTCCTGTACGTCATCACACAGCACTCCCACACTTCCTGAGCACCTCATAAAAATTCTCCTCAAATCCTTGTTTAAAAATGCATTCACTTCTAAATGTCACCTATGAAAGAAGCAAGTTGAAAAATTTTTGGAAGTTCCAAAAGGTTTGGAAGTCTCAAACACAGTATCCTGCTTGAATTGCACGTTACTGAAAAACCACAATAAAAGTTATTGTCTTTTTTTTTTTTTCCTTTTTCCTTTGTCTTTCTCCCCTCTTTTTTATGCCTGTTGGTGTGCAGGCCAGGCTGGCTGAAACCTAAACTGTCCTTGCTTCTGAAACTGAATGGCCTTGTCCCTACCACCTACCAGAAGTAACTCCTGACTTGAGCAATCCCCCACAGCATGCCTAGAAGTGTGCTACTGTTCAGGCCAGAACTCCATCAGAACTGGCTTAAAAATTAAATAGCACTTCAGTTCACGCTCTGTTTAGCTCGGTTGAAACACTCCAAGGAAACATGGCAGACCCATAAACGTCAAATACAGATCCTTAAAACCCTCTGCTCAGCTGCTGTCCAACCCCAGTGCATGAAGGTGAGAAGCATGAAGGCCACAGCCCCTGCTTCCATGTGGAAGGTGCCCAAGGATCTGTGTTTTGCCTCTGGACATACCTAAGAACAGATCGGTCCTGACCTGTCAGGGGCCTGACTGTTCCTTTTCTCCTTAAGGCTCTTTGGATTCAGACCTGGTAACTGCCCAGATAATGACCTAACCCCTTGGCTAGTCAACACGGCACAGAGGAGCTTGCATGCCCTCCTGGTCAACATGCTCCACTATACAAGGAACAATCAAGTTATTTGTTTCACCAGGCACAGAGCAGGGAAGTGAATATGACCCTAGAGTAAGTGGTTCTCACCCATGTGAGAAGATATCTCCAACCAATTAGCAGCTCTAATTAGTATTTAACTACTTTATATTACAGCTCTATTTACTATATTCAACCCTAAATGTTACTCGGGAAAAAAAAGAAAGATCAATAATAGTAAACAGTAAAAGGATTTAGGGTCATAAGTCCCACATAAAGACACCCTTTCCCAGAGCCAAAAAAACCCCAAAACAACATGTATGGAGCTTGCCTACAGCATGCAGTGTCAGAATGGACATCTCCATCAGCGCTTCAAGTGAAATCAGGAGCACACTTTTGAGCAAATCTCTCTCCTTATCACACTTTGGTTCGCGTTCAGAGTGGTGTCAGGATGCATGACCTGGGTTCCTTTGGGGTGAAACTAATCCAGAAATGGGCTTCAGGACTGCATGCAGTGTGGACACCAGGCCCTCAACACCAATTCTTTTTACTCTACAGGCCTGGTCCGACAGAGCTGCTCTTACTTGTTAACATATAGATACAGAAATAAGCAGTTTTGTCTGAACCAGTGCATATACACAATCAGACAAAGATACCGGCCAGATCTAGGAAGCAGCAAAACCACATTTATGTGGCCCTGGGTCTAAATTAATTATCCTTGCTTCTCAGTGCTATAGCTCCAATGCCCTTTTACTGCC
This sequence comes from Fratercula arctica, assembly GCA_947846985.1. Taxonomy (NCBI): domain Eukaryota; kingdom Metazoa; phylum Chordata; class Aves; order Charadriiformes; family Alcidae; genus Fratercula; species Fratercula arctica. The sequence goes on along the minus strand of CANTUZ010000001.1, from coordinate 25,167,811 downwards.
CCATGAGTGCTGGAGTGCATGGTAAATAGCTCACGAATCTCTACATTACAGTGCTTTATTGCACTAGATGGACACGTCCTCAGACTGAGAGAAACAACACATGCCTTTGCCTTTGGTCTTCAATGTGGTCCAACAAGACTGCTCACAGCCAACATGATGCCTTTTGTGGATCTTTCTCAACTAAATTCCCCTAGATATTGCATAGAGAACTTTGGAATTCACAGTGGATTTTGCAAATTCTAACGACAGAAGATTTGGGTTCAATAATTTTCATTGTAATGATGCCAAAGTCCCTTCTGCAAATCTGTTTTTTTTTTTTCTGTAAAAAGTTTAGCCAAGTGCTAGTACTCTTAAGTTAATATGACAAGACTGTCATACTGTTGTTGTTGCTCTTGTTATTATTTACTGAGTGGCACATTAAAATGAAAGAAACTCTGGAAATTGAAATTATTTCCAGTCAGCTGCGATTAAAGGGCAGATGCCTGTATGTATGTCCAGCAATTTACAAACTAAGCAGAAATATGGGTAACAGGAATATGACCCCTTTATGAAGATAAGCTCTTCAACTGACTTGATGCAGACTAGAAATACTGTACTTGCAACAGATAGTAACTGTTTTGCACTCCATTCTTCCCATTTTGGATGCACTGGCTTATGTATTTATTCACTTTTTAATTTATTTGCAACAATTAGGTTTCTGGAATAGCAGATGAAACAAATGTGGGAGTCCTCTGCATCTTCATAAAATCATAGAATTGTTAGGGTTGGAAGGGACCTTAAAGATCATCTAGTTCCAACCCCTCTGCCCCCAGCAGGGACATCTCCCACTAGATCAGGTTGCTCAGAGACCCATCCAACCTGGTCTTGTACACTTCCAGGGATGGGGCATCCACAGCCTCTCTGGGCAACCTGTTCCAGTGTCTCACCACCTTCATGGTGAAGAACTTCTTCCTAACGTCCAGTCTGAATCGACCCATCTCTAGTTTTAATCTATTCCCTCTAGTCCTACCATTACCCGACATCCTAAAAAGTCCCTCACCAGCTTTCTTGTAGGCCCCCTTAAGATACTGGAAGGCCACTATAAGGTGTCCTTGGAGCTTTCTTTTCTGCAGACTGAACAACCCCAACTCTCTCAGTCTGTCCTCATAGGAGAGGTGCTCCAGCCCTCTCATCATCCTCGTGGCCCTTCTCTGGACACGTTCCAGCACGTCCATATCTTTCTTGTAGTAGGGGCTCCAGAATTGGACGCAGTACTCCAGGTGGGGTCTCACGAGAGTGGAGTAGAGGGGGAGAATCACCTCCCTCGACCTGCTGGCCACGCTTCTCCTGATGCGGCCCAGGATATGATTGGCTTTCTGGGCTGCTAGTGCGCACTTAACGGCTCATGTTGAGCCTCTCATCCACCAGTACCCCTAAGTCCTTTTCTTCAGGGCTGCTCTCAAGCCAGTCACTGCCCAGCCTATATCGGTGCTTGGGATTGCCCTGACCCAGATGGAGGACCTTGCACTTGGTCTTGTTGAACTTCATGAGTGCTAAGAGTAAAATGAAAGCCATTTTTGACCATCCCCTCTATGAAAATGGCAATGTAACACAACTGCTATCTTGTCTGAACAAATAGCTACAATAATACTAAGTAACACAGTAAATTTCCCTAAGACCGTTGAAAGTATAGTTGAGACACGTTTTGCACTTCCTCCCACGAAAGACAGCAGAAATTTTCTTACTAACTTCAAAGACAGCAGCATCAAGCTTACCAAATATTTAGGGTCTTCAAGAGAACAAACCCAGGAAAGGGATTCAGCACCTCATTTCTCAAGTGCCAAGATGAATGTTGAAGGCCAAAATTAGTTTTCAGCCTGGTTCTTTAACAAGTCTCTGTAGGCTATTTTGCATTATGATTTTGTCAAGCACGTATTAATACAACTTCAGTCCTACCTTTTAAAGTTTCCATAATGAACTTTTTGAGGTAGTAAATATATTTGGCATCATCTCTCTTGGTGCTACCAGAAACAAACCAGCTGTTCTCCACAATGAATATTTGGGGGTTGTTATATTCACTGCTTATCCAGTAAAGGAGCTGCCTCAGGCTTATTGATTCCAACTGCTGGAATTTCATGTGGGAGTCCAAGAGCTGGAAACTCAGGGTAGCTCCAAAAGAAAGAGCAAAAAAGTCTGCTGTTCCCTTGATATACTTCTTCTCAGCTTCACTGAATTCAGGCAACAGGGATGAGAGGTTGCTCCTCATGCTCTCTGGATAGTCACCATCAATAAATATGGGCTTAGCAAACCAGCCGAGCACGAAATCAAGGGATTTTTGACATTCTTTTATGTTTTTTTCAGTCATATGTTGTGGTTTTATCCAGTGGGAGCTAAGGGCAATGGACACTTTTCCCTTTTGAGTTGGACGAAAATGGTCATTGTAGAGATGCCAGACTTTAGCATGGGCCTGTTGAAAAGAAAGACTGAAATTAATGCACCTGAAATTCCATTTTAAGTAACACAATTAGCCTCAAGTACTGAAGTCCAGTGTCATGCAGTAATCACATAAACACAGCATTTGAAGGCTCAGCCTTATTCATTCATTAGTAGTTTACAACTCATATTATATTAATATTAATTCCATATATCACTAGTTGGTCTGAGAAAACAGCATCTCAGTTTTCCATGAGATACTATTCCAGGCAATGAACACACTTTTGGTAGTCCGCTAGACACCTTTATTAACTTATATTATTGAGTTCAGACATACTTCCAGTATTTACAAAAACGAAAATGAACTTAACTAAGCACATTTCAAAGTATGTTTTCATTATAGGAGTATCACTTTATCTGTAGATTCACAGATACATAAAGAAGGAAGGTCTGTTCGTAAGAACTGTCCAGATCTCTCAAACAATACAAGACAAAGAAACACCCGTGAACTTATTCCTCTTTGAACCAGAACACACAGTATAGAAAAAACGACCAATCTGGATTTTAAAAAGTCTGGTGAAAAACGATTTGCCACAGCTCCTGAAAAATTATTCCAATAATTCAATTTGATTTGTTTTATTAAAATTTGCTATTTACCTCTAGCATCAGATTTCAACCGCTTGCCTCAGTATAATTTTATCTGTTACTGTGGGGAGATCTTTTCTACCAAATTTCTTTCTTGTGATCTTACAGAGTCAGTTTAAACAGTCTCTTGATGTTCCCTTTGAAAGCTAAATAGATTAAGTTCCTGGAGCTTTGCATTATCTTCAGGCATAGCTTCAAACCATTCTCACTGCTCTCCTCTGATTCTCTTCCAATTTGTCATCATCTGTCTTAAACTGCAGAAGCAGAATTGGACATAATATGCCAGTGGTAGTCTTGCCAGCAGTAAAACCAGAGACAATTTAATACACTATTTCTGCTTATGTGGCCATAGCATTACACTGGGAGCATATGCTTATCTAAACTACCATATCTCCAGAGCCCTTCACCACCTAAAACATATTTTTTCTTTGCACCTAGCTTATCAAAGAATTTTGACTGCTCTGTGAATCAACATCCCATCTTTTTGTCAACTACACATTAGTAGAAATTGTAATGCTTTTTCCTAGGTCATTGATAAAAAGATAAAAAATATGAGATCTATTCATTAGAATAAAGCCTTGCTAATAACTATTCCCAGTTAACATTTGCATTTTGCGATTTATCAGCTACTATTTGTTCATATGTGCTGTGATGACACGAACCTCCATTCTTGACATACAAAGTCACAGTTGTGATGAATATATATGACAGATTATTAATCAAAACATCACACACATTTTTAGCCCTCCCTGGAATATAAGCTGTGTAGAAAGCCTTATGATTCCACTCCATGCAGCTGGTATGCTGGCAAATTTTATCATTAATATATTGATAGTTGCTGTTCATCGTTTCATTTTCATACACTCTCACCATTCAAGCTTGGAACCACAATGATTTCCAGTTACCAGCATTACGAGGAACATTAAGCAATTAAGATTATTAATCATTTTTGACAGACACACTGTTAATTACCCAGGAAAAATAATGAATTCTATCATTCTACTGTTCTTGCAGAATTTTAATTCTCACTGCTGGGAGAAAAACAATTGGCAGTGAAGGACAACTAAAGGTAGGATCAATAATCAAGGCTCAGTTCAGCTGCCCCCATATGGAAACTTGCTGCCTTTGAGTCATCTTAGGGTATATAAAAAGTCCGTGCAGATCTGACACACTCTCTAGAGGACGCTAGACACATGCCCTTTTAGAGTGGTCACCAAAACCCAAAGGGAAGATCTTGGAAACTCTGAATCACCGTACACACCTATGTGCATGTATCTGAATCAAGCTCTCAGTTGCAAACTTCACCTTACATACTCTCATTTATAATACATCAATAGCTCAAATAAATGTGGTGCAGTCCTACCATTTTTCTATACTAATACAGTGGATTTTGATGCTAGTGAGAAACTAAATATAGTAAACATTTCAGTGTCTCGTGTCAAAAATAAGAGCTGACCTAGGCACAGACTTAATTTTACTTCACGCTGAAGCTCCATTATGCTGATGAAAGAACAAAAGCCATTACGCACTGTGACCAAAACGCTACACACCCAACACTTTAAATATTATTTTAAAAATACCATTGGGAACAAATATGTCACCACTTGCAACTCAAATTTGCACACCCAAATTTTCCCTCATAAAGGTGCCATTATTATTCCTCTGTTGGACCTGACTCATCTCCACATTTCCTGTCTCAAATGTTAAGATACCACCATGCACAATCAAACACACAATTTAATCTCTGCCATCTGCTCTTGCAAGTATGCTGCCCAGCCACACAGCTCCTCAAGGACTATGGAGGACTTGCCCCATAACTCTCAGCCCTCCCTACTCCTGCCAGTGGAGAGAGATCTTCCAGCATTTTCATATCCTTGATTCTACCACGAAGCAAGGAAGCCATGACAGAGAAAGCCTATTGTTTAGTTTAGACAAGACATGTTCTACAGACAGATGAAAGCAGGCAAGAAGCAGCCAACTTAAATGTCTGCCCCCTGGAGTGTGCATCAAGTGGAATTATACTGTTGCCATAAAAAAACAGCTAAACATAGAAAACAGTGCGTCAAAATCCCCAGGCTCTGTGGACACAGATTACTGAAGTAGTTCAAAATCACATAGAAGTAAAACTGGAAGAAGCCAGTGACAGAGCAGAGAGTCTCTATGGAAATCTGGGACAGTCATTTGCCTAAAATTAGGTGTCTAATGCAGTTTTTGAGAATTCAGAGTATTCCAGCCTCCAACCGCAGTTTCAGAAAGCTGTGAGTCTCCCCTAAATCCTAAGTCACATCTCTCAGCCCCACAGAGACACCTGGGACACTACAGGATGTGTAAAATGATAATTTGCACCTATACTTATCTTCAAGCAAATGAATCCCACTCCTAGGGTGAAACCCATTTGGAGCTAAAGACACCTTGTATTTCACTGTCCACACGTGAGCTAGATGCCCAAGCTCCCACTATAGGCAGTGGAGATCTCAGACTCCACACAGCTGCCTGAACACAGGCATCTAGTTGCCACTCCAGAATTATACAGGCCTATGTCTCATCTGCCATTTCCATTCCCAAATAGCCTGGGAAGTCTCACATGGCACTACTTACACTGAGCTAACAGGATCCTGCTCCAAATCAATCTACTTAACAGAGTCTAGTGAGTGATTCCTCAGTACAGTACAGCAGCCATATCGTCACACTCAGCAGGACCACTACCTAGGTTCCAATAACTGTAGGGATTAGCAGTAAAATTTAATGTAGGTGCCTAGACCTTTTTGAGATGTTTTACCTGAATGAGGCTGGCAGACCTAATGGGAGACCTTGCTCTTCTGGGGCAGCAACTGGAAGCCAGGCCGAACATCCTATGGTAGCTCAAATGACATTGTATGTCTTTGCTGGGACAACAAAAACCTCCTAGATGTCTATTAACTATAATCAGAGTTTAGCCTCCCATACAGAGAATACAAGTAGAAACCAACCAACCACCAGTTTCTTCACGTTTATCTGAAATCTTACTTCCTGATTTTGGTGACTTACCTATTGGTACCTATGTTTAGTTCAAAACTAACTAGGATTGAGATCATGGCAATCTGCACTTCAGTGCTTTTGCTGACACACAGCATGGTGACTCCATGTCCCTGGTTTTGCAAGGTGCTGAGGGGTCCAATTTAAACAGCATTTATCTTACCCTCAAAATGCTTACCTCACTGAGAAAATCATGAAGTTTTATATCACCACGAAAATGAAATAAAGTGTCAAGATGTAGCTTGTCCTTAGGTAAACCCATTTTTATGTCTGTACTTCACTCAGGTTTCAGGCTCCAGCACAGTCCCATTTTCAAGTTGACACGTTCTTCCCCTGACTTTCCCAGTCAACACACCTATCCAGACCACAGTCTACCTATACTCAACTTGTGAAACTCTGATATTGGTCATGTTAGATCAGTATTCAAGAGATTCCTGCGTGAGCCAAAGTAAATAATACCAAAATTGAGCCTTGATGAAGTGTCAAATCCATTTCCAAGGCAGAAAAGCCCCCTGCAATGCCATAGTGTAGGCTAGCCCTACAAAGTCCAAATCCCTGCCGTGACAGCAGAAATAATTCAACACAGGCAAACACTCTTCGCAACCTGACACAGTCATGTCCTACTCTATTGCAGGACAGATCTGCATAGTCCAAAAAAAGAGAAAGTCAATTTAGTAATACACAGACATTTGTTTGTCTGACTACCCCTCTAAATTCCTGTCCAAGATCATTAAGTCTTTCCTGCATCTGGCACTGACATGTATCACTCTGCGAGTTCTCAGTACTTAGATCTATCATGATGCATAACCTTCACAAGAGCAAATCAAGAACTGTAATTGGGAACATCATGATTCCACAGTTTGTGTTCATTCCTCTAGAACAAGTTGTCACAATTTTAAGTTGTGTGCCTTCTGAATCAATAATAAAACCATTAATTTCACAAATAAACTGCACAAATAACCTGCTCTCCATGCTCAGATGAACTATTCTGTATTAACTCTCTATTTGCATGGTAATGAAACTGAATAGGAAAGTGTTATTGAAACTCATTTAGCAATACAAAGAGAAGAGTTAATTGGAAAAGACTGGCAAAAGCTTTTTGATCAGTAGAAACCAGGCCAATGTACCTCCAACAAAAACATCATTATTCAGTCCTACATCAAATGCCCTTATGAAATTGATATAATTATTGGAATGACAGGGGAAAGTCTAGTATATGATTAGTCAGAATGTGCCTTGTATCAAGAAGGGAAAAATACAATGTGTTTTTTCCCCTGTATCATCAGAAGCAAGTATTTTAGTTGCAAGCTATAACAAAGGATGTCATATTTTGTGTAATGTTTCACCCCTAGATCCAGTCAAGTAGGTTTTACCCACACAGACCTTGGGCAAATGTTCTCTTTCGCAAGCAAATTCTTAACACTGAGTAACAGATACAGGTATTTAAAAATTGCTTAAGGTTCTTCCTGTATTTCAAAAGTGGTAAAATAAGACCTTCGTGTATAAAGCACAGGACTTTGCTACAGATCGCATGTTAGTCATGCAGTAACTTCATTCTCCCTCTATAATTCCTTCCTAAATATGTATTTTTCTAGTTTTCTTCCTAGTCTGTTAGACAACATTAACACAGCCAATTGATTCAATAAATTTGCTATTTTTTGCCCAATCTCAGCAACCTGGGACTAAAATCATGCTTGTAAATGGTACACACAATACCCAGTGAACATTTTTCAGTCCACAGCCATTTAATGTAAAATTTGGTACAATTATAGCTTTAAATATTGATCACATACCTGAAGTACGCTGTTTTGTTTCAATTCCTTTCTCAGTACGATTTAGTCACTGTTTTGCACACTCTGCTGGTCACTGTAACATGCTGGTGCCTCACGATCATGAATGAATTTACACCTGCCATACATAAGGCAGGAAGCAATACCATTCCTAGTTTAAGAACTGGGAACAGAGATATTATGACACGCATAGAATAAAAATTAAACCATACACCTTAACTTGTAGAGCAGTGTATTAACTCCAGAACAATGCCTCTGGTATGATACTCACCTCTAAAGAAAAATCACCAAAGATGGCATTAAATACTTGTCTGAAGGCACAGCAGATGATAGATAAAAAAACATTTGTCCCCATCACTGCAAAACAGAGGAGCTTTGCTAGCATGAGAATAAAAAGGTAACCTGAAAGAATGAAGCTAAACCACAGGCAGCAAAATGCATTGCAGCTACTCCAAAAATATTAGTAGAAGGAAAAAAAAAAAAAACAAAACACAAAAAAAAACCCCAAAGATAAAGAAGCATATAGAAGTTATTTTTACATTTTAATTTTGAATTTTAAAGCAGATGAAATGCTGGGAAGGCTTGTACTTTCACATACTGTATGTATAAGCATAATCACAGATAAATATGCAGTGGTGAAACACAAAGTGACCCCAGTGTGGCAGAAGGAAACCAAAACCCCCTTGATCTCATTGTGTCAGGTGACTGCTGTAGGAAACCTCTCCTTTGAAGTACAGAAAGCCTAGACACTATAGAATCATAGAATCATAGAATTGTCTAGGTTGGAAGGGACCTTTAAGATCATCCAGTCCAGTCATCAACCTAACAACTTCTGACAAGTCCACCAGTAAACCACGTCCCTCAGCACTACAACTACACGTTTTAAATACTTCCAGGAAAGGCAATTCCACCACTTCCCTGGGCAACCTGTTCCAATGCTTAATAAGCCTTTTGGTGAGAAATTTGTCCTAATATCCAATCTAAACCTCCCCTGGTGTAACTTGAGGCCATTTCCTCTTGTCCTATTGCATGTTACCTGGGAGAAAAGACCGACCCCCACCTCTCTACAGCCTCCTTTCAGGTAGTTGTACAGAGCGATGAGGTCTCCCCTCGGTCTCCTTTTCTCCAGGCTGAACAACCCCAGCTCCCTCAGACGCTCCTCATAACACTTGTTCTCCAGACCCCTCACCAGCTTCATTGCCTTTCTCTGGACCCACTCCAGCACCTCAGTGTCCCTCCTGTAATGATGGGCCCAAAACTGAACACAATATTCAAGGCTGGGCCTCACCAGTGCCGAGCACAGGAGGACGATCACTTCCCTCGTCCTGCTCACCTCACTGTTCCTGATGCAGGCCAGGATGCTGTTGGCCTTCTTGGCCACCTGGGCACACTGCTGGCTCATATTCAGCCAGCTGTTGACCAACACCCCCAGGTCCTTTTCTGCCAGGCAGCTCTCCAGCCACTCCTCCCCAGGCCTGTAGCGCTGCATGGGGTTGTTGTGACCCAAGTGCAGGACCTGGCACTTGGCCTTGTTGAACCTCATACCATTGGCCTCAGTCCATCAATCCAGCCTGTCCAGATCCCTCTGTAGAGCCACCCGACCCTCAAGCAGATCAACACTCCTGCCCAACTTGGTGTCATCTGCAAACTGACTGAGGGTGGCTGCACTCGATCCCCTCGTCCAGGTTGTTGATAAAGATATTAAACAGAGCTGGCCCCCACACAGAGCCCTGGGGAACACCGCTTGTGACCAGACGCCAACTGGATTTAACTCCATTCACCACCACTCTCTGGGCCCAGCCCTCCAGCCAGTTTTTTGCCCAGCACAGAGTACTCCCATCCAAACCATGAGCAGGCAGTTGCTCCAGGAGACTGCTGTGGGAAACGGTGTCGAAGTCTTTGCTGAAGTCCAGGTGAACAACATCCACAGCCTTACCCTCATCCACAAGCACAAGCCCTGAGTTAACGGCTCTCTCAAACTCACCCTGCCTCGAACGGCCACTTGCTCGGCTTGTGGCAGCCAGTGGGAAGGTGGCTGGACTGTGCCATGCCCAGTCATCACCTGCATCTGAGCAATTCACATGCACGGCACTGGGGAAGGCTTCTAGGCCACAGTTCACCCAAGACATTTTTAATGCCCAGACGAGAGTGAGGTGAAAAATGCCTGTCCCCCTCCACTCCCCGCACAGCCAGGCTGGCATGGCCACTGGAGTCGATATCCTGTCCAAATAAACTACAACACCGAGAGACAAGTGGGCTGGGAAAGCAGTTTGAAGTCTCCCGAGTCGCAACAGTCTGAAAAAATAAAGGTCATCTGGAAAAGAATTAAGCAGCATTTGACTTTGAGAAGCAATGGGAGACGAGATAAAAATAGCTTTATTTCTGACAACAAGTGCTTCTGAGACACTTGATGTGTTTAATCATTTTCCGTTACCTCTGACAGAAAAGATTAATTACAGAACTGCACAAAAATAGTTCAAGGAATGTTGTGACCCATGTGAATATTAAAGATATGAGAGATTCTTAAACAGAGTACAAAAAGAAGATAAAAGTACAGAGCAGTCTGAGTGATTTAAAGCTGAGAGACAATCTTGCAGTACTGAAGGGAGCTAAAATAGTCGCTGATAAAAGACTTGACTGATTGGAATCTGGGACACAATGCTCAGGCAGTATTTAGGGGAAGACGAAGATATAATCATTGCTATTAAAATTGTTTTGTGTGTGCTGGAGCTATATAAACATATAAAAGCACGAGAACTGAGACTGACCTGCAAAGCCCTCTACCAGAGCATGAATCTCTTCGAGGACAGCCCAGGCTCCAATCCTGTTGACATACTCAAGTACACAAAGTACCGCAAAAAAAATACCAAGGAAAAAGATAAAGAAAACTTAACTGTAATCCACAAAGGCAAGCGCACAGAACTGCACAGGCTGTAGTAAACAGCACAAATCATGACAATAACACCACTCTGCAAGAGCTGATAATCATCAGACAAATGTGCAGAACGAAGAGGGTGAAAAAAGCACCATGACTTTGGAGAAACCCTTAATGGGAATAGTGGTAAAGATTGTGGCAATTGAAAACTTTATTAGCCCAAAACGCAAAAGGAACATTAATGGGTTTTTAAGTCACACTCTGCTTGCAAAGAAAGTAACATAGTGCTAGAAACAGTAGTGATCAAAAAAGTTAAGCATATAAAACTCTCATAAAACTCACATAAAACTAATATATCAAATATATATGTAGGATATATAAAACTGATAAAATAATGCCCAGTCAGAGAACTGAGATTAAATGGAAAAGGCAGTATTTGTAATAGCACTGGCGAGAAGGCATCCATTATGAATCTGAACCTTTGGTTTCACGAAGGTTTGTACAAACTGGATGAAGAGGGAAACAAAACAACTGAGGAAGAGGTAGAGGACTGCCTGCAGGAAGCACTCCAACTACAGAACAGAGCTTCAGAAGCCAAAAGCCACCAAACTCATGACTCTCCCCTGTGTTAAGGTAGAAACCAAAAGAGAAGATAGATAAGCCAGTTGCTCTCAAAAGTCAAAGTGAGTTGAACAATCACAGTAACATACATACTCTTTAATGACATCAGCTTAAAAAAAGAAACTGTTTTTTGTTAAATACAGAATCAAAAGAACTAAATAAATATATAAAAGGCAAACATTTCCAATATCTTTAATGGTAAAAATTCTGGAAGAGGTGACTAATGTCAATCACCTGGTTTTCTTGTAGATGCATGCAGGTAAGGCAAATACCCATCTATGCATATTCACCCCCTCAATATGGCACTCAGAAATGCTTGTTCTACATACTGTGGAACTATGTTCGCTAATCCAGGTGTTCCCCAGGAAGAAAGAATGTATTTCTGACGGTTTAGTGGAAGCACACAAAGAGAATTCCTTTGGAAAGACTCAGAGCAGTTAGCAGAAGCTAAACAAACAAAAAAGAACAATGATCTATAATTAAAATAGTGCATTAGAAAAAAAAAATTCTTAGCAAAAGATAGAGTTAAACAGATAAGACAAAAGCACATCATCAATATGTGCACCCGATGGACAAGGAAGTGACAAAAAGATTTCAGCTTGCTTGACCTAATGCAACTAGCTAAACCAACAACCCAGCTTGAAAAGACATTGAAGACAACATAAAATTTTGTGTGAAAATTATAGAAGAAAGAACCTAGGTTACCCATTACCACTATCGTTGCATTTAAAGCACCCAGAGTAGAAGTCCTGTGTTCTGGTGTTAATGATTAACCCCAAATCTTACCCTGAGTACACCAGCAGATTCAAAATAAATTCATAGAATCATCATAGAATCATCATAGAATCATAGAATGGTTTGGGTTGGAACGGACCCTTAAAGGTCATCTAGTCCAACACTCCCGCAATGAGCAGGGACATTTTCATCAGTTGACCCAAATGAAGTATGTATCTGCTCCTGGAGATATACTGGAACACTTTGTGTGCAACTTAATGCCGAGACTTTCCCAGGAGAAAGACAGCAAGAAATCCCTGTCATACCATGATTACAAGAACATCAGCTGACACTGGCTTTGCCAAATCCATCTTTGTGGAGGAAAAGCTGACAGACTGGCAGTCAGAAATTATTCCTGACGTACATTAATGTGCTGCCCTAAAAGCTACAGAAGTTCACCTCGAAATGAATGGTTAGAGGCTTTTCCCCAACTACGGTCCCAAAAGAAATTAGACTGCAGGAGTATTCATGCCAAAGTGTTTATGAGTCCTGACCATCAGTCACAGAAGCAGTAAAAATATCCCCAGACCAGAGAGAAAAGCTTTTTGGAGCAACAAATAATTGCATGAAGATCAGGCATTTCTGATGCTCCAATCTGGCTTATCATAAAAGCAGACAGCAGAATTTACTAGCTAATGGTTGATTTTTGAGCAATGAATTCTGTTACACCATAAAACACACCTGTTGTAGAAAAATTGCCAGAGTCTGGCATAACAGATTTAGCATATGCTATCTTTGTCATCTTGTTATCAGGGCAAGGCTGGGAAGAATTTCTTCCTACATTTACAGGGCAGCAGTACCCCATTATATGCACCCATCACCCAATGACTTCACCGTGCTCCAGCTTCACGCAATATCCTTAGTATCCAAACATGGGAAAAATGATCAGAGGCTGATCAAATCCATGCAATTTCACGAACAGATGAGGTATTAACCCACAGCCAGACTCAAAAAGGGCTGAAAGAGTTAATTGAGGAGGCCATAACTTTGGGAGCACAATTCTAAATGAAGGCATGAACAGGTCAAGTGGTACAGGAAAGAGTAAAATATCTAGGAGCAGACTAACCACCTTATCAACAGCAAGCAAAATTAATAGGAAGCTCCTTGCTCTACAAGCAACATTTCTACTGCATAAACTAGACCCCCTCCCTTTTCAGCAACCAAAGATACCAGCTGCATGGTCTCAAATATAAGTTGACAGGTCCTTTATCAATCTCACAACAAAAGAGTAACTGCTGCAGTGCCCAGGTACATCACTACAAGGTAATGACAATCAGAGGTACGGGAACACCACAGCGATGGTGGTTTGACTGGGTGCTATGCATAAAATGGCTTCAGCAGGTATTTCGGGATGAATGCAGCTTTTCCCATCTTGAGTTCCTCTGTGAGAAGCAAGAGCCACTGGGCAGCAACAGCAAAGAAGGAATTTGAAGAAATCTCCACCAGTGGAGGTTACCAATGAATAATACAGAGGTCTTTAGTCCTACATAGTTGGCACACGAATGATAAACTCAGTTAACATATATGCAACCAATATAGAATCATAGAATCTTCATGGTTGGAAAGGACCTTTGAGATCATCGAGTCCAACCATACACACACAGAAAAACCCTCTACAATCTCCGCCGCTAGAGCATGCCCTGAAGTGCCAAATCTACACGTTTCTTAAATACCTCTAGGGATGGTGACTCAGCCACCTCCCTGGGCAGGCTGTTCCAGTGCCTGAACACTCTTTCAGTAAAGTAATTCTTCCTAATATCTCATCTAAACCTCCCCTGCCGCAACTTCAGACCATTTCCTCTGGTCCTGTCATTATTCACCCTGGAGAAGAGGCCAACACCCACCTCTCTACAACCTCCTTTCAGGTAGTTGTAGAGGGCAATGAGGTCTCCTCTCAGCCTCCTCTTCTCCAAACTAGACATGCCCAGTTCCCTCAGCCTCTCCTCATATGACTTGGATATATTACAAGCTGCCACAGATCAGGCAGCACAGCCCCACCAAATGAATGAGGCTCAAACAAAAATAATGATACGAAGTAAGCAGCATTGTTTAATGACTGCAAAAACTTCGGGCTGTCAGGCAGACAATGGCATGCAACAAGACTCTTTGCCCAGAGAGGTGGTGGAGTCCCCATCCCTGGAGACATGCAAGGCCAGGCTTGATGAGGCTCTGAGCAACCTGATCTAGTTGAAGATGTCCCTGCTTACTGCAGGGGGGTTGGACTAGATGACCTTTAAAGGTCCCTTCCAACCCAACACATTCTATGATTCTAAGACTGGTGTGTGCACACAGGGCAAAGCTGAGCATCATTAAGCAAGGTCAAAACAAAATTACTCTATCAGAGCTCTGTGCTATAATATAGATAAATGCAATCCAGAATGAAGGGGACTTACTTGAGGTGATCTCTACAAAGATTCTTTTTTTTTTTTTTTTAACCAAACATTTGGCTTGTTCTTGCCCAAATCTAGCTCAGTCAGTAACAACATGATAACCTGAGTTTACTCTGCGATAATCTTGGCTATTAATCATTCTGAGATTAGAGCTGTACATCAGTGACAAAGGACTACGGAATATGATGGAAAGTTCCAGTCAGCCCTCTAGATGGATGCAAAAAGCAGCTGATCAGGATAAGCGATGCATACGTGAAGGTACCAGTTTTCAATCTTCACACAACTGTTTAGATTACAATTTGACAGATGTGAATATGGTATTCTGCCTTCTTTTTCTAATCAGTCTGCAACTGTTCATGTGAGATCCAGCTGTGTCTGCATGCACACCCTATACAAAGTAATCACTACAAACTCTCTCATTGTGTATAAACTGCCTGAAATGTTCTGTTTTGTGTGCACATAATAGAAATGACTGAAGGATGTGATTTCAATTATACACCTTTACAAGTAATGCTCAAGTTGCAAAAATCACTGAAACTGTATACTAAATTAACTGTAATCCAGCAACTTTTGGAGCAGCTTTTGCATGATTGTTGCAAATAATAAAGCATTCAACTGTAACATCTGAAGTCTAGTTGGTTGCAAAACAAGGCACAAAAGCAACAATCACAGTGCACTGCAATAGCAAACAAATTACTCACAAACAACTGCAACAGAGAAGGCAGGGTGTCATTCTTGATGGGAATCCCTCGTGTGGTCCCCTTCAGCTACAGGAATTTTGAACTTGGTTCCATATCCTGTAGCTGTAATCCTACTTATACTTTTATACTTCATAATTTGTACCAAATAGAAGAATATTAAGTGCTGAGCAAGTTGAGGAATAGCTATACCCTAGAAGAAAGAACTATGGTCTACCCTCAGGCCTATACAGTTTATGAGGAGGCTGTACCAGGCAAGAAGGAACTAACAGCTCCAAGAAGAACCACAGCTTGGTCCTGATGCATAGAAACCATAGGAGGATTTACAACATCATTGATGCAGGAGTAATAGCTCACAGTTTGCACACTGCTGAAAAAGGGGATTATAGCCCTGTAAATACAGCATTGCTATTGCTAGTACCAAGCTACAGGATGCCTATGAACTTTGTCCTGACTCAGCAGTCATCACTTATTGGGATCTGCTTTGGGTGATCATGAGTCTGTTTTAGCTGCAAAACTGATCAATGATAAGGGGAGGAGGGAACTCTTGCCTGACTTGGTTTTTTCCTCCTTTTTGCTTAAAGCCAGCTCTGTGGTGGTATGGTTCTATCCAAATGGCATTACAGGCCTACTTCTCGGCAACTGAATCCCAACACGAATGCCAGCTTAGGTCTGAGAGAGATCCTGCCTAATCTAGACCTGCTACTACAGAAGAGTATGGGTCACCTATGAATCTTGTGTCAAACCTGTGAGTCAGTGCAAACGTCACAGGCATTCCACAACGTGAATGGCAGCAGATACCTATGCTCAAGAAGAAAGTAGCTCCAGATCCTGACAGTAGCATTAGATGTCAGAGGTGTTAATGTCCACTTGTGACCTAAGATTAAGTTGTTTGAACAGATGCATTTAGTACCATTTGTAAAGTTCCAGACTATCAAGACAAGGCAGGATACTCCAGGCTTCTCAAACGGTGCAACTTTTTTTGCCCTAGTGGCATCTAAAGAGGTATCCCTGTGATTGCATGAAGTTATGACTGAGAGAAGGGCATACACTGTGGAAGATTATCTAAGACTGTATCAAAATCCAAGATTCAGGGAAACCAAGATGACATTAGCTAGTCTTTTTCACTCCAGAAGTCTTACACCAGCAACAACCCCTGAAAGGCTGACACAGTGAATCACAGGACCATGCAGACGGACAAGGCAAGTGGCACTGAGTAACTCATAACCTAGTGGTCTCGATGCCTCAGCTGTCTGCCCATTTTTGCAACAGCACGGGGAAACATAAGGTTAACTGACAAGTTTTAATTAATACAATGGTTATTACTAGCCGTAATTCTTCCTTAATGTTATTGCTTCCGTGATGTTAGGCTATGAAAGGAAAATCTAGGAAACTGTAGGAGGAATTAAAACTGGTTACTCAGCAAAGGCACATCTCACTGGTGGGGATACAGTCACTGGAGGAGGCAGAGTTTGGTCAGACACCTTGATTTTGAAGAATCACCACACTCCTCAGCAATCAGCAAGAAGCAAAAGTGCAGCTGTGCAAATCAGAACCCAGAAGAGGAGAGAGAAACTCCAGTGCAGGGGAAGATGGGGGAAACGAGATTCATTGGGGGAAAAGAAACTCCTGGGGTACCACATTTTTAAAAACAAATAATAGAATGATGACTTCCGTCAAGAGACAGAGGGACAAAATGAGGCATCCAATTTTATCACAGGAAAAAAATTTTAGAATTTTTGCATTTCTTCAGAGGCAAGGATGATTTATTTGTATTTATCCAGTCTTTTCTACGAGCTTTTGGCTATACTGCAGCCACAGATTAAACTGGATTAGATTTATATCTCCTTTGATTTGGGAAAGACATTTAGAACCTCATCCAAAGCCTGCTGAAACCATGAAAACATGCTTCAGAGGTATGAGGAAGTCCCTTTATGTCTGTTTCAAAACACATGTTTAATGGTAGATATAAAATTGCTCTACTACAGAGATGAGTGTTAACTCAAAGGTATACAAATAAAAGTTTTCCTGCTTTATTCTTGTAGTCTGCAAACACAGTAAAAAGCACCATTTGAGTTAATAGTTGGAATCTTGTAGAACAGAAAACTGCAACAAACAAAAAGCATTTAAAAATAAATATCTAATTCTTACTTTATAAACACAATCTTCATATTGCTGATTAACTGTAGAAATTAGTCTGGGTTTCACCTGTTTGTATACAGGGAATCCAACTAGTTTGGCTGACATATTGAATAAATGTTTTAACATAGTTGCTAAGAAGCTAAATGTTAATTAAGTTTATATAAAAATACCAGCTACAGTTGTTTCCTTTTTGGAAGTATATCCTGTATTTTTATACCACGCAATATAGAATAGGAGGGGTTACTACATCAATGTACTGCAATCTCAGGCTTAGCAATCAAGAAAAGAAATCACAGTAAAAGACCTAAAGCAGCTTTTATCCAATCCTTGGAGAAATAAAAAGAAAATTTAAAAAAAAAAAAAAAATAGAAAGCAGCAAAAGAAAAGGAAGAGTGTTGTCAGGGTAATTGTTTAGTCTAAGCCTCAAAGAAAAGGGCATGTGTTGGTTAATACATACAGTTGTAAAGGCTAATTAACTACTCTTCTTTCAGCAATCCTTGTTTCAGCTTCTGTGCTGTCACCACCATAGTACTAAACATTTTCTGACTAGAATTAACATCATATTAACAGACTGAGCTATTCATAAATATTGTGTCAATGGTACAATTTTAAACATACTTAGTGCAGTTAGGTTTAGACTTTACTCTGGCAGTGTAATGAGCACTTCTGGAGGCCCAGCATGTGATTTTTTAAAAGAACAATTTAGGATGTTTCAGGTTTCCTTAACCAGCTCTTTGCCAGCTCTCTGCTTGTATTCTCTTTTGGAGACGAAATAGTTATCTCTTGAAAAAGAGACAGTAACTTTGATATTGGGCTTTCTTTACACAAGAAACCTACAAAAGATTATTTTCACTTTGGCTAACACTGCTGCAGAATGAAGTCTTTAAAAAAATACTGTCCAAGGGGAAACAGAATTTATCTTTTGTCTCCTATTTCAAAGTGCAATACTAAACTTCAAATTGCTCTAGAACAAAATATGAAGCCAGTGATGTTAACACATTTGTATACATGAACGGGAGTCATCATTGGACTACAAATACAAAAAATGAAATGCCTGTATAACCACCTTTTCTTTTTCCTACTGATTCCAGATATGGCCAAAAACTTTGGTTTTTTTCCTTGGCCATTTTAAATACAGGTAGAGAAAGATAAGGACAAATTAAAAACTTAACAAAGCAGTTAACTCACAGCTTCAGACACACTTTTTAAGCAATTTGTCTGGGATTGGCATTTGTTTCTGTATAACCATGTCTTTGGAAATTGTGTCAGTACACTGTAATATGTAAATATCCAATATCAAAGTACAATAATGTTTTCAATAATTTATAGAAAACTTATTCTGGCAGAAATCCCAGTTTTAAGACCAAACTGTACTAGAACAACAGAAATGCAAGTTCACATATGGCATCATTTCATCCTCCTATGTCCAGCTGTTCATATGCCAGGAAGTAACGCTGCTCTGCTTCACAGTGACTACGAGGGTAGGTACATCAGCAGTTGTCAGGAGGCCACGTACAAGTATGGTAATTAGGTCAATATCTAACACTGAGACAGATGCCTACCATTTAAATATTGCCCGTTTTAAAGGAGGGCAGTTCAAAGTAAAGAGTTTGGAGAAATGCCTCATCTCGAAGTAATTGACCAAAGAGCTACACAGGTGTAGCAAAGACTTTCAACACATTTCCATTGAGACATGCATCAGAATGCTTCCAGAGCCACAGAGGTTTTTGTAAACTAGCTCAGTATTTGTCGCAGCCCCACTCCTTAAGCAACAGACTGATCAAAGACAGCTCAGGCTTAAATACAGGAGGACAGGAAGAGCAATTAATCCAGTGACTGATTTCTTTTTTTTTTTAAATATGGTCTTGAATTTTTAGACCAGTACAAGCTCGTGTAAGCAGCCAGATGGTTTACATATATTCTGGGCCTGTTAGATGGAAAAGAAGATTAAGTGTACCCCTGTGCCTAACATAATTACAATATGTAGCTGGTTAATTTCTAGCCATAGTAACTACATCTACTTTAGCAAACAGTAGAGCTGAGGACCCAGTATCTACAATAAGCCATGGACCAGAAGCCGATTAGCAGCTGGACTACACTAGGTTTGCTCCTGTAGAGCAGTTTCCAGGTTACCTTCATCCAAAAACAATCCAACTGGGTACTCCAAAACCACTTCAGACTACGAACCATAGTACAGCAAATGGAGGCAATTAGGAGATTCACATTGCACACACACTCCTGGTTTGTACTGTAATGCTATTGTAGATGCACCCTTAAACATCTTAACTCTACGAAAGCATGGAAAGCTTTGTATTTTTTACCAAAATCAAACCGGAAAATAATCATTCATTTTGAGAGATCCCGTACAGTGCTTAAGGTAGCGAGAGAGCCGTCCAGCCATTTTGTCCTAGGGAAAAAGGTTTTCATTAGCCACGGCTATGCCAACACAACCTTCCAACAAGCATGTAGTACAAAGGACATTGAAAAAAATGGATTTAAAACAGGATACATTAAATCAGGATAACACTTCAGATATTAAGAAATTCACAGATTACACAGCTTACATGGAATGGTGGTTCAATCAGTGATGCTACAGGAAGCAGAGCAGCTGGCAGGTCAATAATTAACTAGTTGCTCAAACACCAATGAAAAGCCAATTGTTGACCCGAATCAGGGTGTGAAGGGCTTGAAGAGCCAGGCATTTTGCTGAGATGTAAGGGAGAAAAGCATGGAGGGAGGAAGAAAGGCAGGAAGGAAGGAAACAGAAGAGATTGCATCGCATTAACTCAACTTTTTCACTGGAAGCTGCTTTATACATCAACATTCTTGTAGAGGACCTAAGTTACTCTGCATGAGACACATATGCAAGTTCTTACGGTCTTATTGGGAAGAAGAAAAAATCTCTGTAGAAATGAGCCCCTGGGAAAGAAGTAAGGCTCCATCTATAGAAATCAAAAGCCACTTTTCCTCATGCTAGTGAGATGCAAGGAAGCAGAGATGTTGGAAAGAAATACTGAAGAAACAGCAGGGATTTCATCTACATATTTTGAAACATGAAATAATTCAAAAGTATTAGGATATGATTTATAGTCAAGTGCATTAGAGGCATTAGATGTTTATTACCAAATGAGCCACTGGGCACGTTTGGTAATACAGAGGCAGAAGATAAGGACAAAAGGGATTCTCTGATGGGTCAGATCAACAGTCTGTCCAGCCCAGTACCATCTCTGACAGCAACAACAGGACATCATGCTATTTTAAGAGTGCAAATGAGCCCAGCCAGTTTCTGAGATCTAGCCTCCTACTTCCCAGACATCCACGCTATTCTGCTGTAGATGTTAGGAGGTACATTCCTGCCCATTTTGTTTAGTATCTGCTTATGGACCCACTGTTCACATATTTGCCTACTCACTTTTTGAGTCTGCTGGTAAACCCTGCTTCCAGAACCTGCTATGGCAATACATTCCCAAAGTTCATGACCTGCTGTATAAAAAGGACTGACCTGTTTGCTTCAGGTTTCTTTTACATTCCATGGAGAGAAACAGGAAATTCTAGATTGCAATTTATCTTACCCTAATGTAGATGGGTAAAATTGGTCAGAATTACCATGCTTGAAAAGTTTCTTCACTGAGCAGGCAGGGAGCATAATCTAACTAGTTCAGATGCGTGTACAATGCAAACATCTAAAGTAAAGTGAGATGAACCACGCCCTTTGAGTCTTTAATTGGTCCTTTCCAATTTAAAGTAGATAGTTTAGCACAGGTTAATTAAATATACTTAATAGATATATATAAAGTAAAAGTTTATTGCTACTCTGAGTGCTGCCTTCATAATCCCTCCTTTCAGGGATGACTGTTCTGCAGGAGAAAAACAGGAATGAAAGCAGAGTCCTTCCACAAGCCTGATCTACTGTAGAGCAGGAGTTAGTCCTGCTAACTGTGAATCTCCCAGGACGATGACTAATCAACTGCTACGGTTTCACTGTGGACCCAACAAAGGATTTCACATAAAAATACGAAACATTATGAGCAAGGCAGTGGAAATGCTTTTTTAAATGACACAATATTCCAGAAGACCGTGATGAGTCATATTACCCTGTAAGAAAAATTCTGATCTCAGAGAATTTTCACAGAAATGCAAAAAATACTTTACTGAAAAGTCATTACCATCTTTATGGTAATGTGTCTACTGTCTGCCAGGGATTAGGAAAAATGGATTATAAAATTAAGAAGAGCCTCAAGGGCATGAGGTTCAACCCCCCCCTGCATCAATGGGCATATATATGACACAATTCTATTTATAATTTGATCCAGATTCACTTTAAAATTGGCTAGGTATTTTGTTCATGCTGTTCTCTCTGGAAGACTATTACAGAATCACTCTTCACGGTTTCCTTTTTTTTCTGATTTTCAGGTTAAATTTACTCCTGTTCAGTCTAAACACTTTTTTTTCTTGCATCAAAACTTTCCCTGGGCTTAGACAGTCATTTTCCTTCACTTGTTTCTACCATTGATCTATTTATAGACAGCAAATATATCCTCTACCAGTGTTCTTGCTCAGGTAACTAAACCATATTCTATTAAGGTAATTCCTCATCTCTGCTGGAAACATCACCTGATAGAGATTAGAAACAAATGTGTCTTTGTCACAGCTGGATTATATTGGCATCTGATGGTCATGCTGTGATTAGCAAGTTCTCATCTTATGGAAAAAAATTTCTGAGTCTTTCTGTTCATCTGTTTATTATCATGATTATCCTTTGCACTGGCAATGTTTCCTCAAGTTTAGCTCATGCTCTAATTAGTGCGATCCTAATCTATGCCAAAGCATGGTGGTTAAAATACATTAAAAAGTTCAGGTAGGAACTGCCCTTGAGCCTGATGCTTCTACTTTCAGTGCAACTGACTACCTACTGCTGAAAATTCCCTTCCTCCTGAACTTTAACGGTAATTCTCCATGTGCCGCCATTTCAAGTGTCCTACTGAAAATACAGATCGATTAGGTTTATCATATTTCATTTTTCTAGATAATCAGTTATCACAGAAAGCTATCATATGGGTCTAGCGTGACTTTGATACTGTAAATTCACAGTGGTTTGTGTCCATTGCACCTGTAGTTATTTACATTCATCTAACCTTCATCCTCATTAACCTTTCCTGTTTATGAATCCCAGTGCTCAACATGATAACCCTTCTCAATAGATGAGACAAAAAGCATTAACTGGTTTGGGAACTACAATTTTTTAATCCTATCTTCTTCCTCAGTACCTGATGGCTGTTCGTTTTTCCTTATGCTACTTTTCCTCATGCTACTTTTCCTCAGGTGATCAAAGGATATCTTGTGATTTGTTTTAAAATAATGTTTTTTTTATTATTATTTTTATGCACATTTAATATATTTAATGCACATTTTATTTTAAATTTTCTGCTTATCGTAGTCAATATCTATTGTATTACTTAAATTGAGATGAGGTTCTGTAACTTCCTTGGAGAAAATAATGGGGCCCTAAAGAAAAGAGATATCTTTTGTTTCCAGACAGAGGGAGACTCTGACAACTAGTATATGGTTTCTATTTGCATATCAGTTCCAACTAGGGGGGGGGAAAGACTGTGTTAATTTTAAAGTTTTTAACTTTTTTTTTATGTTTTAAACTAGATTTTTGTAAAAAGCACAAAATGCTTTCATCATACTTCAACAGTCATGGTGGGTCAGTGGCAGCTGACTGTCAAAAAGTAGTGAAGAGCCACAGGACCGGGCTACTCAATGCCCATGAGATGTTACATGGGACACCGTGGCCATTTGCTTGCTCCAGCTTTACAGGACCAAGCAGGTGCTGCTGACTGCCCTTGCAGGGGGGAACTGTGCTGACACGTATCAGCTGCTTCACTGTCAGAAGACTCAGCTCAGTGCTCAGGAACACCAGGGGAGAGCATGAGATACAGGATTTCTCCACAGATATCACATGCCTGAAATAGGTGAGACTCAGGCAAAATTTGCATATGATCCAGATCATATGTCAGAGTCCACCATCTGAGAAGTCACAGGAACGCGAAGTATCTCAAGCCAATTTTTGAGCTAGACCTTTAGTACTCCCTTCCTCTGTCATCTGCCTCACCTCTCCCACCCTCATTTGACTATGTGTAAAAAGTCCATGTACAAAAAGTCTGTGTTTGAGTTTTTCACCACAGGTTTTGTTTATAACCCACAGACAGAAATGGAACAAATACTATTTTTGGGGGGTCATAGGATGAGAGACACCATGCTCACTTCTTTCCATTACCTGTAAAAGGACCCTAGGATGGCGAGCTCAAATGTAGATGTCTCTGCTGAACATGTTTAAAATTAACACAAGTGTGATCGCTCTCCCCATGTTTACTTCTACAACATGCAAGAGAGATGGCTCTACTGCAATGAAGCCTGCGATGCACTGCATTCCTTCATCTTCATCCAGCCATCACCAGCCCTGAGGCAGCACTGTTGTATGACCCTTGAGCTCCTGGTCCACCACTTCAAATTATGCAGCTCTACGCCAAAGGCCTGCAGGCAGACGAGGACAGCTTAGTCCATGTCTTCACTCGCTAGTTGTGGTGCAGAGCCAAAGTACACACAGCTACACCCCTGGTCAGCCCAGTGGACTGCTGGCTCAGAGCTGGAGAACAAGTCCTAGCTGCTCTTCCCTCTGGGATCACTGGGAATGCTGCCAAACCACTTCAAGAGAAATATCTTTACACTAGACCACATTTTATGATGGTTATTGAGAAGCTAACTATTGAAAGGCCAAGCAGATGCCAAACTGTGTCTCAGCTGATGCAAACACTGCCTGGAAGAAAACACGATGATGCTGCTAAACTGTAGGGCAGAAGCAATTTTCCATGCTACAGCCTCACTCAAACTAGCAAAATGCCCTGCTGCTGACAGCTGTAACCCAGGGTGGACATGAACCCCGGGTAGTTTATCATTGTTTTTTCAGCTGTTGGATAAATATAATTTGCTACTGATAATCTTTGAAGGTTAAAGACTGTCACAGTTTTACCCAGTGCCAATATCAACAAATTATTTTCATGCTATACACAAAGATGAATGTGAGGACTCTGCAGGCTCTAATCCCCATCCAACTCTCCTATTAGCACCATGAAGTGGAGCTCGAGAGCTGGTGGCCTACTGACGCTGAACCAGACTATTTCTGTATCAGCGGTGTCCACCCTTGACTAGGCATACTTGTTTTCCTTGCGTGCTCTCCTTTGTCCTTGATCTGGAGGGGACAAACTGATAAAAAAATTACTTGCATATCTCACAGACTGTTCTTCATTTAAGCCATCCAATTCACAGTCAGCAAAACAAACACAA
Source organism: Fratercula arctica (assembly GCA_947846985.1). Lineage (NCBI taxonomy): Eukaryota > Metazoa > Chordata > Aves > Charadriiformes > Alcidae > Fratercula > Fratercula arctica. The sequence continues at coordinate 25,143,102 of CANTUZ010000001.1, read as the reverse complement.
TTTTTTTTAACTAGAAAAGAATCATAGAATCATAAAGTTATAGAATCATAGAATCGTTTTGGTTGGAAGAGACCTTAAGATCATCAAGTCCAACTGTTAACCTGGCACTGGCAATCAAGTTACCACTAAAGCATGTGCCTCAGCACCACGTCTACACGCCTTCTAAATACCTCCAGGGATGGTGACTCAACCACTTCCCTGGGCAGCCTGTTCCAATGCTTGATAACCCCTTCAGTGAAGAAATTTTTCCTAATATCCAACCTAAACCTCCCCTGGTGTAATTTGAGGCCATTTCCTCTTGTCCTATTGCCTGTTACCTGGGAGAAGAGACCGACCCCCACCTCACTACAGCCTCCTTTCAGGTAGCTGTAGAGAGCAAGAAGGTCTCCCCTCAGCCTCCTCTTCTCCAGGCTAAACATCCCCAGTTCCCTCAGACGCTCCTCATAAGACTTGTTCTCCAGACCCCTCAGCAGCTTTGTTGCCCTTCTCTGGACCCGCTCCAACACCTCAATGTCCCTCCTGTAATGATGGGCCCAAAACTGAACACAATATTTGAGGTTGGGCCTCACCAGTGCCGAGTACAGGGGGACAATCACTTCCCTAGTCCTGCTGGCCACACTATTTCTAATACAAGCCATGATGCTATTGGCCTTCTAAAAGGTAATTATCTGTATCCAAACTACCACAATATGCTGCAGTTCCAATAATTCACATTGATTTTCAGCATTTACACCAGTGCAGTGTCATCCCACCAGTGCAGAACTGCAGTGGTTTCATTGGACACACTCCAGAATGACACCTACAGCCTGCCTTCCGGACATACTCTAGCCTTTAAAGATTTTGAGAACAAAACTGAGGCTTTGGGCTAGTGCTTCCCAAACCCATGCATAGTTATTGCACAAAACAATAGTGAATTTCAGTGGTGGAGTCGATCATTAATCTTACCAGAAACATAATGTGGGGACCAAGAAAGTAATATTTTCTTACACTTGTAGAAGAATATAAGAACCACTGCAATAGGTCAGGCTGTCCAACCCATCTCATATCCGTTGAAGCAGTTCCAGAATAAGGTGCTTCAGTGAAAAATCTTCATCTGCTTGCATCAGCCACTCAAAAACCTGGAATTGCTTTATTACACAACCAGTGATGCTGCAAAAAAAGCTGAGTCTGCCTGGCAGCTTTCTGGGCAGTTCTCATTGCTACTTGTTCTGTCTTACGTCCAATGTCAATGTTAGTGTCACAGGAAGGCTCATTCTCTGACAGTTAACTGTTTATTTTGGTAAATTACTCTACGGATTTCACATACCAATTGACTCCCTTGTCTCTGTATACCTCCAAGTATAACTTTTTCCCTTAGATGCTTAAATAGCTCAGTCAGGCATTTCTGTGTGGTCTTAGGTCTACCATTCCTTACGAATATGAAATGCTAGTGCCCCACAAGTCTATTTCTAAACCCTCCAGGTCCTTTCCCACATTGGGAACATGCTGCTGCCTTTGTATGTTTGACCCTTGCCGATTCCTCTCTCTTTGTAGTTCACTCTTCCGTACTCACTTCATTCCTACAAAAACTCCCCTAGAAGCACTCGCACAAAATGAACGGTGCCGCAGCAAAAAATGTGAAGGAGATACACAAATCATCAAGTTTTGTTGCCTGCAGTAGTATAACAAGCTTTTAGCCCCAAATACTACACAATAATATCCACTATATGTCCCCTTTTTCCCATGTTCGTGGCATTATGAGCCACAAAACAAATCCCAAGACCTTTAACACAAGAAAAAACACCAAATGTTCCAAACATCACAATGGGCCATAGGAATCCAACAGGGAAGAATGAAGATTATTATCAGAATCCTAACCTCTTGCAACAGAAGGCAAATTATTTAGGTAAAATGCCTAAACGATCCTGGCAACGTGGCCACCTTCCACGGCACAGAGAGCGGGAAGAAAGAGGCACAACAAGAAACATCACTTGTTCCTTGACAATATACATTCCTTCCTGACCACCAGTCCAGAGCCCGCAAAACCAGATCCCACAAGCCAGTATCTCATGCATACCTCCACCCACCCCCTCTGGTTTCTAAAAACCTATTCCAAATAACCAGTTACACAGGAAACATTCCTCTCTGGAAGAGTCCAACTTGGGTAAAGTCGGATCTGACTAAAGAAGGTTTTCACCTTTCATGGCTTACATGTTATGATGCTGTTTCTATAACCATTTCACCACCAACCAATTCTGAAGTGGTCTCTATTCATTACCCTAAGCTGGGCCATGGAAAAATGCTGTTTCTGAGCTGCTCTGTGCTACAGTTCGCTGGTTCTAACATCCAGACTCAGAATGACTGCACCAATTCCATGCTGCTTTTATTAGAATTTTCCCCCCTTTTAAGCAACCACCTTCTTCAAGTACCACTTTTCTTTTTACCAGAAATAGGAAAGAGGAGCGGGATAAATGACTGAATCATTACAGTTTCTCACAAAAGTGGCACAAGCTGCCCAGCTACAAATAGGAGACGCAGAGTAACCACTACGGTGCAAGAATTCTGTCCTGGCAGCTCTCAGACTGCTTTATTTCTTTCATCAAAGAATAAAAGGCATCAATCTGCAGCTTCAAGAAGTCAGTCATATTGCAGCAGGTTATACAGCAATTTCACAAAGGTAAACTAACCCAATTTGAAGCAGTGGGCGCTCATCCAATGAAAGAATACAGAAGGCAGCGTGTGAAATGACTGACTGACTCACTCCATCAAAATGAAAGTTTTCAATCTCACATCTAAATGGAAAACCAAGAATTTCCACGGCAAAGTAAAAGCGAAATGACTGTTTTTCCTAGTTCTTAACTTTTTATGGGAAACTGAAGTCCCTCTCTTAAATATTTTACTTTCAGTGAATCAGCATATTCCAGTTTCACAGGTTTTAGATCCTTCTGACTTGCTCTGATTATATTATATTACTTTGTGAAAACAAGACGTATTAGGAATCTGAGAAAAAGACATCTGATATGACAGGGAGGGTAGTAATCACAGCTGACTATGAAGAAGAAAAAGAGGGCTTGTTCCTTGCCCTGCTTGGTATACCCCAATATTCCCCTCTCATTCAAAGAAAAGAGGCATGCTCATGGCTGGCAAGGGAAGCAGGATGACAAACTGTGTTCAAGAGCTCCTTCAGTGCCTTTCCAAGGTCTTACATTTCACACGACAGAGATGCTACTTGAATATGGGATGCACATTTTCTTCAAATTGAGAGGAATACATCTGTTCAACTTGCTAATTTACCTAACTGCTTGAAAGTGACAGGATTCTCAAAAAAGCTTAAAGAAAATTCAGTTCCCACTTATTTTCCTTAAGGTCCTTTGAGAAACCCTGCCTTAATGTACCATCCCTCCTTTCTTTTGCAAGCTGCTCACTGTGGCCCCCCATTCCCAGTGCTCATGGCAATGTGGGGACAACAAGTGGATGCCATAAGCCGAGACAGACTTTTGGAATTAGGCTCCATCACTGTGAAGCGTGGTTTGTGATTTCATGAAATCACCAGCCAGCTTCCTCAAAAAAATTCATATGACATTTATAAATAAAAATGAACCAGAGAACAAGTCACCTTTCGGGGACTCCAGGCCACCTCATTTCACGTCAAGTTTCAATGCCAAATATACAAACAAAAATGCAGTATTGTCTCATAAACCCAGCTCCTGCACTCCCACTCATGGCCAGTCACCCCCATATCTCACCAGCTACTCGTGCTTTATCTGTTCTCCTAATACTCCTCTTTCCTATCACCTCGTGTTTTGTTACGAGCCTTTCTGGCCTGGGTTTTGCCTCCTGATGGAATATGTCACTGGTGATGGCCTTTCTGTTGTGGCCCTTCTCTCTGCCAACACCGCTTGTACCCAAGTTAACACTGTACTATGACAGGAAAAGACATGAAGAATGAAATAAATGTATTATAAAAAAAATGTCATCACTGTACAGTCAGGAGCCAGTTGAACTTTCATTTAAAACCTGAGGTCAGCATTACTGAATTGATTTTGAAGCAACATGTTGTTACTTACAAAACGCAAAACAAAAAATAACCACTCAGCCTGACAGTGCAAAATATTCCCAACCTAATTTCTCAAAAGAAAATAAATGCTGCATAATTCTACCATTTCCATATATATATTTAGGTTAGGGAACACTAATTAGAATAATTAATCAATAACTATGTTCAACAGTTCCATGCCTGCAGCAAAAATGAGATTATTCCTTAAAATGCTGAAAGTTAAATAAGTAAACTCTGCCCTCAGCTTTGAAAAACAACTGATCCAGCAGAGCTACTACATATTCAAAAGAACGAGAGAAAATCTGACTGAGAAAAGGCATTGGAAAATCACAGTGAACTCTTACCAGAACGTGTGACCAACAGCTACGACTCTGTCCCCGCTCCCCACCCGACCATTTGATGTCTTTTCTAGAAGCAGGATCAAAACAGATGCTACTGTCTTCCCAACTTCAAACAGCAAATAGCTTGTAAAACATAATCCCAGTGGTGCCAACATTTTCTAGCCTTTAGTAAGGGCATTAAACTGATTAACCTACAAAAGGATTCTTAGGTTGACTTTTGGACTCACAAAATAACACGGCATTTCCATAGTATAATCTCTCCTGGCCAATTTTAAACCATTGAGCTGCCTTTAGAGGCGTGCTAAGCTGACTAAAACAGTCAAAGCTCAGCTGTTTTCATGAGACCTGAAGTGCAAGTATCAAAGTTATCATGTGCAGACCGAAGTGACAGCCCACTGGAAATGTGTGTGGCTCCCTGTCAGCTCAGCCTCCAGCTGAACTGCACGTCGCAGGGTGTCTCACAGGACTCCCCAGCCTTTCAGAATCCCAGGCTGGCTGGATCCTGAGACACGGAAAAGCTCCTGTGCTTCCCAACATGCAGAAGTCACAGAGCCCCAGCTGCCTGGTGGCACTGGGACCACTTGGGGTCCCAGTCCCTTGGTTCCTACACCAGCTGTTGTCAACTGCATCTGTAACGGTTTCAGTAACTGGGAGAATTTAGAGTATGGGGTTTTTTTCGGAATCAAAACAAAGCTAAACTTTAAACTTTTGCAGTTCATGCTGCATTTTCTCAGACTATACATCTAAAAAAATGAAGCAACACAAATGTGTTTCACTGTGGCCAAATCCAGAGATTCTTAAATTGCTTTGTTTTACTCCAGTGTGCATCTAGAAGCACCCTGCCCACCAAATCTCTAGAGAGATATACGACAAAGTTAACAGGCCAGGGTTCTTATGAGTGTTTTGTGCTCTCAGAGTAGTGTTGAAGCTGTCACAAGAAGCCAGGAGCTGCTGTCACTAATATTCTCAACAAACTGTTTACTGTTAATGTAGCTTGTATTTATTTTCTTTTTTACCATTGAACTACGTTCTCAGAGTTTAAATTGTGCCATGTGTCACTCTGCTATGAATTTGCAAGCAAAGAGGAAGAACACAGATTTTCAAGTACTGTCACCTCCGCTGCCACCAAATGCATCAAGCGCCTCTTTTCTCAAAGTGTTCTAGCTGTCCTAAAGACAGATTTTTGTTCCTACCATTAACCCTGGAAGGCCACACCAGAAATTCAATGACTGCTAACAGCCAATCTAATTTTATTGATATTGAACTTTTATCCTTTTTGCGTGTGTCTGCATAGTGTCCTTTAAATTTCCTTCCTGTCATTGATATTTATGCCCAGGAGCATTTACAGAAAGCACTGGTGTGAATTCAATTCTTTCTCTTCCTTGGTATCATTTGTCTCCTACCCAACCCACTTTACTGAAGGCTCCAGTCCCTTGCAATGGCCAATATCCTTCTCCTCTTGTGCTTAGTTAATTACTCTTCCTTCTTGACAACCCATCTCCTCTTTCTGGTGGCACATTTTCTCTCAAGTGCTATAATTCAGGTCTTCTTTCAGTCCCTTCTTTCATGTATTTCCTAAACACCCTGAGATGTTTTCTATAAACTTCTTCTTCTGTTCCATTATATTCTCAGCTTTAATATAAAATCAGCTTTCACAGTTACCTGAGACACTCTTCTATAAGCTTTGGCAGGCAAATACTCAAGCATGAGTAGTTTTTATTTAGCACTTAAAATAAATAACACGCATCCTATAATTTCTACAACCTGTCATCATTGCATACGGACGCCATCTCCCCAACTTCTTCAGAAGCACTTCTTCATAATTTTTTCTTCTTTATTTTTACCATCATGGAAAGGAAGAAGAAAATCTCCTTGTGTTCATTTCCTTACAAGTCTCTACAAACAGGGTCCTTTGATTGCTTGGCTTCTTTAAAACTTTGCCAAGATCAGCCTTGCACCTTCAGATTAAGTTTAGCAGTGTAACTGCTCATCAGCAACAATCAAACACTCGGTTGCAAGGATTAGCCAACAGCCCTCAAACTCTGTCAACAACAAACTGTAGACCATAAGACATCACAAACTGGAGCTAAGCAAACTACAGAGCATCTACATGCATATGTGTCTGTTTGTTCTTTCCTGCTCTTCCCAATGTAAGAAGGATATGCATCGTAGTCACCAAAAATAATTAAAATAGTCTCCAAATGCCCACACTCTGCGCTGCTCTCTATTCACTGTCCTAATGGTTGCTGCTTGCCAATGGTACTACCAGCTGTACAGACGTATTCACTGCCTCTGTCTAGTTGAAGAAATACTGAAAGATCAGGGGAAAAAATCTTTTTGTTCCCCAGAGTAGACTGGGAACGAGATGGTATTACTCCAAGAAAGTATTCACTGCTTCTGTCTAGTTGAAGAAATACTGAAAGATCAGGGGAAAAAATCTTTTTGTTCCCCAGAGTAGACTGGGAACGAGATGGTATTACTCCAAGAAAGAGTTAATAAATGTGAGGAATGAAGCTAAGGTAATTGCCCAAGAAACTGCTGGAGTCCTGTTCTGATTTAATTCCTACCAGAGCGAGAGAGATCAGAATTTGACCTTCTACAAGGTGGGCGTGTGATGAGCGAAGCAACTTTCTCTTACATCACAGAGCATTTCTTCTTCACAGAGGGCGACCCTTTCAACAGAAAAGACGTCTCTGCACTTCCACCTCCTGATGGTTCCTGAATAGAGGTGTCTACTTGACCTATCATGGGAAAAGCTCTAAGAGCTCCTTGCTTTCGGTCAACAGGGAAAGGCAGGGACTAAAAAATGGTGAACTGTCTCAAATTAAAATACGCATTTCACTCTGCAAAAATTGAAGCCTTAATGGGAATTATGCCCATCAATTACCTTAGGTACTGGAAACCTTCCATAGAAGCAAGATGAAATGGAAACTGGAAAATTTTGTCATACGGAGGGAATGCACGGTAACACAAGTCCTTCACACCCTTCACCTCCCTGAAACTAAAATAAATATAGGATCTCTTCTGCTTGAGGAAAGAGGTTGATGAGGAAGAACCTAGAATGTCTCCTATTTTATTAGGTTTTATTAATGCAAAATGAAGGAGTATCAAGGAGCAGATAGCTTTACACTCACGTATCCAGTGAGACTTTATGAGATGTGAATTTTTTGTTGCCCTTTTACCTATATCAAATTGCTGTTAATCCGTAGTCATCATCTCTTTGGCACTGAGTAGAGCCCTGCCAAACATGTTAAATAGAAACTTTGATCTTACGTGAACAGCATGCTATTTAAAAAGGAAGCATACTAGATTACCTTGGATAGGAAACAGGAATATCACCTAGGTACCTCCAGCAACAGCTACTGCAAGAATTAAAAATCAGGCACGTGGCACTTAAAATGAGATATGAAAACACAGATTTGGGTCTACCTATAAAATTAAATACAGATTCACAGCTATAAAAACCACAACTACTAAGCATTAAAATTCTCATAATGAACAGGGACCCTCAACAAATTCTCATCCTCATAATGAACAGCAAAAGAGTTGAGGTGGGACTTAACATTATCTACAGGGTGGACCTGGTGCTGTTCCACACAGAGAACACACAAATTCTGCTTCCATTATACTTCAGTCACCAGTGTAGCCTTTCTAGGTCCTGCCTGTTGAGTTTTAGTAAGATTTCCTATAATCTCTAAAAAACTTTTGAAGTTCTAGAACCACTACACTTGAGGAAGGCCCACTTTTACTTTTCCACGATAACAGCTTATTCTCCACGTAGTCCTGATAGTTCTATAATTAAAAATCAAAGTACTCTATAAAGATAGCATATTGCTTTTTTGTTACAGCGGAATATTTGAAAACAGCATTTCATTTTTCAAATGTGTATGCGATCAGGTAGAAATGGCAAGGGGAAAGTTACATATTCTATCTTTGGATCTGATTTTAATAAAATGAGCATTCTTGAAAGTCCAAACTTCTCTGTTTATCACATTTTAAAATGAGACTCAATTTAATTTTTTTTTTCTCCTGACGACTAAAGCTTGAGCAAGGTACACTATAGCTGTTATTATAATTTGTGAACATAGTATAACTGTTCATAGCTACTGGCATAGAAAACTGCAGCATCAAATCTGAATTTGCTGTACGGTTTGACTGCACTTGTTTGTCACCTCTGACATTCGAAAGATACCCGATTCAAGTGATTAGTGATTAGAATAATCACTACTGTGATAAATTCTTTGCAAATATATACTGCCCAACTGATATTCAAAACCAGAAACAGAAGCAATTTCTTCTTCGTTTATCTTTGAATTAAGTCTTAAGAAAGAAAGAAGGCGGGGGGGGGGGAATAAAATACTATTACTTAGAATTATTCCTTCTTTTATTCTAAAAATTCTTTGTCTTCACAACTACAATGAGCCATGTTGCTTTCAGGGAAATCCAAAATCACCCCATTTGCACTTAGTGAAAGTTTGAAGGCTGTCTGAATTTTGAAGGAAACAACATGCACCGACAAAAGACCATTCTCCTATGCTGCAATTACTGATCTTTCATGAGGTTTAGCACTGAAGGTCAACAAAAGAGTACTTACCTTTTGTTTTGGAAAGTTTTGGAAGGGAAATCAGTCTGTTGCTATGTGACTGGTTTCCAGGCAGCAATTCCACTCACTTCTTTGGGGAAACGTCATGTTCTTCTGTTTCTGCAAATGCTGTTTATATTGAGTAAATCCAAGTATGTTCAACTCAGACAATACACTGTGAACCCGTAATGACAAAATGCATTTGCAAGAACCAGAACATAATACAATGACCCCTCTCAACTCCTATCTGGAGAAAGAGATGCATCATACACATGACAGATTGCTGGCATTACATTTTCTGGCTCTTGACTCGAGCGAATGCCAACTTTTATGAACTATACTTGATCCATTCAATCTATTTTGTGAATAAATGCGAACATCTTACTCCATTTCTTACTATGTTTGAAGGGCTTAAACATCTCGAAAGTGACAAGTGTCAGTGGAAATACTATAAAAGGGTGATGTTTTCACCGAATATTGATCAACATCCCTCAATAACAAACCAAGGATGCATCCGTAAAATATTTTTTCTTACAAGCTTTTTTACACTATTCTTATTTGCTCTTTCTAGAAAACGTCTCTTACTCTGTGCAGTTAGCATCTGTTATGACTCATTTGTGGAAGTTCAGAAAAATGAAAGGTAATTAAAAAATTCAGTACAATAGGATGAAAACCGTTCAAGCTAAATTTAAACATTGTTATTCAGATCAAACCTCATTGCCCTGTCTTCACCCGCCCTGAATTGAACAACCCAAATTAAATCAAACTCTTATTTGTTTGTTTATTCAGATAATAAATAACTCACTCAGAAAGACAGAGCCCAAAATCCACGTTCATAACTGTTGAATTTTAAAGAACTTAAAGGAAATTATTTAGTCTTTTAATGTAATTAGCATCTAGTAAAATAAATTGGTAGACATCAGCTTTCACTAGCTATTAAGTTTTCCGCTTATGAGGGTCTTTGGTTTGAATAAATGCAGAAAAGATGACGCTTAAAACTGCATATTGTAAATAAGGAGAAAAAAAAAAAAGAAAACATGCACAGTAAGAGTTAGTCTGCTTATTTGCTAAAAACCAAACATTTATGACAACACATTTTATCTTTTAAAAAACAAGCATGTTGTGCAAGCTCAATTCCCCTGGGAGACAAGAGTGCCACAGAGAAGGAAGAAGGACTAGGAAGAAACCTGGGACCAGACCTTTTGGGTAATGTAAGACATAAGCAGCAAAAGGTTAGGCAGCTGAAAGGGGTTTTTTGGTGTGTGGGATGATATTACCACATCTCTTCTGGTGGGGCTATGAGGACTGTGTCTGTCTCCTGGCAGCACTCTCTGGTGCTGCACACATCCACCAGGTTACGTGATGAAGCCGTACTTCTGTACAGCCTTCTGATCCAAATCCAGGCTGCCCTGTGCTCCTGAGAACAACTGACCAAACTCACCTACAAAATTATATGCAACCCACAGACGCACATTAAAGAACATGATTCAAGTTGCAAAGTCAATCACTCAAGAATTACGTAAGAAAAAATTTTATTTGCGTGGGGAAATGTAATTCTCTTCTTACCACATGCAGTTTAACTTAATCTTTCATTACATGATTACATACACTTTCTCTCCAGTTATCGGGCTGTGTAGTCAAAGAAGCCGCATTCTATAGCTTCCTACTTCACTGCTTGCACAAGTTGATAGGTCTAGTATCAATAAGCTATGGAGATGTAAGAAGGAAAAGGAGGATCTCAGTGTTAAAGCTTCTCACTTCTCTGTCCTGAAGAGTTAGGCTCCATCTCTGCCTCTACTGAAGACTCCTACCTGGAGGAGTCTGGGATGGGAGCTCTTCTACATAAACTGCGCATCACTTATTTTCTCTGTGGGTGATTTGAGATTTTGGGATCTGACTCGTAGAAGAGCCGGAAGTATAATATAACTGACCAACATTCTAAAAAAGATCGCATGCCAGGAAAAGGGCACTAACAATCAGTGGACACTTTGGGTCTTAATTGCATCTGTGTTTCAGTTCCTCATTCATGAGATGTGGGAAAAATGATACCTTGCTGCCTTACACTGTCATGTAAAAAGAAATGTCCGCTCATTTTGAAAACCCTGAATGACAGTCACTAGGACAAGACTAATCCTGAAGTTCTGTTACTAAACCAAGTATTGGCAGACCTTCTTGGTTTAATTATACTTTTTAATTGGCGTAGGCAAGTCTGTGCCTCAGTTTCTCATTTGTTAAATAGAAAAGCACCTTCCTTCTTCATAGGGCTTTTATGAGAACAAGCATATGCTTGAGATTATGAGGGACTCAGATACTCTGGTGATGTGGGATATAAATACCCAAGATAGACCGCACTATATAACAGCCAAGGACAAAAGAGGTGTTCATCTTTATTTGTCTGTTCTCAGAGTCTTGTATTAATTCAGGTCTGAAGCGACAAATTCAACAAAGGGCGGAGGGGAGAACCACACGGAATATGAACTGACTCATTAACTGCCCATTTTGCACAGCAAAGGAGGGGCTTTAAAAAAAGTAATAAAATGACAGACAACATTAAAATTCCACCTCTGAGCCTACGATACAACCCTTGGAGTTGAAGGATTCCAAGGTCTGACAACCTGAATGCTCAAATTTGCAGCTTTAATGAATTCTTTTGCATGGGTATCTCTAGGAAGACAGAGAATTAGGGTTTCCGCTCGCCAGGTCCTGTGCCCTGGCACCGAGCCGGCAGCCCATCCCCTCGTGCACAGCCCCGCTGCCTTCAGAGTAACTATGCAAAGTATAGCAAATAACTCGCCACCAACTATTCAGCAACTGTATGAAAAGCCTAACAGTCACTGAAAGGTGATGAAGCCTTGCTGCCTGTAATCCTTATGGGAATAGTTATATATAGTTAGTTATATATAGTTATATGTAGTTATAGGAATAACTTCACCCATAAGCAGATTCACTTAGTTCAGTGAACTGTACAATCACAGCCTGAAACACGGTCAAGTACAACCCAAGGTACTAAGTGAAGAGTTCAAAGGTTTCAGGACCAGGAATTTTTACCCATATCTTCCCCACCTGTATTTTCCCTTGACTTCTTTACAGCACTAAGCAATGCAAAGGTAATACATGGAAAGTGACAAAAAGTTGAATACGACATACGTCAGATGTTTTCTCAGTGTTCATATCTCCTATACGATACATGTAACTCCTGCTGGTAAGTGTACACTGAGCAGATGGGCATTAGCAGAGTTTGTGAACGTGTATTAAGGTTCAGCAGATCACACCTTAATGGCCACACCATTCCAGTCAGATGGGCTGGATCCCTTCCCCTGTCACTGAAAGGATTTGTACACACTTTTGCTTAATTCTCCCTGAGAATTCACAATGTTTCTTCCAGCAATCATTACAATCACACCATAAACAGGTATACTGCCTAAAAAATGATATATAGCAAAGTACTTATGCCACTTACTAGACTAGCTTGGGAGCAAGGGGTTTTTTTTCCCAAAAAGCATTCACATTGCCAAAATAACCCATCCTGTGTCAAGAAAATCTCTCAGTGTGACATTTTGGCCACCTCTACGATCTCCGTAGATTTTACTTACTCAGTAAGATTTTATCTTTTTTTATCTTACTCAGTAAGATTTTTTTTATCAAATGCATGAAATTTTCTTTACAGTCGTATTAAGCATTTCCACAGTAACCTGAGTAAGCTGGCGCTGGACCGGCACAGTCGAACGCATCCCCTCACCCACCCAGCATGGCAATCGCAACCGTTGGGGGCATTTCTGTAGAACACAGACAGCGCTTTAACTCAGCGTGTTTGTTTCCACTAACTTGAAGTAGCCTCAGATACAAAGTTCCTGCCTCCCACCTACAAGCCTTGCCACCTTCAGCCCACACATCGGCAGCCCGCACTCCGTCGGGCACATCCATTAGGTTTCCGCTCCAGCGGCCGACCAGGGAACGGCTTCCCACAACTGGGTGGGCTGAGGGCATCCTCCGCACCCATCCCCGTGGCACAACCCAGGGTGGCCAAGGAGCCATGGGGGCCCCTTCCCGCCGCCCACCATTACCTGGAGCAGGTGGTGGGCTGCCCGGTAGCCGAGGCGTGGGCCTCCCTGCACGCCGGGCGGTAGCCGCCCCGTGCCATAGCCATGCCAGGCCACCACGTAGGGGTTGTCCATGGTCAACCAGTAGCGCACCAGCCCTCCGAAATGCCGGAAGCAGAGCTCAGCATAGTCGCTGAAGAGCTGGGGCAGGACGGGGCTGGCCCAGCCACCGAAGGCATCCTGCAGCCCCTGCGGCAGGTCCCAGTGGTAGAGGGTGACGACGGGCTCAACGCCCAGCTCCCGCAGGCGTCCCAGCAGCCGGCGGTAGTGGTCCAGCCCGGCGGGGTTGATGGGCGCCGTGCCGTTGGGCAGCAGCCGGGCCCAGGCCAGCGAGAAGCGGTAGTGGGAGACCCCCAGGCGCCGCAGCCCCTCGGCGTCGCGGAAGAGGTTGTTGTAGCTGTCGCTGGCCACGTCGCCGCCCGCCGGCCCCGGCGGGGCGGACGCCGGCGACGTGGCCGGGCGGTGGGCGAAGGTGTCCCAGACGGAGGCGCCTTTGCCCCCCTGCCGCCAGCCGCCCTCCGTCTGGTAGGCGGCGCTGCCCGCCCCCCAAAGGAAGCCGTCGGGGAAAGTGTCGTGGAGGAAGAGCTGGTCCTGCGGGTAGGGCAGCCGGGCGAAGCGGGACCAGGTGCCCGCGCCCCTGCCCCGGCGCCCCGAGCAGCGGCCGCCACAGCAGCAGCAGCAGCAGCAGCAGCGGCGCGGCGGGGGCCATTGCTCCCGGCGGGGCTCCGCGACGGCTGCTCCCTCCTCCCGGCCCCCCGCCGCCCCCTTTTATCTCACCTTCCCTCCCCTACCCCCCCGCCCCGGTGGGCACGGCTATTAATAATTACCTCGGAGCGGCCGTCTGCATCCTTCCCACCCGGCTCCCTCGGGGAGAGCTGCCTCCGGGGGCGGGATCCAGGGGGTGAGACGGGGCGGGCGGGGAGGAGAGGGCGGCAGCGGGGCGGGGGCTCTTCGGGGGAGAGGTGGACCCTGACTCCCCTTCGGGGTCTCCTCTGTCACACACACACACCCACACCCCGGCCCCTTAGGGCGGAGAGCCCGTCCGCAGGCGGCCCCCGCACCCCGCCGCTGCTCCGGTGTCCGGCCCCTCGGAGATGGGACCCTCGCCGCTGCCCTGCGCCCTTTCTCCGAAACGGCGTTTCTGAGGAGCCCACGGAGAGACTCGACGGCTGGATCCATCCCCTCGGAGGAGCTGCGCGTTGCCCCTTTCCCACCCCCGCAGTGCCGCCCTCGGGGAGCCCGGGGCCGGCGGGCAGCGGCCCCTGCGGAGCGGCCGAGGGGAGGGAGCGATCCCCGGAGAGCGGTCAGGGGGAAGGCGAGGAAATAAAAATGATTTTTCCTTCACCCAGTGTTTCCTTCGTGGTACCTTGGCAAAAGACATCTCGTCTGTGATGTCTCATGTAGGACAACATACACTTACCCCCCCCCCCCCCCAGTAATTCATGGACTGTCACCTCCCAGTAATAACACTTCTCTTTTCTGGAGTAGGAAGTTGGTTTATTTGGTTGTTTACCACATTCAAAACAAGTTCCAATTAGAAATGCCTCACAGATCTTTACGGGGAGGAAACAAAATGAGCTAAATATGATTATTGAGTTACACTTTTTAACCGATTGTGTGGGAGCGATGCATGGACCTCTCTTTATAGGCAGATGTCGGACTGCTCTTCTTGTCTCCTTCAGACAAAATAATTCGACCAGGACTGCGAAGCGAGAACTAGCTCAACACGTTGCACCTATTAGACAGGCTTCTTCTAAGGACACAGAGATGTTCCCAGGAGATAAAGTTGTTGTTCAGCTACAGAATGAAGGCATTTAGATAATTTCATTCTATATTTATACTTATATTCATATTTTTATATTTATATTTATAAAATAAACATCCTCAGGTGCAGGCAGGGCATTTCCTTTGCCCATTTCTAGAGCTTCCAACTTCCACCTTTTCTGCACCGATTGGGTTCAGTTTCAGGCATTGTTTTGTGGTGTTTTTACAGAAAAGACCAAAGATGTAGAGTACAGGATTGCAGTTACACTTCCATTAGTGACGATTGATTTATTCCCATGTTAGAGGGATGAGGTGTTGAACAGCCCAAGGGACCACTGACACCCCTTCCCTAAGGGAGAACGTTTGACCCCTAAGGGGGTGGGAGCTGGGGATGGCAGGCCCCAGCTCTGGTAGTCATCGGCTACCAGAAGTTTGGTATACAGTCTGACAAGCTGCTGAAATTTGATTACAGTGTAAGTAAATGACAACTTGAGCTGCAGCAACAGATGTAAGTGTTAGCAGCACCACGTAGTTACTTGCGGAAGCTGGAGAGAGGTTGTTAAGTGCACAGCGGCATTGCTTCAGTTGGCCCTGTGCAAGGACTGAAGAGCCAGGCGCCCCTTCGGCACTGAACTGATTTCAGTGGAAGTGTAATGCCTTCATTGGAGCTCACTGCCTAAGTATTTTGAAAATCGGGATGTAGAGACATGCCTCAGAAATACCTTAGCCTAAACCAGGGTGTTAGTGATGCTGAGGCCATTGCTGACATTTAAGGAAAGAAAACTTCATTGAGTATCTGGGGACACAAGAGATTTCAAAATATATTTTGATACATTTTCTTTTCATCTGCTAATTATTAATTAAAATCTAGATCAATCTTATTTACACTTAGGCAGCACCTATAAGTAGGCACTTAACTGAAACTCCTTCACAGAGTTTGTTTCTTCCAAAGCCTCTCAACAGTCAAAGTAAAAAAAGATCCTTATGCTGTCAATGTGAATCAGCCTAGCTAAGATCTTTGTCAACTTCTGGAGGTGGCTACCTTCTCCAAAAACTACCCAGGAAGCCTACAGTGACTGTGCTCCTGAAGCAACCAGTCCATTTTTGAGGGATGAAATCTGGCCATAAGTTGCTGGCACAACGCTGTCACTTCACCTGTATGTCTGCGAGATAAAAAGTTTTGGGTTTTTTTTTAGCATAAGTGTCAGAAAATGTGCACTGTGGCCTTCAGTTGCTTGGTTTCTGTTTACAGAGAAAGCTTGTTTTCATGTTTTAGGACACGACAATCACCCACTGCTCTGAGCCAATTTCTTTTTTTTTTAACAGTCTAACAAACTCTGTGCAATATTAACCATGCAGAAAGGTCAGCCAAACACTTGCAGGCATCCAGGTGTCCCTCACTGCTCCTTGAGTTCAAAGCATGGCTCCATCACGTCTGTGCTGCTGAGCAAGCATACTTCCAACTCTGCCCCACGTCGGCAGACCAGGATTTACCTTTCAGCCTCTTTGTATTGGTTGTTACTGAGTGTCCAACTTTTGATAATATGTATAATGGATACTGTAAGTGTCACTACAATTTTCATTAGGCTGCGCTGAGATTTTCTTTGCATGCAATCAAATTTGATGGAGCATTTCTGTTTCTACCCCAAAGAGGCTGAATCTTCTGGGATACCTAATTTTAGGTAAAGTAACTCTATTACTGCTTTAGATTCATTTAACAGCTTTCCCTGGGGTCATATCAGGCATTGCCTTCAATGCAGCAAACCCCTTTCTCATTTTAAAATCTCCGCAGAAGAGCTAGCAGCCTTACCCTGGTAGCATCTGTGCTCCTCACTGTGGCAGAACAAGCGGTCTCAGTGCCTGAAACAGCCGTCTTCTGTTTTAATGCCCCTTCGCTGTTCACAACCATATTTCCAAATCTATACAAGCATACAGTCCGTTGAAAATAGCCTTGTGTAAGAGACTTGCACTCTCAGCATTTCATCTCAAGACATCCAAGTACTCGCTACCAGTTGGGGACGCTGCTTAAAAAAAATCACCACCTGAATTAGACTCGGGCATTTTCTCTACTGCTTCCTTCACTGCATAGCAACCTGCTTCTTTATTCTGTCTGTTAAATGCAAACTGCTAAGCTGTCATATTTTACTTCCACTTGTTGATGAATTGCTGTTCCCAGTGGAAAGCTGTGCAACAGCATTCTTCATCCCTGGCAGGACATCACAGCCTATCAGGCAAAAAAGTTCTTCCGCAGTTTTCTCAGACAAGAAGTTGCGACTCCCTTTTTCTTAAAAAAATGTGGCCTTCCACACCTTTTCCTTCTTTCTCTCGTGATCCCACTAGTTATACGCATTCTCTGTACATTCAGAATGACTTTAAAGACAGCTAGTAACTGACTGTACTGAAATGAGAAACGTGGTGTTGTCAGGTCCAAAATATGCCTGCTGGTGTAGTGTAGTGCTGAGGAAAAATTCGGAAGATATAAAATCTTCCTCTATTCTAGCCGTAGATACCAAATCATTCTCATTTCCACTTTTTTGGTAGATGGAAAGGGTGTTAGAGATCCTGAAATGACTTTTCTTGAATTCTGGAGACTCTATAGTCATCTCCTGTTTCAAGCATGACAAATTCTTTTTATCCCATAAAGGATTCTGAATTGTTCTCCTTTATTCTGTGGTAGGATCTAGTGTAAGGTGGGAAATTAGAAACCTAAACTCCAGTCATTTTCCCTTTACCCTTTTGTAACTGTGTTTCCAAGAAGTGGGCAAATCCTGAACATCCCCTTGTAGGAAAAGTGGAATTCCAAATCCTTTGGCCCTTCTTACTTTGGAGGGGGATGGGAAGTAACTTCAATGCAAACCTAGAAATTTATATTATATTTGCATGGGGTAGGGATGACAATCCTATTGTAACCTAGGAGGGGACATGTGGTGTCTGGATGCTTCCTCGTACCTGGATGGCAGGGGCTGCAAAGCCTTCCCCGCCTTGCAAACCCTCCTTCAGGGGAACCAGTAAACCCACTTCAAACCCTGAATCACAGAAGGTGATGGTGATGGGGATGGGAAGAAAAGTGAAACACTGTCTTGGAATGCCGTTTCATTGGAAATGACATCTTGGAAATGCTGTCTTTTACTCTGGGAGGACACAAGCACCTCTCCATTATCCAGACGATGAGACAAGAGTTTGCAGGCGATCTCCCTGTCTTCAAAAGTGCCTTCTGAATTGGTGGAAGAAGGGACAGGCAAAGACAGAAGGGAAAAGAAGTTGCCTCTCTCCTGAGAAGGGAGATAGTGGAAGGTGGATACATCCTCGCTTTTCCTGTCCCGGGCAGGGGTCGTGGGCTTGGCTGGCAAGAAGAGTCCAAACCTGAGGGAGAAGAGTCAGGGGTGCTGGAGAGAGGACAGGAGAGTTCTTGCCAATACCGGCCATGCAGCTCATGAGCCATGTGAGCTCTGTGGCTCCTGTTTTAGGCAGGAACCGAACCCTGGTTTGCAGTGGTTGAAGAAATAGGCCTGTCTCCACAGAGTCTGCTGTGCCTGTGTGAACAGGCGAAGATGGGCGTCCAGGAAAGTTACAGGCCAAACAGGGAGTTGCCTAGTGAGTTTTTGGCATTTTTAGGGTAGAAAATTATGGAAAACAGAGGGATTGGATCACTCACGGGGGTGAAATAGATTTAACAATTTAGATGGGTTCTGGATAGACTGGATCTCAAGCCTAAGAGTTGTGTACCTGTGAAAATCCCAGTTTGTGGTCTCTGATGCAGTATAAAAAGGAGCAGAAACATAATTTCACTGCTCTCGCTTCTATTTTAATTTCTATTTGTGACACACTCTTATCATTTTGAAACCAATTTCATCCAGTCTCCACAGGATGGCTCGAAAGCTTGAATCCTGTGGCTCAGAGTAGAGCTGACAGCACTCTAGAGACATGTATGGTGACTTTTCATATACAGTCATCCTATCTCTTCAGTTCAGGCACAGCTGAAGCATTTCCCTTCACTCTTCAACTTCCTACTATTTTAAAACCCCTGGCAAAATGCCACATCTTCCATGAAAAGAAAGATCCACAGGAGCTTAAATGAAGAAATAAAAAGCACTACTATTAAAAAATGAAAATGCAATGCTGAGTTTTATGTACATGAAAGATGACTTTTTTAGGCATTAAATTCAGACAGGGAAGAATACCCTGCAAAATTACTTCTATCATCACATCTTTAGATCACCTCCCATAGGTAAATTGATAAGAATTACACCTGCTAAAATCATACAGCATGACAAGTTAGTGCTTGCTAAATCTGTATTTCAAAAAGCAGTTGAATGACACCTCAGTTCCGATACTTATTTCTTCTTGGTTTAAGCTCATGCCAATATTGGTCTCCTTTACTGCAAGGCAAAGACTGGCTCACCAAGAAACAGGAATGCGTTTGAGAACTATTGTAGTGTCTTAATTCTTTTTAAGGTTTTTCTTCATAAATGACTCTTCTGCAGTTAAGAGTTGCGTCATTTCAAACTGAACAGCACTGAAACTTTGTAAACTAGACTTTAAACTATATTGCTCTACGCTGCTGTGTTACTAAACGTACATGCAACACTGGCTGCAAACACATAAACATTTTTCAGGGCTACAGGCATATGATGCTCTTTAATAAACACAACTATTATATTATACAAAATCAATTTTGACTGAACAGCAAAAACTCAGTCTCTGTACTGTGTCAAGTGTGTAGTACTGAAATGTGATTTATAGTCAACTGAGAAGCCATTTAGTCTTTTAGTGCTGCTTCATACTCACATAAATGTACTTGGGAGCTGTTCCCAGATACCCTAGCAAGACTTTACTCCTGTGTTTCCAAGATTGTCTCAAAACCGTTGGGAAGTCAAGATATTTATTACTGAAACAGTAAGTATGCACAATTTAGGGTCTATCTCTTCAAATGTGGTTGAGGAATTGAGTCAGATTAGGCCAAGGTAGAGCATGCTGCAACAGTCCAGTCTTGAAAAGTAGGCCTTTCTAATAAAAAAAAA
The DNA here is from genome assembly GCA_947846985.1 of Fratercula arctica. NCBI lineage: Eukaryota > Metazoa > Chordata > Aves > Charadriiformes > Alcidae > Fratercula > Fratercula arctica. The sequence goes on along the minus strand of CANTUZ010000001.1, from coordinate 25,123,258 downwards.
ACCAAAACATTGAGGATTATTGCAATGAATTTCACCTCTAAGACATGAAAGCATAGATGCATGGCCAGTAGCCAAGGCATTTTGCATCAAGCATTTCTTCACAGCTACTATCCAGAAGAATCGGTGCACTACTTCAAAAATTGAAAGTCAAATAACTTCCATAGTAAGTTTGGGGTTCTTTTCTGGCGTGGTATTTTTTTTTTTCCTGTACATTTTCTGTGGTTTTTGAACACTGTGTGAAGAAATAACTTTTTACCTGTCACACTGCAAAGTGACAGTCACCAGCCAGTAGGTTTCTAAAAGCAATAGTTATTCAAGTGATCTGGCTCCATGGGAAGACTGGAGGAATATCTGCAGGTTCTTGCGAGGTCCTGTATGTGGGCCAGCAGTGTAGACTCCCCCCAACCTCTCACACACAGGGAGGAGGGGGAGAGATAAAGAGAGATTTACAAGTTTAAAGAAACTAAGCTACTTTAATGAAATATTAATAATAAAAATAAAAAGGAAAATAAATGAAATAGATTCAGTATATACAAAACTGTATTAAGCTCCCACAATGATGTCACCGGCAGGCGCTGGGGAAGTCCCAGACTGGACTCAGTGATGGGTGGGAACTGAATTCCACAGATGGAGTCAGGAACACAGGGATCAGGATCAAAGGCAGATAAACAGACAGGGTCCTCCTCGGATGTCAGCCATTGAAGGAAGCAAGTTGACCCTTTGATCCCTCAGCTTTTATACTGAGCATGGGGCAGATGGGATGGAACACCCCGTTGGTCAATTTTGAGTCACCTATCCTGTCCGCTCCTCCCTGCAGGTGGGACTCCTGAACACTTTTCCCTTCCGACCCTCCAACGGGGCAAATAACGAAATTAGCTGACCTTGGTTATTATAGCAATAAGTATAATCAAGACCTTCTCTGCATGCCATTCCTTGACACTAACTGTCTTATCACTCTGAATGAACCGTTTTAGACACAATGGGCTGTTAATTTCAGAGAGTTAGAAGAGGCCTAGCTAAGAAATCAAATTACTGAACAGAAAGCTGGTTCTGTTTTACCTCAAACCAGGACAACAGGATACATGTCATGTGGGGAGGATGAAGTACAGACCAGAAAACATCCAAATATGGCACATAAAGATATATAGCCTAAAGTAAACACATGTTTCTCGTAATGACTGGAGCTTTCCTGGATGTTTACCTTATAGAAAAAATAACTAGCCAATTGGATAATGCATTAAAGAGGCAGAGTAGAATATGGTGGCTAATATAAGGATGCTTGATATAACCTATGAAGGACTCATCAAATGTGTGTAAAAAGAACTTGGATTCTATGGATTTAGATTGCTGAAATCACTGCTATGTTTTCACAGTGCAGTGTTGTCCAGTGTCTACCACACAGATCTACCATTTCTGAGCAAAGAAACCTTTGCGAGAATTCCCTTGATCAGTTGAGCTGTGGGGCTGGGCAAGGCTAAGCAAGCTGGGCCATCAAAACAGGCTCTGGAGCTGGGCTGGGGGATGTCAGGAACACCTTCCTGCAGTGTTGGTGGTTCCTGCAGTGCTTGGAGTCAGTAATTCCTCAAATATAAAGAGTTATGAGAGCAAGTAGCAGACCCCTGCAAAAATTATCTGGCTTGTAGCCTTCCACAATTAACAAAACTGATGAACTGAGGGCTGGACTTAGCTTTGGATTAAGGCACCTGACTGTAGTTTTCTACTTACAGGTTTCCATATGTGAGATGAGAAACAAACTCACTAGCTTAAACATAGGCCTCCTTTGGCAATGTAGACACTGTGGTGTACTCTGTCAGACCTCTGGCTTCCACTTCAGAAGTTACTGGTCTTGCATCACACCTGGCAATTCCACGTTAATGTCTTAGGGTCGTCAGTGCACCTCAGAAGATTCCTATGTTTAAGTAACTGCATTGAGCCCATGACAATTCCAGGAGATCTAACCAATGTAATACGTGCAGCCCAGAGAGTGATTCAACTCACCCTAAGGTAAGCACCAAGGAGAGATTCACCTGCCCAAACATGTATGTCTGGTTCCATCTCCAGCAGCCCATGGTGTCTGGCACGTCTGCATGGGAGTTGCCGATATTGCACAGGGGGCTCATTTCAGCTGCCCACATATAGTTGGCATGACTTTTGGCTAGATACTCCACCTGTCTTCCACTTAATGTTCTGAAACAACGCAGGTCTTCTGTAGATCCTGTGTTATATCTATCAGCTTTGGGTAGATGACATGGTGACTCAAAGGCATGGACACAATGGTGGTCAAATGGCACCATTTACCTTCCTGTGGACAACTGAATGTGGGAGATCTATGTACACCTGTAATGGCAGTTGAAAGTCAAACTGCATACCCTTATACATTCAGAATGGTACCCAATGCCATATGTAAGGATGGGAGTCCTGACCATAGTGGCTGTTCACCTCTCCAGTTACGTAGTCTACTGTGGTCGGACGTCTGTGAGTCCTGCATCATCCAGCTCTTGTTAAAGACATTTAGGTGCCTAAATCTTAAACTGAATCTCACTCCACTAGTACTCTCATAGAAATTTTTATCTTAATACTATTAATAACATTCTTATACATCATGCTTCTGCTACTATAATTAATATAAGGCCTTGTTTTACCCACATCTGAAATCACAGGAGGTTTAATATTTTGAGCAATAACAAGCCCATCTCTTCCTTAGGGTGAAATTAGAGCCAGGATAATATTTGTTAACAGCATCAGGTTCTTAATACTTCTTCCTGGGCAGCAGCCAGACTGTTACATGTTCTAGGTTTATTACCCTCTTTAAGCAATGGATTTACAACCAGGGGCAAATCAGGAAGCCGTATGTGCTACCAGTGACTTAATTTCTGTGAGATTAAGTGTTTGTGAGACTATTGTGAATTTTCTCAAGGTCAGTGATCAGATTTCCACCAGCCACTCTGATTCATCCCTAAGCGTTATATCTGCTGCAGATCAAAGAAGGATGAGCAATATAATAAGGAAGAGCTATGCAGCAATTATAATGCAGGTAGCTGAATGTAGGAGTAACAAAAATGCCACAGTGATTAAGCAACGCATCTTGGCACATCAATGTTTTAATTGTCCTCATCCAGCAGGTAACTTCAGAAAATGTTCATACTTGTGGGATTCTAAGAAAAAAATGTTTTGTATATCTGCTCAATGGTTGTGAGGAAAGTCACAAATCGTGGCTGAAGGAGGTATCAGTTAAGCTTTGATATATATATTTGAGCTATATGTAAGAAAGTTAAGCAGACTAATTCTCTAAAATTGTCAGGCCTGTAGGAAGATTAGCTACCATTTGGTACAAGCATCTAAAGTAAACATTTTCCAAGTATAAATCTTTGATTTACAGTGCTCTTTTATATGTGCCCAGAATGTAACCCAGTCAAAAAAATTCAGCTTGAAAAAATTCTTTGGAGTCCATGTAACTATGTTCAAATGCATTCATTGCTGGAAGGATGTACCCCCCTTTCCAGCATGCTGCATGTATTCTTCATCTAAACCTAAATTGCAAAAAACTTTCTTTGTAGCAAAAAATCTTTCTTATCTACACAGCGAGGCAGTCCCACCCATAGAGAGAAAAGCAGACCCCTGGCATTATGAAACATGCTTCATAGGGATGGCAGTAATCCACTAGAGATTAAAAAAAAATGCACTACAGTACAGTTAGGCATCATCAAGCAATTCTTCCTTTTGGTTGAAACAGGGAAAGGACTCTTTGCATGGGAAATGAGGGAGAAACAATATTTACCAGACCAATTTCTCTGTTAGGTAGCAAGGGGTAGCAGGTATTGAGTGAGTGAGCTACACATTTTGGGTCATGCTGTCAGAGCAGGTGTTCATTTGGGCAACTTACGGTCACAAAGGCTGATATGGCACTTTTCTGTATTCTGTATTCTGAATTCTGTAGGTTAGTCATAGATACCAAGAAAAGCTAATTTTGTCATTTTCTTTATTAACTTATCATTAAATTCCTGTAGGCCTGACTTTCAGAGGCTCATTGAAAGGAAGGCATCTGTGTCCATTTCTCTTTATTATTTCTCTCTTCAGTTCAAATCAGCTTTTTACCTTAAAAAGCTGAAAATTTTGAGGACAATGATCTACTAAATAGATCCACTTATTTTTCTTGCCTTTTTTTCATTGTCTCCTGAGAGTCTCCTTTCTGTATGCAATGGCTTTTCTTGATGTTCCCTCGCAGTAGATGCGCTGTAAGTGCAGAGTATCAATGCCTGCAGTGTGCGAGACTTGTCTTAGCATGTTTGCTATTATTATTTCAGCAGGCCAGCAGCGGTTTCCAGAGGATCACAAATGAAAGCAGGAAAATGGTGATTTCTCAAAGCGTGGCAGGTACCTCCGAAAAAAAATCTCAGCAAAATTTCATGCTGTGGAGAAAGCGGGCTTCCCAAGGCTAAGGGCATCCTCCAGACTCGTCTCACAGCTGTCGGTGCAGTCAGCACTGTAAGACCTCGAGGTCGGTGAATCCAGTCTCCAGAGACTGCAGCGCTGCTCTCGTCTCTTAGAAGTGCTGACAGGCTTGGCTTGGTGGCAAAGGCTCCGCCTGGTTTACTGTCTTCAAGCCATGCCCCTTCCACACTCATGACCTAACTGGTGATGCGTTGCATGTTTGCCAGTAATAAGGTGTTGACACGACCCTCTGTAGCCTCCCTGGGGCTAACACAAAATGTTTTGATTTCTAACTCCTCCTTTGCGGCAATCAAAACAGATCAGGTATCTCATTTCACGCATAGCATTGCTGAGCTGCATCCTGCCCTGCTCCCCTTCCTCACCTAAGTCCCATACCGTATTTAACACAAACACTTCTTCCACCCATCTCATGAAAGAACATCACACCCACAGCAGCATCTTATGCATGCTGTTACTTTATTGGTTTAGCTTATTGTCGAGCGTTTCCGTTTTGTTCTCAATTCACTGCCCAGGGTTACTTTGGCCAGTGTTTTATTGGACCCATATATGAGCCGTACCCAATGGTGCTGCAGAGTAGCCTCTTTAGATAACAAATGTCAGCTAAATACCTATGGGCAGGTGGGCATTCCTTAAAGAATTCCTTAAAGAAAAGGTAGGAGGGTTCTTTACTGTGACCTGAAAGGAGTGTCTTTTCTCAGCTTCACCTACGCCGTAACAAAGCTGGGTAAAAAGAGTGAAGCATTTTAGTAAAGCCTGTTTAACACACTGTGGAATAATAATATTGGTAAAAGCTCTAGTATGGGTGTAGGTATGAAACTACATAATTGTGGCTCAGCTTATACCTCTTCCAAAATGGGAATAATCTTCACCAGCAGAAACACTTTTACTCTCCTTTAGCTGGGGGCTTGGATCCACAAGAAGGCCTCTGAATGGCAGTAAGTGCCAGATGACCTGCTGTAGCAGTACGTCCAGGTATTTTTGGTATAGGGCAACTGTTGTTACCCCTTAAATGAAAGGCCTCCCCTCCTCACCTACCACTTGCTCCCAGGACAGCTTCTTGACCCCAGTAGTCTCCCCCTAGGAGTTAGTCCAGGGACCTTTCTCACATATGCTTTCTTTTTCCAGTAGCCCCTCCCCAGATGCACAGAAACAGAGGTTGGGGGAAAAAAAAAAAAAGAAAAAAAAAAGAAGCAGAAGATAAATTTGTGAGAAGGAAAGGTTAGAATAAATGTGATTTACGAACTTGGTAGAAGAGAAGGAATTCTCTTTTCTGAGACTGAAACATTAGAAAATTAGCATTTTTTTGCAAAGAATTTAGTTTCTGTTCCTGTTTGCAACTGTGAAATGCTTTGGTCACCCACAGGATCACTCGTTGAGTAAAGTAATCCAGCAGCCTTTTAGGGAATGAAACAAGGGTAGTCCTGCCGGAGCTACTCTGTCCTAAACTAACCTACAGGTCCAACTGTACTGGTAAATAAAAGAGAGCTGTGGTGTGCATGTGCACTCATCCCCTAATCATCCCACTGTTTAATTGCCATTCTTTGGCTCTGCTTTTGGACAACTCTCTGCAAGACCAATCTGCTACAAAGGGGAGCAGCCATAACCACTGTGGACCTGAGCCAAATGGTGCTACTTAGCACTAGGCATGGGAATCAGTCTCTTTCATTATCTTCTCTTTTCTTCATCCGCATGGAAATGTCTAAAAGTGCAATTAGGCCTTTCTGTTTGGTACCAGGATTATCTTTTTTTAAATCTACACATGCACTAATAATGAGTAAAGCATCTCCATAACTCATCTATCCTTCCCGAGTGGTGTTTGATAAGGTATTACCCCACCAGCTCCTATTCAAAGGAAACATCTGCCCATACTCAAAATGCTGGGCAGATTTCTGAAAATGGGTATAAACATCTATGTAAGTCCTTACAAACTTTTCTTTCCAGCTTTTTATGTGCAGTTGTACTTCATATTACGAAGCAAAATGGCCTCAAATTGCATCAGGGGAGGTTTACATTGGATATTAGGAAAAATTTCTTCACCAAAAGGGTTGTGAAGCATTGGAACAGGCTGCCCAGGGAAGTGGTTGAGTCACCATCCCTAGAGGTATTTAAAAGACAGGTAGATGTGGTGCTGAGGGACATGGTTTAGTGGTGGACTTGGCAGTGTTAGGTTTACGGTTGGACTCAATGATCTTAAGGGTGTCTTCCAACCAAAATGATTCCATGATTCTATGATCATAGAATCATAGAATTAGGAGGCATCATGCTGCCTCCTAAGGGGTAACATCACACCATACTTACTGATGAGATGTGAACCCCTTTACCCTTCTCTGGTCACCTCCAAGACATTTTGTGTGATGCCAACTTGCACACAGCAACAAAACTTCCCAGCTCCCTATTTCTCAGCATCAGAAGCACCCAGGATGAAAATCGCAGATGCTTGTTGGCAGGAGGGATAGGACTGGCCCACATGAGGCCCAGGAGATTAATGGTCCCTGGAGCTGTGAGGGAAGGTAGGTGGAAGAAAAGTTCTTGTGAGACCAGCTGGGCAAATGTACACTGACGATGCAGTAAAAATGTTTGCTAGTAGGCTCGGGAGTGTAAATAAAAGCTGTGATTCACATATGTTAAGAGAAGGGGAAAAAATTACAGCAGTCAACTTATATTATATACATGGTCTAAAGGAACAGTGTAGGAAACCTTGCAGTTACCATGGCTCAGACAAGTTTACAAACATTGCTAATCCTCTCACTTCTGAGAAAGTTACATGGCTATCAACAAGATAGGGAAGAAATTCAGTGTGTACACACATGCATGACATATTTCTAAACACTGGTGATAAAACTGGTGCTAAGTGGTGAAAATTTGAGATTACCATTATACAGCAGAGCAGTGCTGCTTTTTCTCCCATGCCTAGCTTTGCAAAGTTTGCCTACAGATTCTCTCACACAAGAGAGAATTTTGTTTTAAGCCCCAAATCTTGACACCACTTTGGTTGCTAATGTACTGTCTGCCATACTTATTAATACTATTTACTTGCTTCTTTAAAACCCCCAATCTATAACCATCTTGACTTTTACCTAGAGTGAAAGGTTTTTTTGGTGCTCTGGGGGAAGAAAGGAAAGTGAAGCCATTATCAGTGTGAATGGGAAGCTTTGGAAAGGGATTAAAGGAAAGGGATTAAATAATACAAGTTGTTGTGGTGGTTATCAGAAGTTTCCAACAGAAGTTTGTCTCCAGAGCCCGAAACCCTAATGACGGTACAGAAAGGATCTCATTAAATACCCAAGTTCAGAAGATTACTTTAAAAACAAGTTCAGGTGGATGAGGCATAACTTTCTTTAAATGACTGCTAAAAATTTTTGGAGATTAACCTTTCTTGCTGGTAGATATATATTAAACCCCAAGCTATTATTATGGTGATTTTATCTCAGTGAGTGTGTCATCCCAATGGTATTTCATAGGATAGGTTGGGAATTTTCCAACAGAAAGTATTTTGGTCAGAAAATGCAGCTTTATCAAAACCACAACTTTTTTATGGAAATGTACATACCAGCTTTGATACAGATGGAATTTTCATATCAAAAATCAAAGAGCTAGAGAAGCCTAAGTCATAATAGCCTTCTGGCTTGGCTCGGCTCGCTTATCTTGCTGTGGGAAATGAAGACTGAGATTTCTGGATGTGCATCTGTTTTCTACCTGCAAGGAAAGTACTCCTTTCACCCAGCTGTGCTGGGATGAGTTGGTTTTCATCTATAAACAAGAGAGAGAGAAAATGAGGCTTGCTTTGCAGCCCCAACGGTCATAACTCACACGTGCAGTGCCATTGCCAAAGAGATGCAATGTGATGAGAGCACCGACATGCAAGAAAAGAAACCAAAGTTTGTGTCTCTGGTCGGAATACGGCAGAGCAGATTCAAACACTGATCTGCCGTGTCCCATTTGATAGCTGACTGCATCCTGTGACTGCAACCAGCCACAGGATGGATGGAAAAAACACTCGGCAATGGATAACCTCCGAATACAGTATTCCAAAGCTATAAAGGACTATGAATGAAGAAGGGACCCAAGAAGGAAAAAGTATTTCATCTTTCCAAGGGAGTGACTGACCATGAAAGAACAGACACGTTCTAGAGAAACACCCTGTGAACTGTATGAGGCTTTTGCCTCCATATATTTATCTCTTGACAGGAGTGCAGCCATTTCAGATTTTCTCCAGGTATTCAAAGTTGCTAAGTAAGCATGCCATTGCAATAAAAGAACATTCTGTAACAAGATAATAAATGTGACTTGCTTAACAACTGTGTTATCTCGTATGACCAGGCACAAGAATAGATAACATAATCTAAGTATCAATGTGCCTTACGCAAAGGGTACAACAAGCTGTAAGTCACACTCTTTGAATTATCATATATCCATTTACAATGTAACACCCCCCCTTGAAAAATACAGACAGCCAGTCAGAAATTAAATATAAAATTTGTCAAGAAAAGCATATTACAAAACATGAAGCCTCATACCTGGTGGAGAAGGGTCACCCATGCTTTCCTTCAGTGCTGCAAAAATATATTTTGTAATTGTATTGCCATAAGTGAACATTTTCTCAAGTTTATGCTTCATTCCCCTTTACAAACTATCATGACAGATGTGATTTTTGTACCTTGTATTGAGGGAACACCTGACCTTCACATTAATGTCTTCATACTGATGCCAGCTGAAAGTCCTTCCCTACAGCAATACTTAAAATTCTCTTGTCTGCTTGGTTTCTGTCTGATTAAGGTAGAAGGTCCAGGGTTCATTCTGAAGCAAAGCAAGAACACTTTTCAAATATTTCCTATCCAGCTTTCATTTTCATACACAAGAAGGTTGTTCTCAGGTATACTGTATTTTTTGTACCATTGGCCAACCTGGCCTAAACCACAACAACCAGATATAGTCATAGATAATCCTGTTAATCTTTTCTTCTGGTTGTATTTTATATTAAAAATCCAATTACAAATGGCTTTAAGTAGATTAAAATTATTACTTTAGAGTCAATCACTCACCATGGGGCCTGATAGGTTGCTTTGAAAACACTGTTTGCTGCCTTCCAAAATACAATATACTGATTTTCTGTAGCCATATAACATGTTTATAATATTCATTAATCATTACCTAGCCTCTTATAAATTTATTTTTATTTATTCTTTATACTAAGCCTCTTAGATTCAGTGTAAAGAATAACATTTTTCTATTGTTTATCATCCCCTTTCATCAAACAGACATCAGTTATTTCATTATTTTTTAACCAGTGCATCTTCTTTCTGAATTCTGAATTCTGACTGAATGAAATGCGCCCATCCACCTAGGTAAAATACAGATTATGGATTCTTTAATTCTCACTTGTATATTATTTAAAGGAAGGAATTAAGTGATACACAAATCTTGTCCTGAGCCTTGGCCCAGGATGTACTTCACTCCAGGGTCTCCATCACTAATGTAAACTCACCAACTAACTACAGTAAGAGTGGCAGGAGATCACATTAGGTGAAGCCAGTTGGTTTTTAGCTACTGAAGCTGGAGCACAGGGAGCTGGTGATGTTTTTCAAAGCCACTTGGGCTTTGCCTTATCTTCCATCTGTAGGGTGCAGGCTGCCTTTTAGGGGACCGGCCAGTTCAAATCAGGATTTCATCTCTAGTGTCATTTGCTGGATGGGATGAACTGGAACCAAACCTCGAGCTCAGCTCACCCACTGGTCCTGTTCAGGTGGTCCCCAATGTCCTGCTCAGTGTAATGGCATGGGAGACGGTTCTTCTCCAGCACAGAGAAACACTGAGGAGGGGGTGCATCTACCAGAGGGATGTGTCCAGCAGCAGCTTCCTCTGATACGCTTTGGTCCTCTACTGGACAATGACTGCAATGGTAGTCTAAGTATATATGACCTGTTTTAATTAGTGGAATGTGGGTGTCATATTCATTTCTATCTGGCAGTTAATCACTGCTGATTAAAGTCCCTATTTTCAAAGGAAAATAATATTTCCTCTGCTGTATATGCTTCTCTGTGCTTTATATTCTGAAAAAGTTCCAAGGCAATATTTCACCGAATGGGAAGAGCTGGGCTTATATATGATCTCATTTGCATGCACAGTGTGCCTGGCCTTGTAAGAATATATTTGACTTGCTTCTTTCCTTTGCAAATATGCTTTACTTGCATGATATTAGAAATGATAGCTCAAAAAAAGATTGTGTTTTTTTGTACTGCGGTCTTCAATGTGGACATTCTGAGAAATATATTCCTGAAATTTCTCTTTTCATCCTTCAAAAATTGTTGGGTTTTTTTTTATGTCAGCATGTCTAGAAGAGTCATGTAACTACCACTGAATGGCACAGTCGGGGAAACTATACTCTCCAGATGCAATAAAAGTTACTGTATTTTATTTCCTATTTTCTGTGGAGGAAATGACTTTTAAAAGCCTCCTATGATTTTTGCAAGAAATAAAAAAGTGAAGATAAATTAGTCCCTGCAAATTGTACATTTCTACTGCATTCATTTTAATGAAAGTGTGCCAGTTTCAAAAGAAGTAAAAGAGGCGTTTTTAATTGTAGTGTTCTCCTTTAATTAGATTTCATCAGATATTTTATAGCATACTGAATGTGCACATATGGATGTTCAATAAAATTCTTATTCTTATTCTTATTAAATTCTTAAAGGTACATACAAACACAGAAACACATATTACATTTCACCAGATCTATTGTAATATTTTTAAAGTAGGGGCAGATTTTAGTTTGGTCATGATAAAGAGCTCAGTTTTTCTTCCACATAACTTCCATTTCAGTGGAAAACTCTAATACAGTTGTAAGAATTTAGAGGAATTCATAAACTTTTTGTTTGGTTAACTCTACAACCCATACTATTGATAACAACAATAAAAAATTCTTATGTGATGGAACTAGACCCAAAGAGATAATATAATGATTAATTAGCCTCCAATATGTTGAAAAACATTTGAATTATTTGATGAAATATTCTGGTACTTTCTAGAAATGTGCCTTGTAATCCATGGCTATTGCTATTTTTTCAAAATTCTACTAAAATATATTTTAGAAGATATTTTACCTGCACTGTTGACTAGCCTCTTGCCTCTGGTAATTATTTGGACTGTATGAAAAGGAAGAGATTGTTTAGCTTGGATCCATGGTAACTCCTCAAAGTCTAGACTCTGTCTGTGTAGTACATATCGCCTTTATGAGAATCTATAAAGCTTCTCTCTTACATTTCATGAACTGTAGAGATAAAGTCATCCTGTAATACAAAATAGGTATTATATCCCTTGAAAAGAGCTGTTTGAAAACCTTGTAAAAGAAAGCCCTCCCCCTCCCGCACATTCATTTATTATACTTGTAAGGGGTAGATTTTCAAGGTATTGCTCTCCATCTGTATTTGAAGAATTAATCAACAGCTTTCGATGGATTCCATTTTCTTTGAATCATCAAGGAGAAAGTATTTAAGGCCAGCTGTCAAATTCATTTTTCTTTCACTCAAGCTAGATGAAAAGAGCTTGTGATTTTCTTGCTGGCCTTGCACAAAAGTGAATCTGCATATGAAAACATTGAGGCTTTGGAAGAATTAGACTGTTTTCTGCATACTATGAAATGCAAGTGGCATTTGGAGACTTGCTAAATTTTGCCGATCTGTTCTTGTTCTCCTAAAGCTATTTAAGGTCAAGCCCCAGAAGAAAATGTCTTGGTATTAGCATCCAGAAGAAAATATCTTGGTATTGGCATACGTCTATCTTTTACAGCACTACTCATGCAGTAAAAAAGACAATATATGTCATGCAATTTATTTTCAATATCTGGCCTATTATTATTTTTCTAAGAAAATGAGGCCACAATGTGGCATGGATGTGCAATCATTTCAGTGTTTTCCACATCTCCTTGTCACCTTCTGGCCAGTACAGAGGTGCTGACATTGCTCCTGTTCTCCCTTCAACAACCCAGGTCCCCACTGTTGTTTCCCAGCCACATGTTGTCAGCATCATGTCATGTCATTTAGATCAGATATTAGGAAAAATTTCTTCACCAAAAGGGTTGTCAAGCATTGGAACAGGCTGCCCAGGGAGGCGGTTGAGTCACCATCCCTGGAGGTATTTAAAAGACGTGTAGATGTGGTGCTGGACCTAGGTTAACAGTTGGACTTGATGATCTTAAAAGGTTTTTTCCAACCTAAATGATTCAATGATTTTTTATGATCCGGTGTCAAGTCAGAGAAAGGTTGAGGTAGAGCTGGGAAGGCTCTTGAAGGCTTGTGTACACCCTGAAGTTCATCTCCTGAAAAAAGGTAGCTTTTCTACAAGCTTGATTCCTAACATTAGTTTGTCTAACCTGTTTTTAAAAATATCCAGTAACAGAGACAACACCACCTCCCGGCCAGCGCTACCTACTGGTGCTCACTATACTTATCATTAGGACATGCATCAAGAGCTAATGCCTTGAATTCCTTTGATTCAGCTTGATACCATTAATTTTGTATTATCCTTTCAGTTTTCTCCCCTCTTCATTTTTTTTAAAAAAAAAAAAAAAACAAACCCAAATATTATCCCTTGAATCTTTTCTTTATTACAAAGTCAGGAACTGCTTTATACCAGCTAAGTCCTCTTAAGTGCCAAGTGGAACAGGGCGACTATTTTAACTGGCCTATATTTAAGACTCCTATTAATATGTCTCGGTATGATGTTTGCCTTTTTTGCAAGATGCTGATTCATGTTCTTCTTCTCATCCCCTGTGATTCTCAGGCCGCTTTCTGCAGAGCTGCTGCCAAATCAGTCATCTCCCTTCCTGCATTTGTTCCCAGTCCGACGTGCCAGCCTCTGTTGAACTGAATTGGCAGAGATGGGAAAGGTCAGATGGTTTTCACACATTTGTCAGGATCACTGCGAAGCCTGAGCCAGTTCACTGGTAGCCTTGCAGTCCCTCCAAACCTGATATCATCTGCAAAATGAGAAATGTGGTCTCCGCTCAATTATCCCATTGATTAGAGTGTCAGTTGCTGGGCAGACCTGCTGCAGAACAGCAGTCAATACCTCCTCCTCCTCCTTTGGCAGGGAACAACTGATAATGACTTTGTGAATAAAATTTTCCAAACACTTTGCACTCACTTCACAGACATTTCATCTAGGGCATGTTTCCCTTCTTTGCTTGAAGGAATGTAAGGCTGAGTCAAATATTCACTGAGCACAAGATATATGCTAGTCACTGCTTCTCCTCTGTCTATAAGGGTTGTTGCCCTACCTCCAAATTTGACTTGGTTTCTATTTTTCTTCCAGTTTTGAACAGCCAGTAGATCACCGGGCTCAGAAAGGCACGTGAAGGTAAAGAGGGGAAGTCTTTGTTTTGATCAGTATATTGCCTCCAACATCTAAGAATAATTTGTTTAAGAATCCTGTGCAAAGACTATGCTGACTGTCTGCTGCCCTTATTCAAAGGTAAGCAGTCATTCCAGTTTGCTTACTATGGAGAAATTGGGGGAAACACTGTGCATAAACTGCTGGGGACCCGACACTCACCAGCAGGCTGAGCTGATGGAGTGTACTTCACAGAAAAAACCCCACAACCTGAATAACTGTGCCCAGCTAGCAGGTGATAGCTGCTGCAGGTGATAATAACAGGTCACGTTGCAGCATCACGAGGCCTGAGAACACCTAAGGAGGTAAAAGTCCAGTGGGTTGGATTCCAACACAGTGTCCAGAAAACTTCCCAGCTGGTGGGAGCTCTCTGCTGTATTTGGCATTGGCACAACTGCTCCTGGAATATCCAGCTCTGGACTGGTATGTGCAGTCCAAGAAGGAAGCTGACTAACTGCAAAAAATTTGAGAAAATTAAAATGGATGAGAAGATAAGAAAACTGAGTAAAAAACTCAAGCATTTCAAACTACATAGCTAAATGAACAGAGTGGTTATAAGGTAGTTGGATCACAGTCTAACAGCACAGACAACAGCAATGCAGCAGAGGGAATCTTGCAAAGAAAAGGCTTATTGGTGCTGGAAGCTGAATCTAGACGAGTTCACCTAATAAATAATGGAATTTTTATCAGTTGAAAACCTGTTTGTGCTGGGTTCTCCATCACTGGCAATTGTGAAATCTAAACTAGTTTTTTTTTCTACTAGGTGAACTGTAGCTTAGAAGTCCCGCAGTTTCTGTTACTTAGATAAAAATAGCAGGACCATCTCTTTGGCCCTATCACCTACACGGTTCATGTCCTGACTTCAATTCTGTTCATGCACAAACAGATCAAATGTCATTCCCATCTCTCAGTGTGCACAGTAATTGCTGTGGGGCTTTTCTCTAACATTTAAGAGACTAGGTTGAACAGGAGAGCATCTTTATAGGGGGGATTCTGACACCGCTGCTGGGCCATTGCTTCTCTTGAATTCCGTCATTTAAGCAGCAGCAGGACAGATTCAGTCCCCTAATTCCTAGGGGGAAAGGAGGTATAGGGCTGAACAGCCGTACAGCTACCACCACATCACAAGACCTGGAGGGTATGTATCATGGCTGTTGATGCCAATGTGGGCTGTGAGCCCCTTGGCAGCCCAGTGCCCCTGTGGCTGCAACACTGTGAATGCAGGACTAAGCTGGATGTTCTGAGCTCTGCATTTTGCGGAGGAGGAAAGGCTTGGGAGAGATCATAACAGACCTGGAGACAGTTGTTTTGAAAGGAGGATATAGAGGAGGGAGAATCAGAGCAACCTCTGAGGTGAGTAGCATGTAGTAACACCAGACATGGACCTGTTAGAGGAAGTCCAGAGGAGGGACACAGAAATGGTAAGAGGGCTGGAACACCTCTTCTATGAAGAAAAACTGAGTTTGGGTTGTTCAGCCTGGAGTGGGGAAGGCACTGGCAAGACCTTACTGCAGCCTTTCAATATTTAAAGGAGGCTTGTAAGAAAGATGGAGAAAAACATTTTACAAGGAACTGTAGTGACAGGACAAGGGATGATGGTTTTAAACTGAAAGCGGGTAGATTTATGTTGGATATAAGGAAGAAATTTTTTACAATGAGGGTGGTGAGACACTGGAACAGATTGCCCAGAGGAGCTGTGTGTGTCCCATTCCTGAAAGTGTTCAAGGTCAGGTTTGACAGGACTTTGAGCAATCTGATCTAGTGGAAGTTGTCCCTGCACAGGGCAGGGGGGTTGGATGTGATGATGATTCTGTGATTCTATATAAGTCACAGTGGGGTTCTGGGAAGTCAATGTCTGATAATAGCACACCATTCACCAGAACCTCATTTTGCCTGTTCATACTCTTGTAACATTTTGAACATGCCACTTCAAAATTTTATGGTGCACCATCACTCAAAATGAAGTCAAAATACATAGAAACTGTGTAAATAAAAAGAGGCCCTCTGACAATTGTAAGAGGCCCATAAATAGAGCTGTCTGGATAACTTAAGAATGCTTTATTAATAACAACATTGGAAGTGGTATGGTTAAAGGAAGATAAGCCTAGAGGCCAGTATCTAAGAAGCTTTTTAACCAAAAGTACTGAGTAGTTTCTAAATTTCAGGGGAAATGATGAGACTAATGTTGAAACATCTTTCTTTGATGAAACAGATTTCCATTTGCCAAAGCAGTTAACTACAAAGTAGGTGCTCTGTCTTCCACATACCACCTAGCTACCAGCCAGCTACCGCTCTGTGACCCAGTAAATAAAATACACACTTAAAAGGAAGGATATGTGAGTTCCAAATCTTGCTTCAGCAGCTGTGGGTGCCTGTTATATCCTATGGGACACCTCTTACAAGAAGAGAGCAGCCTACCTGGGATACGCAATAGCATTGTGTTGGAGCTGTTCTTCTGGGAGGGGAAGAGTGAGGGAGATGCTTTTAAATGCTGGAGGGCTTTGAAGGTGGGGTGGTTTTTTTTTTCATTAGAGTCAGCCACTGGAGCATTACAAAGGCTCACATCTTCGCTGCTGTGAATCGATGGCCTCATTGCTTAGATTTTATTACACATGACCCATTCTGTACAGTGACAAAAGAATAAAAGGTGGTGCTGTGGTTCTGATTGATATAAACTAGTGATTCTTCTTCACCTTTATGTCCCTGAACCAGCAAATTGGTTGATTTATGCAGTTCTGCCATTGCACCTCTCAAGGCTGCACGCAGCTGAGAATTGCTAGAGAGGTTTGTGCTGAAAGTCAGCTTTTCACTCCCAGTGCCACAAAGCAGGGCCCATGTCAAGAAGCTCTAACAATCAGGGACCGTCTTTCCATTCTTTATATTAAATGACTGAGACCCAAGTCTTCATTTACTCCCACAGAATCATGCAAAAACATTAATTGGATGAATTGCCTACAGAAAATTGGCTTTTGCCACTTTCTGACTACCTCACCTTTTCCTCACTCCTCTTATTTCCACCCCTCCTCTCCCCCATTTTCGCAGCTTTATGCTGTACATGTGGGAGAGGATGCATTTTAAACTGAGCAAGCGTGTGAGCTGCACTGAGCAGAAGGCTCAGGAAGGGGTCCATCTCCCATCTTCTCCCAGGCAGCGACTAGCTAACTGCTGTCCTCCAGCCCATGAGGACACAACTCACGTCCCCTCCCTTCCTTAGCTGCCTGTATAAAAGGCAAGTGTGTGAAAATGAAAGCTGTGCTGAGCCGACCAGAACCTGAAATGGAGATGGGTCTTTTATTAGTGCACTTCTGAAGAAGGGAGCTGCACTCCATGGCTGAGTTAGAAAGCCACAGTGCGGGTCCTCAGCACCTTGCCAAATTGTAGTAAGGGACAGGAAAGACATCAGCCTGTGTTGTATAACCATCTTTCTGTAATATTAAAGATATCCATTTTATCTGGCAATGGCCATGACATTTTTCTTATCCTTTCAAAATATTGAGTGAATTCACAAATGGCTTTCAATAACCCATTTGTGTTCATTTTCTTTTTCTAAAATAAACTTGTCTAGGAAAATAATGAATACCACATTCATTACAATAGAAGCTTTTTGCAAGACATACTCTGCCTAAGACATTTCTTTACACCCAAAGAGTATGATAAGATAAATTCCATTTTCAAGCAGCTGAATGGTATTACAGTCCCATTAATTTCAATAACTAAGCCACTGCAAGCAGCATTTCCTGTAAACTCTTTTAGTTTTGTTTGGATGTACAATGGGGAAACTTACTGGAGATTAAAATGGCATCTGTGCATTTTTTTAAGAGTTTTTCATTATGTTCTTCAGTTTTGCTTTTTTCCCTAATGCATCAAAGCATAAAAAAACACCACGGCTGTGACAAATAATAGCAAAGAAGTAGTGTTTGCAGATAACTTTGATTCCAGTCTAACTAATGCATTTGCCAGCATTTTGGCAAACTTTGTCCA
Organism: Fratercula arctica; assembly: GCA_947846985.1. Taxonomy (NCBI): domain Eukaryota; kingdom Metazoa; phylum Chordata; class Aves; order Charadriiformes; family Alcidae; genus Fratercula; species Fratercula arctica. Next base: position 25,105,441 of record CANTUZ010000001.1, on the reverse strand, counting down.
TCTGCTGTAGAGCTGTGGGAACCATAAATTCCCTTCCATGTGGAATAAAATGTACTAAATATAGTCACTATTGGCATGAAGCAAGTGATTAAGAGAAATATTTTGAGAAACAGCAAAAAGACAGCACTAAAAAAGTCTCATATTTGCAACTTTAACTCTATCTTAACCCAGAGAGAATATGAATTCTCCTCTGGTGTAAAGTGGGCATGAGTTGTACTATTGTAAGCCTGAACTGGGAACACTGTGAAGCCCATGGCTTCTAGTGACCTTGAGGAGGTGTAACATCAAACTTCACATCTGTATTTCTACTGGAGGTAGGGAAATACCTAAGAGAGCTCTGGAGTCTCCCATTAGTAATGGTAAATGGTTATAAGCTTCTACATTTTCTGTTGCAACTGTTTGACTTACAGACCCACTTGAGAAAAGGGCTATTTCCAGCTCTGCTCCATTAAAGAGAATTACTAGAAAGAATAACTTCGTAGCGTTTTTCTCAACTTGCAACAGAGTCAATGAAAACTATAGTTGTAATTAAAAAGTTGGTTTTCTATTCTCCAAAGCAATGGAGGAAAATAATGGCAAAACAGTGTTTTGGCAATCTAAAACAAAACAGGTGGTTTGAGAAGTGGTGGAAGGGTTTTCATGACTTTTCTCACACACCACTTCTACTTTCTGTTTCTTCCTCAACAGTCCAGAAAAAACACATTTCTGGCACTAACATAGAAGTATCCTGATGGTCCTAAAGATATTTAGAGTGCAAACTTCTCCATGCATTGTACAGTATCTTCTTGGCTACATTCAGCACCAAATACCTGCCAGGTATAGAAGCAGAACTACTACTGTTGGTATCATATCTGAGAGATAACAATTTCAAATCCAAGAGCGTTCCTAATCATCTGATGTTTCTGTGGTCTTGGCTACCTGATCTTGTGAAGGGGATGCAAATAGAGCAGATCCTTCCAACCAGTGCAAACACACAGAGAAAACATCTGTGGGACAGGGCACAGCCTCACAGTAGGAGAACCTTTTCATACCTGAGGTCAGGGCTCAGGGTGACATTTCAACCTGATTCTATTTTGCTAGAAATTCATGTGATCAACAAGCCTCACTGAAAAAATATCCCTAAACGTGGCAAGACAAAGAGTTTATTGCCATATTTAAGCCACAAATAGGAAAAAGTTCCATCTGCAGCTGAGAGGTGGTTGAGAGGAATTTTTTTGGACTGGCTTGCTCTATTTTTTGCATCTTAAGAAGTTTGTTCTGTGAAAGTTAGTGCAGCCTGACTGGAACTGAGTTTGTAAGAGGAGTTGAGGAATATAATAAGAATCGCTGGGTAAGTAGAAAAATGAGTTCTGACCATGATTTTTCTTTTTTTCCTACTCACCTCAAACACCTTCTGTGCAACACAGTATATTGTAAGTATCTTTTCATGTGTCCTTTAGATTATAATAGAAGTGTATAATTATCTATAACTTGGAAATGAGTATGAGTAGCATCATACAATATTTCTTTTGGAAGAGACCTCTGAACCTACTGCTCAAGGCTTCAAAGTGGGAGCAGGTTGCGCGGTGCCTTGCCCGGTTGCGTTTTGAACACTTCCAGGGAGGCAGATTCCACTTGCTCTCTAAGCAGTTTGTTTTCCTGTTCAAGCAGTAAAAAAAAATAAATGCATATATGAAAGCAATTAAGTTTTTCTCACATGTTTGCACAGTATCTAGCACAGTATAGTCCTAGTGTATGGATGCTACATGCAAATAGTCAAGAAATAGTAGAAATACTATTGCAAAATGCATTCAATTGCATTAATTATTTAAATACTATTGCATTGTCTCATATTTACTATGGAGAAAGTCAAGATTTAATCAGCAGCATTGACAAATTCTGCCCTATCTGTCTTGGAACTATGTCTGTTGAGGTGTTATATCCACCGTCTGTTCCCAGCGTCCATTTGCACAGCACTGAAAGGTCTATTTTTTTTATTCTGGCTAATAAGCTTACCACCCAGTGAGACAGGCTATACTTTAAGACAGTAACTTTCAAAGTGAGCTCTTCTGGGGAAGTCACAAACCACTTTGCTCAATTGGCACTTGTTAAAATCCAAAGAGTGAACACGATGCCTCTGCAACCAGGATTATGACACTACCAAAAAATTGCTCATTCCTGGAAACCTCCACGAATAGCTTGACTCATCTCTGAAAACACTTATGTCCCAAACATATCTCTGGAGCAAAACATCTCATTTTTGCAGCCACTTAATATTTCACTGAGGGATGCTGAGCACCTCCAGCTGATTGTGAGCCAATGGAAAATGAGGGTACTCAGTATGTGAGCATCAGTCTCCCACATGGTATTTTGCCTGGAATAGTCCAAGATCCTTAGTTTCTAAAAGAAGTGTCCCTGTGTGTTTGCTGCAAACGAAGTCTCTTAATGGTTTATCACAATCCTAATTTCACATTTAAATTAATGGAATAGTAGCACCATTTACTTTAATGTATCCCATAATATGCAGTATCATTTCTTGCATAAGTTGCTTCCCACAGCTAATCTGCTACTGCACAAAATGATACCAAAACCCCTATTTATTTTAATGGTATTTAATGAATGATATTTAGTTGTGCTCTGTATTTCTTGGACAATCTGCCACTCTACTATCCAGCAAAGGGATTGCCTTTATTGATATGCATCTTATATAGCACAAGAGGAGGGTGGTTTTAAAGAATTTATGGGATTTTTGCTGTCTGTGTGGTTTTTTTATGTTAGCTCTCCTGCTGCCATTGTGTGATGCTCAGAAAGTTGCTAGTCAAGAGAATACATCAAGTTGCTATTCATGAGGGAATATATTGTTCATGTATTACTCATTTGTGCTAAGGGTCCAAAAAGAGAGGAAATGCTGATATTTTATGTGCCAAAATAAGACAAAAATCTTCCAACCTCAGGACAGACAGCTACAGCCTCTAGTCAGTAGTGGTTGCTTTGTTATAACAACCAGAACTTAACTGCTTCTCATCCCGAAAGATGTGAAGCAAGCTCAGTGAGCACAGATGAAACATAAGACGACCAAGAAACAGCCATTTCTAGAGTTGTTTCCTTAGTCAGAAAACATACGGCATCGGCTATCACATGGAGAAAGAACTAGGGAACACTGAAAAGAACCAAATTTATATGGTAAGTTCCACAAGACTTTGAATGGCATCTTGAAATGCATTATCGAACACTCAAATTATTGTTATACCTGCAGGGTCCAGTCAAATGAAGGCCCGTTTCTGTCAGGTTTTACCATTCAAGAAATCAGTATTCTGCTTGTAAATACCATACATAATCCAGAGCCATTGGGCTTCAGGCTATTTGGCATGAAAGTGCTCTGTTTCATGTCAGCACTCTGCTCCCCCTTGAGTTGGAGGCAGTAAACAGATGCCCGAGGACTTCATGAGAAAATGAACCAGAGCCAAGAAACATATTCAACGAGGCTTATTCAATCTCTGATTTATTGATCTGGCACATTGGAAGATGCAGGGATCCTACTGTGACCAGTGAAAGTAACGTGCTTTGTGACTTCATAATCTCCCTCCAAAGTGCGTATTTACTATGCAGCTAAATTAGCTATGAACCCATACACAGCACAGGCTGCCTTTCCTCTGAATATGACCTTCTCAGGGCATACTTTATTAAAGAGTTATTGTACATATAGAAAGTGTGATGGACAACATACCCTACTGTAGCCTACTCAAAGTTAGTGTTTGCAGAGTTACAACATTATTCAGTTGGTTCTAATTTTCTCCCACATTCAGTCCTTGGCTCCCAGCCATTCCAGCTATAGAATCATTCACAAAAAAAAAAAAAAAAAAAAAAAAATATATATATATATATATATATATTTCTTTTTGCCTTTTTCTCATAGCAGCATCAAATGAATCCTAGGCAGACACTAAAAAAGATCTGAAAAATATCAGCTTTATAAGTCATTGTCTCCGAGATTTGCAAATACACAAGCCAAGATCCTTACTGCCCTGTGGAGCTCGGCTGCAGAAAAAGAGAACAGGTAAGGCACCTTAATCTCACAGCAGCCTGCCTTATTTATACACTAAAGATATGCTGTGGAGTTTTAAGACATACCTTTGAGGCATCCGCATGTTCCTAGGGATTAAGGAAGCTGGATGCAGTACTAAATTCTCTGCTCATCGAACTCCATCCAAGTCAACAGAATTAAGCCACCAGAAGTTGCTGCCTGTAGTTTTTAAGGTCAGGGAGACCCCAGCGTGCTGATTTCTTACACAACATACACCAGGGAGTTTCCTGCAGAATAAGAAATTTTTCTTCATGCTAAACAAGCAATGACTGTCAGCCTGAGTATCCCTGTGCAGAAGGATGCGTAGTCTTGATTACAATTCCCATGTGGTTTAGAATTTGCCATTTTCCAAAGTGAATTATTCTACTGATTAATAGGAGTGTTTGTTAAAATGTTTCACTTTACTGCCAATCTTCATTTTAACAGAGATTTAATAACTGCAGACTCGCCATCTCAGAAATGGGGCTGGAAGGGGACCTGAAGCACCAATTATTTACTGGTCACACTGCTTAAACCCAGTGGTAAAATAATAAGTGGTTATAGCACAAGCTTACATACAAAGACTTAATAGCTGGAGAATGTAACAACTTATACTTACAGAAGGGAAATCATAGCACTCACCAGTTTATTATATACAGTTCTTGTGTGGACTCTGCAGAAAGCGAATTTGCCTCATTAGGAACAAGGAGGCCATAAAAACTATGTGATGTAAAGAAGTGGTTTTGTTGCAAGTATATCATAAAATAGGGCTCGCTGTCATAAAGCGCAGTGATTGCAGGTCTTGACACATGATTATTGCTTATTACATTAAAATGATTGTTTTTACCCATTAGAGAAAGTATGTGTTATTTCCATAAAAGCTGGATGTTATTATATCTAACCATCAGCATTGTTTCAACACCTACAACTCATAAGGTTTTTATAAAAGACATGTTTTCAATAAAATTTCTGACATTTTCATATTTCTCAAATTCTGTGTAAGACATGTTCAATATCCTGGCAACAACTTGTATGATTTCCTCCTGCTTCTGTAGACGTATAATTTTAAATGGGCCTTCTAATTAGGTCAAACATGTTAAAAAAATCTGGAAAGGCTGAAATCCTGCCTAAATGAGGACAGCTCCTCTTTGATGTGGTAATTAAGTTTTGGTGGAACTATAGCAATAATTCAGAAGCCTGAAGAGGAGAGACAGAAAATATTAAACGGTCAAATGTTTTATTAACGTACTGAGTAGAAAGGAAGAAGAGGGAGAGAATATAGTGGTAGAAAGAAAAAGAGGGAAGGTGCAAGACAAGAAAGGAAGAGAGGACAAAATACTGTGAAGGAAAATAGAAATAAAACAATATAAAGGAGGGAAAGACAAGGAGAAAAACCAGAGGTGCGAGAAAAGGAAAAAAGGGGAGATGAGGAGGTGAGATCTGGATGACAAAATAGCAAGGAAAATGAGACGGAAGCATATGGCAAGAGAAAAAAATGTGAAAATTTAAGTTTATTAAAAAAATATGTGTGTCAGACATAGCAGCATTTGGCAGGTGAGGAAATTCAAAGAAACAGCAGCTCAGGTGAAAATTATCTACTAAAGCAAGGCTCTCAGTATCTTCTGTAGGAAAACTAAATTGTCCAGATAACCATCTGCGTATCCTCACAGCTTGACTGCAGGAACTTTTACCATCCTTTACAGTAATACAGTCTAACAGCATCTGCTTGAGGTAAGCATCGCTTCTTGTCATTTCTCCAGTGAATAGCCAGTGATATGGGGACACAGTGGATTTTTGCCATTCACATAATGTTTTGCAATATGTTTTGCTGTTGCCAAAATCAGAACTCTGATCCAATAACTCCCAGGCTTCCAGATCATGTTCATGGTCTGAAACAATCACTTGGAATCATCACAGGACAATAAGAAGATTGCTAGCAGGCAATCTCATCTGCAAAACCATCTAATAGATACAATTTAAAGATTTCTTTCCATGGCACCAGCTACAGCAATTATCGAAGCATGGTGCTGTGTGAAAAACACACAGCAAATTAGCAGTATCAAAAGCTTAAAAAGATTGCCAGGCAACCATCGTTTTGCACCATTCAGAGACTGGTTTGTGCAAAGGCACTTTATTCTGACTTGCATGATTACAGCCTTTCTCCATCACCCATAGACATTAGGAACTGGAAGTGGGGTTACCACCTGCCTGCTCCATTAGTAGCAAGACAATTCCTGCTTTTCATTCTCTGTTTTGCATACTCTGTGCTTGTGCCCAAGAGTGGGAGAAGGGAAAATTCAATAGTGAAGCCTAATTGCTACTGCTTTATGATTTGAGCTGGAAAAAAATATTGTACAGAAAGCAGAAAAATGCTCAGTATCACTGGGACAAGGATATTCGAGAGCTAAACATTTGAAACTAGGCTGTGTGTACATCCTTCTTCCGTTTCCTGATTAGCTATTCTGAAAGATGGCAGAGATCAGAAAAATAGAGCATCTTTCTGTACCAGAAATCACAGCATTAGTTGAAACAGCTTCCTGTTATCACTTTTGTTACCATTTTTGTGATGCTCTTGGATTTCACTCAGTCTCATCGTGTTGAGCACCCTTGAAATTTGGCCTGCAATTTCTGACAGTCTTGTACTTCATACAGGTGCAACCATGCCTTATTATGATGAGACTTTTGGTTTGTGTCTCCTGAACCTAGTGGGAAAAACAACAGTGGTCAGCATGGACAAGAAGACAAACCACGTCTGGGCAGTATAAAGACCTACTCTCTTGGGAGCATGAGATTCATAACCAATTTATCTAAAAGACCTGGTGAGCAATCATCAAGACTGGCAAAAACATTTCAACGCCCTCAGGGAATGTTGACATCCAGGGTGGATCGTGAGTAAATTTAAGACCCCAGTTCTGGTCTGGGGTCTGGATCAAAACCTGGTGTTTTGATGTCTGAGAAGAAATAGGAAAATCACTTGACATGAAAGTGACTTGTAGAATAGTTACTTCTCCGGGTAATCTGGTGGGGCAGAATGCAACCAAGAATTGTTCAGACAGGTCAGTTACATGTCCTACAGATGAGAAGGGAAACTCATTTGATTCCAGGATGCAGTTAGGCTAATGTTAGTGTTCAGTAGTAATGAAATGTGTGATTCTTATGGGATTAGAACCCAAACCCACAGAAATCTCATAGATCACTGCCATGTGCTTTCAGGCCTTCCTACTTAGGCTGCAAGTCTCCTGGACAAAAGAACCATCTTTTGGGGGTTTGGAGCTCACAGTGAAATCCTAATCCCTGTCCAGTGCCTTTAATATTCCTCCAAAATAGATTATGAGTTAAAGAAAATCGAATAGGGAAATTGTGACAAGTAGTTGAAAATATTTCTTAGAAAAAATGGGCAGACATTAAAAATAACAGCATATATCTAAAAATCCCTGTGAATGTTCCACATTAAGGATGACAAACAAATCAAGGTTAGAATTCAATGTCATAAATATTTAAAGCCCCACATAGTGCCTATTGAAGTCAGCATGCATTTCTCTCCTCACTCTAAAAACATCAGGCCCAGTCTCCTTGTCAACGTGTTTGTTTCAATTTCACCCTGGAATTAGGTTTCCTTTTAATAAGAATACAAATTTATTCCATGCTCCCCATACATTAACAAAAGTGAATATTTACTCAAATTAAAGAATAAATCCCCAAGACTTCACATTTTTCATAATGTCTCAGTTTTGAAGGTTTTCTCTTCTTCCACCTTACCTAGTAGCTGGTGGAAATCAAACCACTGCACATATAGCACTGTCTAACTGGATGGTAGGGAAATATAACATTGAAAAAATTCTCAAGGCTAAGGAGAATTCTTATTTTCCATACAAATGTTACATAACTGAGATAAAAATGTTTACATATTGAAGGGAAAAGAAGCATCCATAATCACGCTACGGAGAAGACATCATCAGGATAATGTCAAGCATCAAAGCACAGTCCAGCAAGACACTTCACTGCTGCAGAGCTGTTGGTGTCATGGGTTTTGCCTCTAATAGTGAGCTCTGGCCATGTTTAGGGGTGAAGATGAGACACTCTGAGCTACGGGGGCATTTATTTTTTTCATATTTTTTTTTTAAATTTAGAGAGACATTGTGTAGTCATTTAAAAAACTGGCTGCCTAAGGCAGACCAACTGGGCTGCCAGCAAAATATTCCACATACATGCTGCTCTGCCTGACCAGGGAGACCATCTCACTACTAGATACTAAGAATTATTGAGTCTTCATTCTAAGATACAATTAAAAGGCTTAAAAATTGGGCTTCTGTGGTATATTCATATTGTTCTTCCATTGTTTTTTTCAAAATACTTGTCTTTTAATATTTTTCAGTACCATATATATTACTTTTTTCACTTACTGGTCTCAATCAGAATACTTTTTCAACTGTTGAATTAAAAAAGAAACACATTTCCTAACAAGAAGGAAGAATCACCATGGTAGTAAATTCACTGGACCAAATTCAATATACAATTAGTAAATCAATACTAATAACATTAGAAATGGAAAAAAAATTATCATTTTTCACAGTCACATTGTATCTCGTAGTAGAACAGTATTTGCTATACCGAAATAAAAGAAAGCAAAGGAAAAAGTTACATAACAAATAACACGCAATAATTATTAACTATTCCATTACTTATTACAAGAAAGTTTCCTATAAAGAAGCTTGTAGATGGAGACTGAGCAATGGTAAAGAATCATAGAACCATAGAATGTGTTGGGTTGGAAGGGACCTTTAAAGGTCATCTAGTCCAACCTCCCTGCAATGAGCAGGGACATCTTTAACTAAATCAGGTTGCTCAGAGCCCCGTCCAACCTGACCTTGAATGCTTCCAGGGACAGGGCATCTACCACCTCTCTGGGCAACCTCTTCCAGTGTTTCACCACCCTCATTGTAAAAAATGTCTAGCCTAAATATACTCTCTTTTAGTTTAAAACCATTACCCCCTGTCCTATTGCAATAGGCCCTGATAAGAAGTCTGTCCCGATTTTTCTTGTAGGCCCCCTTTAAGTACTGAGAGGCCACCATAAGGTCTCCCTGGAGCCTTCTCTTCTCCAGGCTGAACCACCCCAACTCTCTCAGCCTGTCCTCATAGGAGAGGTGCTCCGCTCCCCTGACCATTTTTGTTGTCCTCCTCTGTACCTCCTCCAGCAGCTCCATGTCTTTCCTGTGCTGAGGACTCCAGAGCTGGATGCAGTACTCCAGGTGGGGTCTCACCAGAGCAGAGTAGAGGGGGAGAATCACATCCCTCGACCAGCTGGCCACGCTTCTTTTCATGCAGCCCAGGAAATAGTTGGCTTTCTGGGCTGTGAGTGCGCGTTGTCAGCTCATGTCCAGCTTTTCATCCACCAGTACCCCCAAGTCCTTCTTGTCAGGGCTACTCTCAATTCCTTCATCCCCAGCCTGTATTGATACCAGGGGTTGCCCCGGCCCAGGTGCAAGACCCTGCACTTGCCCTTGTTGAACCTCATGAGGTTCATGCAGGCCCACTTCTCTGGCCCTCTGGATGGCATGCCTTCATTCTAGAGTATCAACTGCACCACTCAGCTTGGTGTCATCTGCAAACTCGCTGAAGGTGCACTCCATCCCGCTGCCTACGTTGAGAAGATACACAAAGGGATTCATGCACATATGAAGAAGGTCCCTACGTATTCTAGATGGGCCAAGAAAAATTGAATGCTATGCAGTTTCTAAGCCAAAATTGCTTCTTTGAGTGGCTAAACTCCAGATTTTAAAACCAGAGGGGACCAGCTAGAATATGTTGTGTCCTTACATCCAGTGTCATGAAATGTCAAATAGGCACATAATTATGCCTTTATGGAGTTCTTAACTTTTGATAAGGTACCACGAGATGAATCTATCATTCTCCTTGCAGTGTACTTTCTGTAAAAATTACTGCATAAGAAATTTCTAGAGTCCAGGTATGGAAAGTTTTATGTTGAAATGGTTCAGAACAGGATGATAGGCTTTTCCACTATTACAAGTCATTTCCTCTTTCCAAGACAATATCCCTGGCTATATATTAGCATCTCCTTTCATACATTAGGCGTTTGTCACAGAGATCTGGGCACAGAGGTACAGGCTACCTCCCTAGTCCTAGTAAGAGATTTCTAGTTGACCCAGGAGACAAAACAAGACAGACTCTGAAAGAATACCTTCATTTTCACTTTTAGTTCATGCAAATAACCATCAAATGCACTTGTATGTTATGTAGAAGAACACCCATGAAGCACTGATTCAAAAATATTTGTTCCTTAAAGTATTACATGAGCTCATTGAGGACCCCAGTCCTACGTTCATCCAAATCAGTGCAAAGCTTGCAGTGATGGCACTGGGAACAGATTGTCCACATGTGGCATCATGCACTCTACAACGCAAATGTTGGTCTCAGCCAAGGGACTTTCGAAGTGATCTTGAAGCACACAGCCTCCAAAGCAAACCAGACAGTCCTTCAGCCATGGCTTGAACTATCCTGGAGGATCCCACTATACATCCCTACACACCAGCTACGAATTTTAATATTTAGGGTGGGTCCAAGAGGACACTATAAGCATTTTAATTTTTTAATTTTTGAAGTAGCCTGAAATGTATTTACCCAAGTTAACAATTAATGAGATGACAGTGGTTCAGAGTCCCAGTAATCGCTGAAGCTAAACACACTTTGTACACACTTTGCGTACAGGTCTTGGACTTGTTTTTCTCAGTCTTGTCCTGGTTCATTGACTACAATGCGAAAGGAATTTTATAGATATCTAGTCTTCAAGTCAATCTTTGGCAAGCCTGCTGGGTACTTTTTTTAAGATTTTACTTTGAAAAAATCACAGAAAACAATAAGTTATCTTCAAAATGTTGAACTTCAGCTCATCCTCAGGAAATGAAACCATAAGTCTATGGCACATTATTGCAAAGAGTATGTAATGTACTTCTACCGTGTCCATTTTGTGCTTTGTTGTTGCATTTGTTATTATATCGTATTTCATTTTCTTCTTAAGTACAGATGCTTTTTTAGAGCTCACAGACTTTAATGACATTTCCATAATAGACAAAACCTGTGAATTGTGATAGGAGTTTTATAAGAGCAGCTGAACAAAATGGTTCTAGCAAATAGTGTTTCCTAGTTCATCACATCCAAAATTGGGAAAATGAAGTCTCAAAAACAGCAGAAAGAGAAATATCTTTCTTTTATATCCTACAGTTTAAAATGAAAAGAAAATGTCAGGCAGACTTCATACACACAAATTAAACCACCACATTTCTTTTAAACCAAGTGCACCAAATAGGAAACAGCACCCTGTTCCATTTCTCCTATGGTCTTCAATAAATCTGACTCTTCCTTTTACTACTTGGCTATAGATATTTATGAGCTACATATTTATGAGAATTAACTGCCTTGCATTACCCACTGTTCATTGGATCATTGTGGAAAAATACAACCAGACAACAAACGCAGTTACTGACCTCTGATGCCTTACAAGCGAAGGATTTCAAAGAGCTTCTTAAAACTTTGGAAATACTATTCACATTTTTTCAATGTGAAAATACAGTTATAGGAAGGTTAAAAGGCTAGTTCACATTTACACTACCAGTTAAAAGCAGAACTGGAAAGAAAGCCAAGCTCAGCATGAGTCCACACCTCATGCTCTGTCCCTTAAATGTAACCTTTCTCACCTTCACTAATCTCTTTAGCATCCCATTCCCCTACATAGCTGGAATTAAAAGGGGATATTTCCCATAATTTTGAGCTACCAGATGCTTTAAATGAGAGCTTTGACATTCATGCCACGACCTGCCTTCCAACAGGATTTGTCCAGCTCACCCAATGGAGCTTTTGGGTTCAGAGAAAACTATCCTTTTGACGCAATAGGGATGTTAACCATTTTCCAGAGGGACACTATTTAGGATCCAGTACTGATCTGCAGTGGGCAATTGAGCTCTGCTCATTTAAAAAAATGGAAATAATGAGTTAGTAATGACTGGGCTGAAAGCTGCTGCAATGTATATGGTGTTGCTCAGAGAGGGGAGGAGACCGAAAAGTCAGGTGGGCAGCTAGGGGCAGAGCTGTCAAGGGAGTGTGAGCACTTAATCCCCTGTCTGCCCCTAGAAAACTCTGTCACTTCACTTCTCTGCATTTCAATTTCTGTGAAAGAGAAAAAGAGGAGATGACAAAAAAGTCATTTGTAAAGTGCTCCAAGATCTGCTGATAAAAAGCAAGCTGTGAGAGCTGGGTGCTACAAATATCCACACCTGCATGAGACAGGAAGGATTAAATCAGATTTGTCTCTGGGGTCACACAGCACCAACCCCTGAACTTTATCAAAGATGTCTGTCATGCCTAAATCCTACCCTTTGATAGAATATTGGCAGATACCCAATGCAAAAAAAAAAAAAAAAGGGGGGGGGGGGGGGGAAGAGAAGGGAAAGCAGGAATCCCTCCAAGATCAAAATTAAGGGGAATTCTGAAGTCATTGAAGGGCATCACATTTGTATTGATATAAGACGTACTTAATCATAAATAAACTGGGGAATTTGTCAGCAGAAGTTGTTAAGGAGGAAAATAATTTGTTAGATTTTTAAAATATAATATTAGAGGTGTACTAAAGTAATGAGAATGCCCATATCTATATTAGACAGATTTTTTTTTAAAAAAAAGAAAGGATAGGAGTTATCATGATCTAGGCATAAGGCACCTCCAAAATTACTGAGACTAAAAAGACACTCTGCCACTAGTTTAACTTATTGAATTAAAAGTTAAGCTTGCAGAATTTATGCCTTCCTGTGTGTGTGGGATACATTACAAAATTTACACCTTCCCATGAAGCCAGGTTTTGGCTGCTGACAGAGTCAGAATACTGAACTAAAACGCATGTGGTCAAGGCCATCTGACCATTTGAAGTCAATGAATTTGCATCCGGCATGATTATTATTTATGATAACACCATTCCACAAGTGGGCCCAACACCGAGAAAGATGGTCCCTGCTCTAAAGAGTTTCCAATTTGTGTTTTAGGGGGACATGGTAGGCAAGGATATTCTGGTCACAAGTTTGACTATCTTACCAAAGATGTTAATGTCATAATGTCAGATCAGATAATTGTGCTATCTTATGAAGAAATCTCCATGTTTTTACCTTTCAAATCACCACATCCAAGATATATGTTCATTGGTAAACCAGACAATTCATAACTGCATACAGCGATTTGTCTACTGGAATGAAATTTCCCACCAGGCATAAATGTGTCGCGACTTCTTTTGCCAGAGAGCAGGCAAATTGCATCGAGGTGGAGCGGGCAGGGGACCATTTAATTTAGTTCATCTTCTTCCAGTGGAGGTCTTTAAGGGATGTAGTTTGGCTAAGCAGAGACTAGCTCATATCAGCACAGGAGCTGGAGCTGGCTGCAAAAACCTAATGCTTCTGGTTGTATAAGACAGCAGCAACTAATATTTTCATTCTTAGATATGTAGAAGTTCAGACTAAAGGGAACCGTGAGACTGCCTCCTCTGAGATCACGTGTCAGTGTTGATTCTTGTTACCGAACAAGAACGTTTGATTTACTTAATGTTTGACATATTTCTTTCCTAAAACAGTCCCGTTTTGAGCTGAGGATATAAGACATGGTGAATTGACTCCAAAGGGTAATCATCCTTCCTGTTAAAAATATGTTCCTTATTTCCAGTTTAACTGGCTTCAGCTTTCACATGACAGCTCTTTTGAAGCCTCTACCAGATTGAGGAGTATTTTAGGGTAGAATTTAACCCCATCAAACTTTAAACACTTGCAAGTAGACATCTACATTTTACCTGTATTTGTAGACCTCCTCTGTTACCATTGGTGATAACTGGTGATAGCAAGCTTATACATAGACACTGCTGTGGACACGTAAATTTGGCTGCCTTAAGTTAAAACTGAATAGTACCAAATCCCATCCTTGACATCAGGTATTTTCCCAGTGAAGATATGCTCAACTGACCATTAAGACAACTTGGTTAAATACTGAGTCCAAAAACTTTATCTCAGTGTAAAACATTTTTGCAGGCTACAAATCATGGCATCACAGAAGAGTTGTGACTGGAAAGGACCCCAACGGTCCCTTTCCCAGCCCCTGCTTAAGCCAGGGTGGCCTTCGAAGGGAGAGCAGACCCCTCAGGACTGTGTCCAGCTGGGGTTTGAATATCTCCAAGGACAGACATCCCACCACCTCTCTGGGCAGCCCGTACCAGCGTTTGATCAGCACCAGTGTAAGAAACCATTTCCTTAGGACTAGCCAAAATGTCCCTTGCTGAAGCTGGTTAGTGGAGCCCCTTGTCCTCTCCTCATGCTGCTTTCTGGAGCTTTCCAATTTTGCACATCCTCTAAGAATACTGCCCAGAGGATGCAGAATCCTGTCCTATGTTCGTTAATTGCATTAGCCTTCTCCATCACAGTGTTGTACCTTAATAGCTGTTTGACGATTTCCACAATGTTTTCACAGCTCCTATTTCTATATGTGGCTAATGATCTATATTTCTTATTTCTAACAATACAGCTTTGAATTTCCTAGAAGAAAAGAGGTTTTTTGAGTGACCCTTTCCTGCAGTCGCCATGTACTTCACATTGCTGAATGTGGCTGATCTGCTTTCATCTGTAGTACTTCACAAATCATCTAAATTTTATTTGTGGTTTACTTGCAGAACGCTCATAAAATTTTTGGCTAGATGCACAGCTAGTACTGATTCCTGAGGAACTTCACTAGAAAAAGCATCATTTGATGGCTGCTCTTCCTGGTATCTTTTCAAACATTACAAAATATTAATCTGAAGTACACAAATTGGAGACAAAAACAGCATTGGGACATCTAGGGCCTGGCTTCAGCCTTGATTACACCTCGAGGGACAGACCTCTGTGTGAGATCAAAGGTCCCATCGTGAAAATATTTCCTGAATCAAATTTTATGGTGAAGATCATTTCAGCTATGTCCAGTTGGGAACTGATGCCTATTGCTTGCTCTTCTCCTAAGGAATGGAGGAAGAAAATGGGGGAAATCTGCTTTAAAGCTTCTCAAATAAAGTCTTTGGGCTGCCAGGATGAGGACCTACATTCCAGATGAATGAGGACATCTGGTCATCTTAATGACCTTCCAGAGCAGATCAGCACCTATTTGGGAATCTGAAACAGTTGATTTTTCAACAGTTCCTGGAACCCTGTTGGAAGTTTCAAAGCTCAGCCCTTAAAATTTCACTCCAAATTGAATCCAAACTTTTTATGAGCTTAAATAAAATAAAATAAGAAAAAAAAAAAAGTAGGCCAGTGAGTTTTTAAAAACTAAAAAATAGAAGTTTTCATTTGTATTTCCACGTCCAGATGTATCACTGAGCCTTTTTGAAAAACCCAGCCCAAATATGCATAGCTTTTTCCGAGACATGTTTTTATGGTAAATTTCCCAACAGCTATGTGCTGAGGTTCTCTCTCTTGTTCCTGACTTTCCCTTTACAGGGGACAAAAACTAGGTCTCTGCTCTTCTCAGACTTCCTCAGTTCTCCTGAAACTTTTGGAAAAATTATATCTTTGAGATATTGTAGGCAGGCATACTGAAGCAAAGCTGGTGGAATTTCATAAGCCTCACTTTTTTTAAGAAAATCCAAGAGTAAAGAATAAACAAAACCTGGAAAAGATTAGATAATGGAGCCAAACTGTGAGGATTCTCTTAAAAATTATCCTCATTGCTCTGCTTAGATTTGGCATCTCTTCCTCTCTCTCCACATATTTCATGCTAATAAAAAGAACATTCTTTAGGGCAAGAATGTATCTGCTTTGGTGCTTTACCAAGCCCAGTAGGGAGGGGACTCTGACAACTGGGTAATTTTTATAAAAAGGAATTACTCGCATCATCCACTGCAGAAGATTATATGTCCCAGCGCACTAGCCCTCAGCAATATGTATGAAAATCTTGGAGGTCTGAGCCCACAGCTGAAGAACTTAAATTCTCAGGAGATATATTTTCAATTAAAGTTTTTTATGTTAATACTTCAGATGTTTCAACAATAATTTGCTGAGACATGCAGGATATCTCAGTTATAAAGAAAAGACAGAGAAATAATTAATGTGCTCAGTTTGATCTTCAAGTTTCCCCAAACTTATTTTCTTTGCTGCTTCCAGAAAATTTAAGTATCAAACAAATTAACAAGTCAGTAGCTGCTCTGAGGTTTCCTTAGTTAGGAGAACAACTGTGTAACGCAAAATAATTCCACTTTGCACTGTTACACCAGCCAGTACAAACAACTCAGCCAACTGATAGCAAGTTTTTCTTTCCCAGAATAGTCTTTGCCACGTTTCAGTGCATCTTCATGAAGGATCTTCATGAAGGAATAATTACAGTAAATAATTGGTAAATATTTGTGGTGCAGCAATGCTGCTGCATGCCAGCTGAGACTGTAAGCCCTTTATGAGAGTCCGAGTACACATAAAGAGCAAAAATGGTCCCAGTTCTGAAGGCTTTCAACTTAAATCAGCAAAACAGACAAAGGCCAGAAGAAAAGCAGTACTATATTTCCTATTTTGCATCTGGGCTACTAAAGCACAGAAAATTTATAGAAATTAATTCCCAATGGTAAATTACATTGGCAATTATCTGTGGTTTTACATGAAGTGCCTGTTAAATAAGGAGAAAACTCAAAGCTGCCACACCAGAGTGCGCCACCTTTGCCGCAGGCCCATCCTTTCTCAGCAATTTTGGAACTTTACAGTTTCTTTGTTAACCTATGGAAAGTGGTATGAGGTTGACCACACACTTTACCATGGTGTAGCTTGAGGTGTTTAGAGGGGTTTTCAAAGAACATGGGCATCTCCAAACTGCTCCAACCCTACTTCAGACCGCAGAGGAGACTCCTGGGCTGTGCATGTTCAAACTGGGAGACAACATCTTTTCACCCAGCAAAGAGGAAAAAAGTCTTACTGGCTTTTTATATTCCCACAGTATTTTGGTTCTGGTTTTAAGCTAGGGCTGAAATCAGTGATACCAAAGAGGAAACGGCCTCAAGTTGCACCAGGGGAGGTTTAGGATGGATATTAGGAAAAATTTCTTCACAGAAAGGGTTATCAAATATTGGAACAGACTGCCAGGGAAGTGGTTGAATCACCATCCCTGGAGGTATTTAAAAGACGGATAGAAGTGGTGCTGAGGGACGTGGTTTAGTGGTGGTTTTGGCAGTGTTAGGGTGATGGTTGGACTCGATAATCTTAAAGGTCCCTTCCAACCTAGACGATTCTATGATTCGCTGAATGCCAAGGTTGTTCTTGGTGTATGCTGATGAACTTAACCTGCAAGGAGATAGGCAAGAAATCATTCAGGGCTTACTACTGCACTAAGACTTCCAGCCACACCTGGGGCTAAATTCTGGGAAACCAGTTAGACATTTGAAGCGATCTCTAACATCAACCAAATCTTTAGGGACAGTAAATAATCTGAAGATGAAAGTAGGCACAGAAAATCAGTGAATATCTGCCTTTCCTGCACTCTTCATGAAACCCAGCAGAAAACATGTCCCTTTCTGTAAAAGAGAAGTACGGTGCTTGCTGAAATGAAAGTATACTTTTGAGTTTTGCAAATTCATTTACTTACTTTTAAAATCATATACATGCACTTGTAAAAAAAAATAATCTAACAGATGTTAAAAAACCTGGAAGGTCAAAGGTTCTTAATATACAATAGGCTTTTTCTTCTACTATCCTCTAGGAATAAATAACCTACTCATGGCATCACCCTAGACATCAGCCAGCTCCCCATGCCTAAGAACAGACCAGTTCCGTCTGAAATTGAGGCCAAGAGAACCGTGAACCTCCAATTCCTGCTTACACAATGCAGAAATGGGAATTCACAGCTCCCAGTGCAGCACAAATAGTTTCTGACCATGTGTAGGAGATGCAAGCTGCTGAAGAGACTTCCTTCCCCACCACTTTCCCTCCCCTTTTTCATATCAAATTTGTACCCTCTCAGAACTAAAAGAACTAAATACTCATACAATAAGATTAAACATGAGCATTCAAAGGTGACAGAGCAAATCATTCCTATCAACAGAGTCATGTAGTTTGGAGGGGAATCTGCCTTGCTCCTTGACATCAGATTTTTTTGACATTTTGTCCAGTCTTTCAGACCCAGCAACCGAGGGCTCCTGTGTCCAATATTGGAGGAACAAATTACTGCCAGACCTTGACAGTTATCTTGAAATGTGAGCTATGCTTGCAGGGCTAAACTGCCTTCTCCAGTTCTATGTTTGGGCTGATTCAGATTTTCCACTGGTTCATGAGTTTAATTCCAGTCCCTGTTCATTTTCCTTGGGTTGAGGGGGGAGGCACAGCAACGGGCCCTTTGCTGTACCAATACTAGCAAGTGCCAGGTAGGCGTCCATGGAGGTTTGCCAGTGCTCAGGGCTTTCACAAATCTCCTATTACTCCATCTCTGGATCTTTGCAAGGCAGTATTTGTCAGTTATTTTGTGGTACGAATAGGGCCTGTGATGAAACCCAAGCAAGATTTAAATTCAGCCCTCCAGAGACATGCAGTTACCCCAGTACCACTTCACCACCACTCCCTATCACTGACCCCTTCCAAATTTCTGCATTTTGCCCTGATCCATATTTATTTCCTTTATGTATCTGTCTCCTATTACAGTGGTCTGTGGGATGTGTCTGCGGACAGTTTAAGTTTATGAGAGCTCTGAGAGCCAAGCAAGTACAGCTCAGCTTGGAAAGGCTGTCAAAATTATTGGCTCCGCTTACACAGATGTCTGAGTTTCCTCTGAAACAAATTCTCAGGATTCAAATTTATGGACTAAGACATCCAAAACCAATGATGATTCCTCCTAAAATACCAAACTGAGGAGCCCTGGACCTGATTTCTGAGCAGCCAGACATCTGTGAACTGAGAGTTCACGGACACCTGGGGCAATAAATGTACCAGCTATCACAAGCTGCCATCAGTGAGACTGATTTTGTCCCTCTCTGTCACTGAGACACTCTGATTTTCAAGAAAATATGTACCAGTTTACTCCACAAAGGAAAGACAGAGATTAAAGAGATTCATGTTGCTTGTTACTGATGCAATTTCCTTTCACCAGACACTGACAAGACCAACAGTGGAACAAGACTCAGTGGTGGATGGCTTCCTCCTCACCCCAAGGAGACACTTCCGTGAGAATACAATATCCCGCCGCAGGAGGTTTTCCTAACCTTGGACTCACAATCGAGCTAATTGGGGCAGATTAATTGTCCTTCATAAACACCTCATGGAGGACCACACTGGCAGGACCCATCTTGCCCCTCAGACCCACCAGGATTAATGGAGAAGCACAAGTGGCACCACAGTGCTGCTGTGCTCAAGCCTCTCCTTTCAGAAAAGACAGTGGTGGAGGGAGAGGCATTTCGGGCAGTGCTGCTTCCTCCCAGACCAAAACACTGTCTTTCCTCATGACCAGGTTTGGTGGGTAGGGAAGGACATGGAGCATGTCCATCTCTCAGCGCTATTCCCCCACCACATTCCTTATTAAAGGCAAGGTGTGGAGACAGAGCCTTCCCAGCCTTTGAGACCCTCCCGCCCTTGGCAGCTTGCTGGGCACAACCTAGGACGCTCAAGGCTGCAGCAAAAGCAGTTCCGAGTTTGACACAAACAGCAAGTCCCGCTAAGGATTAGAGTGCATGTAGTTGTGGATAGTTGTATACACATACACAACAGATGGGAAGTCATCCCACCTGAGTGGTTATATCAAAAAGTTTTTCTACAGTTGTGTATGGATTAAAAAAAAATACCTGCTGATCCAAGAAGAATGTCTTTTTGAATTTGTATAATTTCGTCTTATCCTAATTGCAACTTTACAAAATGTTATCAGCTACAACCAACATCCTTGCTCTAACAGACCTCAGAATTCTTGGATGTTTAAATTAATTGCTTCTGTCTCATCCAATTAATCTCCATTAACTATTTGTTCTTCTTAGAAATTAAATGAAAATATATTCCCTAGCAATTAAAATAGTAAGACGATACATCTGAGAGGCAATTTAGCATTCATAAAGATTTGAGCACAGGACAGAAAGCTTTGGGATTTCAGTCTGGCTCTTTTCATCAGCTTATTCCTCCAGAATAAAGAATAACCACAAGCAAATGCTGTGACACTAAGAGTTCTGAGCTCACAAAAATAAGACAAGAAAGTTACAGTAAAATAGATACACTTTTCTCAAAATCCCTGTGTGTCATTCACAGTGATGTATTTCACATAAAACCTTTTGCAATTAGCAATCCCAGAGGGAGATGCTTTCGCACCTGGACAAGAAGTGCCCACAGGGAAGTAGGCAGCAGTCGGTGGCTGACCACCACATCTAGTCAATGAATATGTGACAGCTAAAACAATTTAAATATTGGAACCACTACTGCCTTATTCATCAAGTTATGGTCCTTTGCTGATCTACCTGATTTCATCCTCCTCCCTCCATGTTTGAAATTGTCCGGACAGAAGGAAAGCTTTGGTCCAGGATGAACTTGTAAAAGAGCAAGTTCTGGATTCTCTGCTCTCCTCCCCCCCACCCCCGCCGAGATGTATATTCTGAACTCTGGAAATAAATGTAGAAGTGAATCCATGACAGAACAACTTAAGAGTTTCCTACTGCATAAAACTTGCATCACTTTACAGCATATAAATTACACCAGTTTATACTTCCTTTAAGACTTTCAATCAGTGGGCTAAGTTGAGAAGGGATAAGTATGCAATATAGGCCTTTGGTAAATGGAGCCAAACAGAGCTTGTCTAAGGGGCTATTTTAAAAAACTAGTTTTAAAGTGAGGCAGGATTTCACTTTTCATCTTTTGAAAAGAAGAGGTGAGGAAAGCAGGAAGGAGAGGTTATGGCAAATTGAGCATCATTGCACTAGATTTCCCCTCTGATCTGTGGGGAGAGACAGGTATCCAGATTTACAGCACTGTGCGTAGCAAGGCTTACGTTCCCAATACATTTATTTCCTGATTTTTTTCCGAGAGGTATGCTGCAGTGAACACGACCTTGTAAAAGACATGAGACAGAACAAGCAATTCAGTATTGATAGTGTTTTTGTGGGGAGGGGATGCATAAAAAGAGGCACCCCCCCACCGCCACAAGAAGCTGTTCTTTTGTGCTGCGCTGAGGAAGCCAAAGCCAAACGATATCTCCTGAACCGTTGCTGGCGGGGGGTGAGGGAGGACCAGGAGGCAGTGACTGCTCTGGGAGCATGTGGAAAGTGCTGCCACACCATGCTGTTTGACACACTCAAAACATGGTTCCCCTGCAAGGTATGACACCAACCCTCTTGTAATTGTTAGCCTTTGCAGACCAGGGTCAGAGAGGCTGCAGGATGGGTTTGCACTCCCTGCCTGGTCCTTGCCTCCCCTCAACACAAGTTACGGTCAGGGCAGTTGCCACCATCCCTTGCCTTCAGAGCCCGAGGCAGGGGACCCAGCCGCAGGGAGGTGGAGGAGACGCGGTGGAGGCAGGGCAGGCTCACCTCACCTGGATCAGCTTCACACAGCGGCACACATGAATATGCAAGTTAAGTAGTAGAGACCACAGCACTGAAATGTTGGCAGCTACTAATACAAACATATTCCCTATCACCCATATGGACGGCACCGTTTGAGGGCAATGCCAATGTTTACACATTTGAAAGAAATGTGAAATTGCGCTGGTTTCAAGTAAATTTTTTGTTCTCCTTTTAGGACAGCTGATTCTACTTTTTAAGCAGGCAGGAACTGCCTAATTTTTTTCTGATTTAGGTGACATTTATACTCCACTAATGCTCAGAAAGCCTGACCAGAACCAGGGCTGCACCGTACTGGAACTGCGCAAGCAAAGGCTGGGAGGCTGCCAGCTTAGTTAATGGTTACTCCTGCCCTTCAAAACTTTTATTATTTTTTTTTTTTACTGGAAGGCAGCAATTCTATTTTTAGCCACATCTCTATTCTATGCACAGTTCATCAGCATGCCACATAGAATTAATATTTACCTTATCCTTAGCCGCAGTTAAGATGAGCAAGTGTCTTCTGGCCAAGTGACCCAAGCAGACCCCAGACATGAAACATTCACTTTTGTTTCTCAACTTTTCCCTGCCACACAAGACAGAAATCCAAGGGGGGGGGGTCCTGTAAAACCCATGAGTTCTCTGGCTATGAAGAGCAGGTAGGGGTCCCCATGCAGGTCTCCCTCCATTGGAGAGCAACCACACTTCTATGGTCCCGGTGCTTGGGACAGCACAGAGGAAGGCAGAGGCAAAATAACTGGAAATTTCTGAGCAAGTTAGAGTTATATTAGCTTTCCTACCAAATTCTCTGCATTACAGGGTCTCCATCAAGACCATGGATGGCTGTACATTGGAGTCACTCCTCTGAGTCACAAGATGTTTCTGCAGGTGGCATGGAGGGCACCTGAAGGCTGAGTAGCATCTGAGTCAACCATTCGCTCCAAAAAGTACACGGCCTATTACTTGTATAAAGAGGAAAATGCTCATCCCAGAATAACATCTTGCAACTTTTGAGAAGGGGTGGCTTGGAAGAAGGACGAAGTGGATTGTAGGAGTAGTATGTCTGGCTACCTGCATCATCTACTGACTGGGGTCACTAGTTCCTTTTCAGTCTGGGCCATATGAAAGCGCAGCTATTTTTACCTAATAAACCATGACCCAAGATAAAAACATCTTTGTCATTTGATAAGTGAATTGACACAGTCAATGACTGTCACTGGTTAGCATTGATGTGTAACTGATGAGAGCCAGAAGGGCACAAAACCTAACATGACAAAAATGACAGAATTTTTAATTTCTCGTAGCTGTAATTCACACTTGGAGCAACTGAGAGTGTTGCCTTCTGGGATATCTGAGATGAGGACAATGATGACAAAGAAGAGAGTCTAAATAACAACCACAGAAACAGTGAAAATAAAAGCACTAGAGTTTTACAGTTAATTACTTATGGTCAGGGCAAAAAATACTTGCACTTCTAAGAAACCAGTAAACACTTAAAAAAGGATTCATAGTGTTGTCAGATCACATCTTGTTGCTTAGTGACAATGTGACGTGACCTGATGAATCACTAAGCAACACACTGCTATTCATCAGAATAAATGTCCCCCATTTTCATGAATATATATCTTCCTCACACACAACTGTACATGTACATACATAAACATGACACAAACATTTTTGTATCGCAGGAAAAACAGGAGCTCTTTTTCTTTTTTCCTGTTTTAAATTAGAAGGACAAATAATACCGACGTCAAGGTTGGTAGCAAGGTCTACTGCGTAAAACGGTGCCCGTGAATCAGTACAAAGGCGTTAATGGCTACAGGGACAGCACAAATACAGCAAGCTGACATTTAAGAGGGAACTGTCTTTGTAATTAAACTGCTGATGTGCAAACCTACAACAGAAAAAGTGATCACAGTAATCAGCCCTAAACAAAGACTGAGAATCAGGACAAACATGTCAATACCTACGGGCAGGGAGTACATTAGAAATGATTGCCACTGCCAGTAATCAGCGCTCGGAAATGCTGAAGTTGTCAAAAGGGCTCTGCTTTTGGTGACTGCACTTGCTTATCTATCTCTTCAGAGCACTCCTGTGTAACTCCTTTTCACACTCCAGATGTAGGCAGCAGTCCAGCGGAACAGACTTTAAAAAAGATAAATTAGTACAGATGTCAGCTAAAATAGCTGAATACCGAAGGAGTCTTGACTGTGTTTATAAGAGGGTTTGAGCTCTGCCCAAAGTCTTTGTGTCTCTGGGGAGACCGGGCAGAATATCCGCATTGCTGGAAAGTACCCGCTGTGCACAGCAGTCTGTGTCCAAAGGGCATGGAGTTATTTATCCTACTTGCTTGAATCATGGTATTAAGGATGATGTATGAATTCAAGGTCAAAGCGGTTTGCCCCTTGCCACTGCTACTAGACCTTTTGTTTTGCTCCTTTGCTAAAAACACTCCTCTTTACCAGTGTGGAAGATGAGCTCTTTTAAAATAACATCTCTTCATGCTTTTATCCAGTTTAACTCTTACTATGTCTAAACCTCTTCATAACTTTTAACATCAGCCCTCTAAAGAGAGCCCTGGGAAAAAAACGCAAGAAATAACATTGGCTTAGGCTCTGTTTTCAGAAGCAGAAGCATAGCACATCTCCCTCACCCATCCTGGAAATGCAAAGAGTTGATTTCACACATGTGGGGGTAAAAACAGCTGTACTCGTGCTGTGCAACTCCTGCCAGAGCTGTCTCTTGGAGAAGACACCTGCTGAGCTTAGTTAGAATGAGGGATTCAAGGAATACCCAGGAGATCATCTTCAAAAAATTTACTGTAGGGCCCCTGGTTTTCACTTTGTCAGAAGCATAAGGGAATGGGAGTGTTTTGGGTTTTGAATTTTTCCCTCCCTTCCCAGAAAGGGCTTTTGAACGCTCCACCTCAAAAAGAAGAGGGGGAAAAGGGCAGAAGCAATCATCCTTTTCAACCAGTTCTAATGCTATGTAATGTAGGTTGTGTCCTCGCCAGCCTCACACCTGGCACGCTGGAACTTTGTCATTAAAAGCACTTTCTGGAATAAAAGACCACATCCAGAGACTGTATCGAAGTCTTCAGGAAAAAAGAAAAGAAAAAGAAAGAGAAAAAGAAAGAGAAAAAGGAAAAGAAAGAGAAAAGGGAAAAGAAAAGAAAAGAAAAGAAAAGAAAAGAAAAGAAAAGAAAAGAAAAGAAAAGAAAAGAAAAGAAAAGAAAAGAAAAGAAAAGAAAAGAAAAGAAAAGAAAAGAAAAGAAAAGAAAAGAAAAGAAAAGAAAAGAAAAGAAAAGAGAAGAGAAAAAAAAACCAACAAAACAACATTAAAACAACATTCCAGTCTTTGCGACGAAGCAAACAAGAAAGCCTGAAAGGGCTCTGAATTACAGTCTGTAGCCAGATACGCTCTGTTCAGACAGCCTGACAGGCAAAGACAGCTAATCATGTCACCCAAAAAATACCTAAAAGAAACTGAGTTACTAAAGAGGGATGTGAAGGTAAAGCAAAATCTGCCAAACCCCCTAGAAACTAAAATCCCCAGTTTTTCCTTCAATTTGAAATACTTAGAGAGGGTAGAAAAAAAATCCAAAGAAGTATGGTTTCTGGTAATGGAGCCTTTTCATTTAGTTCAAAGTACTTAATGATAGTCTGGATGTAGTGTTGTTTTCCTTCTTGTTGCAGCTGTTTAGTCCTAAAAGATAACCCTCACTTGTATCCACAGCACAGAACAGAGCGATCAGAGAGTTACCCAGAAAAGGATGGTGAGAATGGGGAGAGAGAAAAAAGTCTTTTGAAGCTATCACTATGTTAATAAACTAATCTCACCTCTAAGAAAAAGGGATAAAACCTTGAGCTGGTCCCAAAGGACAAAGCGACACACAGATTTCACTTTCTTCAAACATCAGAGGTGGTGGTTATGGCCTGAGGTCCACCATGGGTCCATCCCTGACACATTCCTACCTGCTCTGCCTTTACTTTTTGCCACGTCCTTTGCTGTTTGGCAAGGCACATCTCTAAGACCTTTTTAAGATCAACCGGAACCACGTATGCCAAAATCTCCAGTCCTCACCACTAAGGAGCTCTGTATGGGAAGAGTGTTAAGCACACAATTAGCAAGGGCAGTGGTGCACATACGCACCACATCTTGTGCCACATCTCAGCCTGCAGCCCAAAAAGTAATCGAGGTCGCTCTCAGCCACCTCTAGAGCTGAATTTGCCCTGTCATTCCTCACAGGAGACAAAGAGGGTGACCAGGAAATGCCGCGTAGTTGACATGAAAATAAGAGTTTTAAACTGAAGTGTCCTTCACTGTAGTCTCTCCAGCTAATTTAGATCAGGTTGGCGTGAATGACAGAGGAAACCTACTATTATTTTTTCTCCTGAAAGTGCAAGGGTTCTAAAAATTACATGCTTCTAATCCCTCATTAGTTGGCGTTTTAAATTCCCTGGCTGTGTAGCTTGTGCTCAAGGAGAAAGTGACAAGAGAAGAGTTATAATCCCTGGGCAAGAGCTGTCACCAAATACCTGCTGGGCGATAAATCCACTAGGCTTTTTCAACTAGCTTTTTTTCATGCTTAAACTTCAGGGATGGTACTCAAAACAAGGAAAAATAAATGAAAATGACACACAATCTAAAATTCATGGCATGTAGCATGACCTGTTTATACCAACTGATATGTGATGTGTTCAGTCTTTGAACAACCCTTCACATCATAGACTAGAAAAAGCAGGGATTGACAAGCTATATATTTTCCTAAATTGTTTTTCTCCATTCGTCTCAGAAAATGTAGCTTGCAGCACTGCAGCTTGCTTAAAAACTGATCTTCCCCTGTAATGGACACCAAGACAAAGCTCTCTATGAAGGTGTCCAACATATTAAAATGAAACAAATAGACCAAGCGTCATATTTAATAACACTCTCAAATTACATTAAGTTCAATATTCAGTAGAACCAACTTGCACTAACAACAGGCAGGCCAATTGCAAATGATTGAATTTTGCAAATGAACAACCACAAATAAAAAGCAAAGATAACATCATCAAATACATTTTAGCTTGTTAAGTGGATAAGCACTACATTGTTCGCAATATTTCATATTGCATTGCATTTGTCACGCATTTAGTAAAAGTTATGGTGCCATAAGCAACATGACACCCACTGTGCACATTGTCATCACACGCCAACACAAAGCGGAGTCTAGTACCAGGCTGATGCCAGAAGAAACGGTTACTGGACTTTGAGTCAGAATCTCCTCTTTAACTCAATTCAGGGAAAAATTGGTAGGGAGTTTATGTGGTTTTCAAGTATAATCACAGAAAGGTTGAAGTTGGAATGGACCTCTGGAAGTCATCCGGTCCAACCACACGGCTCAAGCAGGGCCACCTAGAGCCAGTTGCGCATGATCAAACGTGAACAGTAGGCACGCTTCAGTGGAGAATAAAAAATAATGCATTCCCAAACATACATTTATCTACCATACAGGTGGAGTCCAAGTGGTGACAGGGCAGTTCTCTCAGGCTGTGCTATCATCTGCCTTTGACCTTGCTTGTGAGCAGACAGCCCTTTGGGGAGCAGGGAAGGTTAATCACCTGTATGGGCTGATGTTCCCCCTCGTTGCTGAACATGACGATGAAGATGTCAAATATCATTTCCTTGATGAAATGATCTTATCATCAGGCACTGAACAGTGCAAGTTTTCACATGGACCACTATGATACCCGTATATCCCCCAGTCTTGTTATTGCCGGCTTGGGCTGGAACCCCCAAACTCAGAGTTTCTCAAGGTCAAAGAGGATTTTGCAGGCACTGTGCAAGAACTGGATAACAAATAAATTCAAGACTTTAAACTTTACACAATAGCTTGAAATATCTTATAGTTAAGATAGATGAAGTTTTGCCAACTGATGCCTCATCCCTGTACTATTTATAGAGTACCTTGTGCTACGGAGTCTCTAAGCTCTCTACAGGGAAAAACACACAAGCTTAACAGCATTAGTAGGGCTTGGGAACAATTTCAGTCTACCCTGTGAAGAGTTTTTCTGTCCTCTGATTAGTTAGTTATCCCCTTGAAAAGCCATTTTATTTTTATATAGCTTTATGACTATTATAAATAAACATTTTCAATTCTGTCATTTCACAGGGTCTCACATCTCTCAGTAGCATGAGGACTGGAAACAATATAGACAGATCTGGAAATTTGCTGATACTGACTGCTGTGAATAGGGTAGGCACAACTCCCTTTGACAAAAAGAAAGTTAGGTTTCAAAGCATCTCTCCTTGCAGCTTTTAGACTCCCAAGGAATTGATCACAAAGGGAAAACAAGAGTCTCTAGTAAACCATGTGGGGTGGAAGGCTTACTGCTGCTATGGTCAGTGAATAATGAGTGTAGCAGCAAGGAAAAAGCGTGTACTGTCAGTAAGGCAGCGTCTGAGCATTCCCCAGCAGGATTAGTTCGACACAATACTACTGATAGTAAGAGAATCTGAATATAGGAGAGGCTCTGAAGGAGACACATATACATATACCCCCCATATATATTTTATATATATATATATATTCTATCATTATGGTATTATTGCATTATTGGATTATTCTATATATATTTACACAGTTCCTGAACCATTACATTGAAATCAGAACTGTTCATGAAGTAGGGTGTTACTGAGTCAGAAAGGTTAAACAGGACACTCTCTCCCCAGTAACACAGCAGTGAAGGACAAAGCTCAGAGCTTTCCTGACAAATTGAAGATACACTTAAAAAAGAAAAAAGATGCTCTTCTCCAGAGGCAAATGCAGGTTACTGCACCCAGTCAAGAATGATCATTAACAAATACAAAATGGGAAACCATTAGTTACACAACCACTGTGCTGGAATGATCTAAGGATTTGTGCAGAGCAAGAGCTGAACTTGAATCAACAATTTCCTTTCTGTTGTGAAAAAAGACACCACTATGCTTGAATATAAAAACAGAACTGTAACTTGAAGATACAGAAGGTCATGGGCACCACGATTCAGAAGGAGGTGAACAGGCAGAGGAACAGGAATGGTCAGAGGTCTATAAAGCACATCATATGAAGAAAGACTGAATGAAGTGGGATTGCATACCCTTAAGAGAAGGCTGAGAGGAACACACTAAAGCTTTCAAGAGGATGTTGCAAAAAGAAAGAGCACAATCTTTTCTCCAAATCCACATTGGGCTGGACAAAGAAAAGTGGATTTAACTTGCAGAATAGAAACAGACAACAGCTGAGGAAAATCTCTGTAGCAGTAAGCACAGTACAAGAGTAAAATATAGGGAAGACTCTACCACCAGAGATATTCATAAGCATGTCAGACCCAGATGTGGCACAGGCATAGGAGAAGGCCAGAAGAAGTAACCTCACATGTCCTTTTCAGGCTTCCACAGTGCTCAGAGCCTGTGGTTCCTATTATAAATAATCAGTATTAAGTGACAGCCTCCTCCTGGGCATTTGTTAGAAGACAGCATGGAAAGTGACAGCTTCTCTGAGGGACAGAGATCACTGTGGGACACTTATGGTATAATGAAAAACTTACTACAAGCCCCTCGTTACAGCACTACCAGCATCGCACAGCACCTCTCTTCCTCAGGTCCTCTATGGAGAGTGAGCTACACACTAAGTCACTCCACTGGCTCAGGTCACTACTTATTCTGCTACTGGTGAGACTCTTTCATTGGCTTTTGACTGGAGTAGAAGGATTCAGACAAGTAATCACCACAGACACAAAGTATGTAGCAACAGACCCCACAGTTCTGAAATAATCAGTTCAGAAATAGCTTGGATTACCAAAAAAAAAAAAAAAAAGTCCCACAGAAAGCAATATAAAAACAAACACAGTACAAACAGATGGAAAACCACCTCTCTGCAGTGTTATTTGACACTTCTCCCTTAAAACATGAAAGTGCCTTTGAAGTACAATGTTAAGTGCATACATTATCACATAATAAAGGAATGAATAAATAAATGTTGGGGCTTTTAAAAAAAAAGTGTGCTGGAGATGCATTTCTTGCTGAAAACATCATTAATCAGCAACTTCACATCCTCAGCTTCCCCACGGACGGAGCTGCAGCTCAAGGCAGAGCAAGTCTTGTGAGCGACCTCCTTCACTAACCACAGCTTGAGAGATTGCCCTCGCCTACTGCAAACATCCCTGTCAACTGCGAGGACTCCTGGTAGGGGAAAATGTGCTGGAAAAGTAAATTTTTGGGTTGTTTTGTTAACTCATACTACCACCTGGAAATAAACAGAGACTACTCCAGTGCATTATGATGAACCACATCTTTATGGGCCATAAACCACATCTGAAAGGCCATTCTCTGTCCTGAACCCAAGTCTGATACTGTAACCAGTCTTCCCTAGCTCCATTTTCTATTCCAGCATGTCTGGACCAGTAGTTTTGCTAGATGGACAATTTCTCCTTCCTTTGTTTGGCCCTTTTCTCACCATTAGGAATGTAGGAATTCAGACCATCTGTTCTTGGTGAGAGAAAATAAACATTCACATTTATTTGCAAGTTGCTGTTGCTTTGCACAGAAAAGATGAAGGCACCATCAGCTGAAGACAGTGGCAGCCCCCAATTCAGGATCCGTACTACAGCTCTTATGTAGCAACAATGATTTTACCAGTCTTCCATTTTTCAAGACATGTAAAGATTTAATGGTCTCTCAAAAAAAAAAATCTAACTTTTCTGAGCAAGATGCCAGGAAGAGGGAGGAGGTAAGTTTGGGTCTGATTTTAGTTTGATTTGACCTTATATGACCAGTTAAACCACACATTATGCTATTATTTAATATTCACTAGACATTAGTGTCAATGATTGTGCAAAGTGTAAGAGAGCAGGAGACCTGCTGTAAGCTGCAGCATCTGACTCTGACCCCTTCCCCTGGGCCTAAGTAAAATTACCCAATACACTGTTCTTTGACACACACAAAAAAAGGCTTAGGAAGTTCCTACCCCTTCCCATCTCTGTCCTGCAACTCACTTTCGTCTCAGTTGTGGCAGGGTGTCTGTGGGACCACACTGCAAGCTGGAACTATGAAAACACAGGGTTTAAATAAAGCCCACCTAGGAGAAAGTTTTTTTCCATTATTTTAATCCAGAATGTTTCCATCGTGGGCTTAATGCACACGCACAGGGCCCTACAGCAGTATAACGGGGCACCCAGCCGGCGTGCACAGTCCTTCCTGCAGGTACCAACCACCCCGACCCAAACCCCATCACACCCCAGGAGCCAGCCCGCTCTCGTGTGCCAGCTTGGCCAGATCCCTTAATAAATGAGGAAAGCCAATGTGATGTGGGATTAGCTAATCGTTAATTTCTAACCAAATTTGCAGGCAATCCAGTGCATTATTCAGCATCTCCTATGTCAGTAATCTACCATAAGAAAAAAAGAACAAGATAAGCCTGAGCAGCAGAGCTCAGTTGGATCGAGGCCAGCTGCCATCACAAGGGGTTTGTGCTGGTGAAACCAGGGGAGCAACCACAGCGGCAGAGATGGTTTGGGGCACCAGCCTGGTCTTCCCCTCCTGATCCCAGCATGAGAGCGGGAGCATGAGAGCACCTTCAAGGAGGGGAGGCATCGTGCTGCAGCCAGGCAGTGTCACGCTCCTCAGCTCGTCCTCCCTTCCCTCTGGCACGGGGTACAGCCCCCTCTGAGAGGGCGCGCAGGCAGCCACCCCGCTGCAGCTGCCATGCTGACTGCTGGTGGGGCAGAGGAGGAGGAAGCCCCCTCTCCAGTGCAGGGTCCCTGCCCCTTCCCAACACAACCATCTCGTACCAGGCAGCAGAGAGGAACATGTGTCCACTGACTTCCAGACTCCAAAAGGCATCATTCAACAGCATTTCACACTTTTAAGGAATTTATTCTGGATTTTAATTCATAGTTTCTTTAAAAGAAATATATTTTTTTCTCTAGAAAGGTGTGACTGATGCTGTTTCAGGGAAATTGTGAGGGATTAAAGACCTGAAGGCCCCCATCCTTTTGCATCCCACACCATGTCCACCCTGGAGCCTGCTGATCACCCCCACCTTCCCCAAGCACTGGCAGTCTCTTTCTCCTGTACGTTATATTCAGTCTATTTCATCTTGCCAAACTTGTGTTCCCTGTGGCGTGGCAACACAGTCCATGAAAGCCCTTTTACTTCCCAGAGAATTAAGCTAACCTCTAAAGCAGTAATCTCCACAGACGAATAAAAAAAAAACCCACCCCAAAGAGCAGACACCAGGCTGAGTTAGAGCTTTTCCACTCACCCGTGTGATGGCCGTACCTCTGCTGGTCCCGCGACACGCGGGGATGCTCACCTCTGGGTTGCCTCAGCGCTTAATCGTTGCACATCGCACAGCGGGGAATGCATTTGCACTATTTCAAAACCAGATAACCACTAAGTTATGAAACTGAGACATGAAAATAATTTAACAGCCTGCCTGATTCTTCCGGTGAATGCAAACACTTAACCCCAGAGGTTAGTGGCATGGTGTAACGTGAAACAGGTGAGGTTACAACTACACCATCCTGTTGGTCCAGGCCCGGTTTCCTATGTGTTGACTTGCACAGTATGTATAGCCTGGACTGAGCCTAGCCAGCTCTCCAGGCTCCCCTGAGCTCCCCCCAGGGGCAATAAGGAGGTAAATGACTCAAACTCCTTGTCTCCATCAACTCAAGCCTTATCTCAATCCCAGGTACCAAAGCCGATGTAGATGTAGCACTACACATTGGCCAGTTCTGATCTCCATAAAGTGCAGAGCTCTATTGACCCATCACCAGAAAAGTTCCAGATTTCACATTAATTTGTGCAGAGTCACAGGGTCTCTTCTGTTTTCTGGTTTTGTGGTGTGGGACTCTGGTAGGTGATGACTATGTCTTATTCTTGCAAGGTGCTACAGCTCCTAAATTCCCTGTATACTGAATTCAGTGGATACTGAATGCCTTCTGCTGCTGGCAGGATGCAGCCTTTAATGCAAGGCTTTACAATCACATGTCCTGAAGCTAAATAGAGGCTAAATGACCAGTCAGATGAGTCTTCAAGAAATATAGTCCTATTTCAGATTCAAAATTCCTCCCCAAAAAATGTAAAACATAGAAATAAAAAAGTGCTGAAATCCATTGTTTAACTGGTGCCTGTAATATAGTCTGATAAGACGTCCAGTACACTTTTTCTTGGAAATATTATGCACATTATACATATGCATCATATAATGTACGTATATAACGTATATTATATATTTATTGTATAATATGTGTGTGTTTATGTACACACATCCAGAAAGTCCAAAAGTTTGAAAAAAATTATCTACTACATAGTATTATGAATCTCATAAAGATCACAGCAACAACAGAAAGGTATAGAATGTGCCTAAACATAACACAAGCTTCAGTAGAACAAGTCCCAGCAATCCCAGCATCTTCATAAGAAAATAAGTGCCTTCAAAACTGAATTAAATCCATGAGAAAAAAAAAAAACCTGCTTCCCCTAAACATCATCACAGCTATCACTGACAAGATGCATAGAGATGCACAAGTCACGGAAGACAAAATCTAAACAAATATTCCAAGCTTAGTAAGAGGTATTAAGAATCCATAGATAAAAGAAAGACATCAAACAGCTGCAGACTCTCCATGTATGAGATAGAGTCACATGTATGAATTGGCTCTATCTACTACAGATATAACATACATTTTTTCCTTGAAAATACGACTTTCCTTCTTGAAGCATGCTGTTCCAGGCTTAGCTTCATTATGAAAGTGTTACATTTTGTGCTTCGAAAAAAGCATGATGTCTTGGACCCTCCATAGGTGCTTCAGCTAGACTCCTCTTGTGCCCCTAACATGAAAGCATAGAATATGTGGCCAAGAAATTGAGATAATTTGAAGGTGGCTTGTGTCTTTTAGATAAAGAATACCTGGCATTATCGCAAACTAATGGCAAGATGATTTGGAAGCCCTCCCTATTACTGTGGCTAAGGGGATTCTTAACTACACAGATGTGCAGTTTCTACCACAAATGCAAGAGACATTGCTAGGTGGAAAGTATCCCATACTCATCATGTGCCATTTTCTGATGCCTTCCTCTGAGACATCTGCTACTAGATGGATCCACGCTCCTGCATGGATCTGGACTACGCTGATCTTGGTTCCTGTCCAACCTGGCAGCTCTTGGGTTTTGGCAGCTCTTTGTTCCCCTCCTAGCTCTGTGTAACTGCTGCTTTCAGCTGTGTTTTGTGGGAGAGAATATTTCTTTCTGAAGAATTAGCCACCTCCTCATGTTGAATCTGCTGCAATGTCAGCAACCCCTCCAGCAGGGTAAGGAAATGATCTGCATGTAACCGCCAGTGATGCCACAAGATCAAGTGCTATAAAATATATTCCTATAAATATATTACTTTCAAGTGCAGAACATCCAGGCACACCTTAATCTTGCTCCCTTATGTGCAATGCATGGTGCTGAGACGAGGATTCTCTTTTCCCCTGATTGATGCTCTCTCACATGTCTTATAAAGTCTTACGCTGCTGCCAGCCGTGAAAGCAGTCATCGGCAAAACCGCACAGGCTGTTTAGCTTCATTTCCTTTTGCTGAGAGCACACAGTTTGATGTATATTTGTTTTGTTAGGTGCTTCAGGTTTGCTAGTAAAGCTGGTTGAGTTGGGGTTCTCTGTTTCCGTTCACTTTTTAACTTTTTGCCTGTCCCTTTTTAATATCATGCTAAGCCAACTTACTGTAAAGAAATGAACCAACAGGCACACACATGCTGATAAAGAATAGACATTTATCCTATGGTAACAGCCATTCTTCAGATGTTTTGCCCACATGTATGCAAGAAGAGAATGTCTTTAAGAAAAGCATCTCCTGATGCCCACTTCCAAAACTCCAGTTGCACATCTAGAGGCCAGGTTGATGGAAGGCTGCTTAAACACATGTCCTTTTTTTCTTGGCCAAAGCTACCTTTTAACTTAAACCTCCTTATGAGGACATCTACTTCATTGTCATTTTCTAAACTGTTTGGATGGACCCTTTACCTCCCACTAGACTGGAAAGCTGGTATTTATAAACACATTTTTAATAGATTAATATATATTAGTCAAACTTTGTTTTACAGATGGTAGTGTATTAGCTTCTTAACATACAGATAAGCAGTTCATGTTTCATCCATTTACAGAAAAGTACAAGCTATGGTACGTGGTGTCTCTCTTCAGCTCTCTCTAGGATGTTCTTTCTCCATTGACCTAGGCTGAGCCTGCCTAGATATTTCAGTTAAGTCTTTTCAGTTAAGTAACATGAAACTGGGGCTTTATCCTTCTCGACAGAATATAAGGATGCCCTGCCCTAAGATCTAACTCTCTTCAGTTCTTGTTACCAAAGTGACACCCGCGAAAAAGATAGTGCCTATGGAGAAATGGTACAGAAATCACAACATAAAAGGTTCAATTAGGCTAAACATTGTTTAAAAGTGTGCTTAACATCAATTTTAATGTATTATTTATTCCAACGTATCTTTTTTCTTAAATCAGCTAATGAAAGCATTTATGTATACACATGAAATTGTTTAATTGAAAGATCAACCTTAAAAACAATATTTAGCAGATTTCTGCAATCTACATGCTTCTGTTTACACAAGAAAAATAAGTTTTCTGCTGTTGCATTTGAGGTCCAAAAGCCTGTAGAAGTGCCACAATTTTGGGGAGCTTTTTGATATTATTGAGATAGTTATTCTTCAAAGATCAAACACTGCACCTTTTTCTAAGACAAACCTTGTGACACAGGCTCGTACATTCCACTCAACCTTAACACACCATATTCCACAGAAAAAGCTCTTTCTGTGCCTGCTCTGATTTCCTAAAGAATTAACTCTTTTTTCAAAAAAAGTGGTTGAACCATCCCACAGGTCTCTGGCTTCCTATTGTCTACTCATCATACTAAATTATTCTTCACCAAACACATTAAGTCATAAGCTTTGAAGTACCTGGGATCTATTGCTTCTCATTTTAAGAATGTATTCTAAACATTTTGAATATAGTGTGAAATAAATGTAAATAGTGTTTAGGTACTTAATTCTATTCATCATTATCTCTATTTACATAACTCTAAAAATTTTTAAATCTCAAGCAGGAAATCTTTGCTTTACATACACTGATTATCTTCCATAGTCAAAAGCCATTTCAGATCTTTTCAATTACAGGGTGTAGAGGGGATATGCCTCAACATTTCTAAGTATTCATGTTAACAAAATAAAAGAACTCCTGTCCTGGTAACTCCAAAAGTCCCTTAGTAGATAAGGAAAAGCAAGTGAAGAATTCTGATGCAAAGCTTTCAAAGTCAAATGGTGAGTTGCCCACAGGATGTTTTCATGACAGGAGACAAGCAACTGGGTGGAAGTAAATATTCATTCCCTTTCTCTAGCTTTGTTGCCGTCTTAAAAATAATCATACAAGGGATGATTTCCCTTTCAACTATTTAGTAAAAAGCTATGAAAAGCATTTTGACATTTAATGGTTTGAGGAATCATTGACCACAAAAGGAAGCATGCATTTGTCAGTGACCCCTTTAAGTGCTTTCTCAGTTGAAAAAAAAATAACTAATCTATTTTAGCAATAACTCCAGTTTTGACTGTATTATTTTAAATGTGGATGAATCTCAGAAAATAATACTATTTAATTTCCTGTCATGATCAAGTGATAGCTATATGAAGGCCTACAGATATTCAGAGACATCTGATATTCTACAATGCACTTTTCTTGCTTCTGCACCAGTCATGGTGTTGGTTTTAGCAGCAAAATAAAAAAAAATATTTCAAGAGTTTCATTCTTAGAAGTAAAAATATATTTATAACCTCCATTTACAAGCTGTCTTTCATCTGACAGTCCTGCTGCCTTTACTGATTAATGCAAAAGCATATTATCATTTATATCGTAAATTGCAAAGCATCTTTTTTAGATGCAAGGGGGTATCTTTCCTTATTAATGGCATGTAACTGTTGCAGTCATTGTCACAGTCACAGTTCGTGCAAGAACGCAATTCAAAGAACCAAGCATACAGGAATAATATTTGGGCACAAAGTTAGGTGATGATCACTTTGACAGCTCTGTGCCTCTGCATGTTGAGTGAATAAGACCCTAATGTTGTGTCCCACGCTGCTACTATTTACTCCCTGATGATATATGTGATGGATCTTCTTTAGCTACCAAAAGTTGGAGTATTCAGATAACACTAGCTGTAATTCTTTTGAGTAGACTTCAGCTCTCCTGTAAATTCATCCCAGTGTATCATTTTGTGCTTCACAGGCAGGAGAACATATATCCATATAGAGTCAGAGAAATTTAGGATGCACTCTTTGTGCATACCCATAAATCATGATGTTTGAGATCAGTACATACAACTTTATTTCAAACAGGATTGCTAGGAAGATGAAACAGCCTTCAGGAAACATAACTCAGAACTCCCTCCAGAGGAACCGCTTGCACTACTTCTCTCAATCATTCCCAGATCTTCCTCTTTTTCTGACCAGGCTCTTCAATCTTCACAACGCAGACTTCCAGCAAACTCTTAGTGAGCCCCTGACATTAGCCTTATTTGTGAGTGTCTTCCCCTCAGTTCTCCACCGATTCAGTCCTGGCCGGTATGGTAAACTCCAAGGGAAAACTTCTGTCTGTGTAGTTCTACCACAGGGCTCAGAGCCTTTCCCTCTTCTATAGCTTTAGTGCTAAAAGTGCTCTTCCTGCCAGTACGGAACAGCTCACAACAGTTCCCTATCCTTTTTCAAAGTTGCTAAATTTGCATGAAAATTTCCGCAGAGCACTGGTGAGGGGTCTGCCTGGGGATGATCAAGGCCAGGCCAGAAAGAGCTAATACGTTATTGGACTTAAAAAATGTTTTCTGTACCTCCAAACCATCTGGCAACAAAATACATAATGATCGTGTGTGGCAAGTATTTGTAGGCTAAAAGAAAACACTTTCATAAGTCTTTTTACTCTGAGTACAATTTCATTAATGCTATTCATAACATGTTTAATAGTCAAACCAGAAACACAAAGCCATGTTTGTGATTCTCGCCACTGACGTGCATTTCAGTGATGTCCAAGGACAGCTCAAGGATAAAAAAGATTTTTTTCAGATTTTTCCTAAGTTTTTGCTATGACCCTGGGTTTCTACTCTGAAAACAAGGCTTAATCAATACATTGTTTATCAAGGCTCTGAAAAGTTGGCTTGATTCAACCCAGCTTTTACTCACGCAACAGATGGAGTGATGACTCATAGAAAAAGGGAGAAGTAATCACCCTCAGGGACACTTCAAAAAATAAGGCACAGCTTAAACTAAGGGATGTGTAGTCATCCAACAGCTCTGCCCTTGTTCTACATAGCTGTCACTAAAAGTCAGGCAGGAGGAAAGCAACAGTCCCAGCTGACATTAAGAGAGGGATCCATAAAAAGTAGCTTTTCCCTGGGAAGGCTGGTCTCTCAGGATCACAGCCACATGCCAGTGAGGAGAGATGCTTCATCATGGGACAGTTCACAGAAGCAACATTAGGCTTCTGTTTCAGGACATCAGTGTCTCTAAGGTAAATTTTGCCCTTGTCCGCATGCCTTGAGCACATGTTCCAGGAAATGAGTGCATGTGGCCCATCTTTGAGAAGGAAGCCATCATTTTCTGGAGTTCGTAGGGTATTTCTTTGCTATTTATTTTTAGTGATGAGCTTAAGAGCCCTAATCTAGATTTTACCATACCAAGAAACAGGCATACGGCAGTCAAAATGGATAGCACAATGAAGACAAGGTGATCTTGCTGTGTTTTCTGGAAAAGGAGAGTCCTCATGACGTTTTCAAGGTCTTTGCCTCTACTTCTGCCATGATTTATCCACTTTCCAAACCTTTTCACAGGACAGTATTGGATTTTTCATGAACTACTATGCTTAGTATCAGAGGCTCAGAGACTCGACTGATTGCTAAGCACCCTTCCTGAAAGCAATCCTCAGTACGTGTGTAGAGATGTCCCCACTCCAGCCAAATGGCTTAAAACACAGACTCAGGGCTTCATTTGGTACAAAATCCGTATATATGTGTGTGTGTTTTATGGTTTTATCTAAGCTTCTGAAAGGCAGAACATTGCAATGAGGTCCTACGAGACCATAGAAGTTAAGAAAACAGCAATCATAATTAGTTTCAGTGGGAATTGCAAATAGTGGTGACCTTTCTGCAGTCAGAGTGCTTTCTGCATGCTCAGATCTAAGAGGATGAGCAGAGCAAATTCAAGTGCCTAAATCTGCACAGAATCCCGTGAGGGTTTGGCGCAGCCCCGCGCAGCTGCCAGCTGGAAATGTCCCCACCGCTGGGAGAAGGGAGGCAGATACTGCGATGGGACCCTGGGAAGGGGCTGCAGATCACAGCACCCTCAGGAACACATGGCAGCTCACAATGAGCCAAAGTCATCCCAACATTTATAAAACCCTTTAACATATCTGTAACCCTAGTTGGGAAAAAGGATTTAAAAATTCTTCATTCCAGTGAAGGGTAGAAATGTTAGTAAAGTAGATGGCCTGTGAAAGTCGCAGAAATGCGGTAAATTGGCATCAATTATCATAATGAGCTGAGAAATGTACAAAAGCATCCAGATGTTGAGTGAACACTGTGCTCTGTCACAATTTATTACACTTGTTTAAAAATTCTTAGCTGAATGAATAAAATAGGAAAAGGCCTCATCTGCTAAGCAGTACACGTATCACAGTAAAAATACCGGTTTAATTGGGGGAGACTGGAAACTATGTGAAAAATAAAATAATGTAAATTTTACAGGAAGGGCCACGTATACTACTGCATGGATTTTCTCGTATCTAATGATTGCTGAGATGAACTCAAAGAGGGCAAAATCCACCTAAATCTCAGCGACCAGTTAATCTGCTTTGTGCTGTAAAATGTGCTTTCCACCAGAAAGACGTCAGGGCAGAGATTTCGCCATTGATTTTTTCACAGGCTGATAGGCTACACAATGCCTTGTCGTGCATACAGGCTCTTTTAGGGAAAGCGTGAAGCTGTATCTGTGCTATGCCGATGTCCCGCTCTGATTGCAAGGATGGGTCTTTCTCGGTGGGGAACAACCCATGCACCACCACACCAAGCTGCAAGCCAGACGCCTTTACGCAACTGTTACGGTTGGGGGAGAGTGAGAAAGAAAAACTGCTAAAGATTTTCTTTTTTTTTCCTTTAACAAAATCAACCTGTTATTTTTTTTACACGTTTAAGTGACTTTTTTTGATGTACACACACCCACAAGCCAGCTGCTAAGAGACGTGCCCTGTGCAGAAGGAACATGCTGTGGCCCTGCTGGTTGCGAAGGGAGAAATGCACAACTGGGTCATTTTTACTGAAATGCAACCCTGCAGATTTCCCATTTCGAACAGACAGCGATCAAAAGCTGGCCTTCAAGGTTTCAGACGTGCTGAAGCCCACACAAGGCGAAAGGGAAATAATCCTTCCATTTTGATTGCCATTTTTTACACCTCAAAACCCACCAACATACTATTCCTGGGCCACATGGAAAGAGCAATTCTTCTGGTGAAACTGTAAAGATCCCAAATACAGAGGGCCTGAACTGCCACTTACACACACTGGCAGGCACCAACAGCAAGTCCACTGGAGCCTTTCCTTTTGCCCCTTCATTCTCTGTACAATGTCACGGAGTTTCTAAACTGGGAAGTTTCTAAACTGCCTCCAGCAGTGGTCCTGCCCTTGGAGCACAGTGGTAACACAGCTTGTCCCAAAAATGTTTTGGATACTGGAATTATCAGGGGTATTCAACCAGTCCCCAAATAACAAAAACAAGATGAAGAAGGGAGGGTGATTGCTGATCTAACCAATAACATGGATATTCATGATGTCCTCACTCCATCTCTTATCCTGGGAGAGTTTGCACGAGCTGTACCACCCTATCCACGGACACTTTCTTACAGGACAGCTGCACCTCATGGAGAACTGTTCAACTACCACGCAAACACGAGGACAGCAGAGTTTGCTTTTAGGAGGTAATGGTCAACACTACACAGAAGGCTTGAGGCCACTGACCAATACCTGCCTTGAATTAAGATGGCATGTTTTCTCCTGCGCCAGCTGCAAACAAAGAGCGAGCGGGGCTGAGGGCTGGCAGGCAGAGGCTGTAAGACCTGCAGAGCACTTTTATCAACCTAAACACCCTTCAGTGATAAATACCAGGAACGTGTTTATCTCCAGCTACCTTGAAAAAGAACCAGAAGGTTTTGACATGCTGCTTGAGACCACCTGGCAGGGAGGATGCGCAGGGAAGGGAGGGATGGGGGCCTTCCCGGCTGTGCAGCACGTCAATCTTGGTGAGAGCAGTGCATGCCAACCAGCAGCTGTCAGTGACGGACCTGGGGAACCCATGGCACTCACGCTGATTTCAAGAACTTCTACCACTGTCAACATCCAGCATACCTTAGCGTTAGGTCTGTTTGAAAGCCCAAGCCCGCAGGCCATGGCTGGCTCCTTGTCTGTGCATGGCTCATGTCAAGTGCGTTAGAGGCAGTCTCTCAGCTGGCAAAACAAAGCTTGCCTGCAAATAAGAGTCTGAATGTATTGTCCTCAAAGCACCATCAAAGCAGATGGGTCACAAGTACAAAATAGAGAGTCTGGAACATTCTGAACTGTGCAAGCAGAGCAAAGAGCACTGAAAGGGAGCAGAAGGTTCTGGCTGGACCTGCAGCTGACCTGAGGCTGTGGGAGAAATGTTTTCTCTTTGAGGTGACTGAGATCTTGAGTGTCACTGTCACAGCCCAATAGCTGGGTGCAAGGAGACAGTTTGACAGGGAGACATTTCCCTTCTCATGTGGCTCTGATCCTGCTGCCGGTGGTCCTTGTGATGCTGTGTGTGAAGGGGGGGAAGTTCAGAGGCCAAAAGCAGCTTTGGGATATGCTACCCAGCAGACCATGTTGCCTGTTCTTAGTGTTCATCGCGCATTCCTGTACAGTCATATTACTCCCCTGCAGCAGCCAGATTCATTTTAGTCACCCCAAGACTGTACACAAGCCTCTCAGACTTCACCACAATTGGTGCATGAAGGAGCCCATCCCTTAAAATTCTCAATATTTGGTATGCGCCCCATTCGGTCCTGCCCTCCAAACCCTTTTCTTTCTATTCTCTCATCTCAAGAATTCCGCGCCTCTCTAAGCCACTCCCCCATGCTTCCAACAGGTCTCCACAGGCTCCTTGAACATGTCTTCTGTTTTCTTTTCAATCAAATTGGGTAATCATTGGCAGTGGTTGGTGTAAGTAGTGTCCTTGAAAAGCACAGCAGAAGTTACTTCACTCATTTTCCACAGCACCACCCTTTGGTCTGGACAGATAATCTCCAGAGTCTCTTCCTAATTTTTTGGAAACATGTAAACAGTAAGTTCTTCTCCATCTTTCCTTTCGTACTCTCTGCTGTGCAGGATTGTCTAATCTCCCTGGTCCATAGCGTTAACAAATTCACTGCATGCTGCCTGTCTCATGCAAGTCCAGTGAAGGGTCACCAAAGTGGCCAGGTATTGGAGCTCAGGACACACAAGGAGAGGCTGAGAGAGCTGGTTTTTTTCAGCCTTAAGAAGCTCAACAGAGAAAGCAGAGCCTGACCCTCCTCAGAGGCAGGTGGTGATGGGACAAGAGGCAACGAGCCCTAGGAAAACCCCAATTAGACATTAAGAAAAAAAAATCCTTCCCTGGAGACACTGAAAACTTCACTGGATAAGGCCCTGGGGAACCTGATCTAGTTGGACCCACTTTGAGCAGAGGTTGAACTAGATGACCCCCTTCTGATTTAAACTGTTCTGTGATTCTATGATTTCATCTACCACTTCAAAAACTGTTCATTACCAGACGCCAGTGGGGAAGTACCTAATTAAGAGCAGCAGCAGAATAGGCAATGGGAGATGTAGACGTATTGTAATTGCATTTGCACTGCTGTCAGCACTGCAGCAGATTCTGTAGTAAATATGATAAAACAGCAAGACAAAGTCCAATTTAAGAGGTTGTGAGGAATCATGAACCATATGAATGGATCTTACTCATCACTGCTGCTTCTTGCTGTTTTACACAGTGGGGAGAGCGTGAGCTCTTACTCAAGGCCAAAGAAACTCATTCCTGTTCTGTAATAGTTGTGTCCCTGTTCAGACATCTTCTGTCTATAATACTATATTTTGCATTCTCTAGGGCTGTACTTAAGGTTCACCACAACATTACTGGTGTTTTTTAGAGTTTCAGGTTATTAAGACAGCAACAGTTTTTGTAATTCATACTTTGCAATGCACTGCTTGCTTGTACTTTGGTTATTACTTTTCTATGGCTCATAATAAATTTGGAGACTGCATTGATAAGTTTTTTATGGTTAAAAAAGCCTTCAGGAGTTATGCTGATATTAAAAAGGACTTCATAAGATTAATATTGATATAAAAAGGCTTTCTAGGATTTGTTGATATAAAAAGCCTCTCAAAGATTTTGCTGAAAAAATCCACCATGATGAGATTTTAATGAACGTAACATTAAAAGACTCTGAACATAACAAACGGGCATCGATTTTCTACATTAATAACCTCAGTTACCTAAATGCAGGATGTTCTTTTTTAAGAAAGCTGTGCAGGGTTCAGTACACATGGAAGACATTTTTTAATCTGGCACAAGGCAAACCTTGGCAGGTGGAACAGGCTGGGATCCAGGTGAGAAGCAGGCGGTGGTAGAGCAGGTAGGTGTTGTCAGCCTAACGGGAGCAAAGGCATGAAAAAGGCACTTGTACTTTGTTGGGAAGCAGAGAGGGTCTCCAGAGAGGCATCGCTCGTACTTGCTCAGGGTGACATCTGACCCTGGGAACAGGCAGCTGCCATTTGTGCATCTTTGGATGCAGTAATTATCATTCGCAGCAGACACAAAAATAAGCACGGTCATTTTTTCCTAGAGAGTGCTGCTGGCAGCAGCAGGCTCATGGAGACTGTGGTGCAAGTCCTGGCTGTTCTGGTTCAGCTGCCTGGGCTCCAGCCCTGCCCCGTGGGCAAAGCACCATGGCTGCTGCACACAGACCCTTGGGAAGAGCTGTAAATCCTGCAATTGTTGGTGACTTGCACAACCACCTGCATCTAAGTCAAAATAAGGAGGTAGGTTGGCCACCAACATCTATTTATCTATTTATGTCCTTCATTGCATGGGGTGGCAGCCAGAGCTGCACCTCCTGTTTTTAACCCATCCATACGCCACTCTGCATTTTTTGTGCATGGTGTCCTGCTTGCATCCTTTCTGAATTGCAACCGACCCCGGAAGCTGCTTATTTTACTGTGTTTGATTTTTAGGAGAA
Source organism: Fratercula arctica (assembly GCA_947846985.1). NCBI lineage: Eukaryota > Metazoa > Chordata > Aves > Charadriiformes > Alcidae > Fratercula > Fratercula arctica. Next base: position 25,061,487 of record CANTUZ010000001.1, on the reverse strand, counting down.
AGAACAAAGGGAAAATGGCACTGAGCAGAGAACTACAGAACTGTCTACTGGCCTTGTAGAGAGAGAGGGAACTTGAGGAGAAGACATCTTAATATTGTAGTGAACATTTTTGAAAGGGAGACAATAATGAACACTAGCAGCAGAAATAAATTCCACTTATTTCCTCATAATTTCATTAGGAACTGGTATTCAGGCAGGATAAATGCCTTGGGTAAATCCCCATAACACACTTCCTTTAATTTGTTTGTATTACATGTTTTATTGCTCCAGATTTCTCATATACAAACACAGAGTTCTCGGAAAGCAATACAACTTGAAATAATGATTTATCAGCATACTAATTTGTATACATACAAATATAATCATTCCATCAGCTTTAAATTATCAAAAAGAGGGTAGTTAAGAGCTTAGTGACTTGGTTAATAGCTAATGCAGTAGGAGTAAGAAAAACAGAAAAATTTCTTACGTCTGACTTTGTCCCAAACATTCCATCAAACAAAGGTATTTTCTTAATGATTAAAAAGCGAAATTAATGATCCGTGTTATTGAGGCAATATAAGCTTCTCAACGGAGACTATTAATAGTTTCCCTGAGTCACTCGGCCCCCGGCCTCGCACAGCGCTTGCCAAGCACTGCCCGCCACAGGTCCCCTACCGCAGATCCATCACACCCTCTTGGAAAAGAAACGCTGCCTCCGAGTCTCACGGTCCTGAACACAACCCCACTGATAACGTGACACGCAGACATGGCGGCTTGGGTTGTGCAGGAAGACAGAGCCCTCCCGCGGGGGTGCGTGCCCAGCCACCGCCAGCCGTGACCCCAGGCCCCATGTGGCCCCTGGGAAAGCCCTTGCTGTGCCCGCTCCTTGGTGCAACAGGCTCCTTCCAGCAGCTCCTGGTGAGACAAGAAAGTGCGGAGGACATTTGTGAGAGGCAGTGCTGCTGGGTGGAAAAAGCGAGAGTGCGACCTATTCTTGGCTCTGCTGATGGCTAATCGTTCACTTGCCTTTCAGCAGACGTTTATCACCCGCTAAATGTGGTTAATTTTGTGAAACCCTTTGAGACCCCTTGACAAAAAGGGCTCTATGACAACTAGATACTCAGCAATTTCAATCCCATTTAAAAGGGAACAAGCCAAGCCCCCCTTCCAGATTCCACACTTCCTGCTGTGTCTTGAATACTGATGTGCTGCCTCCCACACTGGTTTGCTCAATGGGTTGAATAAGTGAATAGGGACAGAACAAGGAAGTACTCTACTTGCAATAGCAAATATGGTGACAAAGTACCATCCTCATGACAGCAGGAAGGAATGCGGTGGCCTTTAGATCTCACTGGCTTTCCCTGCAATGCTGTCACTTTCTTTTACCTGCAGGCACTTGGCACAGTGAGGAAAAGCACCACGTGGAAGAAAAATACACAGGATAATATTGCATCCGTTCTTCTCACTGAGTTATGAGGCATATACACAGATTATGACCTCTTCCTAGCACTGTGCACTGTAATAAAACAGATGGTGCTGAGTTTCATACTGATCCAGCAGTTTCACCCATCTTTTGGATGGAGAAGAAAAGGGAGGACTACAGCCTGGCTCTGAATCCACTAGAAATTCGAGGTGTTGCCACCATCAGAAAATCAAATAAAGGGGCATTTGCAGAAGGATGCAACTTTCGGTTCCCTGTGAGTATAATCAACAAAGGGGCACTTATGAAAGGACTTTTTTTGAAAGAATTTTTTTTATCCCTTAACAAATTCCTATGCACAAGAAGGTAATTAAACCCTAAGTGACTTATAGTATAAAAAAAAAAATGCAATGTGAGAAGCAGCTGAGGAGATGAGCCTCTCATTGTATCTCCCCATGTTTCTGCTGAAATCCTAGGGCTCCTTATGCATTTTAACATTTATTATACATTGTATTTCTGAGTTCCATATTATATTTGGCACTCAAAGATCTTTTTGTAAAATATAGACAAATTAAATGGCAAAAGATTTCTGAGAAAAATAGGAAATACAATTCAATAATTGCTAAACAATTGCTGTAATTTCAGGCTATAAAAATAAAAAAGGGTAAATATTCAGGGGTGTTAGGAGAGAGAGCTAAAATTGGAAAGAAAACACTTGCTTAAATTTTCAGGCATTAGCACTTCCATCCTCTCTGCAACACACAAAAGGCAGAGGAGGTTGCTAGTGAGACAGCATTGAAGCAACAAATCACTGCTCTGCCATGCTCAAAATAAAATGATATAAAGCCATATTTGTTGTTTTGCCTAATTATTGGGACAGAATTGACTAAGTTGTGAGTGCAATCCAGAGATCGGTGAAGTGTCCCTCCTACAAAATGTAATTTTGTTGAAAACACTAAGTTCTTCAGGTATAAGCAACTGGAACAGGTTGCACAGGGAAGCTGTGGATGCCCCATCCCTGGAAGTGTTCAAGGCTGGGCTGGATGGGGCTTTGAGCAGCCTGGTCTAGTGGGAGGTGTCCCTGCCCATGGCAGGGGGTTGGAACTAGATGATCTTTAAGGTCCCTTTCAGTTCCAACAATTCTATGATTCTATAACGGCTGGGTGAACTGGCTCCATTTTGGGTCACATATGAAAACCTTCTTTTCTGTTTCCTCAACTGAATAAAATGTGGAGACAGACACAACCAACCTCTGAAGCACACATAACCTTAAACTCGAAAAAGTGGTATTACCACTACTTGAGAAATTCATTTCACATTTTCAAACAAAGATGTATCACTGCCTCTCTATGGAAGCATTAAATGAGAAATTTAGTTTAGAATCAGCTCCATAACTCCAGTAACACTTTCAAAGCATGTTGCAAATGTAATTATCTACAATAGCAAGACTATTTAAGTCATGTAACTGCATAATTAGGGTCTCTTCCAGTTCATCATTATGAGGTACTAAATAAGATTAAAACATGACTTGATGTTATCTACTTTTTCTATTTTGTCACCTGACATTTCTTGGTAACTATTAATAGGACTGATAATAAAAAGGAAACATTTTGTTCCCCTCTTCAGTAATACCCATTGCTAATTTCCATTACAAGTGGTTTTCCTCAGGCTTTGGAAAAAAGAATTGCATTGCTAAGAAGTCATTTATTTCTATGAACAGTAAAACCTCGACTTTACAGCTGATAATAAACAAGTAAATATTTTCCTTTAGCAAGGAAAAATTGAAAAGTTTCAAAATGACTTTAGAGTGGAACGTGACCGTTACTGCTGATGGAAAGTGGGGGCTTTTTCCATAACAGAGTAGTAGCGAAGTCTCCAGACATGGGAAAAATGTTGAAGCTGTTTACAGGCACTTGTGTACACAGTGAGCAAATAAAAGACATGTTGGCATTGAATGTGAAACCAAAACCAGAAGATTAAGGCAAGCACCTTGAGAGCAAGTCAGCAGTGGACAACTGATGTCTGAGATCACTTTGCCACTTGGCAGATAAGTAGGAAAAGCAGATCTTCTCTTAAAACTCATTGCAATGTTGCCTTCGTACAAGTCCCAATATGTACACCTGGTGCACATGCACAGCTGTTCAGGGTTATATTGCTCTAAATACCTGATAAAAGTCTTAGCATAGTGAAGGATGAGGCACAGAAAGGTGAAGTAATTGGACAAGGATCAGTGGCAACGTGGGCAAAAGAAGACAGATATCCCACGCCCTTCCTTACCTGAAACAAAAAGCTGGTTGCAGCAATTATGCAGTGTGCTTCCCAAAGAGTGAAGTAAATCAGAACAGTGTTGAAGTAAAATATTCGTTTTTAACTGGGGAGAAGATCGTTAAAAATGCTCAGGCTTCAGCTTTTCATCTGGCAACTTCTGAGACTCTTCTCTGCACATACATATTTTCCCTTAATTTTAACATCTGGAAGGGAGCCCGGAAAGATCTCTGCCTGTGGTATCTACTACAGCAAGATGACTTCCAAAATTAAATATTTATTAAACTAGATTCACAATGCCTTTTGCCTCCAATAATAGACTGTTAATAGATTTTTGTAAAAAAAAATAAATAAATAAAACAAATGACCCCTCTTCATTAATACATCCTATGAGCCCCAAAGACACACATTCTACTTCTGGAACCTCTGAACATGTCTCAACAGTGATACATAATATAGACAGTAATAAAGACTCACTAAAAATTTCCCCCACATATTTATTCCAGGTCTTGAGCCCCAGCAGGGCAGACACGTGATAGAGAGAGCACTGGGAAACAGAGAAACTTCAGAAACTTGAATAAATCTTCCCCTTTGAACTCCCCTTGCTGCTGTAGAAGTTGCTGGAGTCACTAAATTAAGATCAAGAGTCATTTCAGGGTAGTCTAGCAGATTATTTCCTGATGCAGAGGGGATGTTAAGACGAGTAGCCTGGATGGGATTTGTACCATGTGGAGAGCAGAGCGATGTTTTTGCTGGGTAGATCCATAATCAGACCTATCTTTTCCTCCACACACCCCAGGCACAGGTAACCCTCTCTGCCCTAAGCCTCGCATCAGCTGAGTTCAGTGACACAGAGACAGAGACATCCACTGTCCACCCTCCCATCCCCAGCCTCTCCTGGTCCTGCGTGCCAAAGCATGCACAGGTAACAAGCAACAGTGGAAGACAAGAGACAGCTAAAAGTGCAGGAGGGAGCAATTACATCCTACATGATTTAAAGTTAATTTCCTTGCTTGTTTTTTTCTTAATCTTTGAAGGAGGAGGTGGCAACGTTTCTCATGTCATTTGCTGATGTGTACGACCTATTCTCTGGTGGGTGACATGTGGGAAAAATAAAGGAAAGCTCAGGTGATATGCAGCCAGCACAGGAACACTGAGCTACAATGCCACACAAGAGGATACACAATATTCAGAGTAGGAATCGAGGCTGTGGATGAGCTGTTCCCAGTCCCCCTGGAGAACCATTGTCTCTTCTATACACCACAGAATGCGTTATGCCAGGCAACAGAAGCAGAATAACCATCATCTTTATTGCTAGAATTATAATATAGAAAAATGTCATTAATAAGAGTATGAGTCTCACCTGCCCATCCCTCCCTACTGCCGTTCTGTGACTCCTTCATGCCTATTAAAAGTTCTGTGCACAAATGCACACTGAGCCAACAAGGGGGGAAAAAAGCTCATTTTAAACAAAGAGAAAAAGAGAAAAATATTATCTATCAGAACCTTGAAAAGCTACACATGAAAAACTGAAGGCACGGCTTAACCTTATTTTTGCTGGTGATTTCACCACTAACTTTTTCCTACTCCCAGCCTCTATGCTGCTTATATGTGAGGTTCTATAGTGATACCTTGTTTTAATACAGGCCTTTCCACCCCTAAAATTCCTGCTGGTATTGCTAACTCTATCTTCAAATGGGAAGACTGAAATTACAAACCGATCTCTGCCCCAGTTATCTGCTCCGTTTCTTTCTTGGATGTTCCCATCCTGTTGCACGGTTCAGCTGCTGCAGGATGGACAGCAAAGATTCCTGCCCCACAGTCGCCTGGACACCTTCGCAGTTTCTGAGCCAGCTCCCGGTGTACATCATTTCATTTTACAGCTTGGCAATTTAAATCAGTGCCAATTATCTCAGTACCTGGGAACTATGGTTGTTGAGCAGTTGCTAGACAAGCAGCAGTAGGGAGAAATGGAAGGGATAGGATGGGCTGCTGGGGACAGAAACCACTACAGACACCTCTGCCTAGGATCCCTGTAGGCTGCTTCCAAGCACATGTCAAGCAGGCGTCCTGAGGAGCACAGGTCAAGGGAGAGCAGTAAAAGCTTCATGCATGGGAAGGTAGAGATTGCCAGGCACCCCACAGCTAGGCACATCAGTGCTGGCGGCGGCCTGGCTCCAGCCATCAGTCCTTCCACCAAGGCCAGGTGATTGAAACACAGCCGGTGAGAGCAAAAGCTGTAAGACGTAGCCTCTTGTAAAAAGCACTGGTTGAAAAGCAGGCTAATGTGGTCAGCCCTGTTTTCCATTTGAATATTAGGAACAGCAGTAAGTGGATAGTGACTGGGCTTTAACTATGAGAAAAGCCCAGTAAGCTGTTTTCTCTTGAAGTGTATCTTCCTACACCATGAATAGTTTTACTTTAACAGAAAGCACGTTAGATCCTCGATGAAAACACAACAGAGGCTGGACTGTGTGAATACAGCTGCTAAGCAACCTTACCAACATCTTGTCTGTTCCTGCATTGTAGCTATGAATAATTACTCCTCCATGTAACCTTTGCCTTTCTGTCGCTGCTCTTCCGCAGCTGTATACTGTCGTAACTGCAAATGGGCCCAAACCAAAATCCCAGATCTAAAATTGGTTCTCTCATTTAAGGAAATCTGGAAAGAAATCCAAACAGGTGTCTGCCCTCCCTCACTACAACTGGATTATGTGGAGCCCTGAATATAAACAACCCAGACTTTCGAGGATGCATTTTTGTTTCAGATTCTGTGGTTCAAGCCTTTCTGTACTCATTTTCTTACTCTGATCTCTACTGACAGAGGCAACTTTTAAAAACCAACCCGTAAACAAAACAATTCCACCAAAATTTTAAAAATACTTTCAAAGCATTGATGGTAATTAAGCCATTTACTGCATTCACTGACTACTCCGGCAACTCTTCCTGGAAGAGACATTGAGCTAGTGCTTCTCCACAGGAGAAGGAGATTTTATTACACAACTGAGTGCAAGAAACTTAAACAGGGTGTTTGGGGTAAAAGAATGAATCACTGCCCTCTTGGCACATCTCCCTGGTAACAAAAGAAATGAGCGTTGCCCAACTTTACCTCATCCTCTGTGAGGCTGCCCAGAGATTTACTTCCTAAGGGTCCTGGTCTGTATAAACTCCTCAGATTAGGGACTGCACAAATTTTTAAAAGCAAAATTTAGTAGACTAAAATGCTGACCATGCATCAGAAATACACACAAAGCCCATTTGTATGGGACAATTAATAAAATTTCAACACTGCAATACTAAGATGTAGTAAAGTCACATCACTAAGAATGCAGAATTTAACCTCTCACTATTAACCTGACAATATTGCATTTCTAATCAATATATGAGTGTAATATAGGATTATGTAACTGATACTCATTACTACAAATATGAATCACATTAAGTTGCAAAGATTGAAATAGTTAATATTGAAGGAGTTAATATTTATAAAAGTGTCTAGAACTGAACTTCTCGTGGCATTACAGTGGGATCGAGTGCACCCTTAGCAAGTTTGCCAATGACACCAAGCTGTCTGGTGTGGTTGACATGCTGGAGGGAAGGGATGCCATCCAGAGGGACCTGGACAGGCTTGAGAGGGGGGGCCGTGCAAACCTCAGGAATTTCAAGCAGGCCAAGTGCAAGGTCCTGCACCTGGGTCATGGCAATCCCAGGCACAAATACAGGTTGGGTGGAGAATGGCTTGAGAGCAGCCCTGAGGAGAAGGACTTGGAGGTGGACAAAACCTGGCCTAGTGGGAGGTGTCCCTGCCCAGGGCAGGGGAGTTGGAACTAGATGATCTTTAAGGTCCCTTTGAACTCTAACCATCCTATGATTCTATGATTACAAGATAGCTGGGGGATACATTTACTCTGCAGAGTTTTCCTCATAAGAACTATTATTCCAGCTCCAAATTACAATCTCAAGACAATGGTTTTCCACCTTTTCTAAATATGTGGGACTCTGAAAATTTTCCAGAGGAACTGAGGATTCCAGTAGAGTGCATTCAGCCTAGCGATAATAACTTTGATTTTCCCCAACACCACTCACAGGTACATTAGAAAGCACCAGCAGAATCTATCAGTCTATGCGCAGATTGAAACCCCCTTTTTCAAGACTGTAAACATCAAAGGAGGCATATCTCTTGTTTAGGCAGGAAGGGAACTGCCTTTGGAAAAGAAAAACAGTCTTGAGGCTGAAGAGCAGGAACTTTCTGGGAATGAGACACTCTGCTTTCTGACTGTGGGCAGACCATTTAACTTCCTTGTTACCATGTGTCTGTCCAAGGTCAGCAAGCGGCCAGACTGCCAAAGCCGGCAGCTAGCAATGTGGGAGGAGATTTACAGAGAAAAGGAAAACCACTTGTACTCGATATAGGGCCATGATATTTTACGTTCAGCAACAACTCTCTCTCTCTCCCCTAGCAAAGCTGAAGAGCTTGTACATAAAAGCACCAAAAGCCAATTCCCATGGGCTCACCCACCCAGAGCGAGGAGGAAGGCAAGCACTGCACGCACCAAAAGGAAATCACCGCATTTGCTCCCTCCCAACATCCACACCTGCCCATTCACATCAGAGAATTTGCATTCATTAAAGATCACTAGCACCAGCTAAATTAAATTTATTTTAAACATTTGAATGTTAATTTCAGGAATGCCTCAGTCTGTTCAAGTGCGAAGAACCACCTAACATGATGCTGTCACTGTTTCATGTGCAAATTGAACTAATCTAGGCACATTTTCTACTGTTTATATAGATATCAAAACCAATAAACCCATCCTTTTTTCCCCTAAGAACCTAAAAAGCTATATAATTACTATAACTTTGGTCTTACAGCAAATTTTTGTGTTTTTAACACTCACAGCAGAAGTCACATTAATAATATATTTGTATTGCATGTCCTATTAAAGGTTTTCAATGCGCTTTACAAAAATCAATTCATGCACACAGTGTTGCTGCAAGACAGGAAACTACCTGCTTCAGCCAGTCACTGATGTCCAAAAAAATCAGTATTAGCCAGGTGTTAACTAGTCTATATGTATCCGGGAGGCTTGTGCTACTCTAATGAAACTGATTTTAATAGGAGTTTATTTAAGCCTCTGTAATTTCTCCATGTAGAAAAGGCATGTGTCTTTCTATATCTGTCCGTATGTACATGGCCATCCAGTAACGAGGGAATGAAACACATTTTCTTCCTGAATAATGGGGCCCCAATCCTGGGTGGAGCATGGAAAAGTTACATAGAATTCACTAAGAGTTATTCGTTAACTATTAAAGCTGAGGAGTACAAGGGCTCGAAATGAATGAAAACACATCTGTTTGTTTACACTGAACAGGACACTCAACTTCTGGGGACGCAAATGCTCCATCCTAACCAGGTCCACTGGGAGCACGGCAGCTTTGTGCTCTGTGGGGCCAAGTCACTCCTCTCTCGACTCTCTCAAACTTCTCCCTAATTACTTGCATACAAGCCAGAGAGAAGCCCCCAGACATTCTGGTTGCCCATACGTGCAACTTTGAGGTCCACTTGGGCAGATTGGGAGGGCATTGTTCCATCAGTCTTGCTAGCTATTTTCCTTGGCATCCGTGCAGTAAGGTTTTGGCAGTAATTAGCACACATTCTAAGTAAGCAGGGTTCTTTGCAATTTCGTATGGCATAAAACTTTTGTTATGACCTTCATTTTCCAATAATCTTAGCATTCAATAAAAAGAATGCTAATGAAAACATGTTTATGAGGGATTAACATGGCAACAAATATAAAACTGCTGGGTAGTTTAAAAAAAAATTACTAAATACTTTTCTCATGACTCCCCTAAATATTCTAAATTATTTATACTGACCTTCTGAGCAAATCTAGCTCTTAAATTTAAGCTGCAATACTAAATGTAATAGAAACATTATTAACAGGGTGCTTGAAGTTGCATGCCTCATACAAAGCATCGGCAATACCCTTCATCTCTGCTGTTCTACTGCTACACTCACGTAGCACATGAAATTTGCGGCCCTTTGTACTAGAAGTGTTAGGGATTTGGGTCCCTTCCTCTTTCTGCAGACCCTTCACAGGTAATTCCCTGGCCAGAGAGTAGGCACAAAGACAATCAACTTTTAGGGCAAGAGTTGCCAGCAGAGCAGCCCTGTCCCTTTTCCTCCAGGGACAAGGTTCATCCTGCAGGATATTGACTGAGCCACTGGGTTGTGTATGACAGAAATGTCCTGTAGCTTGAAGTACCCTGGAGGGGGTGGGCTTTTAGGGATTGTTTTTAGGGCTCTCATTAAATCTGAGATCTATTACCCAGCAATCCACAGTTGTGGAGGGCAAGAGCTCTGAAGATTCATGGGAACGTTCCAGTTTTGTGCTGTATAAATGTAAACTTTACTTCTCTTTCTTCAATAGCTATCATCCTATTAGCACAAAGCATCCATTTCAGTCTCATTTCTGTTGAGCTCTGTAAACATCTGTCTTCATGATTATCAAGCTTTGGTATGGTCCATGTTTGGACACTGACTGATATCACTCATATCTAAGTTAGCTCATTTTGGATTTTATGATCTGAAGTTAGACCACACGGTGAGGTGGTAAGGAGAACAACTGGAGGCACAGACACTCTTTTATTTAAAAAGAGACTGACTGGCGTGGGACGTTTATCTTAGGAAAGGATAAACCAGACATGATAAACAGATACGACCCAGTCAAGCATACACACTGCCTCCCTCAGTGAAGTCCAGCAGTCCCAGATGGTGTGTCAGGGAGACTTTCTAAACCTTTTCTAGCCTTTCTCGTTGGATGGCCAGATAGTTTAGTTATAAAAGTACTTGTAAATACTGCTAAACTCAATGCTCAGTGCAAGTAGTGGTGATTCCAACCCTTTTATTCCCTCCCAGCAGTCCCAAACATAGGGAAGGAAATTAAAGTAAATGATAGGAAAAGCAAAGCAGCTTTTTTCAGTGCAGGCATACTTTAAAGATACATCCTAAAAACATGCTTAACACGGTGCCAGAGAGTAAGAGGTATAGCCAGGCCAAAGAGCCTGGGGGATGTTTGTTACCACTGCCTATTCTGCAAGCACATTCAAAGTCCCTTGAGACAGCAAAACTTCATCTATTCTCCTTCTAGCCCTGCACCACAGAGCAACTGAAAGGTCGCTAGTTCCGGCATCTTTTAACGGCAATTCAAAATACTGCAATTTTGCTGTTTACATTAGAAAGTTAATCACAAAATTCATACAGACTGAATGCTAACAGAACGGCCTGCTATGATCATTTTATACATACCATGCATTTTTATTGAATGATCACCTGCCTACACATTTTCTGCTGCTTGCAGTGCCTGGATTTATATCCCTAGAAACTGTCTGCCTGCCCTAGATCAGAACAACACTGAAAACCAAGTTTTTGTGACCATTTTAAGATTGCTTGCAGTAGTTCTGCTTTCATTAGGTTTGCTAATGTAAACAACTGAAGTAAACCAATTACTCAAAAAGGCTTTGTTGCCTGGTTGCACAGACTTTGAGAGTAGGAAAGACAACGGATGGAAGCAAGGCTTCAAAGAGCCCCAAACCAGGGAATAATGTTAAAATGGCCGGTGTTGTTCATGCCACAGGATCTCCATCCAGTTGTGCATTTCAGCTTTGGACAGGGAGGTGCATCTCCAGATGTCGCACTTGCTTCTACCACTTTTCAACACAACTGTCCTGTGCCATCACTTTCACTGCTGTCAGATATTCACACTCCCGGGCTATGGAATAGCTTCTAGAGATCTATGCGCAATAGCCACTGTAGTGTCACTTAGGGATTTTGTCTGGGGCACATACTGGCTTCGGACTTATGATGCTCAGGAGGGATGGCATTAGTCTTGCTGACAAAACCAAAATGGAGTGCAAACCTCCCAGAGAAGGGGCCAATAGAAGGCATGTGCTATCAGTGAAAGTGTGCAGGATACAGGTCTTCATTCAAGATCATTGTTCCAAAATTCAAACGTCAGTTTTACAGTCAGTAAACTGGTGGGCAGTATTTCATTCTGTGGCATTCAGCAGAGCAGATTAGCTAATAATCCAAATATACAGATGGGTTTTCTTTTAGACTTTGACTTGAATATGTTTATGACAGTGACTGAAACTGTGTTTTCTGACTGACCTGAAATATAACATCAGACTAAACTCTGATCTGCTCTGCCAGGTGTGGCAGGGTAACATATGGCTCTGCACTCTGCAGGATAACCCCAGCAAAAAAAAGGAGGCAGACTCGAACATTAAAAAGCCAAGGTCCTATAGCAAATACTCCTTGAAGCTATTTATTGGGTTTGAGGCAGTGTGTAATTCTGTCCTGCAGTTAACTATTAAAAAGGTAAGAGTTTTAAATACTGCCCTGAAATACAAGAGTATAAAGTGCAAAGCAGGTGAACTTGCCATCTGGAGTGGTGCAAGCTGAATACACAGGCACTTGCTACATTTAAAATGACAGCCCAATCCACGAGAGGAATTACCAGGAAAACAAAGCAGACAAATGCTCTTTTGATCGCTACCTTGATTTTCCTATTTACATGCGCCGGTTGTTTGCCGACTATCAGGTAAGTGGCGGGTGTGCAAGGTGATGGTTAAAAGGTCAGTACTATTTTTAGCCGTGTACACATTGCAAGGTAGCAGAAATGTAGGACAATTCACACAGGCAATCTTGCCCGAAAGCATGCAGCACTCTTCAACTGCTGCTTGAAGAGAGAGGACCACCATCCCGGTCAAGAGCTGGTTTACAATATATCTGTCTCAAAATCTAGTCCAAACACACATGCCCTCAAAGACAAGTGGCCAAGTGTAATAGATGCTTTTGTCTGGGGCCCTGTTTAAGCTGCCAAAGGGGTGAGACAGGGCCATCGCGTGACCCTCACCAGCAGCCTCCCAGCCTTTCTGACCTGAAACATCTCATTCTGACCAATCTGTTTTAAATCCCACGTTGGCACTGGTTCCGGATTCACGCAGAAAGCAGAGGGACCCCCAGAGGGCACAGAGCTGGGCAGATCGCCGTCCACCTCACTCTCCTCACCTACAGCCCAGCAGCCACGGCAAGGATACAAGGACACAGGATAGCCAAGGGCAACTTAGCAGGGCCCCAGGCCAGCTCTGGGGTATTTTGGACAACAGGCTAACAAAAGGCATTCGATTTGTTGACAATCAAATTTTTCTTTCCCACAAGGACATTAATGACCATTGGTGTCATCTCCTGAGACCTGTGTCCTTCTGATAAGTTTCTCAGGTATTTAGACATGGAGGTTGTTCCGAGCTGCAGCAGAGCTGCCATTCCACATGCAGCGGCACGCAGGAGAGACAGACACAATTTTTCTAGCTGCCTGGGGCAATGAAGCAGCTTTTGCTGCTGGGAGGAGAGAGGAAACACAGATGTGACTGCAAGCTGTTCCTTGGAGGTGCCAGACGAGTTTGATGTCAGTACAGAAGATGGCCTAGTTCAGAAGGAGGGTTGGCACGGCAGCACAAGGAGAGGGAGCTGAGTTCCCCCTGCAATGACAAGGCCACATCCGTGCACATTTCGCACACCTCAAAAGGTGAAGGAAGAAGAAGGGTTGTTTGGGGCAGAGCTCAGAACAATGAGATGCAGCCGGCAAAAGAAAAACATCATTAGGGCTGAATGTTAGGAAGCATCTGAAACAATGAGCAAGTTGCACACAATTGAAAAGGAGAATGGAAGAAAGAAAAAAATTTCTGTGCCTGACCTGCCATTTTACCATACTGCAAATTCTCATTTAACTGCAGAAAAACATGTCTGAGTTAAGCTGAATGGAGTTCCTGCAGAGTTATTAACAGAAAGGCCCAGGGTGAGAGAGGTGGTGGCTTAGCTACCTCTCAGTAACTGTCTGCAGATTATTTAATGTCTGTAATGTGCTTTAAAGATGAAAACCTCTGAGTGCTTAGTAAATTAGAACAAAGAAAAAAAAAAATCCCCAACAGTGGCATCTATTAAATTACAAAATAACCTCTCCAGGGAAGCCTCAGAAGTATTGTCACTAAATAAATTTAAAACTGAACAGCTTGAAATGTATTTACTATAGGAAAGAGACCTGCATTTGCCCCAAGGAAAAGAGATGAAATGTCCTAAGGCTTCAATAGTCTTTCATCTCCATTTTTTTATCACTCTTTCCTGATGCACAGGGGAGAGAGATGATCATTTAAACTGTTTTTTTTTTCCTCTGGAGTTGCCTAGTGAAATGTGCTGACAGGTGCTATCCATCGACTGTGTATTTCAGGTAATTCACACGGCAGGCAAATAAGGGGGCCCAGATTCCTTGACAAAAAGCATGCACACGCTGGAGGAGGATGCGGCTTCTCTTTGAGACCAAGACAAGCTGTCAGCCTTTGCCATTTTCAAGGCAGATCAGAAAATTTTTTACCCAGACACATTTCCAGACAGATGCATGCAGCAAGCAGCAACAGCTCGGTCAATCCTAGGCCGTCACAGGATGCTCAGAACAAAAAGAAGCGGCAGCACTTTCTTTTTCCTTATGGCCCTACTGCATCTGGTCTGTGCAGAAAGAGCAGCTCTTTTCTCTTGCTACCACTGACAAGAGCCAGGACTGAGGTTGTTTATATTGCCCATAGCAGAGGGAGAGGCAGGGGCAGGAGGAAGGTGAAAAGGAATCCAAAGAGCAAAGTCAGCTGGTGGAAGATGGGATTCAGACATTGCCGGCTTTTATACAACAAGAAGAGGCTCAGTTGTTTTGACTCTGATTTCCCATCGCAGCTACACCCCTATCTGGGATGGTTATGTATTGCAGCCCCCATGCTGTAGGCACCTCACTGAACAGCCTAAAAAACTACAGAGCAGGTCAGAGGCCCCAATGGGGTTTTTTATAGCCTCCAGGTTAGGACTGCCTTGAGTCCCCTGTGAAGCCCTGGGAGGCACTGCCAAGTCTCAGAGCATGATTCACGAGTCACAGGATGGCTGCAAGTAGGGTGAGTACCAATTACGCTGGAGGAAGTTCATGAGGCTGAAATGTGGGCAGGACTTTAAGGACGTGCAGCTCCTGCCCCATCAACAGAACGGTTCTGCAGCTCAGCAAGAAAGAGAAGTGACACGGTAGCAGACTGTGAAGGAGGGAGGTGTGTCCTCCCTCCCGTGGGAAGCACATCCAATACAGAGGATGCCATCCAGAACAGCAGGGAAGATAACAAAATGCAAATTAACTACCTTTTCTTAACTTGTAGGTAGCTTCAACACGTTTATAAAAAATTACACTTTCTGTCATTAGTTGATCATCTAGAGGCTTTTGCAGTAAATAGTAAGTACAGCAAAAACAAATAATGTTATTACTGAGATTTGTTAAAGTATACAAAAGTTCTTTTTAAGAGTACACACGTGGATCCTCAGCATAATTACTTTACTATGGAGTTACCATCTCTGCTTAGCAGTAGAGGGCTCATATTTCCCTTTGCATTCAGCAAAGTGATAGATGTTGTACAGATATTCTTCAGACATGAAGATGTTTGCAGGCCACATAAGCCTTCGGGGTGGGAAAGAGAGAGAGAAATGAAAATTGTAACTTTTCAAATGATGTCTTCATTTCTAGCTACGTTCTGTGGTCCAGGTTGGCAGCACGTGTGAGTTGGGTAAGAGCTGATAAACTCCATTTCCAGAGGCAAAGAGACAAGTACCACAGGGGCAGGCAGGAAAAAGAGACAGTGGTTCGTTTCATGCAACATAAAGTGTTCGTTTCATGCAACATAAAGTGATACGACCAACCACTACACAGTCCTTAATGAAATTTGCCTATGCAGCGTCAGCAATAGCTAATGAGGATGGCTGGCCACTGTCTCACCTTGTTTTCTTATCTTTATGGGCTCTTAAGCTAACTTGTCCAATACTGCAATTTGCAAAGACACAGTATGTTGCCAGCAAATCCAAATCTCCTCCCATCACTTCTTGTCCTACTTTCTCTGGGATAAAGTCCCAGTACTACAGTACGAAGGGGCAAGCCAGGAACCATAACGCAGGCAAGAAATTTGAGCTGCAACTCAAAACCCAAGGTGCTTGCAAGAGGAAGTCTGATGGAAAAGGTGGAAAAAGGACCTCGCATCACAAGATCTTTGCAAGTTAGACGTCAGAAAACAATCCGGAACTCTACTTCTCAGAGTATTCAGGTGCTCAAAACGCATATTTCTCAGTGGTACAATTTTCATGCTGTACCTTAATGGGAAATTACTTGATAAGCAACAGCTGCACTATCAGAATTAGAATCAAAGCGTCAGTTATGGAGATCTCTCTATTTTGAATCAAATTTGCCATTAAAATTCATCAAACGAAAATTTCACTGTCAGCAAATTTGACTGATGTTCTAGAAGATTTTTCAAGAGGTATATTTAAATTGAACTAGAAAATGAGGGCATATTGCAATAAATCTACCAGATTATTGTAAATTACATATAAAAATGTTTTTTAATTAGAGGCTTGTTTTATGATAAGGTATATTAATATTCATACTTGCTCAGGGAAAATAAAGTCACAGTACATATCCCAAACTTCATTATAAAGGCATTTGATTCAAATAATATTCTAAAAATAACAATAAATGTTGTTTTATTGCAAGTTTCTTGTAGCATGCTATGATGCAAAGCAAAATACAACACATTATATTCTGAATACCGCCTCATGAAATATCTGAATGAAATATTTACTGTATGTAATGGATGAATCAATAACAAACGACTTCTGAGCTTTTCTCTTAATAACCAGTGATCCATTCACCTTCCCTTCTCCCAGAAACATACGGCGTAAAGTAAATAACATTTTGCAAAGCTTATTGAAAGTACTGGTAACAAACATCCTGAGTAAAAGATATACATTTGACTGAAACAGCTAAATCATAGGGATGCCTTTTCAGAATTTTATTACATTGTTTCACCTCCTACAGAACAAGTAAGCAATTCATTTTCTCTTAAATAAATACCTAAGGAAAACACGTCATATTGACTTAAGGGAATTTCTGAGCTATTTCACCTCCATAGGTTTTTGCTGAGTATTCTGAATGTGTGATGACAATCTTCTTAGGAAGACATTTGGATGCGCTTTGTTCAAAGTGTTACAGTCAAAATCCTGGTATGGACAAAAAGGCACATGATTTATGAGCAAAGCCAAGAATGTATTGTTACTGTCACTGAAACTTTAACTCACAAACATTGAATTATTAATCCTTATCTAATTATTATAGAAAAAGGAGGGGGGGGAAAAAGCAAATGCTATTAACTCTCAATAATGATACAGGTGAAACCGTTACACACATCTCTTAGTTCCTACCCCTTCTCCACTGTTATACTCACCTTTCCACTGCCCACCTGGACCCCAAGGTGCCTGGCCTCACACCATATATGAGGTTTTGCATAAACTGGATACTTTCTCTTTGTTACCCCTAAAACCACTTTTACCCAGTTCCCAGCTCTGCCTTCATTTAACTATTAGTCATTGATCACTGATGCATTGTTTACAGCTGTGGGGTCTCAAGTATCATCCCATGCCCTCTACTGGCATCTTGTATCTGAACTCCTCTGCAGCACATCCAGCAGCTTTCCTTCTGAGGCCTCTGCTATGATACTATGTTTATAGTCCTCTACATTGCATCACTTCGCTAGGGTCCTACACTCTGTATTCTACATAAAAAAAACCTACTTGTTACTCTCAGCTAAATAGAAATTATCGTTATATCAGACAACTGTACAAAGCTAAGCAAAAGTAGAACAGATTGTGTAATAGTCACCTGGTGGTTAGGAAATTGCTGTTGCAGCTAAACAAGTAAAGCAAAGCCCCAGGAGGCCAAGACAAGCCCAGACAAAGCCTTAAGTCCTGAGGCCTTACAGAGCTCATGCAAAACCCTGTGGCCTGTCACAAACTGCAGCAACGCATGTTACCATGAATACAGTAAATACTGAGCTACGGGGCTACATAAAGTTTGGATGCATGACAGCCTACAAACGTAGTCCGTCCTTGAAAAGCTCCACCGCATAGTCACAATGCCTCACAAACAGCCAGAGGGGGGAACCGGCTCGTTCAGACTCCTCTTTGTAGTCATTTCATTTTTATTTGGAATTAATTAACTTCACATCACTACTAGTAACAGCAGTATCTACTCTGACCTAGCTGCGTTAATTGGTGACTCATACTGCTTCCCTCCTCCCTTGAAGAAAGTTAGCCTGCTTCAAAAGAGAGGGGGAAAAACAAACAAAAAAAACCACAAAAAACTTACAAGGTTTCTTTTGCTAGTAACTGTTTTTTCCATACACTTTAGCCCAACTAATAGCGTGGAGGAAAGTGTTTCCTCAGGACCTGGCTTAATATTGAGTCATAAATAGGCAACTAGTCCTA
Source organism: Fratercula arctica (assembly GCA_947846985.1). Lineage (NCBI taxonomy): Eukaryota > Metazoa > Chordata > Aves > Charadriiformes > Alcidae > Fratercula > Fratercula arctica. Next base: position 25,043,428 of record CANTUZ010000001.1, on the reverse strand, counting down.
GATGCCAGTTTAACTGGGTTCTTTCCCCCAATCTTCAGCAGTTCCTTGCATGACCACGAGGAAGTCACTGGCAATCTGTGACTTCGGCCTGATCTTCCTCCTGCCAAATTTGGACAGTATTGTCACTTAAGACGTTATGAAAATGCAGTTCAACAGCTGTAGATAAAACATACCATTCAAACAGAAGCTGCTATTTTATTACCCACAAAAGTCACCTCCAAGATGGTTTTGTCATTTCTGACAGGGACCCTTTAAACTTGTGCTGTAACACTGCAACTCCTGAATGCTAAAATGCAGTGAACAGTGCTGTGTGCATGGCTGGATGAGCTGCAACAAAGAAGCTGCCCTACCTTCCTTACTCCCATTTTCTACTGCAAGGCAATTGTATTCTGGAATTGGGCATTGGGATGCTGTGCTTTTCATCAGCATCCTTCTAGGAAAAGCCTGGGACAAAAGAGGAAGGAGGGAAATCATAATACTTCATGCTGTAGCTCCTTTATTGTTCTTCCCTTAGTCCTGACCTTGCCAGCTTCAAACTAGCTCCTGCTGTGCAGCTCCCTACAGCACTCTTATAGCAACTCCTATGCCTCGGAAACACATCCTGCTTGCGCTCAGTTCACTTATTCTTCATTTTAGACCAGACTGAATAGAACTTTGAAGGCAACGAAAACGCAGCTACGTTGAACTGAAAGTTCAAGGTCACAAACATGTCCAGCTTAATTGATTCCCACGGAGAATTTCCTCAAATGATGGGTTCCCTTTATCCTGACTGATTCCAGCTCCCAATTATACCGTCATTTCTATTTCACTCCTAAACAAAAATACAGAGATTCCTACATGCACAATTACTCCTTGCTGCTCCCTACAGTATAAGTTTTTCTAAGCAGATGCTTGTCAAAAGATGCTTAGGCTTTCTACCCACTGATACTTGGAAAGCAGCTTCTCATCAGGCCTGCGGGTCAAAGTGGAGTCTTGGAGGTACCACAGGAAAAAAAACACAACCCCAGAAAACCTCCACAAGTTTTTGTTTAACAAGGTTATCTTCCTTGGTAGTCTCAACACAAAGTTATGAGCATTGCTGTACGTCCTGAAATACTACCCCATCCTGTTTTCTGCTGGTACCCTGGCGTTTTATGCTGCTTCTGATGTATGTCCTTTAGGTCTGGAGGCACCGTTACATGTTCATGGACTTTCACAAATTATAAAAATCACAGCAACTGTACATTAATTACTCTATTCTGTATCTCAGATTTACACTGATCTTTGTAAATAGGCAATATGCAAAGCATTCTTTACCGTACCATTTAGGAGAAATTATGGCAATAGGTGATTTTTTCTATTAGTGATTATTCTAGAAGTAGAAATTACTGAGGAGTGTAGCTGTTATATGAGTGGTTTGAATTATAGCTATAGGCTGAGCCTAAGTCAGAGATTTCTTAGTGAAATTATTATCTGAATCTTCTAAATACCTGATGCTATTAATCTTCTCTCTCTTCAGAATAACTCCTGAACTTACCTTCTCTTTTTAGGGTATCTATCATCTCCAATTCCTCAGCTTAACCTGTGTGCTCCCAAATGGGTCTGTTATCTCATCACTGAGGCACCGGATGCACAAAAAGCCCAAACTGCATCTTTCATTCATTTTGCTCAAAACCAAACCATTCCTGAGGGCTGTTCTCAGATGGAAACATCGCCACACAATTCAGACACTCCCATGTGTTTTACTTTACCAGTAAAGTATTTTTGTCCAGAGCACTTCCACTCCTTTGCTTACGACAATTAATGCACCTGGGGAGGAACAACCCCATGCACCAGTACAGGTTGGGGGCTGACCTGCTGGAGAGCAGCTCTGTGGAAAGAGATCTGGGAGTCCTGGTGGACAACAGGATGACTATGAGCCAGCAATGTGCCCTTGTGGCCAAGAAGGCCAATGGCATCCTGGGGTGCATCAAAAAGAGTGTGGCCAGCAGGTCAAGGGAGGTCATCCTCCCCCTCTACTCTGCCTTGGTGAGGCCACACCTGGAGTACTGTGTCCAGTTCTGGGCTCCCCGGTTCCAGAAGGACAGGGAACTGCTGGAAAGGGTGCAGCAGAGGGCTACCAAGATGATTAGGGGACTGGAACACCTCTCTTATGAGGAAAGGCTGAGGGATTTGGGTCTCTTCAGTCTGGAAAAAAGACGGCTGAGGGGGGATCTTATCAACACTTATAAATACTTAAAGGGTGGGTGTCAGGAGGATGGGACCAGGCTCTTTTCAGTAGTGCCCGGGGACAGGACAAGAGGCAATGGGCACAAACTGGAGCACAAGAAGTTCCACCTAAACATGAGGAGGAACTTCTTTACCCTGAGGGTGGCAGAGCACTGGAACAGGCTGCCCAGAGAGGTGGTGGAGTCTCCGTCTCTGGAGACATTCAAAACCCGCCTGGACGTGTTCCTGTGTAACCTGCTCTGGGTGACCCTGCTCTGGCAGGGGGGTTGGACTAGATGATCTCCTGAGGTCCCTTCCAACCCTATGGTTCTATGATTCTATGATTCTATGATTCTATGAAACCAGGCCTGCACAGAGAGAGGGTATTTAATGTCACAGCATAAAGTTTACTCAGCCCATGCTAGCCTGTTCAGCACTGCACATTTCTAGCACTCTCCCCAATTTATTTCTAAGTACTCCTATCCAAAGGTCTTCTATAATTAGGCCAAATGCAATCAATTCATAGAGCACCATTGTTTCCCCATGTTTCAAAGCAGTCACTCAGGACTGTTATATGCTCTGAATTGATTGAGCATGGGGATTACTTTATCTCCAGGGGAGATGATGATCAGCATTTCCCACCCAGTTCCTGAGATGTCTTTACTAATTTATCTTAATAACATCTTTGTGTTTTGACTCAGAAGGAAAGAGATCAAAGCAGAGAACAAGGCAGGCATACTCTCAAGATTAAAATTGGCCAGAGGCAATCAGCAGAGCAAGTAAACAGCTCTTCAGCAGTCTGAAGAAAAGCCTGGTCTAACGTGAGTGGGTTTGTGCTCCTGGAAGCTCTCTTCCAGTTAGCCCAGTTGGCTTGGGAGGTCACATCTGCTGCACACTCTATTCCTTGTCGTCATCCCATCCCTATTGCCCTTTTTCACCCTTGAACTTTGTTAACCAGTAACATTACAACAAACCTTGCAGTTGTCCTTTTGTCCTTAGTAAGACGGCACAGAAGTGTATTCCTTACGGGAATAGGGACTGATCTTACAAGCACAGCAGGCAGCTCCTGGCTTCACTTTAACCATGAGCCCTGCCGTGCTGAGGAGTACTCCCCTACCAGCCTGAGAACCCTCAGCGTAAGATTTGGGGCTTAAAGGGTCCACATATTTCAGTGTTTCAACACTATCCCATTTCACTTTGGCAGGAGTAGAGGACACAGGAGGTGGGGGAGCCTATGTTTTATTTGATACTCAGTATGCCTCACTTGGTACCTTTCCATTTCTGACGGTCCTCTCTGTTCAGACTTTCTCATCTCTGAGAAATTGCTTCACTGTGAGTTGTCTCCATGTCACATCTTGAACAGAATAACCTAATCAGAAGGGAAAATGAGAGGGAGATTGCACTCCTTGTCTTTCTGCCTGGGAGCCTAAAACATAACTCCTGCTTATTTTCTTGGCTCTCTTTTGTATTAAGAAGACAGACTTGATGCAAAGGAGCACTTCAAAGTGTTCATTTCAGCTTCCATTGGAGCTTGGTTTTTAAAGTGGACTTTGCTTCCAGTGAGCTCAGGAGCCACTGCAATCTAGTTTAAAAGTGATTTTTATTTTCTTTTTTTAATCAACGAGCATTAGGCCTATCCCACCCTCTCATCTTGCTCAAAGCACCCTCTCATCTTGGACAGAAGCAGCTCACCTTTGATTGAGAATCAATGCAAACAAATACAAGGTCATGTGCCTGGGAACAACAGAGACACACTTCCCATGGAACAGGGAGTTGAATCCTGCTAAGCAGCAGCTCTGAAAACAACACAGGAGGTCACAGTGGAAGAGCACCCAGGTGTTGGTAGCACCATGCTCTGACAAAAGGAACACTGCTGCTACCTGTGTAGTAGCACATTGAACACAGAAATGGTATGCCCTCCCTATTTGGCAGTGATGAGACTGTTGCTGACACACTTGAGCCCAGACCTTGGATTTGAAGCACTGGAAATGTGGGAAAGGCAGTTGCAGTTCGAGGGTGCTGTCAGTTTTGCAGGTCCTCTCCTCTTTCTTCTCTTCCCAAAGTTTTGCAGGTCCTCTCCTCTTTCTTCTCTTCCCAAAGTTTTGCAGGTCCTCTCCTCTTTCTTCTCTTCCCAAAGTTTTGCATATACTATGGACATATTCATTGCTAACAGTCAACCTGTGATGGAGCCCAATGGGGGACAGAAGACTCCAGGCAGGTCTTAAAAAAATGACATTGAGCAAGTGCAGGTGTTCTTGTGCTTAATGTTCATCCAAGAAGTAGAGACCAATTCAGCCAGTCCCTCCATATCTGCTGTTTACTTTAGAAAAAAAATCCTATTTCTAAAGTCTCATCATTTTCCTTGTATATGGTACTGCTTATGTCCCTACAGATTTTGTTCATCACTCACTTCCATCTACTTTAGATTCATTAGTGAAAATAGGCCAGAAAGGTAGCAGTACTAATTTTAAAAATTTGCCTTCTTGAAACTGCTTCTGACAGCTAAGCGATGCGAAGTACCCAGCATCTAGCCATTGCCTCTTTTTTTTTTAAACCATGTAAAAGGCTTGCCAGATTTATCACAATATTCAGGGTTCTGCCACACATGTCAAATCCAACAGCCACTAGGCTCTTTGGAGCTACCACTAGGCTCACTGAAGCCTCTACAGAATCAGCCCTAATTACAGTTTTCTATGACAAAGTTGCTTTAATCTCCATGCAAGGCATACATCAGCCCTGTTTAATCAGAGAGGAAATTGGGCAGAGGTGAAGTCAGGGTGATTAGCTCTTCTCTCTCCCCTTGATATCCCCTCTGCAGGGGAGTGTTTACAGAACACAAAAAGCATCAGCAAGTTTCTCAAGTCCAGAGAAGTAACATCAGACAGGTCAGCCACACCACTGGCACAGAGAAATTCCTTGCTCATGGCCTTGGTAGGGCAGATTTCGCTCATTTATGTGGAAACATGGACTGTATCTCACTTCCAACACAGCTGTCCTCGCTCAGGCTGGGGGCAGACAAGCTCCCAGAGTCACAGGAGTTAAGTGTTTCCAGAACGGTGTGCTTTTTTGGGGGATGGAGGGTTGAGCACCTTCACATAGATCTGCTCTGATTTTCTGGCACACAGAATCACAGAATGGTTTGGGTTGGAAGGGACCTTAAAGATCATCTACTTCCAACCCCCCTGCCATGGGCAGGGACACCTCCCACTAGATCAGGTTGCTCAGAGCCCCATCCAGCCTGGCCTTGAACACTTCCAGGAATGGGGTATCCACAGCTTTCCTGGGCAACCTGTTCCAGTGCCTCACCACCCTCATAGTGAAAAATTTCTTCCCGATATCCAATCTAAATGTACTCACTTCCAGTTTTAAGCCACTACCCCTCATCCTATCAGTTCATGCCCTCGTAAAAAGTCCCTCTCCAGCTTTCTTGTAGGCCCCCTTCAGATAGTGGTAAGCTGCTATGAGGTCTCCCCCAGAGCCTTCTCTTCTCCAGGCTGAACAATCCCAACTCTCTCAGCCTGTTCTCACAGGAGAGGTGCTCCAACACCCTGATCAGCTTTGTGGCCCTCCTCTGGACCCACTCCAACAGAGCCATATCCTTCTTGTGCTGATGACTCCCAAAGCTGAACACAGTACAACCTAGGCCTCCGACAGGGATAGCAGGGCCCTTGTCTCCGCCAAGGCACTGTGCTGCTTTGAAAATCTAGGAAGGATAATCACACCACAGGGACTTCTCTCAGCCATCTCTATTGAAACAGGATAACCAGTCTTTTGAAGTCTGTGCTGCCATTGTGCAAAAAACAGCGTGTCACCGCCGCCAGTAGCACCTCAGAACATGTCAGTGTCAACCTGTACTTGTTGACACCCATGCAGGACCATCAGTAGTCCCTCTGGACCCACACAAACGTGCCCCTCTAGTTGGCTCTCCAGCTGGCCTTACTGTGACAAGCACTAGGATTTCATGAACTCATACAAGTGACTTCCAGTCAGTATATTATCTTATACATCAGTAAAATGGGGAAAAAAAAATAAACCCCTCATAATAAGGTAGCTTTTATTTGTACATTTCATCATTCCAAGAAGCTGTATAAGTTTTGCTCTGTAAGTCTTGTACCATAAGGTTTCTTTCCTAGATATTAGACCATTTTTATGGCACTTCCTTGATATCTCAGTAACTTATGTCACTAAACATGAACATCAACACTGACCAACATTGTTCTCACCAGTGTCCATCCACTCGGAAGGTCACTTCCCTGCTAAAATCAAGTTACATGCTTCTGTGATGTAAAACCAAAACTGATGCTTTAGTCACGTTGGGTAGACAAGCCAAAGAACAAGCAGCTCTTTCCAAGATCTGGTTGGGCTGCTCATTTTCTGAAACCTAGTTGCTTATAGTGGTTTCTTGGAGAACACTGCACTAATAGGTTTTCTTTCTAGTGTGAAAAGTGGTCTGAAAATCAGGTAACCTTTTGATCTTTTTCACTACAGTACTAAAGAAAATAAGAAAGGAGGAGGAGAAATAGAAAATTCAGTAAACTGGAGGGAAAACTATGAAAAAGGCTCCTACTCTGAGGAGCAACTAGAAGCAATTTACAGTGACAGTCTTTGGGTTTCGATTATTTTTTTAATAGAAATCGTATGCTTGCATGTTATAATGCCAAAAAGTGATGTGATATATTGGGCAGCTTACTTCGTAACACACATATCTTTGCAATATGTGATAAACTAACTTACCTGCAAATTCCCCTTCGTGTGTATGTGTATATATATAGGCTTCCAGGTTATGTTTTTCCTATCAGTTTTAATTTTCTTGAATGCCTTGTTCACTTTTTGATTAAAAAAAAGGAAGCAAACATCACTTATTTTACTGCGCACACACACCCCCAAACATTATTAAGGAAAGCAGAACAGCTCTACAAACCAGGGCGATTAATTTTAATGTAATATGCTAGGCACTAGACGGTCCAGCACCTTCAGCGAAAAAAAAAAAAAAAAAAACATTGCACAAAACCAACATCTTTTTATGTAAAAATATCTCAGTCTGAAAGCAAAGCTGCGCACTTCCTACTTGCAGCATTTTTCACCCAAGCGTGTACCCAGGAACACACAGACCTCAGCACACACCAGGTGCCAACAGCCCCGGGGAGGGCAGAAGCGAGTCGAGGTCGTTGCTTCACCTAACTTACAGCCACCGTGCCTCAGTTCGCAGGTGGCTCTCCTGCAACGTGCATAAAAGCATTGAAAATGTGGTAAGCCGGTTTTTAAGGTGGCGGCGGAGCGGTGGGGCAGGCCAAGCTCGGCACTGCAGCGGCCTCCTCCACGCTGTGACAGGAATGGGTGGAACATCTGGCAGCCGTTTTCACTCTCAGGCCTCCATGCTGCCGTACTAGCAGACATTAACATGCGCTATATATTTTAGGGAGGGAAAGAAAAGCATTAAGTAAGATATACAAGAGCTTTCTAAAGTTAGGAGTAAAGTTTTGGCAGTTTTAAGACCTTCCGGCTCCCGCCGTTGAAAGCCGCTCCGCCGGCCCCGCCTCAGGCGACCGTTATGGCCTCAAAGGAGGGGACGCCCCGCGCCCCCTCCCCCAGCCCCGCCGCCGCCCGCTCCCGCCGCGTCGCGCCTCGGGGGCAGCGGCGCCACCTGCCGGCCGCCGCCCGCACCCGCCGCCCCTCCCTCCGCCCGGCGGCCCGCATTCGCTCCCCTCCGGGGCCGCCGCGGCACGGCCGGCAGCTGTCCGTCCCCAGCCCACCGGTCCTCGAGGCTGCCCCCGGCACTGTGGCAGCCGGCGAGCCGCGGCGGCCGGCCTGGCGCAGGCCTGAGGCCCAGGCTGCCCCACGACACGCGTGGCAAGTCATAAAAGTAGGAGACGGGCCTGCCACCTCTCCCAGCCAACGTCGTCGTAGTCTTCTCAAAAGCAGCAGTCAGCAACCCTCTAGAACAACAAACAATGCGGTGCTAACAGCCACAGGACAATCAAATTAGCTTTAATCCCGGGATTCACCGAGTAAATGCACCTTTAGCACATGAAGTTACTGGTCCATACCTTCAAGCCGTGGCTCACTCTCCTTCCTGTGTTGCTTCTTCCTCCTCAAGGACTTGCAGCCGCATCCTTTGGCCGCTTTCACCTGATCCAGTCTCTCCTCACCAAACACGCACCTGCTGCTTCCTCATGAGTGCTCAGTAGCACTAAACCTCCTCTGGACCAGCAGCATACATTGCAAGCTCAGAAATACTTACCTGAAAAATGTGAAAATGTCTGTTTTTGAGAGGTTTATTAGCATTTCATTAAAATCCTTGTTAATTTGCATCCCTAAATAGGTCCTTGAACGCATTAAGCAGGCAGCCCATGAAAAATCCCTTGATCATTTATAAACACACGAGAAACCCAGCTCCAAGAAGCATTTCTCTAGCGCTCCTATTGGCATTCCCATTAGCTTTCCCCACATCCTTTTGCTCTCCTGTCACGTTGGATTACACCAGAAACTCATACAACAGTGTTTGGCTGTTACGACACGTTTACCAGTGCCCAGCTTGGAGCATGGAAGTGTAAATAATAAATCCTCAATGAAGGTCTCACCCAAGAGAGTAATGGAGCATTGGCCCAAATGACTAAGATGAGTTACATGTTATAGAACAAAAAAAAAAAAAAAAAAAAAAAAAAAGGACCTTTTTATTTTCCTTTTAACAAAAAAGCACACACATGGGTACAAGGGGTGTAATGTCTGCAGGGCTCACCTTTGCCAGGCAGCTCTGGCAGGAGCCGGAGGGGCTTTGGCCAGGCTCTAGCCCCAGCACCACATGTGCAACACTTTATGATCACAGACTTATTAAACTATAAAAGCTGCAGGAATCGCTGTGGATCTTTTCCCTTCTCCTACCCTATGAGTACTATTAGATCTCTACTTATTGCAGACATGAAAGGGTCAACTGAGGCACCAAAATATATATATTTGTTTTCATTCCCTCTCTGGAGCAGATGATAATTTCACTGGATACTTTTCCTCTGTATATGTGAGGAATAGAACTGTCTTTGTGAATTGAAAGCATTTTTTATCATTTGGAAATCCAGCCTAGTATAACAGGGAAATCACCAAAACAAGTAGCATATGTTTTATCTAGTCTATGCCACCTGCAAGACTGGCTACGTTATTCGTTCATGGAGACAGAAAAATACACCAGAAGATAAACCTAATGGCGATGGTTACAGCTCGATATGTCCTTTTCCTCCCAGCACTCCCAACCCCCGTATAGGCAAGGAGGTCCTGCTGTCTCCATGAGCAGACAGTAACATGTCCAAACCTGCAGTGAACTGACAGCTAGTTCCTTTTGCTTACAGAGCCCAAATTCACAGATGTACAAACATAGTTACACAAGTTTGTAAAAAATACACCACCCTTTTAAAAAAAGGTGCTTACAATGAACATACCTTGATCTTCTCACTGCAAACACTATCCTAAAATGAAAAAAAAAAAAAAAAAAAAAAAAGTATTTTGCCTACTAGCTTTTCCAAACTACTATGGTCTCAGCTATGCCCACTGCCATGGATTTTACACAGAGCTCATAGCAAATTTTCATTTAGCATGGGATAAGTAACATCTAACACTAGACTTATCCCAGTTGTGAGCTGAGCTGGTACCCTGGTCTCATTGGAACGGACCAAACTACCTCGGCTCAGGAGGCTCTGATTGCTGAGGCCTTTTCTAAAGCAGGAGAGGGGCAAATACGTAATCCACCACTTTGACTGTTCTACTGCTGCTAAAAGCGGCAAAGAAGTTTCTGTCACAATAATGTTTAATTCTAACAGTCTCTAGTATCCCCAAAGACTGTCAGAATATGTATCAGAAAAGAGCAAACATTATGATTTAATCAAAAAAGGAAAATACAGTGTGGGGAGAGAGAAATACGAAAAAGAGAGACAGATCTCTACACCAGTCTGTTTTCCTTTTTCTTATAAAGAAGAAATAAAAGATACAGAGAGGAAATAAAAGGGGAATTTTCAGGTTTCATGTAGTTACACTCCTTTCTGACACTGCATTTGTACGCCAGGCAAAGAAGATAAAGAGCCACTCGATTAATATCCTTGGCTAGTCTCTATGTTGGTTTGAAGGACTATTTGATTGCACAAACAGTGATTTAGAGACAACAACTATGAAGAGAAGTTCAGAGGTATCCAATTGCAATCTAATTCTTCTCTGCCTAAATTAAATATGAAAAGGAATTAGCCCAACACCCTGCCAAACTCTGTGAAGGATGAGAATCTACCCCTGGGTCTGTCTCAGCACAGTGACAACAGACATATATCATTAAAATGTCTCCAGCGATGTGCACAGCAAATTGAGGCTGAATTTGCAGCCCTGTCCCAAAATGAAAAAAAAAAAAAAAGAAAAAAGAAAAGAAAAATATTTTTTTTTCACTGCTTTGTCATGCACAAATAAATTTTCAAGAGTTGCTTAGTTAATCAAGGCTTCCATGAGGACATCAAAAGATCTTTGTTAACTGCATTCACTGCGTAAGAGGCAGACTGGGGGCTACGGCAGCACTGCCTTCTGCAGAGGACTGAAACCAGCCAGTCTGAACAAACTTGAGCTAGTTCAGAAACCAGCGTCAGCCTGTAACACATGGGACAAACAGTCACACATTCAGCCCTTCAGAAGACGACCCACATGGCGATCATTTGCGGGTTGCAGCGGGTGCTTTGCCAGCAAGGAAAAAGAGACTTTGAACAGTTGGAGGGATGCTAAAAGGAAATGTCTGCACTTCTGAATAGCTGCACACTGGGAATATCACCTCTTTCATGCTGCCCTGCTTTTTCCCTGCTCCCTCTGGGCGTGGAAGACAGGATCCATACTGCCGGGGTGACTAACAGAAAGAGAAAAGGACATGCACAATGTCCATGGACAACGAAGGACCTCTTTTAGAAGCTACAGTAGGAGGCAGTGAGGTCACGGGTTCATTTTGGAGCGTGAAGAGAGAAGCAAAAGTCCTGGAAGGGCAGGGAACCACAGTCATTGCTATTTGCTGAAGATGAGGATTATCTTTTTGGAGAGAGAAGAGAGGCATGTCCTCAAGCAGCTATCTCGTCTGGGAAACGACACGGTTCTAGACAGATCATTTTCAAGTTTATTTAACTTACAAAGAGACTGTGAAAAAACACAGAGCATCAGAACAAATTTAAACCATCTGTTTGATCATCTTGCAAACTGTAAACATTGTCTTTGAGAAAATAATCTTCCTTCAGAATAACAATGTGCACAGATTCGACTAAAATCTGGGTAAAAAGGAACTTCCACTAAGTCAGATGGAAATTACTGAGAGCACAAGTAAATATTTAAATTAAGTAATTCATCTTCTTTCATCAGCTTCTTCCAGGAGTAGCCAGGAATGTATGCTCCCTCGAGCTCCCTTCCACACCTTCTGGGGCAATTGTCCAACCCAGCACCATTCAAATTAATTACCACGCTGTTTACCTATGTAAAGCCCTTGTGCACATGCCCTATCTCGCCCTATACTTCCTTTTTTTCATACAGATTCTGTAGCATCCACATTCTTTCCTAAAAGTACCAAAGCTTTAAATGCAATCAAAACTATTATCAGATGATTGAATATTTTCGCCTTGTCTGCATATTGTGCTTTTAAACTGTTTTTTCCAATCCATAATGCACAGCTAAGAGAGGATGCCTACCTATAAAGCAAAGGCACCAAACTCGCTTTCTTCTCCTAACTCAAAGCCCCTTATCAGCAATTTCACTGGTTTAAAATAAAAGAAAGCAGTTCATGTTAACAGCCACTAGCCACACTGACAATTCAGCCTTACGCCTTTTCAAACAGCCTATTTGTTGCTCACAAGGATAACATTAATTTCCTAGATAAAAAAAAAAAAAGATTCAATACACGCACAACATCGACATTAATCTAAAGCAACACTTCAGAAACAGTACCAGACTTAATACATGTTAACAGTCTTGGATTTATAAATACTGACGTTCAAAACAGTAGCAGAAACTACTATCAGAATGCGATTGGTTATACCCACACATCCCACATCAAACAATGCTAATTAAAATATACAAATCTTGACCAAGCGGATAGTTTTCAGTACAGTTACAGCACGGATGGGCCAGCTCAGCAGAGACCAGTTGGGATCCTGCAGCCTGGGTCTGGCCTGCAGAGGTTTCTGCCTGGCCAGGTGCCTCTTCCCCCGCAGGAGATGTGGAACAGCTGCTCGGGGAACAGCCAACAGCCTGGCATCTCTGCCTGTGCCTGTCCATAGCCCAACCCAAAGGGCCACAAGCTGTTGTTCAAATAAGGAAGGGGCAAGGCGCAGACACGAGTCCTCTTGCACCTCTCCCTTGGTTGGGAGCAGCCTCCTGCCACCATGTCAGGACAGCAGCCTGAGTGGGACACCCCAGACTGGGGTGCAGCTGCTCAGCTCCCCAGATCAGGCCACCACGAGTTGGCTACCAAGATCTCTCTCACCATAAGCCACAGTGTATCCCAATAAAGATATTATTCAACCTTAGAGAAACTACCAAAACATTTTGAGCCATTACGACTCAGTCCATCTCTCTGTCACTGATCACAGCACAAAGCTCTCAAGTTTCTCAGAGTCCGGTGAGCACATCCATACTAAAGTAACCAAGAAAAAAACCCAAAATCAGCATGACATCATCTTACCCAACAGAATCACGGACATGTTGAGGCATCATTCGCACCAGTATGAGATGCAGGGTCAGGGGTTGGGCACCTTTTTCGTTGCTGGTCACATTCAGACATCTATTAAGTCATTCACACAATCAGGCCTGTTTCTGAAGAACCTTTAGAAATGTGTATCTACTTAAAAAATAAAATAAAATAAAATAAAATCAAGACTACAAAGCCCATTATTAAATGCTGACACAACATGGAACAAACAGACACAGAAGTGTAAGGAGACAACAGCACCACAGGCTAAGTGAAATCCAAGTTAAAGAATCAGATGCTGCAGGCCTGACGATAAATTTTAAAGAACTCAGCCAGGAAGAAACCAGCTTGTTTTTAACTGAAGTACTGGGAGCTCCTGCTAACAAAGGGGCACTACCAGTGATGTCTTTCCTCTTCGGGTGTTACAAGCCTATAGTTTTGCTTTTGATTATTTAGTAGCAGACTATCACAGTATTACAGTCATTCTATATGTGCTGCTAGCTGATTACCAGCTAGTAAGTTCATTAAATACTATACTGTTCACACAAGTGAGAAATGTCCACCCTTTCCATAGGTACAAAAATCCGACTGCTATTTCAGTGAAATACAGATTGCTCTTGGACAGTTTTCTGTTCCCACTGAAAACAAAAAATGCCTTACTGATTTTGGTGTGTGCAGAGGTTGGTTTGCAAAACCAGTCGATTCATCTTTTAATAGAAGAGTAAATAGAAAGGAGCAGTTACCTATAAAAATTCCAGGTTGACAGTCAAATGGCAAACGCAGCTGTTGTGGCAGACACTTTTCAAGGCTTAAGTAAACTTCGACAAGCAACATTTTGTAAAAATTTGCATGTAAGCAAGGTAATAGAGCTACTGAGGAATTTGTGAGTATTTAATAGGTTGAAGGTAACAAGAACACAGGGTGAAAGGGAAACTGAACAGTTTGGGATGAAGAAATTCATTCCTGGATTTGGATAACGAAGTGGTGGCTCACCTACTACTTCTGTTACACCATTGCCAGTGCAGACACCTCAGTCTCAGATAGTGCTCACGACCCTAAGCAAGAGGGCTTGGCTGTCCCAGGCAAAGAGCAGCCAGCATTTAAAGGAAACAAAGGCTTGAGGGAGTACTGTCTCTCCTCCTCACATTTTCTGCCATTTTTAACTTTCCTTGGGTAAGGCAGAGGATTGCAATCCCTGCTGGAAGAATTAAACTTCTCCCATAGCTATGGAATTTTCTTAATACACTCTCAACTATTACCATTCATGAGCAAGACTGGCGTTTTGGTAAATGCTTCCATTAAAACAGCAGCCTGATGCTCGAAGAAGAAAACCTAGTGGTAGGAATTATTCAGAAGAATAAAGAACCATTGCTATGCCAAAACTGGGGGCAGTTCCAGTCTCCTCATGTCCAAATGAAGTAGCAGAACTGGAAAAGTTTGGTTATCCTTGCTGGTTTCTTCGAAAGACGTGGGGTGGCTTCTTTATAGCCTTCAAAAAAACCCAAAACACAGATAACTAAAGCAGTATTGTAAAGGTCTAAGTGGCATGAGGATGGTGGTCAAGGGTTGACCATTCAGCAAGTCCTCTACCACCAGAGCTAGGGATGGTCAGATGAAGGTAGTAGGAACTGGATTCAGAAACAGATAGTCAGAGGCAGTTCACACAGTAGCTGCTTGCCAAGGAGCACCTGCATGTGTAGCTTCTGTGGGTTGAGAGACTGGACTTGGAAGGGAGATCCATTGCAAGTTGCTAAACAGTTAAACTGCAGCAAGCTCAGGAAATCCTCTGGACTGAAAATAGCTCACAGCAACAGGGATGTCTGGGGGAGTTACTGTATACTCTTATCTTGTTCTTATTCTCCCCTAGGCACCCGTTTCTGACCACTACTGGAGGCAGTCTGTCTCCCTTGTACAGTACACTTTCCCAGTACAACTACTTTCCTGTTCTTTGATCTCAGCCTCTCTCCCCAGCAAATGCCAGTCTGGTCATGAACTCCTGTGCTTGACCTGGTTTCTGCTATTCACATCACAGACACTGGCACCTCCCACATCCTAAAAGAAACCCTAAGCAATCTGTGGGGGAAGGAAAGTTAAAATCCTTGCCAATAATTATTACATACGTAACACAGGAAAAGGCCTGTTGGGTTTGTTTTTGTTTGGGTTGGGGTTTTTTCTTCAGTAGATAAGACCTATGATGGAGAACAGTCACACAGACTTATCCCTAGGGAATCCCATATTAGTGGAAACAGTCCTGCTTATGGTACTGTGCCTGCTTAATAAAACACCCCATTTACCCATGAACATAACTCCCGGGAGTCTCAAGTACTATAGGAGACGACTGGGTGAAAAAACAAGCCATGAGTTCAAGTAAAAAACTTCTTGCAATGAGGTAGAAGCTGCTCTATCAGCCTTTTATCTCCTGTTCTTGCCAGCAGAGCAGTTCTGCCATCAGTCTCTTGATTTGGCCAGTTTAGAGGGATAAAGAGACAGTTGGAGAGAAGGCAGTGTAGTGTTTTCTGTTGAAGATTGCTGGGGCTAAAATTTTGTCTTCCTATGATAGAAAAGGAAAGGTCTAACCTGCTGCCTCTGCTATAAGCAGCCACGCACATTGCAGTAGCCAGAACACGACCGTCCTCGTTACATGAGAAGAATATGGCAGATAAGGCATGGCCAAGCTCCAGATACCCATACTTCTTGGTTCTTGTACAATGAGATAAATCATCGAAGTGCCTTCAACTGCAGCAAAAACTCAGCTCCTTATGAAATTCTCTAGTGCTTTGCTCCCATGACTGGCATTTTCACTGCAGGTTTCCTAGAAGGCAGAATCACAGAATACTTGAGGCTGGAAGGAACCTTTCATAGCTAAAGTCCCCACAAGGACCAGGGCCTGCAAACATGAGGCTTCTTCCAGATCAGGCTGTCTGTAGCAAACACCCACAGTGTCACCCATGTTGGCCTGACTGCTAATCCTGACCCATAAACTCTCAGCTGGCTCCTCATTCATCCCACACAGAGCTCTGTGCACCCTTGCTGCACTCCCATACAGGGCAACTCTCCCTCCTCATCTTCCTGTTCTAACCTTCCTTAAGAGCTCGTATCCATCCATGGTGGCACTCCAGTCATGTAAGCTATCTCACCAAATCTCTGATCTGAACTGGATCGCAGACCTCTAATTTCTCCTGTGTGCATTAGTGTACAGGCACTTCAGAAAGGCACACAGTTCTGATTTCCCAGAAAAGGCATGAGACCTTCCCCCATAAAACTCTGATGCAGGTACTTTCTTTTCTCAAAATTGTTCCCTTTCAGCCTTTATTTTGATTCCCTTTGCTTGCCAACCCGATCCATCACTTGGTGGTGGGTCACCATTTCCCTCCCCTGTCATTCCTAGTCTCCCCAGGCACAATTCTGGTGCCCACATGGAAAAGCAGGATCCAAGCCCCTGCAAGCCTCCCTAGATAGCAAGTTGGATCAGCAGATGGAGTCTCCCACTGCTGCCATTGACTGCTTTCTCCTAGTGCTACCAACTGAGGTACTGAGCTGCACTGGAGGGAGCTTCCAGCCCATGGTCTGCTGCCAGACACTGAATCTCTTCCTGGTAGCAAAGCTGCAGGGGGAGCAGGAGCCATGCTTGTGGGGCCAGGAGCCACCAACTCCCAGCCTTCACCATAGTGAGAGTCCTGCCCTCCCACACAAGAGACTCTACCTGTCCCTCCCTTGAGTACAGTTCTTGGGGGGTTTCAGGCTTTTGCACCTGTAGGGTCCTGGAGAAGGTCTGGTTGGTCTTTTTTGTCGTCCCTGATGCTGTGCAGCCACTGCCTTCATCCCACAGCTCTGCTACTTGGCAACACAGACCCTCCCAGGCATCCACCTCCTGGGGGAAAAAGCCCATCTCCCCAGCCCTGGTGAGAGGTCCCCAGCATCCCTCAGCCCCAGCCCTGTGGAGCTGCACTTGGGCTGAGGCTGCTGACATCGCAGGAGCAGTTGGCCCAATGCTGCTGGGATCTGTGGCACATCCTCACCACGGCAGGACGTGTGCTCCCAGCAAGGTCCCTGGCTCTGTCCTGCACTAACTGCTGCTATGGGGAGCTGTGTTCTTGGCCAGCCAGTGCTTGTACAGGGCTGCTCCACACCTGCTGGAAAGGCGTGTGTCCGCTTCGGCCAGGAACCAGCTGAACAGAGGCTCAGAGCCCCTTTTCTTCAGGAACAGGCCAGACCTGTTCGAGGTTGCAGTATCCTTACATGCAGCGGCATGCCAACACTCCTCAAAAGGCTCTGGAAGTTCTCCACCAGGTCCCAGAGAAACTCTCAGAACATCCATAAGATTTCAAAGCAGAGCCCAGAAACTGCTGCGCCTGTTGGCTGCCTCTGACAGATGTGCAATTCCTCAAACGTGTCTCCAGCAACCCAAGGCTGCCTTCAATCAAACATTGAGAAATAATCATCTCGCCATATCAAATAACTTCAAAATTCTTTAAAGAAACCTGACTATGCTAAAGTAGTTCTTATTCAGATCCAAAGTCCACCACAGTATCTTGAGATTTGAATTTAGTACTTAGTGGATTAGGAGAACCATGAATTAAGCCCATGGTGGTACAGGGCATTGACTATACTACATGACTTGTAATAACACCACTAACACAACAGTGCATACAGTTCTGGTACTAGTAAATAGAAATCAGCTAGAAGTAAAAATCTGATTTCAAGCTCCCTGCATGTGGGCAGGCATATATATACATGCACAAACATATGATAAGCTATTTTGAAGCCACACTTAAAATATAATCACAAGTCAGAAAAATTAAGATGAAACAATCTATTAGCTTTGTTATCTTCTAAATTATGCTAACACTCATCTACAGTGGTGCTAAATGGCAGGTGGAATAAAAACTGAATGCTATAATAGAGTGACCAAAATTTGCCAAGCCAGGGAAAGTTTCCCTATTTAACAATTTCCACTTCATAAGCTGTGCTGTCACAGGAATGGGATCCCAGGATAATTCAGGCTGGAAGGGACCTCAGGAGGTCTCTAGTCCAAAATCCGGTTCAAAGTAG
Organism: Fratercula arctica; assembly: GCA_947846985.1. Classification (NCBI taxonomy): domain Eukaryota; kingdom Metazoa; phylum Chordata; class Aves; order Charadriiformes; family Alcidae; genus Fratercula; species Fratercula arctica. Next base: position 25,025,505 of record CANTUZ010000001.1, on the reverse strand, counting down.
GGTCAGCCATGAGGTCAAGCCAGGTTGCTCAGGGCTTTATGCAGCTGGTTCTTGAAAAATCTCCAAGGGAGAATGTATAATCCCCCTGGGCAACCTGTTCTGCTGCTTGACTGATCCCATTCTGGTCAGTTTGTCTTCATAAGCTTCTCCTTGCATCCAGCCTTACACCCAGGTTCAGCTTCTGACTTTGTCTCCCTTCCTGCCACCATGCATTACTGTGAAAAGCCTGGGCCCATCTTCTCAGCAACCTCCCTGCAGGTACTGGCAGGCTGCTCTTAGGTCCCCCAAAATCATGCTGAAAGCCCAGCTCTGTCAGCCTCCCCTCACAGGGCCTGTGCTCCCGTCCCTGACCATCTTGGTGGCCCACCACTGAACTCACAGGAGTGTGTCAGTCTTCCGTGTTCTCAGGGTGCCAAAACTGAGCACCATATCTAGATGTGGTCTAATAACTACTGAGTAGAGGAGATAATCACCACCTCCTAATCACCTGCTGGCTTTGCTCCTGGTAATACATGCCTCAACACTGTCCACCAACTCCTCCAGGTGATTTTCAGCAGATCTGCTGCCTAGTCAGTCCCCAACCCTGTATCATGGCCAGGGATTCTTCCTGTGCAAGGGCTGAACTTCACATTTGTCCTGATTGAATGTCATGTGTGGTCCCATTCCTCCAAGGATTCTAGGTGCCCCTCTATGACAGCATATTGACTGCCCCCTCCCATTTTGTGTCATGTGGGAACTTCATGAGCAAGCACTCTGCCATCTCCTCGAGGTCACTGATAAAGATGTTAAACATAACAGAGTATCTCAAGTTGGAAGGGACCCATTAGGACATCCCAGGACAGATCCCAGTTGTTACCAGCCTTGGGGCAGAGTAGCCCTTGAACCACTGCGCTCTGGGTCCAATCATCCAACCACTGTTTCTAGCCATCTGGTTGACAGGCACCTCCTCAGCCTAGAACTAGGCTATTTACAGGTGCAAGAGAAAATCTTCACGTTTCAGTATAAGCAGCCAGAATACCCATTCCCTCTCTCATTCAATTCACATATGGCCTGGCCTGAAACACTGCACAGATTACCACCTGGACCATGCCCAGGAGGGGGTTTAGCTTGCAGCTTCTTCCCATCCCAGGAATCATGTCTTCATTGCCCAGCTCCATCCACTATGGCACATTTTAACCTGTGGCTGGCAAGCTAATCTTGATCCGTGCCTGTTCTGTATCTCTGTAACCACCAGTTTCTCCCTTGACCTCTTGCTCCACCTCAGCCATAAATCTTTCATCCCAACTGGCCAAAGCGCCCCCTTGGACACAAGCTCACTAAGCTGAGGGGATTGTTTAAGTGATACCACATTGTTAAAATCTAAACCTGTTATCAGTCTCCTTTCAGCAACCTAAATTTATACCACTTCCCTTCAGGAGAGAAAGTGTTGTGTGACTTGGTCACCACGTGACTGTTCATGCAGTGTTCCGTGAAGTTAATCCTCTTTGCAGAGGGCTGAAATACATTTAGTTTTTTATTCATAGAGACATTTTCTCAATAAATCACCCGACACCACCAATATCTCAAATTCAATGCATTACTTAAAAAGACCACCTACAAGAATCTGCAGGTTTGCATTTTTTATGCATTTCTTTTGGACCACTTTTTTTCCTAGGATATTCTCAGGGTTTGGAAAGTGTATTTATTCCCTTACTCCATTCCACCATTTTTCACTTGTTACCAGTTTTCCTCTTGCCCAGCTCTGGCTCTCAGCCACAGCAGATCTGTGCAAACAGGTCGATGTTCCACTGACGGTGGGAGATGAACCTTCCTTCTCAGAGGCTGTTTTTAATGACTGCTGCTGCTCATCAAAGCCTCGTGGGCCAGTGAACATACAACAAAGAGCAGAGGACAGCTGCTGTTGACAAAATAGGCAGAACTTTAGCAGTTTTAGACAGGCTTTTTCTTGAGAGAAACTTGGTTTTCCTCATTTGTATTTGTGCTATTACATGTGACTAACAAGAAGGAACAGTATAGAGTGGATGTGAACCCACAGCGGAAGTATCAGAAGAAACTGAGAAGATACAGAAGATACACTCTATTTGGATTCTTTGTAAGTTCTGATTGTTTTTAGCACATCATACTTACATTCTGAGGAGTTTTCCATGGCTACTGCCAATTTTTTATTGAACTCTGATGCTGCCTGCTACATAGAGCAACAGTGCACCCCATATTCTCCCGTGAGGACTTGAACTTTCTCCCTAGTTGGGCAGCTCTCCCCTTCATAGCCACCAAGCTCACTTCCACAGCAGTCTATGCTGTATGAAGAAAACTAAGAACCATGCTTCAAATAAGGAAAAGAATATACTATGCTGAAGTTTTGCAACCTTGTTTTCAGGACCATTTCACTACAGTCTGCTTCACCACATTAAAAATGTAAATGTGTAAGAGGGAAAATAAGAGGTACAACCTAACAGGCGCTGAGTTCTTACCAAGGAAGATTTTCACAGGTGTGCACAGAACTCAAGACCGAGAAACACCTGGGTTTTTCAGCATATATCCACAACCTGCCCTCTCATGAATGTGAGACATGACAAAACTGTTCCATTTCAGTCCCTACTGTCTAGGAAATTAAAACATCAGTTGTTTCAGAAGACTAACAACAGAAATGGTGGAAAGGAAGTAAATGCACATCTGTTACTTTAATAACCACAGTTCTTACATGGTTGTATTTCTCTCTGCCATGTGAGACAGTTTGCCCTTGCCATATGCCAAGCCATCATGTTCTAGATTCTCTCTCCTCTCCTACTCAGCATTGCAGTACCTCTCAGCTGCAGGAATGTATCCACAGTAGATACTAAAGGACAGGAAAAACAAGTAGGATGCTCATGTCCCTCAAAGATCACCCACTATGCACAGACAGACTAACTTTTTCTTCAAGTGAGTTGGCATGCATTCCATAAAAATGTTACACCATTTTTAGTGCAGTTAGTAGTTTAGTAGTAATTAGCTACTATCAAGCACAGGAGAAGGTTCTCAAAAAACCCCACCAGGCTGCGTGTAGTATCAGTGTGCCAGACAACCCCCATCAACTCTAGTGGTGAAATTTGTGTGGTGAAATTCTATTTTAGATTTGTGAAAGCATGGATGAGGCTGCACGTGGATGGACAGGGGATAACCAGAATACAGCAGATCTTCAAGCACTACTCCAAGAGTCATTTGAGTCCTGGCAGAACCCGCTTTGACCACTGACCTCCTAGAAGTATTTCATAGAAGGCCTGGACACAGACTGCTGTCCTGTTGTACAGTCATTGGGTAGAAATAGCAGGACACCGAGACAGGGGAAATGAACAGCTTAAAAGATTCCCAAAGGTCTGAATCTATGCAGTTAAAAAAAAAAAATAAAATCAAAATGCCTTCTGACATCAAGACTGTGTCAGACAAATTAGACCTAAAGGCAAAAGGCTCATGAGAAAAACACTTGAAGCAATTTCTTGGCCAAGATGAAACTCCCACTGCTTTTGAAGTGAACACGAGAGAGGAATGGAGAAGTGTGGCTGAAAGACAACAGAAATGGTTGTGAGGGTGAGCATCTCCCTGTGTCTAATAGAGGTAATGGCTATCAGGAACATCATATTTAATTACCAAGAATATGGAACCCAGAGGTTCAAATAGGGGATCCACCTTAAGAAGCCCCCCGAATTGTCTCAGTCATTCATCCCATGAATTTAAACTGAGGAACACTTTGGGGTTTTTTAGTTCCTTTATAACAAAATGGGATGACCCAGCTACTTAACAGCTTCTTAGAAGTCCTCATCAGTCTTGAATTTAAATAGGGTGCTGGGTTCCTCCTGAAGCAGGGGTGGGTTCAGTACTAAGGACTACTTTTTCTTGCTGAGAATAGGAACAGTAACAACAGTACTGTTTCCTCAGATACAGAATCAAAGTCACCAGTGACCTCCAGACCACTCATGTGGTCCTTGTTTGGGAAGGCCAAAGCCACATCAGCTCCAAAACACATGGTTTTGTAATCTACTGTGCCGCTATAGCCCCTGCTTGAGCTGAAAGATCTCAGGGCATACTGGCATAACAATGCAATGTATTGAGATACGGCGAGATGTCTTCAGAAGAACGTTCCCTGTCTGTAGTACTAAAAATGGAGAAAGTTATTTCTTCCGAGAACTGGAATGTGCTCAGGTCCACCTAGATATGCAAACAGACCTGAGAAAGTGGTTCTTTTCTAGAGTAATTTTTGAAACATGTCCCTTTCTTTCTTAGTATGGAGGTAAGATGGCTGAACGCCACCCCAAAACTATTCCCCACTCAAACAAGAGCCCCTGTAGGGTCAGGATAATAGAAGACCTTCCTCAGTAAAGCCCATCAAGTCAGTCTTAAGAGTGAATCAGTTGCTAACAAGACAACAGACCACACAGTAGAAAAATGTCAGCACACAAAAAGCTATTTCAGCAGGAAATTTAAAGAAACAAACATGTCATTAGGCACACTGTCCATACAAACTTACACAGCACGTAAGGGAGAATGGAGTAGTACAGCTCCCTGAGGACTGCAAAGACATTCTCCAACCTCAAGCAGTAAGTTCTTTCGGTAAATGTGCATATGTGTAGTCAGAGACAAAAGGTTTGCAACTCTAGGTATACTATATAGACTATTTCAGAGCTTCACCTTCATTTTGCTGCTTTATGCCAAGTATTTGTATATATAAACAACGTATGTATGTTACAAGTGTATGTGTATCAAACAGAAGGAAGGCCCTGACTGTTGAAAGCTGGTTTACAACTCCACAGGCTCCAAGAGAAACAACTGGTTTACACCAAAACCAAGTATTTGAGGCTAAACAACATACAAGGCTGGTGAAGGCTCTGGTATGTAGCAGCAACACACTACATATTCTGTACTATTAATACTTTCTTTTTTTAGGCAGATCATAATTGGATCTTTTAACCCAACTTGCATAAACAGAAAACAATACAAAAGAAAACTATGTTCCAAATTCAACATCAAATAGTAGCATAGAAACTAAGAAGGCAGAGTCACAAGTTTTGAACAAATTACGTATGAATTTAAAGTGTTGTGATACATCAAGTGTTTTATCTAAACTAAACAAGACAGCACTAAGGGACTCTAGGTCTGTATTATGGCCATCTCTCATGTCCTTATTTCGGATAAATATAAAAATGGATAGCAGGCAATGATGCTGATCCAATATTAAATACCAGACATTAAAAAAAAAACCCTAATTCAAGTAGCAGAGCAGCTTAGAAAGAAGAAAACAAAATTCATTTTTAGATCTTTGCAGAGATTAAAATACTATCCCATGCAGAATTAAGTGAAACATCCCGTAACCCATAGTCACGCGTGTTGAGATAGTATCCAAGTACATTATCATTAAAAGTTGCGGAAGCGATACCTATTTTATGAGTAACTTTTCCTGTTACTTCCATGAATACAAGAAAATGGCTTAGCAAAACATGATCTGCCCTACTGCAATAATCTTCGTTTTCTTTCATGTTCCTACTTGCTTCTTCCCTAACACAAGCAGCACGAAGTAAACTGAACTTCTGCCCAAATCCCTCCAAATTATTCCTCTTCTTGGTTTACACTCTGGTTTGTATTTGGGAGCGCACAGTTGGCTACTTATGCTTCAGGGGAGTCTTTACTTGCCATTTCATTGGATAATGCAGGCCAGATATTGGAAGACAGCTTCACAGTTTTGGAGAAGTACTGTAACCTTGGAAGGAGCTTGGTTCACTAGATAACTGGGAAACAGAGATAGCAAAATGTAGCAGCAGTTCAACTACCAGTTCTCTAGTTCAACTACAGAACTTGTACACACCGTTTCCAATGCGTACAGCAGGTGGCTGGTCCTCTGATGACTGCTTTTCTTTCACAACTTGATGGCATGATGGCTGCGTTTAGAATCACAGAATCTCTCAAGTTGGAAGGGACCCGTAAGGATCATCAGGTCCAACTCCCTGGCACTCGCAGGACTACCTAAAACTAAACCATATGACTAAGAGCATCGTCCAGACGCTCATCGAGCTCTGACAGGCTTGGTGCCATATCCACTTCCCTAGGGAGCCTGTTCCAGTGACCAACCACCCTCTTGGTGAAGAACTGATGTCGCAAATGAGAAAGACTTGGGAACTTGGCTAGCTGGGGTCCACTAAAGGGAACAAGAATCAGCAATGCCTGGCACACACTGTCCCCTGGGACATATACATACATATAGGAGAGGAGAACCATCCCAGGCTGCTAAGAAGGTATACTGAAATTAGTAGGAAAGACTGTGTCATCACAGTTTCACAAAAAGCTGCTAAGAAAAGAGGTCACATTGAAAGATTTAATGAGAGGCACTGTAGGAGACATCATTACTGATGGTTACATATTGCTGTCTGCAGTGTGCACCTGTGAAGACTGTTGCTATTAGGCAGCTTTAAGAGCTCTTGTTTCCAGATGGCTTATATCTTGTCCTCTTTTGCCTCATTTTTAGCGTTGCATTTAAATGGATGCTGCCTTAACTTTCCCTTCCTACCTCTGAAATTTAGAATCTTCTTTTGCCTGACTATACCAAATCCCTTACTAATGACATTTGACCTCAGAGCAGCTATCACACTCTTTCCACAATCACATTCTGGGCACTGGTCTCAATTCTGTGCGTGTTTTTACATATATTTAAACACTCCAACCTCTTCTTCCAAATCACAGAAAGCAACATATCATCAGTTCTCCTCTCTTAAACAAATAATAATAATATGATCATCGCTAACTTAGCTTACCTCATCTAGGCCTTCATCTTGAATAGAAGACTCCTGTCACTGGTCATCTGGTATCAAATAACTGCTTTCCCACCTCATTTATCTGTTGATTCCCTTCCCTTTACTCATCTCTCCAGCACCTTTCAAATTAGTAACTCATTTCTACATCCTGCTTTTCACCTCCACGCACCATTGTTTTTCCATCACCTAAACCATACAGAATATAGCAGAAGATAAATGGAAGGTAAATAAAACCATCATTTTTCTCTCCCTTCCTCCTCCAGCTCTTATCTTTTGAAATGTTTATGGAAGGACAACAGTAACTGCCTTTGGGGGAAAACACAGAGGCAGCTTCTACTGCCTTTCGGTGTGTTGTAGGTCAAAGGCTCCAGAGAAATGGTGGTGTACATCAGATTCACGTAACCATGTTACTGCATCTATAGATAAGGCTATAAAAAAAAAAACTCGCTGCTTAAAAGGAACACCTTATTGTTTTATTAAATATGGATTAAAAACTCCTCTGTTCTTCAAAATATCTTTAGTTTACAAGAATTTAATTTTGCTGAATATAAACATACTACAAGGAACATAGAAACCTGTAAGCTTAAAATATATCTACCAAAAAAGCCAGCTGTTCCAAACCAGACTATTTCAAGGTGCTGTGACTTTAGGAAAAAGCTGGTTTACATTATCAGCATGTCTTCTCAACATATTAAAGAAAAAGCTTTTTAGGGCAAGAATGTTTCATTCTAACGCATTCTTTTATATTATAATACCAACAGAAGTGACTACTACTTAGTTACTAAGTTCATGTGTTCTCTTATACTGCATGTCATAATTTGAGCAATTGTCTCCTATGTATAGATAATTAATGAAACACAACAATACTGACATAGTCTTACAGAACCTAGTATCTAAAACCTTCAGCTCTGGATCTGTTCAGAACAGCACGACAGATTTGTGAACTGCAATTTTTTTTTAATAATAAAATTACTTCCAAGTAAGCAGGCGGCATATTCAATAATACTGCTTTGACTTTCAAAATACTGTGTTCCTTCGTATTTATGTACGTGAGGTAGGATACAAGCACCAGAAACACGGCTAGCCAAATAAAACACCTGATGTTATCCATCCTCCAAAGAAACTATATGTTAACACTAATTCCATCTTACCACATGATTACTGAAATACTGATCTGCAGGGGTAGAAATCTGCATTTGAGAGACTTTCTTCCTTCTTCCATAGATATGATACAACGCTGCTGTCTCAAAAGAATATAGAATATACTTCATTAGAGAAATTACTGTAGTGAGGCACTGAAAAAAATGCAAGTGTAAAACCTTTTCTTTACTGCATACACGCACTGTATGATACTATGTTTATCCTGCCTATACAAATATAATGGCACTTGAACTCTGTGCAGAGCTCAGATCTTTTAGACAGCAGAATCTGAATAACTTCAAAGCAAATTGGGTGGGGTTTTTTTCTGTAATTCTATCTCAGTTTCTTACTTTTCCACTAGCGACAAGATACCAGAAACTGTCCTGTACGTAATGAAGCAGGTGTCCTAAGGTATGTTGGACAAACCTACTGACACAGCAGGAAGTCTACCTATGGAATATAAGTGGAATATAAATCACTTCTGTCAGATTAGGAAATTGCATCTAAATTAGTAAACATCTTTTGTAAAGGCAACATCCAACAAAGATGTAAAGTCTGGAATGGCAATCTGTGAGCATAATTGAAACAAGGATCCATTCAGGTTCTGCTGCTCCCCCGATGGATGACTGGACAGAGGGTCTTGGTCAGGTGAATTTTATCATTTTGGTCATCATAGAGCCATCAGACTAGCAGGATGACTAGTTTGATCTAGAACTCATCTTAATCATGTGTTTGTAGACACGCTGCGTTGGGCAAACACAGTGGTATACCTGAATGTGTTTCTTTAAAAAACTCTTCATGAAGTATGTACTGCACCTACCTTGATGTATCAATCTCTACAATACATATATATATTTCTCATAGATATATATATATTTTTAAACCCAGACAATTTATAAAAAAAATATTTCCATCCACAAACTCAAAATTTTGTATGTCTGGGGTATACAGTTTTAAGATACCTGTATGCTCTTTTCACTACATGCCCTGTGTGCACAAGTGTTAGAATATTAAAATATATCAGTGTACTTGGCTTTGTACTTGCATTTGCATAGGATGAATGCATTTAAGAACTTAATGCATTTACATCCCACAGAACCATAGGGATCTAAAGCTTGCAGGATCCAAAACCTATTGTGTGCGTTCACAAAAGCAAGACTTTGATAATCTGTTGAAACCTACACATGCAAAAAAATAGCAAGAAAACTGCACACACACCTCTGTATGAAGTTTGGTGGTGGTTTTGGTTTTTTTTTTTAGAATATCAGATGACAAATGCTATGCCAGAATGAAGTATTTAATCTTCAAGTCCAAGTTGTTTGCAAGTTACAAATTGAGCATATTCATTTTCAGTGGAAATGTCTTTAATATGAATGCTTTTTTGTAAATTCTAATGTTTTTGTTCACATAGATCAAAGTCTCAAAACAGCAAATGTCAAAATATCTGAAAAAGGGTTCAGTTTTGCTAGAAAATAAAGTCATTTGGCAGAGTCAAGTATAATTAATACAGGATTCTAGGTTACCCTAGAAGAGGTGTACTCACACTAGAACTTTCAAGCAGTTTCATGCTTCCTTCCTATTAGTGGATTAGCTAGCCCTAAATATTAATTATCTCAGTTGGTGACAAGTACAAAAATCCCATGCTTCTGAAATCAGAGTGAATTACTCTTAAACACTAGTATCAAGATTACAATCACTGTTTGCATTTTGCATATGAACTACAGATCACTGAAAGTTTCCTGTTGCACTGCAGCAAGAAAAGGAAACGTAACACAAATAAGCTTAATTTGCTGCAAAGTACAGCAAGATACTTCGGTAATCTCATAAAAATTTCATACTGGAACCTGTTACAGTGAGTTCAATTTGATCTTTTAATGTAATACAGTACATTTTTATAAACTTAACATTATCATTGCAGAAGAGCATGCTAACTGAATGTTAGCAATTTATCTTTTATACATAATTATACTCTACTGTAGCTACTGTACGCAGATCTCAAAATGTTAGTACATAAAATATTCATTTTCTTTATATGAGATGAGAATGAACTTAGAAGAGGTTTGAATATAAGAATGAAGTATTTGCTGTGCCTATTTCTCAAGAAATAATGAATTACACATTATAACCCAAGAAATCAACATTTAAATTGCAAAACTATACTTTAAATTTACATTAAACATTATGATCAGTAATGTGCATCAATATTCAATGAAGTTTAACCTAACCATGTTTATGCACATAAAGCCTCAAGAGTCTGCAGCAGTTTCAGCATCAATTTTTCATATTTTTGTATAAAATGGACTTAAAGGTACATCTTCCATAAACGTTTTCAGTGCAATTCTGTCAAAGAGGAAAATATAAAGCTAGCTTTCAATCATTTTATACCATAAAAAAACCCCAACAACTTGCATTTGCACTGCTGAAGCATAAGTAAGCCAGTTCCATTGTGCCAACTATTTCAAAGTCAATTCAAATCAACCGTAATTGCCTTTTTAGGCAGCATTTCCCCCATATCTATAGGTATAAATGTTGAAAAGCTGAATACTGACGGGGTAGAGTTAAGCTGAGACAGAATAATCTAATTGTTTATAATACCTTTTTCCATTGGTAACAAAAAAAAAGGCATAATGAAAAAATTCTAAAGGTGTCTTTTACTAGTGATCTTACAGTTTGGAAATGGGTGGGTGAGTCCGTGTTTTAGTCTTATCCTTTTCTTGAATCTTTACAGGGCACCTTGCAAGTATAACTTATTTATTGACGGATTATGTGAAAATGCTCCATTGTTCAATGAGATAACATTTTCTTAAGTTAGAAACTGATTTTTTCACATGTTGTCAACTGTAGGGAACCAGAGGGAGAACAGCACCTGAAATTATAATACGTGCTTGTGTAGTAACCTATACATTTTGGTTCAAAGACACAGTCTGTAAACTGTAAAACTGCATACAGGATACTGCTTTAAGTATTTTGTTTCTACTTTTTTTGCAGATTATACCTAAAAAAAACAACCAAAAAACCAACCTCTCTATGGTAGCACAAAATAAAAATGAAGCTTCATTCAAATCTTGAATACCTCGACTGCAAGAATCAACAGCTGGTTATTCAACAAAAACTTAAGGTCTTCATACCAAAAAAATTTGGCTCAAAAAACCAAAAATAAAACAAAAGGTACAATAAACTCTCAATAAAAGGTTCTCTTGTGAGGCAACCTACCATATACTACTGCTAGATACGAGTTTCCAAAAAAACATTACATCCCATTTTCAGCACATTTTTCATAAACATGCAACTTCACTATAAAATACAAAACACTTGGCTCTCAAGAACAGCTTTATAAAGACACACTGCATCAATAAAATTTTTCTTTGTGGTTAACTTTACATTGTAATAAGAACTGTATTTTCACTAATGTTTATATATCAGATTTCATATTATAATGTAGTAATAATTTGCTCTTTGTGAACGTCATGTTCAGAAGGAAATATCTATACACATTAACATACTAGACTATTAAAAACTCAGTTACAGAATTTTATTGATACAGTAGATTAATAAAAACTGATAGGGGAAGATAAAATGGGTAGGGTATTCAGTACATTATTTAATAACACACTTTTAAAATTAAAATATTTTAAATCCTTTTTGAATTTTCAATGCCACTAGAAGTCCAGAAAAGTCTGGCATCAATACTGAGGTGTAAAACAAGTCAAACAACTTCTTTCACAATTTGCATCTCTTGTATTATTCTATCCAACATTGTTCAACTGTAAAAGAAAGTAATTTAGCACCTCTGATGATAGGTAGGTGCCTACAGGTAAACACCAGGTTAGGTTAATGAAGGAAACAAAGACCTTTTTTTTTTTTCCTTCTCCTCAACAAATAGTGGCAAAAGAAAGTGGCACTATTTGTTCAACTGATTTTTTTTTTTCACAGTTAAATGTCAACAAGAGTACAAATATGAACACTGACAGATATTGCTTGAGATAATTTTCAACAAACTCTGTTCTTTTTTAAATCAATAGATCCAATAAACAGTGGGGTACTGTCAGTTTAAAGCCGCAGATAAAAGCTATACAAGCACTTTAGAAGTCAGAAACATTAAAAAAAGAACTATTTACAGTTTTCTTCTTTAGTTCATATGTCTACAAAGCCAGCGCACATTACACTTCACAAAAATCCACAGTTAATGATATCAACATGTGTGTGGCTAAAGCTTGTGACCTAGGGACTGCAAATGCAGGGGCAGTAAAAGTAAAATAGGTTTTGTCTTTTTTTTCCAGCAACCCCGTTTGTGCACTAACAGCTTCATTCAGTCTCAAGCTTTATATTAAAAGCATTCTTCAAAGCTTTCACCTGGAAGGCTGATAACTACATGCTCACTCATCGCCTTTCCCTTTTGGAAGTTCTGCGACGGACCTGTTTGGAGAAAAAGTATTTTAAATGTTTTTACAGAAAAATTCAAGAATAAATATATTTTATAATGGAAAATGGCTTACTCTCACAATAACGTTTGAGTAACTGTATACAATATCATTCATTACTCATTTTACCACAGTTACAAGTCTCAGTCAATGACCAGGACATAACTTTGATGTTACTGAGCCCGTGTCCTTCAAGTATTCAAAAATAACCTAATTTCCTTTGTCAGAGTTTTCATACACTCAGATGCTCCAATCATTAGATATGTCCAGAAGTGTGAAGGCATTCACAGCTACATTTTTAGTATTGCTACTAACATTACTAATGTATTTCTATGAAATACATATAAAAATAAACTTATTTTAACATAGTTGCATATGATGGTAAGAGGAAGAAACTGGTTTAGGATTCTGCTCCAAGATTCCATACTTATTTTCCAGTACTGTTCATTTTGTGTTCCTATTTTGTATAAGGACACATTTTTCACTATTACGATCTAGCTGAGAAGAATGGGCATGAGTTACCTGGAAAAGAATTCCCATGAGGTACTACACAATTCAGGCAGACAGACAACAAGCTATACAGAACAGAAAATTTAAGATGCTTGACAAAAAATGACATCTTCTAAGAAATGCAGCTTCTCTGGGAAACTACAGTGCAGTGTCACTACACAACAGTGGCAGTTGACAACCACCTCATCCATTTTAAAGGAGGAAGGTTAAGTTCTAAGAACAGAAGTCATTCTCTGATCATCAATACACAGAGGACACCGCAAAGACTCACAAAGAAAGTCTCAGGCATTTCTCTTACATTGATTGTGGAAACTTCCTCTTCTTCCATTACTTCTTCCTGAGGAATGTCATCACTGACAGGTGAACTACTCTGAAATACATCCATCTCTTCACTAGATTCGTTCTCTTTACTGGCTGCTTGTTTGGAACGTCCCGCACGGCTACAATCAGAAGAAAAATAAAGATCAGTTTCACAGTATATGGGTCTGCGCATCCATAAACCATATGAGAGTTAAGCACTCTACAGGAACAGCAGCCTTAAAATTCCATGTTATATAGTACTTCTGTCTTATATACCTATCTAGTTCATCCATATATGGAATAGAAAAAGTAGAACTAGGGGACCGGACAATAGCATTTGAAAACCAAATTTTTCCAGAATAGAGGGCTAGGAGTAAAAAGTTGAACAATTTTTGCCTCTATAGACAAGACAGATTTCGTCTCTTCAGTGCCAGGATACAGGGCAAAGAAGGTTGAACAGGAAAAAGCCAAACAGAGACTTGGGTTTTTTTCCTTCTATTCAATTCCATGAATAAACGTACTCTACCTATAGGAGTTTACACACCACAAAATTTTAATAACTGCATCTATGTTTGTACAGACCTAGAAGAACCCATGTTGCTATTTATGAAATTAGCACTATAATGAACCTAAATGCAAATCTTCCAAGCTACCTCATGCTAGGGATAATCAGGATAACAATAGCTTAATCAGGATAATCAACAACTATCAGTCAACAGTATCTTAAATTGTCTATGTTAGTCACAGGAGCTGAACCACAAGCAAAAAGCACCCATTTGCTTAAAATGAGAACTAGCCCCTAACAACACACACGCTTCAATCCCCAGTGGGGGCCTACAGATCCCAAACAACTGTCCTCTGACAGCATCGAACCACACATGTGGTGGGAATTTTCAGTCCCGAGAATCACAGTAAAATACGTACAAAATAAAATCTCTGAATTGCATATAGTAATTATAGTATAGCAGGAGTTTAAGCACCAACCAACATGACATTCTTTGAGAAACAATACAAAGTAGCCCAACTCAAGCCTTCCAAGTCTGACAGAAGCAACAGAATTGAAAAGGAAAGAGAAAAATTATTCACAAGCTAGGTTCATTTTTTCACGTATTACAAAAATAAGTCAGTTCACATGTGCTAATTGGTAACCCAATTAGCTATCAGAAATAGGTTATACACTATCTCCTCTAGGTAACAGGAATCCAAATTCTTATGCCAAATCCATCCCCAAGGAACACAGAAAGCTTTAAGCATTTGGATTAAATATATTCTACCTCGTGGTACACAGTGCTGCTCAGCCTGTCAGCTCCGTTCAGTTAAAACGGCTGTAGATACGTATGTAGAAGAGGAAGAAAAGTCTGACTACAATGCGCTCTGAACACTGAGGAATAACTGTGGTCTCACCTTTTTCTCACAGATTTGGAAAAAAGACAGTCACAATTTGGGTGGTCTGATCACAAAGAATAAAAAAAATACAAAGTGGGTTTTTTTGATGAACTCCAGAATAGACCAAACAACTTTGAACCCTGCAACAACTTACTTGGGCTCCTCAGGCCAGAACAGTGTACTTACACATGGACGAGAGCTATGCCTGTTACTGATCATGTGCACTGATACAGTTCACTTTGTGTAAAATGGGGTAAAGAAACACACTGAGGTCACTGATTTCACTGAGAAGTGAATCAGAAGCTACCGAAGTATTTACTAAAGAGCATCTTCGACAAATGCCACACAGCACACCACCCAACAATAACTTGTTGGCATGTCTTCTCTGCATGGCAGTAGCAGTTTCCAACTCTTGCTCCACTGCACATGTAGCAGTGACTTCTGTAGTAACCAAGACAGTGTTGGGACCTGTGTTTCTGGTTACAGAGCAAAGGACAGGAGAGATTTGACCTGAGGTAGGAAAACAGAACACTGGAAAGGTCAGGATATTGTGTGTGCAAAATGCCAGAACATGTGATCCAGTGCGAAACTAGAATTTGAACTGAGGGTATAAGCTTGTTTAGGCAGAGATCTGCAGTATGGAAGATCTCCAGGGACAGGCAAATCAGTACATTAAACTGCTAGAGGAAGATGCTAACTAAGGCCAGAAGCTAGAAACCAACAAAATGTCAGACTGAAGTACTGCCCTAAGGAATTTATCACCAGGTTCTAGAAAAGTATCTTGCAAATCTGTTCCATGAGCTGAAGTCTGATACCAGTGGGCAGGTAAGTCCTGTCCACTTGTACACCTCTGCTTTACATGTATTGCATATACACGTATAGAAAAGGTAGAGATACCTGTAGTTTCCTACAGTAGGCGCAAGAAAATGAAGCTAGACACAGAGGTTACCTTTGTTTTGGAGCTTTATACGCCTCAGAATTTTCAAGAGCTCCTATCATTCATAGATTGTAGCACATTTTATTCATTTGGAAATGATTCAAGTGGATAATAAGAAGGCCACAAATTAGAAAGTGAAGTAACATTAATTTATGGAGAATCAGAATAAACTTAATTCTCCAAAATACTGTTTCAATACAGAAACAATCTGATTCTTCCTCCCTATACAAAACAAATGGGAGCACTTCTCACTGCTTGAAGTCCTAATAAAGCCCTGTCTTTAAGATCCTTATGTGCTTTATTGACTTTTCTCCTATAAGAGCAAAGCTACGTATATGCTACCTGAGCACATTAAACTTACTCGTAGCCTCTTGCTCTGGTTTGAGATGCTCTAGGAGAAGCAGCTAGGGAAAATACTTTTAGAAGTAACAATGGCAATTTATTTTCTTAACTGTCAATTAAAGTATTCTGAGCTATTTTCAGTAAATCATTGTTTGGGGGCAGAGAGGCATATTTTTAATTTTCACTAAACAAATTCAGAAAATATTCACCACTTACACTTTTTTTTGCTGTGATGGTGGTGTGTTTGATGACCTTCCTCGTCTTTTCTGTGGCGTAGACTGTGCTGATTCAACTGTACTAGTTTCAGATGGTTCTGCTCTGTTTTGAGGAAGACCCAAATTGCAAAGTATCAAATTATAACTAATGTCCAAGGATAAAAAAGATGCAGCTTACAAGAAGACAGACTTACCTCTGCTGTGTTCTTTTCTGTGTCCTGTTTTGCCTGCCTTTTGGTTTTTGTTCAATGTTTTCAGTTTGCCTTTCTTCCTCCTCCTCCTCCTCCTCTGCTGCAGCTGCTGGCGGTTGTTTTTTTTTGCTCCTTTTTGATGACTTTGCTACTGGTTCTTCCTTTGGTGTTCCCCCATTATTTGCTTTGGGAGGGCGTCCTCTTCTCCCTTTCTTTGGTGGACTGTTCTGCTCATCCTCACTTTCTATTACATCTTCTTTTAGCCTTTTTTCCTCTTGCCATTGTGTTTCATCAGATTCTGAAACAACCGCAGGTCTCTTCCTTCCCCGTTGACTACCTCTAAGTTTCTGCTCTTGACCCAGTTTATTCAGGTCATCTATGCTTAGTTTCTCTTCTGAATCTGTGATTGCTGCTTTCTTCCTTCCTCTAGGCTTCTCCATCTCTGACTGAAAAGGTAAGATTACATCTTTAAATTAAAAAATTAAACTGCCATATTAAACTTGCACAAAAGCTACAGAACCTGCCTCCAACAAGACAAAGAGTCAAGTTACACAAGTTGTCTACTAAGACTGTCTACCATATCCATTTCAAAAAACTTTGCAAAAGTATAAACACGTACATACATATCAAATGTCAGACGAGAGAGAGATTATTTCAAAGGTGAGCAGTTAAAACACTGAAGTGTGTAAGGTCTTCCTCATTTGTAGCATTAGATGTGTCAAACAATTGGCTAGAACATCATCCATAACTACTTTTTTATTAATAGGAAGATAAAAAGATATAGAGGATGAGAACTGGCAACTTGTGGCTTCAGCTCTGTTGTGAGCTGCAGAGTGCTTCTGCCTGGCTCCCATGCTGGCAGGGGCAAGACACTAACACAGAATACGGTAGGCAACCTGAATTTATAATTGTAGAAGCAAGCACAGAAATTAGTGGTAGCTGCCGAAGCACTGCTATCAGAGCTCCATTAAGACTCAACATTTGCTCTGTGCAGCACAAAAACCCACCCAACCCTTAAAAGAATCATAGAATAGTTTGGGTCAGAAGGGACTGCTAAAGACCATCTCATCCCAAACACCCTGACGTCAGCAGGGACGTCTTCCTCCAGATCAGGTGGCTCAAAGCCCCATCCAACCTGACCTTGACCACCACCAATGATGAGGCACCCACAAATTCTCTGGGCAACCTGTTCCAATGTCTCATCACCCTCATTGTAAAAAATTTCTTCCTTTGTCCAATCTACACCTACCCTCTTTCACCCCTTGTCCCTTCACAACAGGCCCTGGTAAAAAACCTTTCTCTGTCTTTCTTATAAGCCCCCTTCAAGTACCGAAAGGCTGCAATAAGGTCTCACTGGAGCCTTCTCTTCCCCAGGCTGAACGACACCAACTCAGCCTGTCCTCATAGGAGAGGTGCTCCAGCCCTCTAAGCATTTTTGTTGTCCTCCTCTGGACCCACTCCAACAGGTCCATGTCTTTCTTCTGCTGAGGGCTCCAGAGCTGGACGCAGTACGCCAGGTTGGGTCTCACCAGAGCAGAGGGGCAGAATCACCTCCCTCGACCTGCTGGCCACACTTCTTTATGTGCAGCCCAGGATGCAATTGGCTTTCTGGGCTGCAAGCACACATTGCCAGCTCACATCCAACTTTTCATCCACCAGTGTCCCTAGGTCCTCCTCTGCAGAGCTACTCTCAATCCCTTCATCCCCCAGCCTGTATTGATACTGAGGGTTGCCCTGAGCCAGGTGCAGGACCTTGCACTTGGCCTTGTTGAACCTCACAACCTGCACGTGGCCCCAACTCCTCAAGCCTGTCAAGAACCCTCTGGATGGCATATCTTCCCTCTAGCATATCAAGAAAGGTGGCACTCTTTCTGAATCATAACCTTTCAGAACAGAAACTATTCCTTCACTTCTCCATGCTCTAGTTCTTTAAAGTGCATGGTAAAGATTTCTGTGCACTTTATAGATTGAAATCCATATGCAAAGATTTCAATAAGCAGCTATTAGGGCCAGAAGGATCACTCCAATCAACACCTACCCTAGGAGAAAAAAATAAAAAAGTTTACTCACATACCATTTCATGGGGACCATGACTGTTTCAATTTGTACCATTTCATGGTACAAAAGTCGAAGTATTTACAGTATTCACAATTTCATACCAATGTCCATTTCCAACTAGCATTACTATATTTTAGCACATACAAACACGCATTTATTAGTAGTCATCACATTGCAATTTAACCTACATAACAATACTTATGCCACTTAAAACCAGATTGAATTTTTTTTTCCCTTCACATCTCCTTTGTGACATTAGATAGAAGTCATCTTACAAACATGTCTCCACTTTATCCATAAACCCTGGTCAAGAAAAGCAGAAAGAAAATCTAGAAAGGATATGAGGAAAAAAAGTAAAATAAACGGAAGGAAAAAGAATTACACTAGCAAAAAATAAGACAAATGTTTGAATAACGGTGACATCTGTCAGTTCATGACTTCAGTGACAAAACTGTTGATCTAGATCAGTGACATCCTCATTATTCCCTGTTCTATTTGCTTTTGCAGTGAGTGTGCACAAATGTCATTGCAGCTGCTTTTACCAAGTAAGCAGTTGTAGCCAAGTTCAAAGCAAAGTTCTTCCCTCAGGTTAAACAGTGTCCCACAACCTTAGAACTAACATGTTACTCTAGGATGTAATCTGAACAAATATCCTGAATAGTGACATCTTTAAAACAGACGTTCTGCTCCCCAATTAAAATTCTGCTTCTCAGTTAATGCTTGCTATAATCTGCTCCCCAGCTCAAAATAAAACAAAAATGAGGTCTGAATCAATGACCTTAAGCAGCTTGCTTAAATATTCAAAGTGAAATATAAATGCCCTCTAAAGTACTCGAAATACTGAACTGTATTTGCTTTATCACTTAGTTTTGTCGGTTACCAATTCAACCTAATGCTTCTGAACATGAATTGCATGCCAGCAGCTATTCGTACTCTCAGACTTTCCAAGGTATAAGCTGAAGTGACATATCAATACAGGAAGCATCAAAAGTGGGGTTTTTTGACAAGAGATTCCTGATTTTTCTGGTTTTGTTATAAGACGGTTTGCTTTTCCCTCAAGGTATCACAGTGTAAGATGGTTATTTTCACTTCAAGACAAGCAAAAATTCAGGACACTTTTACTAGTCAGCAGCTTATATCCCAAGCAACTTGAAAAATGCAACAGATTCACATAATGGGAGAACAGAGAATGTCAGACAGTCAAAAAAAAAAGCATCAGTGACATCAGATATAGGACATCCTTAATGCATTCTAGAAAATCCAGTTATAACATATCTGATCTTGTTTGTATTATTACTTTTTCACGCATATCCCAAATACTACAAAATTTACAGACTGCCAACTGTTACTAAGGCACAAAGAACCAAAATTTACTAGTGGTATGTGAAATTCTTATTATTTGAACTGCTCTCAGAATTACAATACAACTATAATTTTCTTTGGTGTTTTATTTTTCTGTATTCTGATACAGGTGTAAATACTGCTTGAGACAATATTTAGCCTGTTTATAATGTATATCCTCTAAACCTATAAAGGTTTAGCATTACTGATCTACAGAAATACATAAATCCATCAGTAAGAATTAGTAAGGACAAGGCTACTGCTCTCAAAGGCCTTGGCTAGTGGTCATTCACTAAAAACTGAGATAGAGACACGTGTAATTTCTCCTGAATGATCCTGACACTGTACAAGAGCATAGCAATGACACTATTCTGCTACCCCTTGGGGTTTGTTTATCTAACAGCATAAGCAATGTACTTGTTAATCATTAAGACTATTTTACGTAATATTGGCTTGTACTTGTCTATATCAGTTACCTTGCTCATTCTGCTCTAAAAGCATGTTGAAGACCGTATTACGCACAATCGACAGCTTTAAAATGATGCTGCAACTTCTACTAGTGATACCTGGCATTCAGAACCAAGCATTTTCCTACCTTCGCTGCAGTACAAGTTACATGCAAGAAAACAGAATCTATATGGCTATTCAGATAACTCTTCTTTAAACGTTTAGGCCAGGTTTTGAGCAACCTGGTCTAGTGAAAGGTGTCTCTGCCCATGGCAAGGAGGGTTGGCACTAGATGATGTTTAAGGTCCCTTTGAACTCTAACCATTCTATGATTCTAAATCCGATGTCAAATCATGATGCCCTCTTGGTATTCTAGATAACCACAGAACAAACAGTTGCTATTCCTTACAGCTGTTGAAAGGAAAACACATCTGGCTGGAAAAGGAGAACATGCCTTAGCACCAGTGATGGGACAGCACAAAAAAGGTGCAAATTATAATGCATCAACACTATAATGAGGTATTATAACTTCGCTAGCTACAAGCAAGAAACCATGTACGATACGGACTTTTACAGCCTCAGAAGGCAATCTGAAATTTCAGACAGGTTAAATCACTCCTCCAAAACTCTAGTATAGTTATCATTCTCAAATTAATCCAATTAATTCTTCCAAAGCTCTATTTCATATACAAAAATATCTCTACTGTATACTGAGGAACAGAAGTCCAAGGAACGTATCAACTTGAGCAATGTCCCCAACAATTCACCAACAAATCTGGAGAATAAGACAAATCATGGACTAATTATCATCAACATAGCTCTAGCAGAATCTGCCCCGGCAATGTTACCAATATTCTGCAAATCATAACTGGTAATCTTGAAAGCTTACAGGAGTTGTCAGTACGATGCAAAAGTAATGTAACGTACACATGAAAAACAGACTAACTGAACCTTTTTTTCATTGCATTTTCATATCCAACTCTAAACACGTTTTCTCATAGTTTACAACCACACTAATTTTTATTTTAAAGTCCTGGTGACTTAAAATGAAACATCTGCAACGCAACCAAACAGCTCACCCTTACAAGATCAGAGTCGTCCCTTTTGTCAGTTTTCTTCCCTGGTAAGGGCGAAGACAGTGTGAATTCTTCATTTTCACTGTGGTCCATTTCAGTACTGTCAAGTCTACAATGCATAAACATTTATTCTCCTCATTATTACAGGTCAGTGGGCAATTGTTAAAAAAATATTACTAACAACAATCTTCAGAAGAAATCTATTCCTAAACCATGAACAATTTGGCAGAAAGAACCTTTCACTCTGGCTATTATAGCCACCACATATCACAAGCCAGAACATGTAAGTCTCTGGACAAAGTTGTCAATCATAAGCCAAGTTGAATTTTCTTTTTTCACTGGGAAAGATAAGCAGCTTTTTGAAACAGAAAAGCCTAATGGGTTTCAAGAGAGCTGTGCATTTGTACACATTTGCATACACTTTCATATACCAAGGATCCCCACAGACCAGCCAAAGCACGCACACTTTCCTACGGTGAGGCTTAGACAATGAAACAGCAGATTTAAATTTCAGAGACCATTTCATCCCTCAGCTTTCTGTTGTTATTTAGAACAGTGATTTCATTTCTATTTCAGTTTCTACGTATGTAAAAGTGGACAAAAATACCTCCTGCATATGTAAAACACTGAGACGCACAGATAAAAGGTAATACACAAAAGCCATAAAAACATAACTCACTTTGTTTCATCTGTCCTGGAGCAGGTAAAAGCAACATTTTTAAGTAACAGTGCACATTTTTTAATGAAAAGAAATATGCTATGCACTAAAATGAAAAGTGGTATTCAAATACACAAACTCTTAACTTCCTGGCCTGGACACTACATAGAC
The DNA here is from genome assembly GCA_947846985.1 of Fratercula arctica. Classification (NCBI taxonomy): domain Eukaryota; kingdom Metazoa; phylum Chordata; class Aves; order Charadriiformes; family Alcidae; genus Fratercula; species Fratercula arctica. The sequence goes on along the minus strand of CANTUZ010000001.1, from coordinate 25,003,536 downwards.
TGGGAAAGATGTTATCACTCCTACAAGTATAAAACCCATAACAACTGTCATGTTATCGGAAACTCAGATTTTATACATTGTCTTAACAGATGCAAGCTTGCCTGTATATATTCAGTCAGACTGACTTGGAAATACCTTGCATACTGAATCACTACCATCAGTTCTAGAGGACTTTTCTTCTTCTTTGGTATCTCCACTCAAAACACTAATCAGTTTAATTTAGGTGAACTGGGGAGATCATGAAGATGACAAAACATGTTGGGCTGTGAGTGCAGCATTTTTTTAAATGAACTGGATGTAGAACAGTATTGGTCTCAAGATTCATTTCACTGGATACAGAGAAGAATCTAGATTTCCAACCTGTCTTTAGCTAATAATGTATTTCAGCACGTGAACTTGCATGACTTGTAAGAAATAAGCCTTTCTGTGGAATTTCCACGAAGTTGAAAAGTATTTCTTGTAAAATGCTGCTCTACATTGGAATGGGCTGCCCAGGGAAGTGGTTGAGGCACCATCCCTAGAGGTATTTAAGACAGGTAGACATAGTGCTTAGCGATATACTTTAGTGATGGTTTTTGTCAGAGTTAGGCTGATGGTTGGAACAGATGACCTGAAAGGTCCCTTCCAACCTAGGCAATTCTATGATTCTACATTTAAAATTAATATTATATATTAAATAGTCACAGAGGTACCAAATGAAAAGTCCTATTTCCAAACATAACATTTCCTCACAGTCTTGAAGTAATGTGAGAAAATATCAATAGTGGAGGCTATGCAATCTCTAAATGTCTGTGAAAAAAAATTAATGATAATGTGACTTTCAGTTAAAAAATGAGTATAAGAAGATACAGTAACTGATGAATAATCTAAAAGAATTGACACAAAATAAGCTATAATTTTTAAAGACATAAAACTATAAGAAAACTTATGTAGCATTACAGTACATTCCCCTCTCCATCACAGAAGGAATCTAAAATCCAAAAATGTTTATCTGCAAAGTTCACCAAAGTGCAGGACAAATCTATACAGGAGGAAGTAATGCAAGATGACCACAATGGCCCACCAGTCCTCACTGTCTATGATGTGTTGTTAATATACAGCAGGCCACAAAGTTCCTAGGAACTGCACGTGTATGTGTGCCCACACACATATATACATGTGTGAATATACATACATACATACATGTGGGGGGGTTATATATATATTAAAAAAACACAACACATGAGGCTCTCCTTCCCTCCTAGAGCCAACTCTGGATGTGATTTGATTCTGGGTTTTATCTGTTTTAAAAGCAAATTTATTTCTGGGACTAGAAAGCCAAATTCATGGTTTCAGTTATACCAACGTAGTACTGTAACTTTACTTCAAAATAAGATAATAGATTTCTGTTTCTCACTTAGAAAGCATTATAGAAATATTCAAAGTTTCCATTACAAATACTTGAAATATCAAAGCTCCTTTGTTGTCTACCAACCTCCCTTTGATCCTTCCTGGAGAGCTTGGATTTGAACTGCTGCTGGCATTGCTTACAGTTTCCATTCGTGAAGATTTGGATTGAGACTGCTTGCCTGCTGACGAAAGAGGCTTATTAACTGCTCCAAGAACATTGGCTGCTTTGGGCTGAAACCAAAAATATATTTCCTTTATTTTAAGCTACACGTTTAGATATTGTTAACATGTACTATGCTTAGAATATTCATAGATTTCACTTTCTGCCATCAATATCTTTAATTTTAACACAAAGCAATAAACATTTTCCTATGAAAGTTACAACAGACACCAGAAGGAAGCTGACAAAGCTGTAATCAAATAGCTAGCTGCCACCAAAAACAGTATTCTTCTCTCTACCCTTACATTCTGTGCTCTTCTCACTGGTAGTACTGGGTGCTCACCTGACCTGGCAGTAAGCCACTTCAGCACTTTTTGTGCTGTTTGCTTTCTGCTGATCTCGCTGCCTGAACCAGCTCACCATTTGGATCAGATAAGCATCTGTACTGGCAAAACAGAAATAGCAGCAGGACAGCCCTTTCAGCAAAGAAGCCATTTAACTGGCTTAACTGTAATGGCAAACCACACTAATTTCAACTGGGAATGAATAAGAATCTCAAAAATCAAATACTGTGGAGAAAATTCTGATACTTCATGCACAGATTTAAGAATGTGAGGCTTTTAATAGATGCCAAAGTTTCCAGACGCTGGTGAGCTTCAGGTTATTCATTTAAGTGGATTATCTTTCAGACATGCCAAATACCTGCAGCTCATACTAACTGTTGAGGGAGTTGAAAGAGTTCAGTTACTCCTGAAGAGAACAGACCTTTGTGCCGAACACCCAGATACAAAAATGTTGAATTAAAGACCATTCCCCACATTTCTCATTATCTAGGATGATCCATCTTCTATTTCAATATTAGATTCTAGCTATGTCTAAAGTTAGCGACAGCTAAAAAAAAGCTCAACATGCACATGATAGCAGCTTTCAGTGTTCCTTTTTCAGAGATACGCACTCTGGTTGTGCTGGTTATACTTTTACTGCCAGAGGGAATTTTACACTTACAAAGATTCACTCTGCACTGAGTACAAGAAAAACAGCATATCCTTCCCAAAAATAAGCCTCGGAGAACAAAATCCAGTTTAAGAATTTACATCTATTAGTTTAGAACTTAACGTTAATCAATAAGTGAATACAGAAAGAGCTCAAAAGCAGAGAGATGTTCAAATTCACACTGAACTGGACTTCCTACTAAGGAGGGACTAACACTAACAGGGTCTGCACTAACAGCTCCTCCCTTACCACAGAACCTACACTCAAAGCCTTGCTGCCCTCAGATGCTGTTCCCTACTTATATCCCTCCCACTATCATCCACTCAAGCTAGTCTTCCATTCCCAAAAATAAGACTCCCTACACCAACTCTTATTTCACATTGCCTTCATGATGGTGAAGCAACTGAAAATCTTTGGTCGTCAAATGCATCTCTGTTGTTTGTTACAAAATTTCAGAACAGCAAAAAAGGAGCTAGAGTACCTGGCGCTAGAAATTTAAAAAAATTAAAAGCTACCTTAGGATTCAAAAGAATTTCAGTTAGGATATGTGAGTGATATGGTGCTACTGGAGCAAATCGAGCAAAGGGCCATGAAGATAAAGAAGGGACTGGAGCCTGTCTCACATGAGGAAAGTCTGAGAAAGCAGAGGCTTTGGACTAGATGACCTCCAGAGGTCCCCTCCAACCTGAGACATTCTGTGATTTTTTATGATAGCATAAACTATGTTTCTCATTTAATACTGTCACAGAACACTTAATATATTAAGTTTGGGACAAACTAGCAAGAATGTTTTATGTCAAAAACTGGATGAGAGAACTTAATATTGACTACTGATCAGAAATTGGAAGACACAACCTCCTTTAAAAATGTTTGCATCTTCAGTAAGAAGTGAATCTCTAATCCATGGAGTTCAAATACTTAAATGCGCAATACAGTGATGATATATTCCAATCATTAAGTGTTGGCTTTCAACTTCTAATCAAAAAGATGCTCTCGTACATCTGCATTTTTCCCTAACTTGCCGTCCTCCTCTCTTACTAAGTTGCTAGCTCGCAGCTAATGCTTCATTAGCAAAGTTAAGGGTAATGAAGATGCTGCACTTGTATTGCTTTTGCAAGGTAGCAAATGAGTGTTTTCTTATAACCTAGAACAGGACACATTAATCCAGATGAAACCCACAATTTGTCTTTTCCTTTACTAGATTTTAATTTTATTCTAAAGAGTACCTGGATTTAGTTTTAGTGAATAAAGAACATTGCCATTAAATACAATGCATATTCAGAAAGAACAAATTAATATAACCATAGAACAGTCAGTTATCTTGTAAGATACTGTAAAATGGTACTCAGCTTTGCCAAAGATCAAGTATGTGATTCTTAAAATTGTTTATTAGAGTTTTTCATAGCTGTCGCTTCATATGCAATATTGTAGTCTTCTGCAGAAAAAAAGGTTAACCATTTTGCAAACTTGTCAAATATTATGGGGTGGGTTTTTTTGGGCTCTTTTTTCAGACAATAGGCTTTGCCTACTACTACCACAATCCAGCATAGACAGTATTGGTTTTCCCTTCTACCTACCTCTTTCTCTCTACCTATTTACTAACTTTCAGTATATAAGCCCTTTGGGTAGAAACAATCTATTTCCTTAAACTTGAAGTGTTTCATTAACTACATGTTACTTTTCTTTAAAAACAAAACAACACAACCAAAAAAACCACGTGCACACCAAAAAAACCACCCAAACCAAAACTGCAAACACAGCACCAAAACGAAAACCTCACCTCCCACCCCCCTACCCGCCCCCAACTCCTGCCACCATACATACCTTTCCAGGAGTGAAAAAAGACTTCATTTCCGGAGGAAGATAATTTTTGGTGTTACTGAAATTCTGTAGGGGGGGGGGGGGGGGGGGGGGGCGGGGAATAACAATCAAAAATCACAGCCATAATCAACAAACAAGATATATACATTTTGGAGGTAATACTAAAAGATTTTCTTTACATCATCTATGCTTTTGAAATTTTAAACCCGAACAACAATATCTTGGGGAGTGGAGTGGGGAATCAGCACGTGTACACATACAGAAATGTTTACGAAAACATACATACATTTTCAACTACATTATAATAGGGAGAAGTCTGAAGTTACAAGAACTATTTAAAAAAACCCCCTAAATTACAGTTAACAAGGACTTAAAAACAGACTTATCTCAAGAAAAATTAAGTGCCAAGGCATACCTTGTCAGGTTGAGTAAAATATCTGGCTGGAAGTACAGGGTCTTTAGGGGATTCCAAACTGTATGTTGTACTCTTTGACATAATGATATTCATTGCTACATCACAGACTGTGTATAGTTTCTGTAAATAATAAAGTTTAAAAAAAACCCAACACCGCTTTAGAAGTTCATCACAAATCTTGACAAAAGGCAGTATCTTTTGAACACAGAAGTACAAGAACACAGTTTAAAAGCAATTATCTTAAACATTTGACATTAGCCTCCATCTTAAAGAGTGTATCACAGGGTACTAAAGTATAGGAGCAAAAGACAAAAAGCACTTTAGGCCCAGCAGCTGAGAAGAGATAGCTTTCATGATCTTTCTACACTTAAGAATAGTGCATGCCATGGTTTCAAAGACAAAGGTGGTAAAAAAAATAAATCTCATCTCTGTGGTAAAAACAGGAAAGTGACAAATCTGTACATTATGTGATGCAAAATCCTCAAAAACAAGATTAGAGTTTGATATATTCACTACACAATACACACTGGAGACATCTAATGCATGTGTTTTTCTTCCTATACTGAGCTTACTCTTGCACTTTTAAAATGAAATATTACAAAGCACTTCAGTGGAGGATTTGAACAGTAAAAATTATAGTTTACATATATTTAAAGTTAACGTTTAAGAATCTTATTGATACAGAAACAGGACTGCAACCTATTACAACTCCCTTCCAAATGTGCAAGATCTACTGAGGCATAGGAAAATAACTGACATCTATACTACAATAAATGTAATCATTACTTTATATAAAGTATAATCTTCCACATACAATTCTATTGAATGACATTTTAAAGCTGGTGTGTAAACAAAAAGCAATTCACTTCCAGAAGCAGGCCAGAATTAAATGCAATTTCCAATCAAAATTATCACCTACTTCATTCATTTTTGGATCATCTGGTCCTTGAGCATCCTTAGTCTGTTTAATATTTTCTACCATTTTTCTGATAAACGCGTGACTGTTGTTTTCATTTTTAGCCATCAATATTTCCAGTATGAACCACAGGCACCTAAAGGAGAAATGCAGTACTCCTCATGAATAAAAATGCAGAAGAAATTCCTTTGAAAAGCACATTTGAGAAAGCAGTTTACTCTAGGTTTTACTAGTATTATGAATTTGAACCAGCCTAACTCTGGGAAACTCATTCTTTAGAAAAAAAAATGAAGGTAGGATGAGCAGAAGGTGAACGTAAGATATCACAGAGCACTAAAAAAGCATATATACTATTTCTCACAATATTTTACAGAAAAAAATGCCATTGTTATGTGCACGAGACACTGTATCAGGGTATCACAATGACTTAAAATTTCACTTACGATAAAGTTAGATTGTTTTAACCCTAGAAATAACACTATTAAAAGAAGTCTTACTCTTTAATGTCCTTGAGTTGTTCAATGTCCTGGACTTTGACATAATCTGGGTCATGAGCTAGAAGATGGATAGTATAAGGAACAACATACTCCGGTAGAAGTGACAACAGTTTCTCTGAAAAGCAGAAGAAAGATGCATCAAAAGACTATATACCAAGAAATATGCCTTTTGTACTACAGAGGAAAGCAAAATTTAAGGTCAGCATGCATTAAGATAAAGTATAGGCACAAATGGGCCCATCATTTCTTTATTCTGTTCCATCTCATGGTTGATGTACAGATGTTTCATGCATGCAAAAATTAAATTTTTAAGTATCTCTCACTCAGGGCTGCATATTTTCTAGCTACCTTGAGAATACAACTACAGTCACCCCCTACTCCCAATCCTTTCCTCGGTTCAAAGCCTGTATTCTGAAAGACTTTGAAAAACAGAAGTGAAGATAGATCACAAAATCCATGTTAACTGCAAGACGTAAGACCAGCACAATTGGAGGATAAGCTACTATTCTTTCTTTGGACATTGCAGTGTACAGCCTTGCTGTCAACAGAACAGAAATAAAGGCCCTTTGCATTCAAATGGCCACAGCCTATCTGTTTAAAATAGGAGGTAACATGAAAGCTATAACAAAGTAGTAGTAGACTGAGTTTGAAAGGCTCAGTTCCACTTGAACAGAGCAGCACAACTAACTATGACATTCAAAGCATTCAAAACTTTTTCTAGCATCCTCTGAGACTTGTAAGTAGTCCTAAGCAAGGACTGCAGGAGAAAGTCTTTCCTACATCCCGACAGTCAGATGGGCTATTTTCATTGGGGATTCAGAAAGTAAGGATTGTTGCCAAAGCCCCTGTCAGAGTTATGATCACAAAATACACATTTCATAATGTAACAAACAAATTCCTGAGCTAACCAACACTACGCAGCGCACCTCAAAATTTGATGACGAAAATCAGGATAAAAAAAGGTCATATCCCACAGGGTAAGGACAACAAGAAGCAAGTTGTACTCCAAAAGTCAAAAAACATTTTGCAGAAAACATCCACTCGGCTTTCTTTAGCCTAATGACTGAGAGGAACTCGAGGATGCACAACTCACCTAAACTATTAAACCTGTACCCTATGCAATAGGCAGGACGATAGGTAAGAAAGGCATGCTAGTATTCTAGATATATTACTATGGTACAAGCATCAGGTTGCCCAGAGAAGCTGTGGATACCCCATCCCTGGAAGTGTTCAAGGCCAGGCTGGATGGGGCTTTGAGCAGCCTGGTCTAGTGGGAGGGGTCCCTGCCCATGGCAGGGGGTTGGAACTGGGTGATCTTTAAGGTCCCTTCCAGCCCAAACCACTCTCTGATCCTATGATCTGATCTTGAGTGCTTGTGGCAAATGCAAAGTCATAGTATTAACATGCCTATGGATAGAACACTTGAATGTACGTGTGAAGGAAGGAGGGAAATTCCTGGCTCTGCTTTCAAAAAAAAAAAAAAAAAAGATTTCACATTTTTGAGCTAGTGAGTGGTCATGAAAGACATTACCAAGTCTGGAAAATCATCTTTTGGTAAGCTTTTAACTATCCCATTTTAGGTTATGAACAAGAAGCCCAAACATCTGTAAATCATTATATATAACAATATTTGAAAACTCTTTTAAAATACATTTGAACACTGACACTTTTATCTCTAATATATGTATTAATATGAGATGTGCCTGACAAATAATGTGCATGTCAAATAAAAGATATCATTATTGCAGATTTCACAAGAATAACTAAATAATTGTCATACATAAGTCAAGTCTTAATCTATCCCATTCTTAAAGGTCTGCATAAATAGGGATAATGCACAGCCTACATAAAATATTTGGATTCATTCATAATAGCAAGGAGAGCATTCAAAATTAATAAAGGCCCACAGAAGATAGTGCTGTCAAGTTCCAAGGATACACTTTTAGAAAGCCATTGCTGTTGATGCAGATAATTATCAAGAGTAATATCTATACTACACAGACTGTAAGCCACCATAAGGTTTGAAAGAAACAATAAAATCACCCAATTTCTTCCTATTTCACACTGTATTTCTGCAATTGAAATCCAGTGTACTTGCAAAGCAGTTTTTAATGAGTTTCAATTGACATTCCACTATTAACTTTAAAAGCATCTTTCACTTCTTCAAGCACTACCCTGCATTTTAGCCAGCAGCTGTTTGTGTAACTGAATAAAAAAATAAAGATGTGGCAGGGAAGAAAAAAACCATAATTATGATTTCAGAACTCTAGCAAAATTGGCTTTCCTTAGACATGTCCCAGGCAAACCAACACGCTATTATTTGTATTAATTAGCAACTTCAATAGAATGCTCATCAAGAGCTCATGAACTCAGTGTTTCATTAACTTCCTGCCTTGTACAATTTCTAATATAACTACAGTAATAATTCCAACTGGGTCTGGAAAATACAGTGAACCAGATCCAGACAAAACAGGAAAAAGACAAATATTGACACATATTATATTTAACCCCTGTCATGACAAAAAAACCCAACTAAATAGTATTTACACAGAATCACAGAATGGTTCAGGTTGGAAGGGACCTTAAAGATCATCCAGTTCCAACCCCCCTGCCATGGGCAGGGACACCTCCCACTAGACCAGGCTGCTCAAAGCCCCATCCAGCCTGGCCTGGAACACTTCCAAGGATGGGGCAGCCACAGCTTCTCTGGGCAACCTGTTCCAGTGCCTCACCACCCTTGCAGTAAAGAATTTCTTCCTGATATCCAATCTAAATCTACCCTCTTTCAGTTTGAGGCCATTACCCCGTGTCCTACCATTACACTCCCTAATGTGTAAAAAGTGTAATTTACACTTTCTTTCCTCATCTCTAATGGAGAAAGAACACAACCTGAAAGGTTGGGTGGCTTTACAGACATGAACTACCAGCACTTGAAACCAAAATGTGCCAAAAACCCTCATGACAGGCCTTGAAGAGCATTTAGGAAATAAACTTGTTAAAAAAATTAATCTTTACTCTTGTGATTTTTCTACTTACTGACTTGCAAATAAAAGCCCAGCCTTAGAAAACCAAGATTCCTAAGCAAGACACAAGTCTGTACCCAGATGAAACTACTAATAGATACACAATCAAGGTAAGTCTTTTCTTGAGTGGCTTCCACTCCGAATAACAGAGAATTTAAGAGGCCTGAGGGTAATTCCTGTCAGCCTGTAAAAGGTCAGCGTGGAGGCAAGAGGCATTTTACTGTCTGGTACCAGGTTTTAGGAAGTTTTCTTTAGGCAAAGTACACAAAGTTTATCATCTTTTCAGCAAATGCCCCAAAATATCTGTAAGATATCCTCCTCATCTGTACCAAGTTTTCAAGAAATAAACGTATCACAAAATCATGTTTTTATAGATTCAGAAAAATAGCTGCGTTGATCAAAGATGCAGATTCTCAGCTTTTCTCTCAGTTTTTTGTGGAAGCTTTTCAAAGGAGGTACTACCGTCATTACTACCCTGAGTTACTGCATGGCCAGCAGGGAGAATGACAGAGAGACACACATACACATTTAAATAGTATGATCTTACCAGAACTGAGCCTCATCTATATTACTGCAGTAATGATTTTTTTAAAGATACAAACAGTTTAAGACATTTTATTTGTTAGAAGTTCAGACTGGTAAATCTGAATGCCACAAAATTGACATCGTAATCCTCAAAAAATGCTGCAACCTATATTTAATCCAGACTCCTCACAGATTATAGTACATATAAAAATCAATGACATCACTCGAGGTAAGTTTTTCAGCAAGAAAAGAAAAAAATAGGCACACTTTGAGGTCCTACTGGATAGGAAGAATCACACACACCTATGCTCCTCAATTTCTGCCACAGATTTTTGAGAGTAAGTTTGCATCATCTATCTTAATACAGTTAGGCAATCAGAGATTACTTTTAATCACATGAGAATTCTTATACTTTCCTCCTACATAACTAAAAAGAGTTTTCAACTTTAAGGAGTAGGTGGCTTAGGATGAGTTAAAGGCATTTGGCTCAATGGATTTTTCTTTTTCACATGTTATCGAGGAGGGAGAAAAGCACCGCTCTTTTTTCTAAATCTAATTAACAACACACAAAGGGTTTCTCTGCAGACTTATTGTCTGATCAGAGTCTAAGGGGACTAAGGCACATACAGACTGACATGGCTAACAGTCTGTGATTCATAAATGCAGAAGGAAATCAATTATCTGACAGTGTCTGTGAGATCAGATTCACAAAACAGGTCTGGGCTATCCTAAGACAAGATGAAAAAATCCCCTTCATTTCACAAAAGCCAAACCATCAGTAATCTTTCAAAGAAATAAAACTTTCAAAAACTCTTAAATCAATATGCCCATAGCTCTTCATAATGGTCTACCTTCTCCTATGACCATATACCAGTGTTGTCATACTGTATGTGTGTAGCTTTAAGTAAGTCAAAAGGACTGATTTTATATAAGAAAAATAGCTAACATTAGTCCATAATAACTTACAAAGCATTCCCACAATCAGAATGCTGGCACTGGGAAGAAAGAATTGCATAAAATCATCCTGAAGTGCCTACAAATATAGCCCTTTGACAGCATAAGACAAGATAAAAAGCTACTCAATATAGCAGCGCAAAGACAGTCAATTTAGTACAGCATTTATGTCATTAAGGTTGCATATTATTAATTACTGAGGTAAAATTAATCATTGTCACTTCACTTACAACATAATTAACCATTAAGTTCAAACAGTACACAACTGCCTTGAAAAACTACTTCATTTCCAGTATACTTAGGCATAAGCATTTGCACAGCTTTTAACAAAATTGAAAGATCTCAGAAATGCCTGTTAAAACTCAAAAATCTGGACTCTATTTTCACTTTTCATTTGATACCTATAACTGAAATTTACAGCCATTCTATGTATAAAAACAGAAAACCATCAATATTTTCCACAGTCTACTCACATTTACATTTTAATCACGGCACTTGTACCGAAAAGCAACTTTTGTTCTCTTACCACTAACTGCTGCATGTTGCTTCAGATATTCCCTTCTGACATTTATGTTCTTCACAAGGCACTGCCTAGCATGAGCTCTTCTCTCTTTCACTGGATCTTTTGCACACAGTGCACAAATAGCCATATATTCTAGCGGCAGCCGTAGTCTAGAAAGGCCTTTGTGAAGTTTCTGAGCAAATATTTGTCTCACTTGGTAACATTCATCCTATTAAAAAAAGAAAAAAGCAAAACCAAAAAACATATCAGTAAACTTTTCTAAAGGTAATACAGACTGTGAAGTAAAACATGGAAGCCTAGGTAAACATGCCAAAACCAATTTCAGATCTTGCAGCCACAGAAACATAGGAATGGTAAGCATGTTTTTTAATGCCAGTTCAGAGCATTTAAATTGAATTAATCAGTTGAAGCTTCCCTTAAGATCAGGAGAAGAGTTAAGGTCCAGATACTGTACAGGAAGGTATCACACTTGGGATCCAAGGCTTAATTTAGCACAGTACTGAGGCATGGATTTAATGAAATTGTTTACAATACAACCACTTGCTTTGTGGAGATAAAGTCAAAGATCTGCACCAAAACAGTGTTTACCCCCAGTAACCACTGTATTGATTTTACTACTGTGCTTTCACAAATTTTCATCAAGCCATTAATATTAGAAACAGAATAAAATTCAATGGAATTACCAGATAAGGTCAAACACTGAAGAGAGTACCAAGCATTTCCATTATACTGCAGAAACCTATGAATGCCTGACTGTGGAAGAGACCAACCCATTCCAAATAACACGGAGTAAAATAATATGAAAGTGGCAAATGTACTTCTACAATTTATTAAGCAACATATTGCCATAAGAGGTATGAACTTTAAAATTTTCTGTATGAAAATTACCTGCATACTTTAAGACACCACTTAGTGTCTTCAAGTATATAACTAAAAATATACCACAAACCATTTAGTAACACAGGCCAAGGAAGGTTAACAGAAGCAGGTGCAGAAAACACTTAGAAGAAAATGTACAGAAAAGCATAAGGTAAACAAGGCCACCAAAACAGTTTGGCATATTTAACCTGCCAAAAAAAAAAAAAAGGTCAAGAGGACAGATTTGTTATCTCTAAAAAAACCAAACAGGAATCAACAGCTATTTTAGTCAAATGACAGCTTTGAAACCAGAAAGAACTGTAGAGGGTTTTCAGCCATCAGCCAACAGGAAGTACAGAGACAAAACCTAGCCACTAGTAACATTGACTCTGCTAAATCTGCAAATGGTATCAAAAGAGATCATGTATTAGATAAAACAAGCCTCCCAACCAAATATTAAATCAAGAAGAAATTCATCAAGCCCCATTTTCCCTTCTGTGCTTCAAGCTGTAGTCTTTCTCTATGGATGGAAACCCTGAAATACCTGCTGTAGCCAGAGTTGAAGCAATCCAAGATCACAAACTCAAACTATGAGACCTACCCAAGATCTATTGCCTCTTTACAGCAAACCCACTCCCCAGCAGAAGGATATGATACAGCCCTCTTTCCCTGCTCAGTAGCATCATCTAAGCCTAAAGCTTTTGGAAAGCTTAGAAAAGCCCTGTGCCTAGTTGTTATACTGACAAGGAAGCATGTCCTCCTTGACGCAGACGACAAAGAAGGTATAGTTCATTGTTACTGATGGCGTTCTGTGGCATGAATTGGAATGATAGTTATTTCTTCATCTTTTAATATTGATAATAACCTTAAATTCAGCTCAGTTACACTAGTTCACTGAGAAGGGGGACCAAACTCAAAGTTCTACATTTTTATAGCATACAAATAAACCCCTTACATTAGCCCAATTTAAATTCAGAGAAGTAGATACATAACATCAATTAATCAGAAGGTCACCATTTAGAAGTATTTTTTAAATAATAAAAAAAATATATATACATATTTGCAAAGCAGCATGTACCCCTCAGACACAACTCTGATTCTTGAAAATGGACAAATACTTGCTTAAACAATTAAAGTACTCTCATAGTGGACAAAAGAAACTGAAAAAGCTTTGGGATTATTTTTTTTAACAAGTGAAACTTACACAATCTAAAATATTTATTCTACAATTAAAACTGCATTTTCAACAGCAAAGCTTATTAGATCTTAAATCTGGTCTTAAGGCCTGTTAAACACTGAAGTACTTAACACTATGCTCAATTATTTTCTATTCTATTTCAATATGAAGCTCTGCTGACATCAAAATTTGTTCTGCAGATCAAAGAACTTATCTGATGGTAAACTTAGAGGTTTGGCCAAATACATATATAGCTTACTTTAAAATGACTAAAACTACATGCATTTAGTCATCACAAAGTCTCCATTTACTAGTGCAACCTTAATACAGCAATTAGCGACAACACTTAATTATATATTCTGCACTGTAATCATTCCACATTACAAAATGGCAGTCTCAGAGGAAAAAAAAAAAAAGCCAGCACAGAACCATAGCAGAACCTGTGCAACCATTACAGACCTTAAAAATTAAGCTTTTCATTTTGTTTAATCTGCTTCCTGGTCTGTTCACTTAAAGAAAATTTGCTGTAAATTAAATTACATAATACTAGAGTTGGCCTTGACGTCCTTGTTTGGGGCTAGACTTGACAGTGTTTAAGAATTAATAAACTTTTGTAATAATCAGTGTTTACCATCAAGAAATCAATTCCGATACTAAACATTCTAAGCTTAAACATACGTGTTATGCATACGTACACATGCAAATATCTCAAAAAAACCATACAGATGGGTTCCACAGGAGAACAACACAGTAGCACAGGAGATCAATACAGGGCAAAAGCCACTGAAACCATTACAGTTACTCTGCATGCGAGGAACTGAACTCAATAGCCAGGCAGAGAGAAAGGAAACTGCAGAAGACCTCAACAAGATCTAGGAAAGTTATTCATAAGTATTCAAAATCCATTAGAAGCTGTAGAGAAAAGTAAAGGCAGAATTCTTGTCTTGACAGAGCTTACAATTGGACAGGTTGGATCGATGGGCCAAGGCCAATGGTATGAGGTTCAACAAGGCCAAGTGCCGGCTCCTGCACTTGGGTCACAACAACCCCATGCAGCGCTACAGGCCTGGGGAGGAGTGGCTGGAGAGCTGCCTGGCAGAAAAGGACCTGGGGGTGGTGGTCAACAGCTGGCTGAATATGAGCCAGCAGTGTGCCCAGGTGGCCAAGAAGGCCAACAGCATCCTGGCCTGCATCAGGAACAGTGAGGTGAGCAGGACGAGGGAAGTGATCGTCCTCCTGTACTCGGCACTGGTGAGGCCCCACCTTGAGTACTGTGCTCAGTTTTGGGCCCCTCACTACAAAAAAATACGTTGAGGTGCTGGTGCTTGCCATAGAAGGGCAACAAAGCTGGTGAGGGGTCTGGAAAACAAGTCTTACGAGGAGTTGTTTAGTCTGGTGAAAAGGAGGCTGAGGGGAGACCTTATCGTTCTCTACAACTAGAGGTTGTAGTGAGGTGGGGGTTGGTCTCCTCTCCCAAGTAACAAGTGACAGGACAAGAAGAAATGGCCTCAAGCTGCACCAGAGGAGATTCAGGATGGACATGAGGAAAAATTTCTTCACTGAAGGGGCTGTCAAGCATCGGAACAGGCTTCCCAGGGAAGGGGTTGAGTCACCATCCCTGGAGGTATTTAAAAGACGTGTAGATGTAGTGCTGAGGCACATGGTTTAGTGGTAACTTGGCAATGCTTAGGTTAACAGTTGGACTTGTTGAACTTAAAGGTGTTTTCCAATCAAAACAATTCTATGATTCTATACAATCTAAGCTCTAGTAAACAAGTAAGAAAGTCACAAAAGGCAAAGAAACATCAATAAATGAGGAAAAAACATGACAGAAGTGATACTATAGTGGAACGGATTCTCCTGGAAGCTATGTCAAGGCATATGGATATCCACAGGGAGGTGACTACAGACAGCCAACATGGCTTCGCAAAGGACAAATCATGCTTGACTAATCTAATAGCCTTTTATAGTGTAGGTGGTTAAGGGAAGAGCAAATGATGTCATCTACTTGGAGTTCAGTAAGGCCTTTGACACAGTCTCACACAACATTCTTGTCTCTAGATTGGAGACATAGGGGTTTCATAGATAGACTATTCAATGGATAAAAGAATTGGCTGGATGGCCACATTCAAAGAACTGCGGTCAAAATCTGAACGTCCAAATAGAGATCAGTAACAAGCGGTGTCCCTCAGGGGTTAATATTGGGAATGGTACTATTCAATACCTTTATTAATGACACAGATAGCGGGACTGAGTATACCCCTCAACAAGTCCGTGGATGATACCAAGCCAAGTAGTGCTCTAGATACACTAGAGGGAAGGGATGCTATCCAGAGGGACCTACACATGCTTAAGGAGTGGTCCCATGTGAACCTCAGGAAGTTCAAAAGGGCTAAATGTATGGCCCTGCACCGGGGTTAGGGCAACCCTCAGTATCGCTACAGGCTGGGAGATGAAGCTATTGAGAGCAGCCCTGCAGAGAAGGACATGAGGACACTGGTGGATGAAAAACTGGACATGAGCTGGCAACATGCACTTGCAGCTCAGAAAGCCAATTGCACCCTGGGCTGCATAAAAGGAAGCGTGGCCAGCAGATCAACACGGAGGTCAAGCGAGGTAATTCTCCCCTTCTACTTTGCTCTGGTGAGACCCCACCTGGAGTATTGAGTCCAGCTCTGGGGACTTCCCAGAAAGATGGAGAAAGACTTTTTACCAGTGCTTGCAGTGATGGGACAAGGGGCAACATTTTTTTAACTGATAGAGTGTAGGTTTAGATTGGACATAAGGAAGAATTTTTTATTTTTTTCTTTACACTGAGAGTGGTAGGACACTGGAACAGATTGCCCCGAGAGGTTGTGGATGCCCCATCACTGGTAGTGTTCAAGGTCAGGCTGGATGGGGCTTTGAGCAACCTGATCTAGACAAAGATGTCCCTGCCCACAGCACGGTGTTTGAGATAATTTTTAAGAGGTCCGTTCCAACCCAAACTATTCAATGATTCTATAGTAAGATGTGATATTGTTTACAAATGTTGATGACCCTATTATGTTCTTCTCATTTAAATCTCACCTCTCAAAATTCCCTTTCAAAAATTGAGGACAGGTAAGCATTAGATCCAAAGATAGTAAGAAAAGGCAACAACACATTTGTTACCAATATCCACAAACAGTTAAGACTGGTACAGCTGGAAAATAAGGAGCAAAAAAGAAAGCGAGAGACAGTGACAAAATGGAGCACAAGGAGCTTGCACCTAACATATTGAAAAGAGAGCCAAAACAAAGAAGGCAAATTCTGATAGAGAAGAACCCCGAGGTTAACACTTGCAATAAACGCGAATTTGCCACAGGAGGGAAATGACTGAATAAATGAACAGATTTTGATCACTGGGACCAGAAGAAAACAGAACATGCAAATACTATATTGGCAAGGTTAGTCTGGCATGACGTTATGCAGCTAGAGTATCCTTTCTGGAACAGAGACAGATCTTATTTGTCATTACAGTAAGTGGTTATTTTCCTCTCTACTAATTTTGTTCTGAATTGTAAAAATTTTTATAACTCATTTTGACACAAGACTAACATTCCTATTACATTTTGGAATAGGAAAACTGGAAAGTATCAGTCCTCACTTTGGGTGTAAAGACCTTCAGTTATTACCAATGAATTTCGGAATTTTAAGTTTAGTTCTATTTCTCTTGTTTCTCATAGCATTTGGAAACTGACTAAGGGTTCTTTCCCATAGGAATATAGAAGCTTAAAATCTACAAACACATTGTTAAAATAATGTACAAGCCTAATACCAAATACAGATTGTCTTACCCTGTTGTATGAATGATTTTTCTAGCCTAACTGTACCCAACTCCAAACAACTTAAGAACTTAAAATGATACTCTATGTGAAAACAAACAATATCCACACAGGAGCTATACTTTGTATTTTCTAATATTAAATTGGAATATTATTTGTCTAATATTAAATGTCAATTTCAAATCTTCTGACATTTAAAATAGGCTGCAGCTTTTAAAGCTTTAGCTAGTCACAGGCATTAAGGTTTAGAACAGAATGTCACTATTACTGAAGATGTTCTGGAAGATATTCCTTCCAGAGGACTTCTTTACTTTTGTAAAGTCAAGAATACCAACAGTTACACAAGTAACACCAACATGAGTCCCCCCATGATTACCTTACTCTTGGGGTGTGAATCAATCTCTGTAGAATTTGCTAACTCTAGAAGACAGGAACACAGAGGATCTCTATATCTCTACTTATACCTTGAAAGTTATTTCCTTTCTGCTACTTTGGGCTTACAGACAGAAATCAAGGATGAAAATTCCAGTATCTACTGAGAAATCTCTCCCAATATTTAAAGGATGCCAACTATCTTTGCAGGCCTCTGTATTCCAAATATATTCTACCCAAATATCAAGAAACCAAGGTCATTGTTGTCATCACAGTCCCACGTACTTCATATCATCTCATTTCAACTTCTGATAATGTCATAATGAAGCTGGGGTATTACTTTAAATCAATACTGAATTCCTTAGTTTACCAATATACTAATATTTCACTACTTTAAGTTAGCATTCCCCCACTGGGCAGCCCAGTACTACAGATCTAGTGCTCATCCAAAATCAGTTTTCAATATTATGTAAACGGAAAAATACATCTATTCGAAGGCTGAAAGTTTTGCATAAAATCAGATTAGCAGAAGTATACACAAAATATAGAACGAACAACATACATATTCATACATTTGCTGATAACCCACAAGTCCCACCTAATTTCCTTACATTTATGGCTAGTGCACACAGCTGGTACTGTTCTAAGGTGATGATTTCATGGTAACAAGGTTCTTGTGCCAACTTCACAATAGCATTCCCTGCAGCCAGCCTCAACCGAGACATATCAGGTTTGCTGAAAAACAAGCACATAGATTATGAAAGTTAATTCGTTAAAAATTATGTAATTATTTGACTTCAGTAAATCCCAATCAGTTTGCATTGCTGAAAAGCCGGTACTTTAAAAAGAAGGAAAAGTGTCCATGCACTTTGCCACTGCCCCCCCGCCTCCCTGCCCAAAACAGCAGCAGAAGTAGCTTCAAACCAAAAGTAGTTTCCATGGCACCACATTTTACAGCCTATTACCACATACCTATTACCTTGCCCCAACTTAGCAATGAAAATATTCCTCGAAACTTCCTGAAAGTTCCTCATGGATGTGAAAGTTTTAGCTGTGCACCGTACCAGCACAGTCCAAACTGTCCCCCAGAGACATCATTTAGCCTGTAAGACACTTTTGTTCAGCATGCTAGTTTTCCTTCAGCAGGGGGCTCCTGCCAAAGAAGTAGCCCACTTCTAGTCCCCAAGGTTGCCAAACGTTTTCTAGCAATGATAGTTCCAGTCGACGTAAATTAATTAGTTATTATGGTAGGTGACTAAGTGAACTGTATTTTTAAGACAATAGCAAAAAGGATTCAGCAAGTGAAAGATTTTCTACATGCTGAAAGTATTGTTGACTTGCACACCCAAATTGCATTCCCATCTAGCA
The DNA here is from genome assembly GCA_947846985.1 of Fratercula arctica. Classification (NCBI taxonomy): domain Eukaryota; kingdom Metazoa; phylum Chordata; class Aves; order Charadriiformes; family Alcidae; genus Fratercula; species Fratercula arctica. Next base: position 24,984,739 of record CANTUZ010000001.1, on the reverse strand, counting down.
AAACTCTCCAAGCATTTGCTAATTTTCATATCAAGAGATTAATGTTTTTTTTCTGTAACCATATTTACAAAGGCTATCAGAATATCAAAAGCATCTTCACACAAGCTTTGCAAACTGATATCCACTTAATGTCTGCATTAATAAACTTCGTTGAGCTTTCACTGTTCTTAGAAAATTTATTTCGGTAAAGTATATTACTTCTGCCTTTTTTCACATCAAACAAAAGAATTAAGAAGTCTTATACATCACTTAAAATATTAATGAATTCTATTCAGAAGTAGCAAGTATAGCTTTTTCCACTGATAACTTGAATCAGGAATCAAATCATATTCTTGTCTAGAAATAATTATTTATTGAAGCAGGACAAATATTAACTTCTTAATCATTTGCCCTTTATCCTTAGGAAGAGCAAACACTGTATTCTTATATCCATTATAACGAAAACTGTATAAAGCATTTTAATAATGTTTTATCTCCTTCTTTAACAAAGAGTTCATGATAAAAATACCTACTAAAGAGCTTAAACCTTCAAATTTATCTAATCAGGCTTTATACACATCTCAGTATTTTATGAAAACCACAATATTTCAAAAAACCCTAAATAGATGACGAGCAACCAAGTGACAGGACAAAAACTGCACTAACTTTCAAACAAGGCACGAAGATTAACATGGTAACATGTAATTCTTAAATGCTAAGTTTCACTTTAAATTGCGTCTAGTGCGATAAGTGAACCCCATAAAGATTCAATTTTTGAACTTCAGTGACAATTGAACAATAATGCCTTACAAGTGCAGAGTGACTGAGCCAAAGGAAAGGATAAAATTAAGAACTTTCAATCTTCCTCAGCTTTGGTAGCAAAAACATTTAATTCTGAAAATTGAATCAAAGATATTTCACATAAAAGTTGGCCAAATCTTTAGAGAGTATGCATATCACAGAAATACCCGCCAGCATGTGTGCACGCTGTGGGAAGGAAGAGGAGGACAGCGTCAGTTGTGAATACTATACTTACAGCTGAAGAAGAAAATCAGATCTGTCTTATTCCCCAAAAGGATTACCTTAGAAGAAACTCTCAATTGAGGATTTATTTTTGATCAAATTGTTATAGCCAAAAGCCTTCTGATCTGCGTTATCCCAAATCACCCAATTATTGAGGCTGAAAAATAAAAGCTTCTGTATGATATAATTGCAAGTTTTGATTACTTGTAATAATTTTGAACATTAGTACCAAGGATGCCCTTGTCCTATCAAAAGCTCTCTAACAGATACAAGAGGGACCTGGATATTTGTTTTTCTGGAGTGCTATTACTATTGCTGAAGACCAGATGTTTGAAATGAGAACAAAAGTGCAACCACATGGAAAGATTTTAATCAAGTGCAAAACACAGTGTTAATTAAGGTGGTGGGCTGCACAAAGATAATCCAAATAAATGCATCTTGAAAACGTATCTGGTGCATAATCATCTTCTCTCACTTTACAAGCTAGCAGTTAACATTTTTCCTCCTCCAGAGGATAAATCCCAGTGTCCAATTTCCCATGTTCCACAGAACAAAAACTGTCTTTTGAATACAACCACTGAAAATGTTGCATAGCAGATGGTGTAGAAAGTTATCTACAGCACAGAACTATGAATTTCTAAACTCCAACTTCAATATTAAAAAAATCCGATACTGGTGAATTTAACCTAAATATGCTAACATCTCAAAGCATTCAGTTGTTGTCTTAAAAGCAATTCAACAAAGTAATCAATTCTGCTACTTCAAAGCCAGAAGGACAAACAAGAGTAGGGATTTGTTTGTTTTCCATGTAGGACCTTGCCTTCACCTGACACTGTAGGCTGAACCATGCTTTGAAATTTAAAAAATCCCATTCCCTTACACTGTCACCAAAATGTACAGTTGTGTAGATTTAGAGAGGCATGGGGACAGAGTAATTTTTATGTCTGATAAGGACAGTAACACCAAAATGATTACAACATGACTAATGGCCTACATGAGGTCAAATGCCTCCCAAAGCCCACAACTTTCAGTTAATTCAATTATCTTTGGTAAATTATACATTAGAAGACAAATGCAAGCCACAAACACAAAAGTTTACTCCATGTGGAATGACATCAGATCAAGTACAGTTTAAAAGATTATATCCTGTACTGGACAGACAATTTTACTTCTTCCAAAGCCTACTCTAATTTGGAAGGAGCAGTGTCAGATTTGCAAATTAAGGACACAGCAAGCACAGCCAGAAAGAAGATACACTCATTGCGTTCTCAAAGGGTGAAGAATAAAGGTCAGGAAGTGTCAGCAACACACCAGCAAGCTCCATGCAGAACTAATGGCCTGAAACATCATCTCCTCTGCTTCAGGTTTTGAGTACTTGTTAGTGCAGGCAATGTAGCTCACATGAACAGAGACAATGTTCTGCCCACCTTGCAGCTTAGAGCTTTCCCAAAATGCAATATTGGGAATCACAGAATAGTAACAGTTGGAAGGGACCTCTTGAGATCATTTAGCCGAACCTCTATGCTCAAGCAGGGTCACCTAGAGCAGGCTCCACAGGACAGTGTCCAGATGGCTTTTTAGTATCTCCAAGGATGGAAACTCCTCCACCTCTCTGCACAACCTGTGCCAGTGCTCAGTGACCCTCACAGTGAAAAAGTGTCTCCTTGTGTACAGAACCAACTGTGTTTCAGTTTATGTCCATTGCATCTGGTCCTGTCACTGACCACCACTAAGAAGAGCCTGACTCCACCTTCTTCACACCCCCCATTCAGTTATTTATACATGTTGACAAGATCCCCACTGAGCCTTTTCTTCCCTAGGCTGAACAGTCTCAGCTCTTTCAGCTTTTCCTCATCCATCAGATGCTCCAATCCCTTAAGTATCTTTGTGGTCCTACAGTGGGCTCATTCCAGTAGGTCCACATCTCTCTTGTACTGGGGCGCCCAGGTGTTCCATCACCTTCACAGGGATTGAAGTGAGGCCAACTGGCCTGTAATTAGTTTTGTGCGCCCTCATTTGTGTCCTTTTTGAAGGCAGGAGACACATTTGCTTTCCTCCAGTCTTCAGGCATCCCTACTAATCACCACAATCACTCAACAAGGATCAAGGGGGGCCTCACAATGATATCTGCCAGCTCCCTCAAGACTCACAGGTGCATCCTGTCAATGACCATTACCCCTTGTCCTATCACAACGGGCCCCAGTAAAAAGTCTGTGCCCATTTTTCTTACAGGCCCCCTCTAAGTATTGAAAGGACAAAGTAAGGTCTCCCTGGAGCCTTCTCTTCTCCAGGCTGAACAACCCCAACTCTCTCAGTCTGTCCTCATAGGAGAGGGGCTCCAGCCCCCAGATCATCTTCAGGGCCCGCCTCTGGACCTGCTCCAACAGGTCTACGTCTTCCCCGTGCTGAGGACTCCAAAGCTGGACACAGTACTCCAGGTAGGGTCTCACCAGAGCAGAAGAGAAGGGCAGAATCACCTCGCTTGACCTGCTGGCCATGCTTCTTTTGATGTAGCCCAGGATACAGTTGGCTTTCTGGGCTGCAAGTGCACACTGTCAACTCATGTCCAGCTTTTCATATGCTAGTGTTCCTGAGTCCTTCTCTGCAGGGCTGCTCTCAATCCCTCCTTTTGTGTTTGAGTTTTGCCAGGATCTCCTTGCTCATCCACGCAGGTCTGATGAAATATTTGCCTGACCTTCTGCTTTGACCACTCTTGAGCTGAGAGGATGCTCGAATACTAACTCACTTTCTTGGGCCCCTCTTCCCTCCAGGGCCTTATTCAATGGGACTCTACACTAAGCAGATCCATGAAGAGGCTCAAGTCTGTTCTCCTAAGTCCAGCACTGTGATCTTGCTTTTTGCCCTCCTTGCTGCCTTCAGTATCCTGAACTCCACCATCTTATGGTCATTACAGCCAAGGCTGCCTTCAACCTTCACATCCCCAACAACTCCTTGTTGGTGAATATCTGGTTCAGCGGAGCACCTCTCCTCATTGGCTCCTCTATCACTTGTGTCAGGAAGTTGTCATTGATGCTCTCCAGGAAGCACCTGGATTGTTTATGCGCTGCTGTGTTGCTCCTCCAGCAGATATCAGAGTGGTCCAAGTCCCCCATGAGGGCCAAGGCCCACGAACATGAAGTTGTTTCCAGCTGTTTATAGAAGGCCTCATCCAATTCCTTGTCCTGGTCAGGGGGGCCTACAGCAGACACCCACTACAATGTCACCCATACCAGCCTGCTCTCTAATCCTAACCCATAAACTCTCAGTTGGCCCATCAACCATCCCCAGGCAGAGCCCACGCTCTGGGGTGAAAGGTTGCTTTTAATACAGAGCAATTTCAGATGTCATGCAGCTTTTTCCCTCCCTTATAAGTATCCTCAGCCTTCCATTAACTTTAATAATGAAGAAGTGACCACAGCATTATGTGCAGTTTCTATTGTTATTTATAGTTTTGAGTACAAAAAGAATGGGAAAATTAAGTTTCTAAAACACACACAGTAAGGAATCATCCATCACTCCAAGCATGAAAACACACAGAACTGATCTATTCACAAACTACTGGGTAAGTCAACAATATGCTCCCAGCAGTTATGTTGAAAAGCTAAATTACTGCCACTTAACTCCCTAGTAACTGCCATATTCATGTCTATAACATAACATGCCAATTCATATGACATAACATGCCAATTCATATTACAGAATTTAAAGCTATGAAACAATTATTTACAAGAAACTTTTTTAAGAAAGACTACACAGTTGCTACAAAGATAACATACTAGACAATTCTCAGGTTTGCATTTTTGCACACAGAACATAGGCTTTACCTGCATAATCACTGTATTACCCGAAAATTAAAACCTTTTTAGTCACACTGGCACAATCCACCCATGCCTTTAATGGTTTTTGCAGATATAAATTTTCAATGTTTGTCAAGCAATAGTGACTGACAACTTGTCACTTCTCCTACCGCAGAGGATTAAGAAGATACCCAGAAAAACAAATAAGTTGTCTAACAATCACCTAAAAGGTAAATTATTTATTGACACTTAATCCTCTTCACACATTTCCCCTCTTCTCTTCACTTTTAGAGGCCTCAAGGGATTAAATTCCGCCTTCAAGCAGAAATGCCTTATGTACTAGCTATTCCCACCTGGTTTACTGCAACATACTATTATTTTTTATTAGAAAGCCTGCCTATCAGCCTTTGGCATACACAACAACTGATACATCAGGAAAAGCAAGCTGCATAAAAAAATTAAAACCCATTTTCAGTGGGAAAGAGGAAGTTACATAGTTTATTCTTGCAATATGGGTAATGGCCCTTTGAAGAAAGAGATATAACAAACAAGATAAAATCATTAAAATACAGCTTATTTATAGCGTTAAAAAACTCAAGACTCAGAAAACTTACGTAGGAATCCAGCCAAGCTTACCATTAGTTCTTATGAAATAAGATGTATAAATCGTTAAGCAGTCTAACAGACTAGTTTAAGTATTGCTTTGACTAAAACTCTCCCCACTGCGTTGTCAGATTAAACATCACCATGTATCACATACCTAATTTTCCCCTGCTCTGTTAAATCTCCATCGCTGTGTAATATTGTTGTTAGCAACCTCAGAGTAGAAGTTCCTGACTTGCTGTGGTTGTTCTTCATTCCTAGCAACCATCGAACCATCATCTTGATGGCCTGAATCTGAAAAAAAATGTGATATGCAGAAGTCAAATCACAGCACGAACCTCATTTTTTAAATAACCTTCATCTTAATTTAATCACACAGTATTTTCCAAAGTGCTTTTTTGCTGCTACTAACATAAGCCTGTCACGGCTGCAAAACATCATTTAAATACTGAAAGAAAACTAGACATACATTCACTAGACAGCAACTTTTCACTGAAAGTCTCAAGCATTTATTACAGCAAATAAGAAACACATACAATATTTAGTTAAAGTTCAAACTGTTTCTTCTACTAAGCAATCACATATTTTGTCCCATGGAAACATCTTAATTAAGCTGTTAAGAAAATGTTACTGGATCAAAAAGCAGAACACATTTTCATCTTCCTATATTCCTATAATTCCTGTGCTTAAACAATCCCTATATATTCTTTATTTATATATATAATATATGTAAGACATGTAAATTAAAAAACACTTAATAGACATCTTGACTGTTAGAGTATCAACCTGTATTAAGATAACTCATCCCGGAAAAGAATATTTCTTTCATGGCTATTTAAAGAAAAGGATCAAAGCCTGTTACTTAGGATAACTTGTCTTTTGCCAATGGAAACATCAAGTGTTTTGAGGCAAGCTTCTAAAGTATGCAGAATCCAGCAGCTATCATAAAGCACTGAATAATTTCATGTTTCTTTAGTGAAAATAAAGCACGAATTTAGAGATTAAGTTTATTTTATTATTTGAATCCCTTTATCCTTTCGTTTTCCTTCTATATGAGGGCAGAGACTGTAAAGAAACCAGAGGAGTATCCTCTTACAGGAAAATGAAAATGCTCATCTGAATCACACAGACATCCTTGGGAAAATAGAAAAACAAACAAATGAAAACACCAAACCCTGAAGGTCAAAACACAAAACGCAAAAGCTTTAGAAGAAAATATGACACTTTTGTACATGGTAACTTCCCATTTTCTCCTTAATGGGAAAGGCAGTTCTAAATAGCTTTTTTATAAAAATTCATAGTATCACCAAATGAAATTCATCATACAGTTGTTTTATTCCATGTAACAAACTGATCAATCACAATGGTCCCTTCAGATCTGAAGTTCTAGGATCGTCATCTATACATCAGTTTATTTTTTAGCACTGCAGCCCATTTACTCTGCCTACAGAATTCTAATGGGTAACACCAGCAAGAGGTAGGATGTCTGTCACTCAAGAAGTCAAAATGCAAATGTGTTTTGTGGAACAGAATTGAAATTGTCTTGCCCTGGATTTCAAAGGGTCTTCCCCTGTAATAGCTATAGCTATCCCACCAGAAGATTTTACTAACAATAAGAACACCACCAATAATAATAAAAGCAACAACAGCAGCAACAGATCTTTTGGAAGCTTACCAATTCAGTTTCTTCATGTCACAACCAGTACCTGTAACCATTAGAACCTCCCATTTGTCAAGAGGACAGAAACATGCTAGCTCTGTTGTGTCTTCAAGCACATGACATATTCTGACAAGGAACAGCCACATGTTACCTTGTGCCTCGACATCTCCGGTCAGCTCACGAGCCATTTCTGTTTTAACCTTTGCTTTTCTCTTCCTCTTCCACAATTCCCTTCCCCCAGTTTTACTTTCTGAATCTACTCTAGTCTTTCCTTACATGTAGCAAGTCTTAATCCCAGCTACTTCAGTATTTTCCTCTAACCCCACTATGTTCTCTGTTTCTTTGCTGGTGTTAGTGGTGATGTGATGACATTCTAGCAACCCTTTAAGCATTCCCATGATTTTAGTACAGGGCATGAGAATTCCCCCAGTCACTGCCACTGGATACCTGAAAACTTAAACAAACATGGCATGAGTTTGCATTGCCCTTGTGTTTTAAAATTTTTTCTTTGCAGCCAAATAGGATAACTATCAAAGGATAATTCCAGTTGGAAGGAGTGTCAGGAGGTCTCCAGCCCAATCTCCTGCTCAAAAGAAGGTCAGCTATGAAGTCAGACCATGTTGGTCTCAGTTTTATTCATTATGGTGTTGAAAGCTTCCAAGAATGGAGATTCCCAGGCTCTCTTGGCAACCTGCAACTTCTAGCAACCTGTTCCATTGTCTTGACTGTTCTCAGGGTTTTTTCCTTACATCCAGTCTGAACCTCTTGTTTCAATTGTGTCCCATGAGCCTAGCGTTCTCTGAGATTAAAGATTATACACAACATGAAAATATCAAGAAAGTCAAAATACAACATGGGTCAGAACCACATCAAAGGCACAAATGCCTGCTTTGCGCTTGACTTAGCAGCACAACGTGAACTACCTACATCTGAAGTGCAAGCAAAAGTGATAGGACGTTTAATTTCTGAGATAGTGAATATAACGTGACAGATCTCTGATCTGTCATATGAGGAAACTGCAATTAACTCCTACCTTTACATAAAAATAGTGAATAAGTATTAATTTTAAGGTTAAAATTAACAATTAAAAATAATCAGATAGTTATAACCCTTTTCTCTGATCTTGATGTTATCGTCATGACTCCGCTGTAAAAGTATAATGGGCTCCCAGCCCATGTAGTGATCCTAGAAACACTGTCTTATCAACATTATGACAACAGCTAGCTCAGGTTTATACTTCTTGAGTTTTCAGAGCCGTAAATGCTGGAGGTTTGTCCAGTAGTGAAAAATTAAACAATGCCCACCTAAAGCACACTTAGAGAAGCCTTATATTGCAGCATACACAGACGGAAACAAGAAATATCACTGCTACTACGTAAGTCTCAATCCACTGGATGGTGCACAGAAACAAGTATTCAGTAGCGGTCACTGTCAAGAGATTACTGCTTTAGAGCAGACACTCAAGTCCCACGTGTAGGAATCCAAGTCTAACTCATACAACAATTAATCCAACTCTAATCCAATATTTAGTACTGTACTGAAACACTTCTCTACAGACATCATTTCATTTAAGTTCTAGCATTCAAAACTAAGGCTAGCCTATATCAGTCTACATCCGTCAGGCTGGACGATACTAAAATTTTGTCTTCATCAGTCCTTCCCCCTTTCATACTTAAACTTCTTAGTTTTAAAATCCCCATTAAATATATGATATGGTTATGTTACAAAGGGAGAAAGACGCTTTTCAAACCAGAATAAAAAAAAAAAAACATTGTCAGAGAGAAATCACTTATAAACTAATGGTGTGGCCTGCAGCGTTCATTAAATATAGGCTTCTCAGTGGCAATAAATGCTAATTAAGTTTGCAAATCAATTTTCACAATAACCTGTTTTCACTTGCCAATAAGTGCTTCTTACAGTTTTCAGGCTTGGCTTCAACTTCAAATTGCCTCAAGATTTTCTATGAGCCAACTCCCTTCCAAATAGTCAATTGTATGAAAAGTTTTAACATTAAAGACATACTGCAGCTTCACAAATAATTTTATAAAAATTAAGAAAAACAATATTTACTACTTCCAGTTACATGTATAATTCCTGAAGTGAAATCGTGTATTTTAAACAAGCAGTTCATGAAATCAAAACAAACATGCATTCTTTTAACAGTTTTTGGAGCGTACTCTGTAACTATGGAATTACACAAATACAAAAATATCCTTGCTGTAGTCAAACAGATGAAGAGCTAACAAATCAATTTCAAACACAACTAAGCATGTCCAATAATGAGTTCTGTACCAAGCTGGAAACCAAAGTACTTACTAAACCAGTAGAGAAGAAGGTATTCTACAAAGAGTTTAACAACTTCAAGAGAGGAGGCAAAGAACTTTTTTAAACCAGCAGAGCAACTTTATTCAAAAGGCATTGGAAATTAAATGACTGCTACAATTAACTTAGAAACAGCATGCTACAACGTACATGCACCTTTCTTAATCTGAAAAAAAAAAAAAAGTGAAAGGATAATTATCCCTGTTCTGAAGAAAGGGCTTTTAAAAACAAATACTGACGTAGGATGTATTGTCCACACTGGAAGTCTATTTCTGATTGAGTGAAAAACTGAGTGAGAATGAGTCCAGAAAATGTAATAATGAACTTATTCCAAAAAAAAGAAGCAGCTTGAGATGACATTTTTAGGTAAAAAAAACAACTAAACCCACACCATTTTAAAGTGGCAGGTTTTTTTCTTAAATCTAGGTTTTTCTGCAATACACACTGTACACAAAGAAAAGCAATGTAACACATTTATTCATTTCAGGAAACTGACACATTCAAAACCAATTTTTTCTTTATTCCAAAACAGCACTGAAAGTTTCTTGGAATGTTCTAAAAATCCAAAAGAAAAAGGGAAGACTTTAAATAAAGTCTCCATGGTATTTAACTCCTATGTTAAACAGGAGGGGAAAAAAAATAATTTTACTTTAACTGTCATAATATCTGGAATACTTAAGTGTTGCACTTCAAACCTGTGCCTATAAAAAGCTATTATAAAAATTCAATAAAGTGTTAAGTAAATGTATTTACAAAAGTAAAAAAAAGTAGATGCTCCCAAAAGCAAATTCTTTTCTTCTGTCAATCAAAAAAAATGTGTATACTGATAAGATCCTCAATTTAAAAACAGTTACTTCTTTCTTAGGTTTAGAAAAGTGACAAGGAAATGGAGAAAAGCAGTTGACAACTTTAGGAATCAGGATACTTAACTTTCTTTATTAAGTATTATACACACGGCCATAGGAAATATAGTAAGTGCTACTTACTTTAACAAGCGTTTCAGGAGACACTTCTTCATCTGGGACCCAAAGTTTTGTTGTCTTTTTTCCTGGAAGCTAAACCAAATGTTACATTTTATTGCACTACTGTTACTCTTCAGTGAAACCTGCTGTAACCCTGTCTTCCCCGTTTGCTTCTGAAAACAATACAGCAGCACTCACTAGTTATACACCTTCTGTATTTCATAGAAGTAACTATTACAGAAATGAGATACTGTTCTTGCATCACTATTCAAGTATCCGCAAATTTAAGAGTAGTTAAGGGGGTTTTGTTGCTGCTGCTGTTGTTACCTGAAAACTATTGCTTTAGAGTGTAATAGCCATTGCTTTGAAAATAATTTCGTTTCCATATCCAGTAGATTGGAACCTCAAGCACATAGTTTTAGACAGTAAATCTTTCAACAATGGTTGACAATGCCCAAGTTTTCTTTTATTGTATAATCACTATCAATACAGAAGTATTAGAAATTAAAATTCACAGTCTTCCATTTAAACAGTGTATTTTAGTTTCAAATGTGCTATGCTTCCTAAAAAAAATAAAAAAAATAATCACAACTTGCTTGCTCAAGACAAGAGACTGAGTGAGTGAAGTCAATACCAATTTTCCTGTTTTTAATAAAAGGCAAGTCATGAGTGATCAAATGCTGTGCTATACAGCTTGTCATTTTTGTAAGGACTACAAAATTAGTAGTATTAACTTTCCAGTACTGTGGGTTTTCAATTGAGTCAAACAGTACATGTGGAAATCAAAAGACAACCATATCCAAAAAGTAGAACCAACAAGCCAAAAATTTTCACTTGCTGAGAATCATACTACAGGAGAAGCAGAATCTTAATACAAGGTTTAAAAAATACTTACCCTATCATTCATTAGCAAATCTTTAACAATAAACGTGGCAACCAAAGATTTCAAAGGGGCAGCAAATTGATCAGGTGCTAGCATGGCTATATGTCCAATAGTAACCAACGGCGTAATAAGATGCTCAAAATTGCTTGGATCCAGACTTTTATGCAGTGGCTAGAATAAAGGCAACAAATTCAAGTATTACTGATATAATCTGTGTCATACTGGGGGGAAGGGAGTAAGAGTTCTGTACCAAGTTGTCGATGTCTATTTCTGTTTCAGAAATACAATTTTAAAAGAACACATTCACAAACCTTACAGGTCTCCTACAAATGAAAAAACAAGATGACAGACAAAATATTTATCACATCTGGGTACTTCAAAAAGTGGCAGCTCAAGAAGGACCATTTAGGAAACGATGGATTAAAAAGCATATTTTCTTATTGAAGAAGTGGGCATACTACATCTCAAGGTGTCAATTTCAGTAATGGACTATGATTCAGCCTTCAAGAAAAAAGGCTGATGGGCACTAATTAAAAAGTACATTTGCAGTTATAAGTATAAAAATCTATTTAAGTAGTCTCTACCTTAATTCAGTTTTCCATAATTTCTGTACCGTTTAAATACTTTGGGCCAGCCCCAACAGGGGTGAGGACTGATGTATGGTTCCTCTTTCCATAAATAGTTCATGGTTCTAGCAAATAGTCCAACACTTTGTTTCATTCTATTGTCTGTTAAAATACAAAACCCTAAACATGATGGATCACAGGATACAAAAAACACCCTCCGCTACTATTTTTCAGACCAAACTGTATGAGAACAAAGGGAAACAGGAAAAGCATTATTTTCTAAATTTGATACAACTTGCCATACCAATTGCCACTACATGCCTTCATTTATATATGCAATGTAAAAGATTAATAAAAATTAACTTTAAAATTTTTATTTTACCTCAAATATCTGTGCAAACTGCGTTTCTTTGCTGGAAAATATTGCATGGATACAGTGAATAGCATACTTGGCTTGACGAGGGGGTCCCTTTTTAGCTTTATGATGCAATACTGGAAGTAAAGCACTTTAAAAAAAAAAAGAGAAGTACCTTTTCACAAATTGAAAATCTTCCAAAATATCAAACTAGCAAAAAAAAAAAATACAGATATACATATGTATAGAACACAACACTTCTGCAAAAGTGCCAATTGTCCCGGCTTTGACAATTTCTTCAAAGAAAGAAAAAAAAGCTATTTACATGGCTTGCAAGTAAAAAAAAAAAAACAACCTGTTTTTTGTTGATAAAATATGTGGTAAAACAAATATTTTGTCTACACAGGTTACTAAATACTCTTTTGGAAATATTTTTGCCTACATATCCCAAATAAGTTGTAAATAATGTTTTTACATTGCTGTATATTAATTTAGGAAAAAACAGAAGTAATTCTGAAGAGCAATGATAAAAATTACAGTAGCATTAGTGACGTATCAGCTGTCACTACTTTGGATATATTCATTTCACTTCCATTCTTCAAAAAAACACTGCATTTTCAAGTCATTTAAATCTCTTTCCTCTTTTACCTGAAGTAACACTTTCTTTCAAAAGAATGCCGGATGATGCTATAGCATGCAAAAGGAAGAATGAAGACTTCCAAAATCCCATAAAATAAAGAACACTACTCAAACAGAATAAGATATACAACTTACGATCGTATATGAGGAAAGTCTTCTTCAATTTTACTTCCTGTATTTTTAAAAATTTGTAAAGCAGCTTCTGCCACTTTTTCATCATCCATTTTCAAGCAAGCCAGGAGAGATTCAAAAGTTTCAGCTGAATGAAATGAGATAGGGTGCGTAAATGAAAGTACCTGCCAAAATAAGATGAAAGCCATGTTAAGATTTTTTAAAGGTCCACTTACGTAGAAAATTCCATCAAGAGTTGTTTTCCACTGCCATACTGGAATATTTATAATACTCTGCCTGCTTTTGTCATATGATCCACATTTCTCTTTTTCTGACTTTTTTTTTTACTACCTCCTAAACTTCTCTGTCTTTAAACATGATCTCATCAGTTTCAACTTATTTCTCCAGTCTCAGTTTCTTCTCCTGTTATTGTGAACATGTACTTCTCAGTCACTACATCTACATTAGCAAGTACTGGGTTACAGAAGAAGCAGGTCTTGAGAGAAACACAACTGATGCTAAGGAAGCAATATTCACATTTCAGGAGTTTTACTTTAGAGTGCTTCTAGACTGACCGAACCCACTTTAGCCACTGCAACACAACATGTGCTTCTGAAGCCCACCTCATAATTTTGTTTCTCTAAAAGGAATCCAGCTTGTGTCCTCCCAGCCCTTATGCTTGTTTGCTGAGTGGAACAACTGGTTGTTATCTGAAGTTCCTACCTCTAAAATAGACATACCCAATAAGGTCTCTAGTCCCTCAAGATTTCCATAGCAGCTTACCAGACCCTCTACATCTCCTTCAGACTCTTGGACACTGTTTTTAAGTACTAGAGTCCTCCCGCATTAAGAAAATACAATAATAATAATAATATATATTAAAAAAAAATCCTCATTTGATCCTCCTTGAAAGTTTGCCGTCTCTGAATTTTTAATTGGGTGTTGATTATTAGCCTCTTTTCATGTAATATTCTGACCCATGTCAAAGAAACAATTCTCAAAATCATAGAATGGTTTGGGTTGGAAGGGACCTTAAAGATCACTTAGTTCCAATCCCCCTGCCATGGGCACGGACACCTACCACTAGACAAGGTTGCTCAAAGCCCCATCCAACTCGGCCTTGAACACTTCCAGAGATGAGATATCCACAACTTCTCTGGGCAACCTGTTTCAGTGCCTCACCACCCTCACAGTAATTAATTTCTTCCTAATACCTAATCTACATCTCCCCTCTTTCACTTTAAAATGGTTACCCCTCGTGCTATCACTACGCTCCCTGATAAAGAGTCCCTCCCCATCTCTCCCGTAGGCCCCCTTTAGGTACAGGAAGGCTGTTATAAGGTCTCCCCGGAGTCTTCTCTTTTCCAGGGTGAGCAATCCCAACTCTCTCAGCCTGCCCTCATAGGAGAGGGGCTCCAGTCCCCTGATCATCTTTGTGGCCCTCCTCTGGACTCGCTGCAACAGGTCTTTGTCCTTCTTGTCCTGAGGACTCCAAAGCTGGACACAGTACTCCAGGTGGAGTCTCACCAGAGTGGAGGAGAGGGACAGAATCAACTCCCTCAACCTGCTGGCCAGGTTTCTTATGATGCAGCCCAGGATGCATTTGGCTTTCTGGGCTGCAAGTGCACACTGCTGGCTCATATTGAACTTCTCATCTACCAGCACCCCCAAGTCCTTCTCCTCAGGGCTGCTCTCAAGCCATTCTCTGCCCAGCCTGTATTTGCACTTGGGATTGTACCAACCCACATGCAGGGCCTTGCACTCGGCCTGGTTGAACTTCATGAGGTTTGCATGGGCCCCTCTCTCAAGCCTGTCCTGGATAGCATCTCTTCCCTCCAGCAAGTTGACCGTGCCACACAGCTTGGTGTCATCAGCAAACTTGCTGAGGGTGCACTTGATCCCACTGTCCATGTCTCTTGACAAAGATGTTAAACAGCACCAGCCCCAGTACTGACCCCTGAGGAACGCCACTTGTCACTGCTTTCCACTAGGACACCAAGCCGTTGACCACAACTCTTTGAGTGTGACCATCCAACTAGTTCCTTATCCACCGAGTGGCCCATCTATCAAATCCATGTCTCTCCAATTTAGAGACCAGGACATTGTGTGGGACAGTGTCAAATACTTTGCGTAAGTCCAGGTAAATGATGCCTGTTGCTCTCCCCTTATCTACCAGTGTTGTAACCCTGTTGTAGAAGGCCACAAAATTTTTCTGGCATGACTGGCCCTTGGTGAAGCCATGTTGGCTGTCAGCAATCACCTCTTTATTTTCCATGTGCCTTAGCAGAGTTTCCAGGAGGATCTGCTCCATGATCTTGCCAGGCACAGAGGTGAGACTGACCGGCCTGTAGTTGCCTGGGTGTTCCTTTTTGAAAATGGGGGTTACATTTCCCTTTTTCCAGTCAGTGGGGACTTCACCAGACTGACATGACTTCTCAAATGTGATGGCTAGTGGCTTAGCAACTTCATCCACCAGTTCCCTCAGGACCCACAGATATATTTCATAAGGTCGCATTGACTTGTGTACCTTCAGGTTCCTCTGATGTTCTTGTACTTGATCTTCTCCTATAGTGGGCAGTTCTTCATCCTCACAGCCCCTGTTTTTGCTTTCTGCGACTTGGGTGGTGTGGTTAGAGCCCTTGCCAGTGAAGACCAAGGCAAAAAAGTCATTCAGTACCTCCGCCTTCTCCATAACCTGGGTGACCAGAGGTCTCCTGTTTCCTTCCAGAGAGGGACCACATCTTCCCGAGTCTTCCTTTTATTTCTGACATACTTATAGAAGCTTTTCTTGTTGCCCTTGATTTCCCTGGCCAGATTTAATTCTTTCTGAGCTTTAAATGGAGGAACTTCTTCACATGCAGTTTTCTATTTTCACCACTTCATTGTATGGCAACCCATTTTCTGGACTACTACATTTGTCCTTTCTGGATTCTTCTCATGATGTACAGATCCCTTTCTTTAGGACAATCTTACTCTTCCTTAAATTAGTCATGTCAGTTCATATGAGTAAGTAAAGTATTGACCTGGGAGCCTTCTTTCAAATACATAGTCCTTCATTACATGACTCATTCCACTTCATTTTTGTGCTACTGCCTTTCTGCACTTTTATCTAAATGTGCACATCTGGCTAAAGAGTCACTTGCTCTCAGATGTATCTACTAGGCCCTTAGTTGATTTGAGATATCCTGAAAAGTTCAGTATTGGAGTTCTTTAGATTTTGAGGCCTCTGAAGTCAAGCCACAGCTAGACTACTCCCAACACTATCATATAACTGAGGTGGTACTATGGCACAAGTACCTTTCTATGCAAGTACAGGCAAAGCTGACATTACATAGAGTTTTTAGCCTAGTCTTTGAGAGAGACTAAGTGAAACAAAAAGCCCTATGTAGTTGCATTTAAGAAGTTTCACGCTTTTAACAGTATTTGTAAATAACATGGTGATCAGCCTTTTTCCTCCTAATAAAAGTTCTGTACAACGTCCCCAGAAACGCATCTTGATGGGATTTGCTATGTTAACTGAGTCTCAAAGATTACACGTAGTTGAAATAAGACCTCAATTTATTAGGAACTCAGGGGAACCAAAATATTATTGTACTGATATACATGTACAATTCCAGAAGTAGTGTAACTATATTCATAAACCACTGAATTCACACTCTAATAATCAAAACTCAGCTGCTGATGTCACACACACAACTACTTTTGACTTCCAGAAGAACTTCTAAATGATTTATAAGATACCTTACATGAGCATAGAGAACAAAACACAAACCAACATTCTTCCAGATTATCACCATATGCTTACAACTAAAGATACTGAGTGTTAATTAAAAATTTATTTTAGCAAAGTTGCTTCAAAAAGTCTCACATGCTCACTGACCACCAGGAGTAGTGGTATACTTGCCTTAAGCAATTCAAGACCTGCTCTGATTGCCTGGTCAGTAGGTACACCCTCATCTTCATCATCAGCTGTTCCATCTATAGACTTGTTTACTTGCTTGATAAGGGCACTGAAGAGGAAAACAAAACACGGCCTTGTATTTAATGCAATTCTACCACATATGACCATTTTCATAAGTTTAAGATATAATCTTATTAACGGAATTTATTTAAAACATAAGCTTGTTATAAAACAAATATGTCAACTACATACATAATCTGGTTGCCCTCATCTCCCATCTAAATCAAATCTTATGAAGCATTAAGTTCAAAAATGTTTATCCATCCTGAATTAAGAACTATATACAAATTACTCTGGAAGGATGACGAAAAATAAGAAAACAATTTGAGTATTACAAGCAACGAATTCAGGGAAGAATTATGGTGAGGTTACTAGCTACTATGGATTCTTAATAATTGATGGAAAAATAACTGTTTACAATGTTTAGTTTATAACCAAGAGAAACAAAAAACACCATTAAACAGCTGTGCTAAGAGATGATGAAAAATTTAAAAGACCTATTTCCTGCATATTTCACTTTGACAGTAATGCTTGGGGTTTTTTTTACAATGTACCCTAGGAAGGGAAATGGTGAGTATCCAAACGATCTTATTAGTGAGTGGTGCAGGCAGCTTCCCAATCAAGAACTAAATAATATTCAGAATATCCCTTCAGTATATCCTGTAAATTATATTTATAGACAAAAAAAACACCAAAAAGAATAAAAATAAAACCAGGTATAGCAAACCAATGGAGAGACCTCCTAGTCAGACTTCCCAGACTTCCAATTATTTTTTTTCTGTCCCTAATCAGACAAAAAAGACCATCTATTAAGAAAAACCACAGTCTGAGTCTCAAAAATGAAGCAGAAGTTCAGTGAAATTTTACAAAGAGGGGAGAAGACCAATTCTGTGGCAAAACTGAAAATATGTGCTTTTTACACCCTTTTTTCACTTGTATACTGTACAGCAGTCAGTCAATAGGTAGACTGAAATAAACATTACAACTTAGTGCCACATGTGAATATTACTTTAAGTATACATTTTATATGGCTTCCATGAACGTGAAAAAAAAAAATCTATTTTCAAATTTAAAGTAAAAATCTAGCTATACATTGTGCTTAATCCAAGATCAGAGACAGACTTTTAAGTGAAATCTCAATGGCTCCACTACGTTGCATACATGACAGGCAGAAACTGAAAAGCTCAAGTACTTACAAGTCAATTAGTATAGCTGGAATTGACAGATAAGAATTTACCACTATTTAGAACTACTTGTCTTTAATAAGGTACCACATATCTCAAATATAGCTGTTTAATAATCATTTCAGCAATTACTTTTTTCCTCACCCATAATTTCACTGGCTTACTCTTCCTTGTTGACTCAGCACCACAGTCTCTACTTCCTCAGTTAAATTACTGTTTATGTCACTATGAGCTAATATTCTGGGTGGAAAGTTTCAATGAATAGCCATGGACAGAAATTTGTTTTAAAATAAGTCAGTCAGTCACAAACCAAACTTTCCCCATCAGCAACAGATTCATTTTTACTGACAGGTTGTCCCAGCTCTGCTGAATGACAAATCAATTGTTTGTGTGGCTACATTCTGAGCGAGGACACAAAAACCTCTAAGCAAGGGGAAACAGAAGAAAATACTGCAGGTCACCAGGCCTTAAACTGCACCCGCCCAATCTATTACTACTTACGGTTAAAGGCGAAATAAGAAACCTCAATTTCAAACCCTGTGATCTGCAGTCAACAACACACACAAAAATACCTGATGGATTCAGTATCAATGTGCACAGGAGCAATTCTCTCAAGAAGAAACTTTATCATTTCCAGGAAAGGATTTGTTGGTTGCTTTGGATTGCCCAACTTCTTTGTTATTTCCCTCTGCAATATAAGTTTCAATTAAAATTATAATCAGTTCAGTTCTGAAAATATTCACATATTAAGAGCAATACTTACCACACACCCTTCAGCCTGTTTGCAAGAACATGTTGGGCTAACAAGCATTTCTAACTGACTTCTTATTTTTTCATCATCTTCTAGAACTTGTGTAAACTTTTTCATGAAATCTTGAGCTTTCCCTGGATCAGGAAGGTTTCCTTTAAATAAGCAAAAGAAATCACTATTTATTTTAGTTAAGTATCTTTATTGTAAATTACCCAAGTTTGAAATGTCACACCAAGAAAGTTTCTACATGTGTTTAAGTTAATCAAGAAGGGTGGGAAAAAAAAAACCAAAACAAACAAACCCATAAACAAAACACAAAACACCTTAATGTGTGTAGGAACAGCTATGAGGACACCAATTTCTAAAAATTGGTGTACCCACAGACCTCCCCTGGCTATTCGCTTTCCTCGCCCCTTCACACTCATTTTTCAGCAAGTGTACTTGCTCCTGTTAGTAATATTAACAGCTGAAGCTGACCTCAGAATGCAAAGCCTATACTCCACCAAAAAATATACTCTGTATATGACGAGTGCGAAAGACATCAAAAGGGTATTTTTCTTAAATTACTCCTTCACTAAACATAAACCTACATTTTAAAAAAGCTTTAACAATGCATTTCTTGTTACATATTAATTTTATATTTACATTTTATAACAAGACAATTTATTGGCAAATTATTAGTATCCTATTTAAGATGTTTCATGGTTTTGGTACAGTAGGTGTTAAGCAAAGCTGGCACAGAAAATGGTATAGGACTACAAGATAGTTCAAAACAAATTCTACTAAGTATTTGGTTTGCTGTATTGATTTTTTTTTTTTTAATGTGACCAGAACTTACAGAATCAGAAAAAAATATGAACCGATCAACTTTTATATTATAAATAAAAGGAAAAAGAATTTGGAACACGGCAAACTAAGCAGCAAGATTCAGGTTTTCCTCCACGTTTTTAAAAAAAAATGTACATAGCCTTAAGCAGGTTGTGGGTTTTTTTTCCAGAACGGTTTGCATTTTTTTAAAAAGGTTGATTTAAAAACAAAATTTCAGCATTATAAAACAAATTTTTCTTCTTCTTACTGGCTTTAGTGCTATTAGTATGGTATGCTGGGGAGAGCAAGAAGTGTTGCTTTGGGGTTGGTGTTTTTTTCTTTGCCAAGAGTTCAGGTTACGTAGAAGTTCTTCAGTTTCCAAAGTGCCTTCCCTGTGACTGAAACCCAAACTCTCTCACATTCTCCCAACAGCACTTACAATACCAACACTTCCAAGACAGGCAAGTCAGTAGATCGTTTAGTAGGTTAGTTAACATCAGTTAATATATATTCAATAGTAGATACTAATGAAGACACTAATCATCTAGATTTTGAATTAGTCCACAACAGACGCAGCCAAAATGTCACGTGACAGGCTTCACAACTGGAGACTTTTTACAGTAAGGAAGTAATTCTGCTTACAGTTGTCTTAATTCTCTAAAGCATATTGTTACATCATGTTTATCATGATTTAAGTGTTCTCTGTTACAAAACTTTTTATAAGCTTATCTCAAATGACTTTTAAAGCAAGAAAGCAATATTTCAACTGTAATTTTTAGACAGCGTAAATACTTCAACTGACTTACTTGTTATAACCATGACTTTTGAGAATATAGCTTTACTGCTGGCATCTGTCTGCAAGTCACAAAAGAAAAATGGATTAAGTTAAAATTTTACATTATATATTTCCACTTAAATACAGAGTGAGTAAAGTTCCATAATCCGCTATCAATAGGTCAGCACCCATCATTTTGCCAACACATCAGTGTGTTAGAAATCAAAACGTCCCCTGCAAAGTTAATGCTAGACAGTCACAGGAATTAAGTGGCAGATCATGCCTACACAGTATTCACTGTCTCGCATACACTTATGTAAAATATTTTTATTACTTTTTCAATCTACTCTATATCTTACGAACAGCACAAATGGGTTATTTCTGTAACTGTTTTCCATCTAAAGTCTCTTTGTTTTAAAATATAAAACAAACAGCAAGCATTAAATTCACTTTATCTTCTTGTTCAGATGTTGATTCTAAATAGTCTCGCCAGTTGTTCCTACCTTATTTTAAAGACAATTGCTACCCCAGCTCAGCTGAACAGGGAAGGCAGACAATAGCGGTGTAATTGTGAAAGTAACAATCAGGGACCATGACAACAACAAAAAAAATTAAAACATAACTGCATTTCAGGATATCTGTGAAGCTGAAATTTCAGTGAAACTGTTGCCGATATAAAGTCAGTCAACAGCACCTTACAAGCAAAATATGTTACACAAAACAGACTTTTAATCTCATTTATTTTCCTTTTCTCAGTAATTCTTCTGGTATAGATTTTCAAATTCCACACGCAAAGTTCACCTTAAGAATTAGTTCTGACACTGAGTAAATGGAAGAGGAAAAAAAGAATACACCACATTACACAGCAAGGTAAAACTACATAGCAAGTAGATGTTCTTGAGATTGTATTTCTAACAGGTAAGCGATGTTTCCAAAACATATCCCCTGCTACTGAAGGTAGACAAACTAGTTCCCATGACACTTTTTCCACACTTTTAACTGTAATCCACAATATTCTACAGACTAGGAAGTTTTATGGAATTATACTGAAATTTGAAGTATTAAGGAATTATCAGTAAAAATGACAAAGAGAATCCTTAACAGTACAGTGAAGATAACACCCTAATCATTTTCAGAAAAGTCTTCTAAGGCAGACGAGAAAAACAAAAGAAATCTTTCATTGCTGTGTAATAAGTGTTGTTAAACAACTCTGAAATCTTCATAAGTAAAATAAAAATTGAAACCTGAAAGAAAATTCAAGCTTACAGCAATGTTGTCGAAAGCATATAGACCCATCAGCTTCCACACCATAAAGAAACCTGCTCTTTTGCCAACTGAATTCTGACAGAACGACTTTGGTGACATAACTTACAAAGTCCACAAAACTTCATAAATGCATATAAATAATATCAATTATGGCCTGAAACTACCAAATTATATTCTTTTGAGAAAAGATTTAAATAGGAACACAACCACTGAGTTTTCACTGAAAAGTATGTAAAGACTGTTTAGTCACCACCATTACTAAAATTGTCTTTTACACGACTCCTTTTATAACAGACAAAAAGTATAGTAGACAAACCTAAAAATTACCAACAATGTCAAATCAACTCAGAAAGGTCATCTTAGAAGAAAAAAAAACAAAACAAAACAAAAACAAACGAACTCTTCTTACCAAAGTTTTTAACATGAGGTAAACTAAGACCTACAGTGGGCCTTTTCAGGAAAGAGCCACTAAGAGGTAGTGTTGCAAGACACTAACATTTTCTTATAAAAGTCATAGAATTATTATGGAGCAGATAGGAAAAAAACCTTAAAGACAGAGGTCAGAGGTCAAAGTCTTGTTCAGGTACATCTATTTTCTTTGCATTTTATTGAAGAAATATGCATAAAGATCTCAAATAACGTTCAAACAAGCTATATCAGCTTTGGAGATAACAAGATTACAATTTATTGCCATAACCTTGGCTAACACATGGAAGTATCTATTTCCAGGAGGAGTATCCTTCAACTTTTCAGACTAAGTTTCTGTTCTGCAGTTGACTAGGTACTATGAAAGAAAATAGGATTTTGAGTTGTAACATATTTGCACAGGCTTTTTGTCATAAAAAAAGGAAATTAATTAGCAAATTTGTGGACAATGTGGAAATGTTTGAGAATAGTGGCAACCTCACAAAGATCAGAGTACAGCAAAAAAAATAGCATGAGATTAAGACAATGTTTTTACTGAACATCCTTACTATCTTGTGACATGGACACTTGGCACATAATTCTAGCCATTAAGTATTGCTGCAGAACTTTCTGTCACTTTTTAGTGTCAGAAGAATGCTGAAATTGTCAGGGCTTTTGGCTGTCATAGCTGAACAGGTATGTTCAGACATAAAAAGTGAAAAAATCAATCAAATCTGATTTACAGGTTTCAAATAATGATGTCAACAGATATAGAATCTCTGTATTTGCACCTCTTGCAACTCAGAAGAAAAATACCAAAAACTGTACTCTGGAGTTTCTTTGGTTCTAACTGGTTTGATCTTCTAATACTGGCTAACTCTTCAAGTACTGGCTAAAGCTGCCATTAAAACAGTAGTTTGCTCAACTTAAGGTCTAATCATTCAGCCAAACATGAAACAACCTAAAGTCAGAAGTATTCTTTTAACTTCTAATAGTATAACCCCACTGAATAATGAGAGATTGAAGAAGATCAAGAAACATTTGTTTTTAGAATATCTGCTGTGGCGCTTTATCTACATTATCTTGCATTCATGATACGGAAGCATCAGAACAGATGGCATATCTGCAGCAAATGAAGCTTATACTCCAATACAGACAAACCGCAATTCACCCACTTTTCTGCATGTGAACAGGCAAGTTTATGTATCTTATTTAACTGTATACCACTGCTGTAGGAGAAAACAAGAGAAGCTGTGATTTACGCTTTTGCTCTTCAGAAGAGTAACTCATCTTTGAGTTTGAGGTCTGTTCTGTTTCAGTTTAGGAGAAATTATGATCCAACAAAAACGGAAAGTTTCTTAACACATTTTTAGTCTCCTCAATAATGCTTACACAGGGGAGAGCCTGAAGAGGAAGAAAGGAGAATGCCTGAAGAGGAAGAAAGGAGAATGCCTGAAGAGGAAGAAAGGAGAATGCCTGAAGAGGAAGAAAGGAGAATGCCTGAAGAGGAAGAAAGGAGAATGCCTGAAGAGGAAGAAAGGAGAATGCCTGAAGAGTTTCACTAAACTGCAAAAAGGTTTTTTAAGATGAGAAAAAACGGTGGACTAGAAAGTTAAAAAATTTATAACCACAGAACAACATAGGTTGGAGGTGACAACTGTAGGTCACCTGGTTGAACTGCCTACTCAAAGCAGGGCCAACTTAGATCAGGTTTTGCTCCAGGCCTCATCTAGTTGCATTCTAAATATTTACAAGGATGAAGATTTCAAAACCTCTCTGGTCACCTGTTTCCACATCTGACCACCCCCACAGCAATTTTTTTTTTTTTCCTTACTACCTAATCAAAGTTTCCTCATGGCAAGTTCTGTACACTGCTTCTTGTCTTATCCCTCTTCATCTCCGAGAGTTCTTACAATGCCTGTGCTTGCCACAGGGACTACATCTACAGGGAATTAAATAAACAATTAAGCTATAACGATTAGGTGGAGAAATTAAACCAAAGCGAAAAAGCACATATGGTAACACCAAATCATATCCTAAAAGGTTACTAGTTCATTTGCGTTTTCTTTTCTGAAAGAAAAAGTTTCTACAGCTCTGAATGGCTAATGGATATTTGTATCAAGATTATTACTACCTTGGACTGTATGCCCCTTCAGTTTACCGTTATAAAAATGCACTCTTAAATTAAAACACAATGATTTAATTACATTAATTCCTTATCAATTTTGGGAAAAAAAACCCACCCAAACAAACCATATGAGGAGCATCACAGAAATAAAAGTTCTGGTAAAAATAGCTAAGCATCTGCATCAGGCGTAGCAGGCAGGGTTTGGGGCAGGCTGCTGGGGTGCAGGAGGTGGTCAGGGTCAAAGCTGCTTCCAACCAGCTCCACAACCAACAAACCAACCCACCAAAACTTCAACCAGTCAGAGGAGCCTATGGTGCCTCTGAGAAAACATATTTAAGAGAGGAGACACTGGAGGAAGCACGACTCTAAAGGGACTGTGGCCAGTGGAGGAAATCATGCTGAAGCAGTGGGTAAGAAATGAGGAGCAGCCAAAGGAAAGGAACCACCATGCCGTGATCTCCATCTCCAGCACTGCCATCGCCTCACCAAAGGGACTGTGTATATTGTGCAGTGAGAGGCCTGGAAATGGCGAAGCAGGGAAGAGAGGTGTCCAAAGAGGAACTGAAGGATGGTTTCTCTAAATTTTTATTTGTTCATTTTTATTTCTCAATACCAGAATCAATAATTCAAAGATTATGTTAATTGACAATAAACTAAATTAAGTAAAATTCCATAACTCAAAACCATTTTGTTGCCCACAACAGCATCTCAGACTGTCGCCAGCCCCCTAAATTCTCCCATGCAGTCCTGTTACACAAAAGAATACTCAAGGGTACAGAACTGGCACTCAGTAGCAAAAGACAGAATGAAAGCCGCATGGATGAATGCAAACACGTTAACAGCATATACTGCTTTGAATGCAATGCTTATGCTGGCATTTATCAAAACCTGCATATTTAATTCTGTATCATATTTGATGTTTTACAATTGAAAAAGAACTTTCATTACATCTCCCTGAAAACGAAAGGAAAAGTTGCAATTTCACTTTCAACTGAAATGCAGAAAACATCAAGAAACTAACTCAGATTTTAAATGCATAAGTGTATTTAAACTACACCAAAGAATTTAAAACAGGACATGAAAAATATTTCAGTACAGTCACCTAAAAGCAATGAAGTAGTGTTATGATAACAACAATTACTGCACTTAGAATTTAATACGTTACAGCATGTTTTAAACACACTAAGTAAAAATTACGAATTTCACTGCAATCAGGACTGAAACAGTAAGGGATGCATTTTGATTTGATTTAGTTTTTCTGTCTGCAACACAGCATTTCTAAGCAGATACATTAGATAATCCAACCACACAGTTACGCACTCTTCCTGATTCAGGTCATTCCAGCAAATGGATAAATCAGTCATAAAACTTCATTAAATTTGCTGCAGTATATACACATATAGAAAATAAAAATGACACACACATATATATGAATGTGAACATGGCAACATTTTCTACTATATATTATTTCTGTCAAAAAAGCACCAGATAAAACTTTTGGTAATAAAGTCAAGTTCTAGTCACAAATTATATCCAGAACTTCATCTTATGAACTTCTCCACCCCCCACCCCCCCCCGCCCCGATGAGTATTCACATACATACATATTAATAATAATAAAAAACACCTAAGTTTTACTTTATGAAATATCCTAAATGCTCAATAAATGTTTATTTTTTCCTTCTGAGCAAATTTGTAAACAAAGAATTCAATTATAGTCTGATATTTCCAATACAACATTTAAGAAGTTTCCAAAAGGGAAGAGAAACAAGTAACCTGTTGGGATAAAAATATTCTGATTTCTTGAATGTTACTAATCATACGTAAGATAAGAAGTTATGGTGTATAGGTACTTTTTCTTAATTACTCGATTTGGCAGTTGAAAATAGTATGATGTTTTTTCCCCTCTTTCAAGAGCCAGAATAATCCTGGCAAGATCTAACTCAAACATCAAGAGCAAATACTTTAGTATCAAATGGCTGCCAAAATCTTTTAAAAATTTCTGTAACACTTCCTCAGTTTTACTAACAAAATGTATACACATTTCCCGTTGCAACTGCAGTCTAATGGAATATCAGTTAACTTTCACAATATTTTCTATATGGCATTAAAAATCAGCTTGAAATAATGAAACAAATGGAATTATAAAAATAGCACATTAAGTAAGACTGTATATTCACTATGGGATAAAGATAAATTGAACTCACTTTGGGTTGTTTTATTAGGTCAACTAAATCCTTTACTTGATGCCGTAGCAGATTTTGACATTTCCACATTTCGTTCAATGCTCTAAAAACAAATAAATAAAGTTGTCAAAATCATCTATTCAACAAACAAAACAACTGTCCAATAAGAGCCTTTAAATTCTTTTCAGCTTCAGACTCAGAAATGTGCTTATCACCTGAACTTTCATTGCTGTATGAGCAAAGGCTAAATGTCTCCTAATGGCATGATATGGAAAATTTAATTGGTCATATAAGACTGGAACAAAGTGAGGTTTTGAAACAAGTTTCATTTCAGATGCTTAACTACACTGCCTTAACCAATGCCTGGCCCATAAAGAACTCATTTGTACAAGCCTGAAATC